>CM042138.1:83691515-83841515 GCA_023376005.1 Doryteuthis pealeii | reverse complement strand
ATCAATAATACTAAGCACATATTTCTTAAAATCACATTTTTAATATCAATATGCAAATTAGCCTTCCCGTTCACACAGTAAACCGCTATTTTGTTGTATATATAAATATAATTGCATGTTATCAGTATGTAGATAAGGTCAACAGTAATGTAACACAATTTTATCAATAATTGAGGTTTATTAAAAAAATAAAATCATGGAGAATGAGACGTAAATAAGTAAGAGAATTGTGACTTGAGTAGTGATATAGTTTCGGTTACAGACAGAAAAACCCACAATCTCCATTATAATAAGATATGTCTTACTGGTAACTATAATCACTGAAGCTAAGCAGCCTGTTCAGTTCTGAAACCATTTACGAATAATAACAAGTAGTGTAAACAATCTGAGGCTTGTATGTCAGACTTAGTGATGCCTTAGTCAAGATAAAAGATTTTGATATTGAAATTGCTAATTGTTGGAGTTTTAGCCATTCTTGTCTTAGAAGTTAATAGATAAGTTGAAGTAAAAGATAAGTAATTATCACTTCAGAAACAATGAATTTATCAACACATAAACAGGTTGGTAGGTGATATGGACTAGCCTAACTTACCTTTCATAGAGAGTAAATGAGCTGGTCCAAGACTATTTGTACACCTCTGTTTTAGAACATCTGGGTGATTACTGAGACGACTGCGAAAATTACTGAACCATTATGCAAACAGTCTAAAGAGCACAGGCTGCCCTACTATTTACCCATAGCTAGGGGTGGGGTATAGTTGGATTCATATCTTTCCCAAGGGTATTAGCACTATTGTTTATATTCCATGGGAGTATCTTGGTCAGCCTTTGATTTGAACTTTTCAGCTGACCCTCATTGTAAAAGAGAGCTTACAGTCAAGTCACATTGAAAGCAGCAGTTCTTGCTAGATCACCAAAGTTAAGCAGCAATGAGCCTGTTTAATACTTAGATGGGTGAACATTTAAGCTATAGCAGAAAAGGAATTTGGCATTAAATAACCTGAAAAGGGTTGATATGCCGTAAAACAACCAACCAAATCTTGGCAAAAGAATATAAAATAGCTTATAGAAGAGGTGGCTTTGAGAAGGGGGTAGTCTTCAGTTTTTGATCTTACCATTAGGTATAAAATAACTCTCAATGGGTTGACATGCCATTAAAATCTATCAATCTTATTTTCAAAGTAACAATGTTAACATGTTGGTAAATAAGTAAGTAAAGTAGGTGGGGGTGGCCTATTGTCGGTATCAGCAGGACAGCAAGGGAGTCTATCCCCTTTTTGCTAGTGCTAGACCAGGGAGATTATTTTATGCGTCTGAGGTGAAGCCCCACACCTACCATCAGCTCCCCACTTTTACCGCACAGAAGCTATGCTATCTATATGCTTAGCGGATAAAGGCCGGTATCAAACCCGGAAACTTGAGGTTCTGAGGTGAATGGTCTACCAACTGAGCTGAACTGAAATACCCAATTGAAATTGTGCTGTTTATGTCAGGAAAGTAACCTTAATTCCCCTTGTGGGGGGGGGGGGGGGTCGAAGGGAAAACAAACAGATAAAAGCGGGAAGGATGTTGTAAATGGATAAAATGTGAAGGGCGGGGGGGGGATTAAAAGGGACAAATAAAGTGATAAAATCCGTTTTTATGCAAATAAAATGTTGTGTGCAGAAGAGTGAAAGAAAAATCTTTTGCCTCCCCCTCAGTCTCCCCTCCCACTCATCTTGAAACAACCAGGGTAAAGATTATTGATGCAATTTGCTAAAAGGTGGCAATAAATCTTTAAAAAAAAATAATAAAAAAATTGAAAAATAAATAATGTGGGGGTGTAGTTATGACATGGTGTTAGGAAGAAACATAATTTTTTTTTGCGGGGGGGGTTAATGTGTGTTAATTCAAGTGTTGTTAGAGATAATATGGCTGGAGAACAAAAGAGAGAGAGAGAGAGAGAGAGAAAAATATGTTAAAAGAGAGTGAGTAGAGAAATACAAGAAATTAAAAAAGGAACGTGAGAGAAATAGTAAGAAAGTTAGAGAAAAAAATAGAGAGGGTATGAAATAGAGGAAGAGAGATAAAATACTGAGTGAAAGAAGAGTAGTGAAATATAGGAAAATTGATTAAGGAAATTTAGAGAAGAGAAAGAAAAAAAAAAGAAGAGAGAGAGTAGAAGATAAAAGAAAAAGAATAGTAAATTAGAGTGAGGCAGGATAAAATTATAGAAGAAAAAAAAAGAAATCAAATGTGTTGAAAATGAATCAAGGGAGAGAATTGAAGGGTAAAGAAAGAAGAGTGTTGAAAAGAAGGAAAGAGCAAGAGAAAATGAGAGGATAAAATTGTGTAACGGGGCGGTAGCGATATATTCACGGTACCAATACGGATATACGTAACGTTCTAATAGCGATATACATTGTATAGCGAGTCTTGTCAACGTGCCTCCAAATTCACGACACTAAAAAGGTGTTCAGCATGTGGTGGTCATCTTGTCGATAAAAAAAAAGTTCAACGCGAGAAATATATCGTCACAAGCTGCTTGGCTTTTATTGCCAGAGCTCGTCTCGTGGGTTGTGTCAGAGAGGAGGAAAAGCAGAGAGAAAGAGAGAGAGAACACTGTTAAATTACTGTATCCCACACTAGGGACGAGAGGCCTGTCCATCCCCCTAGGCCTCAGAAAGCAAAAAGAGACAGGTATTTTTCTGCGTCGTTCCACGTCACCACGTGACTTTCGGTTCCGGTCAACACCCAAAACTTCCGGTTGGCTTTCAATTCTCTATTCGGGGGGTCACGCCCCGGTCAAACTCACGACAACCTGTTTTATGTTCATCACTTTTTTTTTAAGCCTTTACTCACTCTTATTTCTTCTTCCTCCTTTTCTAATAGTAGTCCTCGCAAAACTCAGGACAATCACCATCTCGCTACAATTGTACAAGGAAGAAAAAGTAAAGGAATCAAACATATTGAAAATGAATCAGGAAAGTTAGAGACAGAGGGGAAAAAATAAAAAGGAACATTGTAGAGTAAAAAAAGATTCAATCAATTGGCTGGTCACATCAAGCCCTAGCACCTATATGATTGTCCCAACCCTATGGCCTTTATGGCAAACCCCAACCCTTTTTATCATATGGGTGCCAGAAGGCGGTGGCTGAGGGTCTTCATGTCCTGGGAATGACATTAAACTCTATCTGATGGTGAGGTTCCAGTTCTGAAGGTCTGGGGAATGTGGAGCACCCCTTCATCACCATTGCTGGTCCTCTCTGGCCCGGAGTGGTAGTACCTGTTAGAGTCCCATCTATGGGTTAAATAGAAAAATGTGTTTATAAAAAAAAATTGAGTATCCTATAAGAATAAATTTATTTCAAAGCTTTGTCGGCATTAAATGACCCACCAAAGTTGATATGCCGTAAAACAAACAAAGTAAAGAAAGAAAGAAAGGGAAGCAAAATTTTGGAAGGATCATGAAAATAGAATGGAAATGAGAATCAAATGAAAGAAATAAAAAGAAAAGATATAAACAAAACAAAAAGATGGAAAAGAATAAAAGAAAGGGAGAAAAAAAAAAACAGCTAAAAAGTGAGATTAAAGAAAGAATTATCGTGTTTTTCAGTCATTAAGCACTTCCCCTACTGAAACAAAATGGTTGGGTGAGTTACAGTCGATGTGACTGGCTACTGAGATTTTACAAGGTGCGATAATAAAGGATTGACTGGAATCTGTTCAAAATAATCATAGGAAAGTACAGAGCTGGGTTTGTGGATTTGTATTGTACTAAATTGGAAATAAGTCAATGTTTATTAATCAGTCCTTGTAATCGTAAAATAGTTCCAGAAAAATTTTTAATATCTACGTTTTCAAGGTGATAAATTTTCTTCTTCGTTTTAGTTAAAGTCAAAGTATCGTATCTATTTTTGCATACACATTAATTTTTCATGGGTGATTGTCAAAGAGTGATGGCTGACAAGTAAGTCTTACTGAGCATTGTGAGTTCAATCCTGACTGGTTGCTTCTGTTTCTGTTAATATCATGCAGTTGATTACTTCTCTTGATTCTAATATCTCTCTCTCTCTCTCTCTCTCTCTCTCTCTCTCTCTCTCCCCCTCTCTCCCTCTCTCTCTCTCATATATATATATATATATATATATATATATATATATATATATATAAAAAGAATATTGTGGTATGTACATGTCATCTTATAACTCAGAAAAGAGGCAATCTTTCAAACACTTGAATATGTTTATAATAAGGAAAAGTACACATTTTAGTTAGTTATTTTTACTGCACCCCCAAGTTTCGGTTATGAAATTTTGAAAAAATCAATGGGTTATTTCCTATAAGTCTAATATAAATAAAGGGGAACCACTCTTGACTGATACATTATTTATTTATTTTCCCATGAAACTAACCATAAACCCTAACCCCATCTTCTTTTTTCCTATAACATTTAGTTATAATTCAATAACTAAAAAAACAATCGATTTGTGAAATTCATCATAGTTCTTCATAAGTTTGTACAGAAAGACCCATAACCTACTTTCCTTATTATTCGATCCGTCCAGGTGAATATAGTTAGCCATACTCTGCCTTCAGTTTTAATTGAAGATCCTTTATTACTGAATAGCAAGTTCAATCGTCACTGTATGCTACATACTAATGACACATCCTACCCATGGTGGACGGGTTGGTTAAATACCTAGTACTTATATATGGGTGTAATGTGGAGGCTAGATTTATTTGTTTTATGTTCTGAAAAAACCCAAAAAACATGGAGGACAAAAAGAGGCAACAGGAAGAAGTTAGAAAGGATTATTAGTGGGAGTACCTAAAGTGAGGAGTAACAGTTTCCACTCATTATAAGAAAATAAAACATTGCTATCATCATGGGCCTCAATTACAATGGCAAACTAATGGGTTATCCAGATCAAGTATCAAAATAAAACCCAACAATTATTTTTACAAATCAATTTTATCACCATGATTATCTTTGTCTAACACACACTCATGTATAACATGCACCCCCAAGTTTTGGTTATGAAATTTTGAAAAAAATCAATGGGTTATTTCCTATAAGTCTAATATAAATAAAGGGGAACCACTCTTGACTGATACATTATTTATTTATTTTCCGATGAAACTAACCATAAACCCTCACCCCATCTTCTTTTTTCCTAGTAGATCAATAAATGAATAAATAATTTAGTAGTCAAGAGTGGTTCCCCTTTGTTTATGTTAGGCTTATAGGAAATAACCAAACAATGTGTATAATATAACTGACTTTTTATAATTTGAGGCAAATAAATTTAACATTCCTTCAATTTTTTATCTGGTTCATATAGACTAAAAATAATAAGGAAAAAAATTATGCTGTTATGTTTAAAAACAAAACATTTATGCAGTTTTTCGAGCAAACACAGACATGTTCACACAAAAATGCAACAAGTTTGTGCCTAAAATATGTAGGAGAAACAAGATTATAAACAAAAACACATTCCAGTGGTTATTTCTTTGTAGTGGCATAATAACAGAAGTGTTTGTTACACGTTAGTTTCAATCATAAATATAACTTGCATTTGGTCCTAAATGTGGTGATGAATATAGCCGGATCAAAAGTTAATGTTTAGTTTTAATTTAATATTTTAGTTTGATATAGTTTAGTTCAATATTTGTTTAATATGCACTGCTAAATTTTAGGCTTAAAAATATTGAAAAAAAAAATTGTTATATATGAATAATGACAACAAATTTCTTCTGTTTGTGATTCTTTGTTGCTTTATTTCATTTTTTTTTTTTTTTTAAATTTTTGATATTTAGTTCTTGTGAATAATCTGCACTCATAAATTTTAGGTTTAAAAATGTTGAAAAAAGTTTGTGTTATACATGAATAATTACAGTAAATTTTTTCTCTTCATTCCATTTATAATAATTTTCTTTTCTTTTCTTTTTTTTTTCAACTTTTCAGGTAAGATTTCCATTTAATTTCCTACCATATGGAATATATTACCAATGGCTGATCAACATCAGAGATATTCATCAAGGTAAAATCATTTTTGTAATCACTGACAAAGTCTGCTGTTGTAAAAAGAAAGGTAACAGGTATTTTTTTTTAACAAACAATAGTTTATTAATCACTAGCACAGTTCCATAAAAAAAATAACAAGATTATCTATTATAGATCAGCACAGTATCTGTGCACCCTGCATAAGATCAAAGTGCCATTCTACAACACTTTTACCTACAATCCGATTACTATGTATTTACCCAACCCCTCCAACATGAGCAGGATGTGACACAAGGTCAATTTTTAAGTAGAGTACAGTTGGTTTGAATTCAGAGTTTTCCTTTGCCTAGACTGGTTGCCTTACCAATGCCAAAGAACCCAACCTGTCCTACCATTTACTCATAGCTAGGGGAAGAATATATGGATTCATGCCTTTCCCAAGTTACATTAGTGCAAAATAAAATGTAGCTTCATCCAGGATTTGAACTCGGGTCACTGATTTCATTCACAATAACCATTAAACTAAGCACTCCTCCCTATTGTAGTATCTGTACCTCTGGTAATCTCAAGATTATTTTAAAAACTATAAGATATCCAATTGCCTTGTTAATGGGGCTTAGAATATGCTGACTGTACCCCCACCCCACAATGAGGTGTAAGGACGCCCTCGCTCCAAAAAAAGGATGTTCTTGGTATGTTGAGTATGACACTAAAATGCATCTGATGGTGAGACTCCATTTTTGCAAATCTTAAAAGTGTTGAGTACCTCTTCATTACCATTACCCCCATGTCGACTCTGACCAGTTAGGAGGGTCCCATCTATGGGTCAAATAGATCTGTTGGCAAATTAATGTAAGTTATTTCTACCAGTTTAGTTATACACATAAAGATAGTGATAAATTTAACATGACAATTATTTCTACCAGTTTAATGATACACATGAAGATAGTAATAAATCTAACATGACAATTATTTCTACCAGTTTATAAAACCAAATGAAAATATTTACCTACAAACTATTCATAGTCAATGAAAATTATTTCTATCAGTTTATCAATACACACGAAGTTAATGAAAATTATTTCTACTTATTTGTTAATAATTTATACCAATATATTGATATGCATCGAGTAAAGGAAAATTATTTTTACTAGTTTATAAAACCAAACCAAAATATTTACCAACAAACTATTTACTTACAGATCTTATATGCAGAAAAATAGGATTTGGTATTGGGTGGACCACAAGGTTTAATTTGCTATAAAAATAAAACCCCAAAAAAACAACCAACATAAATTATTTCTACCAATTTATTAATACACAGAAAGTCATATATATATAAACAAAACAAGATTTGATATTAAATAACCCACAAGGGTTGATATGCCATTAAACACCAACCAAACCTAACTCCTAGGTATACGATAACCCTAGAGGAGTTGACATGCCATTAAAATTAATCAGTTATATAAGATATCATAATGAAAACGGTCATTCTAAAGAGTATAAAATTTAATAATTCCTCAAAAGACAAAAAAAAAAAAAGAAAAGAAAAATCAGACATAAATGTTTAGAAATTATTAATCATTGCTTAGTCTAGCCTACAGGCCTTAGATTATTTAAAATATTTGCTATTACTAAACAGTCCCACATCTAAGTAGTGAACAGATTTATTGCAGCTTGGGAACTGGTGCTTTAAGTGTGATGTGACCTTAAGTCACACATATATATATAGATGATTATTTTAATCTTAACTTATTTGGAGTATATTTTGATTTTATTCTCTTTAATGGCATATCAACCTTTGTGGGTTATTTAATACCAAATCTTGTTTTGTTTATATATATATATATATATATATATATATTTACCAACCTTTCCACACGAGCAGGATGTGACACAAGGTCAATTTCTTAAACGGAGTTCAACAGGTTTGAATTCAGAGTTTTCCTTCTCCTAGACCGGTTGCCTAACCAAGGTTAAAGAGCCCAGTCTGCCCTGCTATTTTTATCCATAGCTGGAGGGTGAGTAAGATTCATACCTTTCCCAAGGGTATTAGCGCTAAGTGAAATGCAATTACCACATCCAGGATTTGAACTCGGGGCGACGAGTCCATTTCCCATGACTTTAACCATTACACCACGTGCTTCCTACTTCCTACGCTTGTTTTGTTTATATATGTGATTTATTTAACTTCATGTGTATTAATAAATTAGTAGAAATAGTTTTTATGTGACCTGGTTAGATATTTTGCTTAATGGCATATCAAACCCTTATGGACAACTTAATGCTAAATCCTGTCTTTCTACACACTGTGAGCGAACAGTTTTCTGCTAAATATTTTTGTTTGGTTTGGTTTTATAAATTGGCCATCCTTGTACAAGAACAGTAGTGGTACTATTTAATACATAGTTGGGGGGGGGGGCATTTACACAACTCATTCACCACAGATATGATGAGATGTGATACAAGGTCGCAAGTATGTTGCATCCAGTGAGGATCAAACTCGCTATCCAGTAGTAATGGATCTGCGAGACTAGATCTGCTAACCATTACACCAGCATGGGATACCCTTTTTTTTTTTACTCTGCACAAGCAGGATGTGACACAGTATCAATTTTTCTTAAGTGGAGTTTGACAGGTTAGGATTCAGAGTTTTCTTTGACTGGTTCCAATACATTTCTTATTATGATAACTGTTACGCTAAGAGCACCTAAGATCAGTGATCTTAGAAGGTGCACTTAGCGTAACAGTTATCTGTTAGGGTCAAAATGAAAGAAACGAGTTTAAAGAGAAAATTGAGTTAAACAAAAAAAAAAAATGAATACCCTTCTGTAATGAATAAATGCAACATCTTTGGCATAAAATAACCCAACAATAGTTGACATGCCGTAAAATCCAAGCAAGCAACCACTTTGACCCAGGGCGGTGGAACCTGTTGGTTCTAGGGGTCAAATAGATCTGTTTCAAAATTATTCGTATTACAATTGTATTTGTATTAGATTTAGATTGAAACCATATAACTGTGTAAAATATAGATAGCTATAATTTACAAATCAATCAAATTTTGGCTGTAAATAACCCATAAGGGGTTGATATGTCATTAAACAAATTACCTAAACCATTGGACACATATCACAATGGATATAAGGGTTGAGTTAATACAGTTCTAGGTGACAATCATCTTGTGGTTGCAGGTTCAATCCTGACCACAAGCAAAGATAACATAGAATACTTAACACTTTAATATTAATAGTTTAATACTTGTAACTAGTTATGGTTAACAGAATGAAAACAATCTACCCCAATGGATTAAATAAAGATTTTGGTTCAAAGTTCTGTGAAGGCTCCTGAGTTCAACAAAAATCACCTGAAGAAGGCCTGAGGGCACATCGGTCAAAACATTGTGCATATAACAATAAAGATGAGGATAAAACTCTGGAAAATATAGATAATACAAATAAAACCAAACCAAAAGAGTCAATAAAAAAAATTAAAAAATCTCTTCTTGGTTAGGTTGAGAACTTTTCAGCACTTGTAAAGATAGAATATTAAATAATATCGGTATACATCTCCTTTCACTGGATGCCTCATACTTGCAACCTTGTGCCACATTTTACCTGTGGTGAACGGTTTTGGTAAATACTTCCCCATCTTCCTCAGGTGCCTTGTGTGTGAGTAGGAAGGTATGCCTTTAAAAAATAGGAGCAAAAAGTGAACAATTTATTCTATAACAAATACTTTTTGTTTTAAAAGCCTTTATGTTAAAACAAAGAAAACAAAGCATTTCCCCTATTTATTTATTTATTTTAAACTCTTTAGATATTTTAATTTATTTTAAATGTGAGCAAGTTGCTGAGAGACACTTTTCTTCTTTAAAAAGTTCTATACTCACACAACGTATGCATCTGCATGTAATACTGTATGCACAACAAAAAGACAACATTTTGTATTCATTCACAGATGCACAAATTTCACAAAGAAAAGATGTCTTGTGTATCAGAACATACATACATATATATATATATTATATATATATATTATATATATATATGATTAAATAGTATAAAAATCTTTTCTCTCCATATTCTGATTTCAATCCATTCGAGGCGCCAAATGGATGATATTATATGTGATTGGAATTGGCAAATAAATTTAGCATAAGTAATTTGTTCCCAGGTACTTTCGGGGCCATCATCGAGAAAGTGTATATTGCAAAACAATATAACTTTGTAACCAAATGGGACTGAAAGTACTTGGGAACAAATTAGTTATGACAGATTTATTAGCCAATTCTGGCCAGATATTGTATCATCCATTCAGTAACTTGAAACCAGAATGTGTAGACGAGGGGTGTCTATACTAATTAACCAAATATGTTTGAATGAAGAAATTCTGCCTGATTACAAACACACACACACACACACACACACACACACACACATATCTATATATAAATATACACACACACTGTATGATGATTGTTGTGATGCCTGAAACTCGAAGTAATTGAATATCTTAGGTTTTAAACCTACTCTGCTATAAAAGCATCACACAGCTCTTAAACAATTTATATATATATATATATATATATATATATATACATACATACACTAGTCCTCCACAGACATGTGTTTCAAAGTTTATTTCTCATCAGTGTGGCTCAACTTTTTAATAGCTACCTCTAGCCTGGTGTGAAACCTGACAGAATTTTCAGCCATTAAGCTCCTTACACTCTCGGCTATCGGGAACTGTCAGCCAGGGGTGAACAATTAATTTATACAAACAAACTTACAGGATGTATGTTTTTACAATCACCAGAGAACTCCAGTCTGTAAACAACAGGCGAGTATTTGCTTTTATGCTAAACAGTGAAAGGTCAACTAATGTCTCCCCTACAGTGCTCAACAATGAAATTTGGGAGCATATATATATATATATATATATATATATATATATATATAATCATGATTCAAATTCAATGCTAAAAATCTTTACAATGCTCAATGCATGAAAATGCAGAGCAATGTAAGAATATATTTAAAGTATAAAATAGAATAAAAACTGTCAACTGAAATAGAACCGTGTACACACGCACAACCTCCCCCACCTCCCTCAATGGGGCCTCCTGTTGGCCATGGGTGGCAACACATAATGCCTGAGGATAGGATCCTGGTGGCTCAGTGGTCCATGACTCCGGTACTAAGTGTTCATGTGACCTGCAACAATTCAGAGCTTAATTGCGCTAGATGGGCAATTAGAGAGGCCTGATTCAATCAATTGGCTGGTCATGTCAAGCCCGAGGACCTATATGATAAAATCTCCACTGTATTCTTCAAATTATTCTTATGGCAAACAAATACCTATTCTTTTTTTTATCTTAAAGGTGCTAGAAGGCTGTGGCCAAGGATCAACTATCGGTTTATTAATACATAGTTATTTCTTCTAATTTATTAATACACATAAAGTTAAGGAAAATTATTTTTACTAGTTTATAAGACCAAACCAAATCAAAATATTTACTTACAGATCATATGTACAAAAAATAAATAAATAAATAAAAGTTTGGCATTAAATAACCAACAAAGATTGATATGCCATTAAACAATAACCAAACTGTACAATACTGTTAATTGTTATTCTGTGTTACTTTCACCCTTAGCCAGGATTGAACCTGCAGTCTGGAAATGACTGTTACAGATTGTTAACTATTGGACAGTGGAACAGTCAAACACCTCCTCAGCTTAATGGACTCTTCCTGGCAGTAGTGGCAGTAATTATTTAAGCTGTTATAGTGGGATCATTGGAGAATTAGTAATGGCATGGTTAGGCTTGGCCAGTCACATTGCTCAAACCAATTGTTGACTGTCTAACTGACTTACTTCGATACAAACCAAACACAATGTGCTGAAATTTTCTGGGATTTAAAAAAAATTTGATTAAATTTTAAAAAAAATTTTTTTTTTTAAATGTTAAAGAAACTTAAGAAATGGTGGGTCTTATTTGTTAAACTTTGTGACGGATATGTGGAATAGCATGTATGTTTCATGGTTCTAGCATTATATCCTTCGCAAACAATTCTCTGGATGGGATGTACATGCTATCAAAATTTTCAAACTTTATCTTATTAATCTACAGATTGGAAAAACGTTAAAATTAAAATGAACAAAAAATGAACTGTATCTATAAAGATCATTTACACATACATAAATACATATATAAAAATGAACATACACAAGCATATATATATATATATATATACATATATATATATATATGTATGTATGTATGTATGTATGTATGTATCCATTAATAAGTGTTTGTGTGTGTTTAAAAGTTGATATACACACTCATGAATGCATACATAAAATTGAACATACACAGGCATATATTTTTGTATATATGTATCCATTGATTAGTATGTATGTATGTATATATATATATATATATATATATATATATATATATACAGTTATTTAAAAAAAAGTTTTATGTGTGTGTGTGTGTGTGTGTGTGTATATGTATATATATATATATATATATATATATATGTATACAGTTATTTTTTTAATTTTATGTATATATATATATATATGTGTGTGTGTGTATACATAGTTATTTTTTTATGTGTATATCTATATACATAGTTATTTTTATTTATTTTTATGTATATATATATATATACATAGTTATTTTTATTTATTTTTATGTATATATATATATATATACATAGTTATTTTTAGTTATTTTTATGTATATATATATATATATACATAGTTATTTTTAGTTATTTTTATGTATATATATATGTATATATATATATATACATAGTTATTTTTAGTTATTTTTATGTGTATATATATATATATATACATAGTTATTTTTATTTATTTTTATGTATATATATATATATATATATACATAGTTATTTTTAGTTATTTTTATGTATATATATATGTATACACAGTTATTTTTTTATTTTTATGTGTCATATATATATGCACACACATATACACAGTTAATTTTTTTTAGTTTCACACACACACACACACACATATATATATATATATATATATATATATATATATATAAACTAATCAATGGATACATATATGTGTATGTTGATTTATATGTATATATTCATGTATGTGCATATCATCTTTTTTTTTTCTTTTTCAATCACTTAAATGTAAGTAATTCTTTTATTTATATTTTGTAATGTTATCGCATTTAAAAAATAAAAAAAAGAAAAGAAAAAGAATTTCTGAGAAGTGTGTATTCGACATTGCTTCAGTTTCCTGGTGCTTGTGTAAAGCGCAGTCTTCAAACTAGGTCACTACAATTAGTGGAATAAAAACCCTTTGGACAGGGGGGGGGTAGGGGGGGAAAGAGGGATAAGAGGGGGTACTTGAAATGAGATTAATGAGAAATTGCATAACCAAAACTCCAAGTTGGCACCTACGGCAACTGGTGCTCCCCTGGCCCTTAAAAAAAATCGGATGACAAACAAAAATATTGGCAGGAAAGAAAATGTTGGCGCACTTTGTGTAACGGTTATCATCATGTGCGTGATGTAATGGTTAAAGTCATAGGAAATGGACTCGGCGCCCTGAGTTCAAATCTTGGACGTGGTAATTGCATTTCACTTAGCGCTAATACCCTTGGGAAAGATATGAATTCTACTCTCCCTCCAGCTATGGGTAAATAGTAGGGCAGACTGGGCTCTTTAACCTTGGTTAGGCAACCGATCTAGGAGAAGGAAAACTCTGAATTCAAACCTGTTAAACTCCGCTTAAGAAATTGACCTTGTGTCACATCCTGCTCGTGCGGAGGGGTTGGTAAATATAAATCATCATAGGAAATGGCGCACTTTGTGTAACGGTTATCATCATAGGAAATGGAATTGGCAACCTGAGTTCAAATCCTGGATGAGACTGTTTGCATTTCACTTTGCACTAATGCCCTTCAAAAAAGGCATACATTCATATCTTCTCCCCCCAGCTATGGGTAAATAGTAGAGCAGACTGAGTTCCTTGGCCTTAGTAAGGCAACTTGTCTAAGAGAAGGAAAGTTTGAATTCAAACCAGTTGTACCCTACTTAAAAATTGACCTTGTGTCACATTCTGCCCGTACTTGGTTAAATACATATATTGTACAACAATTCCACATTTATGAACTTGCTCTCTTTTTTAAATGGGCTGGATGGGAGATTAAAATTCGATATACAGTTTTTGTCATAAATATTTGAACAAAGAGATTATTTCTTTCTTATAAAGAATGGTTTAGAAAGTTGAAAACAGAAGAACTAAATTACAATCTACATAACAATTCATGCATTTTGAATATTGAATTTCTGGAAAATATGAATATGTAGCAGTCCAAAAATAAGTACACCTGTTATACGAAAATCATTCAATAGATAAGGGGAAGTTTAAAATAATAGCTATATATATATATATATATATATATATATAGTCGGGGTGGCCTAATGTCGGTATCAGCCAGACAGCGAAGGAATCTTTTTCATTAGCCTTAGATCAAGGCGATTGTTTTGGCATCTGAGGTGGAGTGCTAAACCTACCATCAGCTCCTCACTTTACCACACAGATCCCTGTGCTACTCATAATATGCTGAGTTGGCAAGGGCCTGTATCGAACCAGGAACCTTGTGGTTCCTAGTCAAACACTCTACTGACTGAGCTAAAGTGGCTTTACACTGCTTTAAAAACTGGCTTAGTGTCACATCCTGCTTTATGGTGAAGGGTTGGGCAAATATAGTTTTCCTTCTCCCACACTGGTTGTCTAACCAAGACTAAAGTATCCATTTTACTATTTTACCCATAGCTGTGGGGAGAAGAGATGAAGTCATGTCTTTACTTACTGTACTTTTACAAGGATGTGTTTGGCATTAAATAACCCACAAAGTTTGATATGCTATTAAATAAAGAAACCAAAGCAAAAACAATTAATAGCAGTGTTCTTACTTGAAGCACAGGATGTAATTCCTTTATTAACTGAAGTCATAAATTGGGTTGAATACGAATAAACAATGATAATAATAAATGCAAGAAAATAAACAGAAAAAAAAATCACATGTGTATGTTTACAAGTGAACAGATTTAGTACAAGGAAAACAATGTGCAGCAGGTTGGTGCGGTGCCCTAGAAAATTTGACACCCGTGCTGAATGAGTGAAGGAACTTGATTACAAATAGTTCAGATTCTGGACAAGGCTGTTTGCATTTCCCCCTTTGCATTAATTGCTCTTGAAGAAGACATAAATCCATCTGTTCTCTTCATGATTATAAATTTTATTTTCATCTGAAGTTGTCTTCATTGTACAGGGTGAGACATAAAAGACTGACAGATAAAAAAAAAAAAAAGATCATTTAGTCTTTTGAGTTTAAAAATCTTGTTATATAGCCATTTATCTTGGGTATATAAATGGTAAGAAAGAGACCCGGAGTGGTAGTACCTGTTAGGGTCCCATCTATAGTTTAAATAGAAAACATGAGTTTATAAACAAAATTGGATTATCCATTAAGAATGACTTTATTTCAAAATTTTATCGGCATTAAATAACCCACTGAGGTTGATATGCCGTAAAACAAACCAAACCAAACCATTCATCTTGGGTATATAATGGTAAGAAAGAGACAGGGTAAAAGTGAGGGGGTCCTTACTTCTTTTCTGCGTGTCTACTTTGTCAGCCGTCATCTTCTCTTGTTAGGATTCTTCTGTGGGTTGATTTCTTCTTTCAGTTTTGGACCCAGGTGGATGAGCAGTCCATGACTTGCAAAACTCCACTTTGGCCCTTTCTTAGGCTAGACGGAGGCCCCCTCCGATCAATCGGCTGGTCACGTCAAGCCCTAGCACTTATATGATTGCCCTAGCCCTATTGCCCTTGTGGCAAGCCCTGGTCCTTTTTATCATATGGGTGCTAGAAGGCGGTGGCTGTGGGTCTACATGTCCTGGGAATGACGTTAAACTCTATCTGATGGTGAGGTTCCAGTTTTGGAGGTTTGGGGAATGTGGAGCACCCCTTCATCACCATTGCTCCCTGGTCCACTCTGACCCGGAGTGATAGTACTTGTTAGGGTCCCGTCTATGAGTTAAATAGAGAGATGTATTTATTAAAAAAAATTGTGTATCCATTAAGAATGACTTTATTTCAAAACTTTATCGGCATTAAGTAACCCACTGAGGTTGATATGCCGTAAACCAAACCAAACCATTTATCTTGGGTATATAAATGGTAAGACAGGGGTTCTTACTTCTTTTCTGCTTGTCTACTTTGTCAGTCGTTATCTTCTCTTGTTGGGCTTCTTCTGTGGGTTGATTTCTTCTTCTTTCTGTTTGGGCTGTGTGTTTGCTCATCTCTTGTTGATAAATCAACAAATTCTATTAGTCTTTATTAAAAAACAACCCCACAGCCCAAAAGGATTCTCAAAACTGCGCCGACGAGAAGTGACATCTTGATAGAACGTGTTCTCTCAGTAACTGACTGGCCGTAACTAACCTAACTAAATTAACTGATTTCTGTCTCACACGTTCTATTGGTGCGTTTCAGAAGGTCAAGCAGAGGTCACCATCTGCTAGTCATAACGGTCGGCAGTAACTTTCCACTTAACTCCCTGATTTTAATTTTCATAACTTCAATTCAAAAATTATATCTACACTACTTACACAATCCATAGGCTACCCATATATATACAAGATATACAAATTGTGAAAATTTTGAAGTTAGAACTGTATAAAGGGAAACAATTCAATGAAAAGGTAGTAGTAGTAGTAGTAGTAGTAATCTTCAGAAGAAGAAATTCATGTGGGTGATGATGATGATGAAGAAGACAAAAACTAATCACAGGTAAAATCAAATTGCTGATATCTGAATGCATTCCCATATGTAGGTTTCATATATGTGCATATGAACACCCCATATATATATATATATATATATATATATATATATGTAGTATATTAAGAAAATTGAAAAAACACAGGTTTAAATAAGTTGAGTGGTAAGTTTATTGGCCGACGCTGCAGTGTTTCCATCTAATAATTAGATCATCTTCAGGGCATTTGTTGGTATATGGAAGGTGATAAAAAATTGTTATCACAGAATAACGAGAAAAGCAAGTGATAGTCCTTGTTTATCAGTCTGTTCAAAATTTGAAATCTGATAAACAATAAACAGACTGATAAACCAGGACTATCAAGATGATCTAATTAATAGATCGAAACACTGCAGCATTGGCCAATAAACTTATCACTCAACTTATTTGAACCTGTGTTTTTTCAATTTTCTTAATATACTACATACCGTCGGATTCACTTCCATCTCTTCACATATATAGTAGTAAAGTTGGCAGAGTGGCCTATTGTCGGTATCAGCCGGACAGCAAGGGAGTCTATCCCCTTTTGCTAGTGCTAGACCAGGAAGATTGTTATTTTTTGTTTTTTTTGCTGAGGTGGTGCACCACACCTACCATCATCTCCCCACTTTATCGCACAGATCAGATTACCCAAGCAGTGCTATTAATGCACAGTTAGTGGGGGACTGGTATCAAACCCGGAACCATGCGATTCTTTTGTGGGTGCTCTACTAACTGAACTAAACTGGCTCCTTAATATATATATATATATATATATATATATATATATATATATATATATTTATAAAGGAAAAGTTGACTTACTGGTGAATTTGGTCATGATGATTAGTAAGTGTAGATTTTAGAGGGGTAAGTCAGTGATATAACAAATACAAAGTGTTCAATACTAAGTAGAACAAATTTATTATAAAATGGGTACAAGAGATAACCTACTCGAGTTTCACCATAAGGATCTTCAGAGTTAAATCCACTGAATTAATCGATTTCACGTGTGTGGTCATTGCATTAAAATGTTTGTTGTGAAAGAACACTGACTTTCCTCAGTCAGCGTTCTTTCGCAATGAACATTTTAATGCAATGACCACACACATGGAATCGACTGTTATTTATCGTGCCTCGATTAATTCAGTTTATTTAACCCTGAAGATCCTTATGGTGAAACTCGAGTAGGTTATCTCCTGTACCCATTTTATATATATATATATATATATATAAATATCATCATCATCATCATTATTAAATATAACAACAAAGTTGAGTTTTTATTAACCTTTTTATGTTCGTGTGTAAGATGTCGTTTATGACGATGAAGACTGTAGATATTTACCCAACCTGTTCACTATGGATGTGACACAAGGTTGCATGTATGGGGTATCTAGTGAGGATCGAACTCAATAGTAGTAATGGATCTGTGAGACTAGCTTGCTAACCATAATAATTGTTGGAAATCACTGCTGTTATATCCTGAGTACCTGCACATTGGACATGTGATTTTGTACAATTATACAAATGTACGAGGAAATATTTTTATTTGCAAAAAATGATATCTTGTAGATTGCCTACATTTTCATGAACACAAATTTGCACCTTAATTTGATCACTTTGTATAACTTTGCTCAAGGTTTCTGTGGTCAATCTTCTTTTCTCTGCATGAATATTATTCTTGAGCTCTAGGAATGTTTTAAGCTTATTCAAATATACACACCTGTCTAAATAACCCCTCGAAAACAATACAGGTAGACAAACACAGGTAAATTGGGAAGCCATTTGGATTCTGAATTTCTTGAAATTATTCTGCCACCAAAAGTTTCTTTTTGTTGAAAACTATAAACCTCTTGGTTGAATAGTAAAATTCTATTATTTTAATTTGTTCTTTCACATTGTAACTTGATCATTTCAATTTGCTTAGGTTTAGCTCAGTCGGTAGAGCATTCGGCTAGAAACCACAAGGTTCCTAGTTCGATACCGGTCCTCGCCAACTCAGCGTATGAGTAGCACAGCGATCTGTGCGGTAAAGTAAGGAGCTAATGGTAGGTGTGGCACTCCACCACAGATGCTAAGAACAATCTCCTTGGTCTAGCGCTATTGAAAAGGGGATAGACTCCCTTGCTGACTGGCTGATACCGACTTTAGGCCGCCCCGTCGACTTTACTTTACTTACTTATAATATATGAGAAATAATATAATTAAAATGTTTTTTGATCTATATGATTAATATGAATTCAGTAAATTAATAAGGAAGACATTACACAGAAATATCTCTCTCTCTCTCTCTCTCTCTCTATATATATATATATATATATATATATATATATATATATATATATAAAGTAGTTGCATCAGTTTTGGTGTGTACATGTTGACTCAGAAAAGAAATGTCATTGAGCATTAAAGTCACAGATATACTTTAATATGTTTATAAGGAAAAGTACAAATTTTAATTTTCACTAATTGAATGATATAATTCGATAACTAAAAATTGATTGATTTATAGAACTCTTCACAGTTTTTCATAAAGAAATAAACTATTCATAGAATAAGTTAATTATTTCTATTTGAATTGATGTGCAAAATTTTTCACCTCCAAATAATGACACATTATTTGCTTCTTTTTATTGTTCCATTTTATAGGTAGACAAGAAAATGAATCAAATAAATATATTTTTAGCACCTTAACTCAACAAATAACTAAAAACTGAATTTTAATTTTTGATGTATGTAATCACCAAGTGTTTAAATTTTGCACTACTCTCTGATCTTCATATCTTCAGCATTTCAAGATAAAGTTTTATTTACTACCAGCGCCATCTATCTTGATAATACAACTATAAAAGGGGACATAACTCATTAACACTTAGTTAACATCTGTTGTTTTTTTGATTCTGAAAAATTCTTCTCCAAGACTAGTTTCTCATACAAGGTCAAATTTTAGGGTGAAGCCCTCAGCTGCACAAATACATGTGTGCCAAATATAGCTCAGTTCTGTCTGTGTTCTTCTTCAGGGGAGCACCTCAGGTACCAGGTAGTAAAGTCATCGCTTACTTCTTTAAATAAGGGTGAAGATGCTCCCTGGAAGAAATGTTCCATGGAAGAAATGTTCTCTGGAACTTGGCTGATTTATTCTTTAAACTATCCAGAATGTGAATGCCAGGTGTTTACCCATCCCTCCATGGTGCCGGGATGTGACACAGGAAACAAGCCTGCAGGAATGGTGTATCAAAAATGGCTCTCTTTCATTGGGATTTCCCTTTGGGCAATTTCAGGTACCAGGTAATAAACCCTGTCCTTACCCCTGAGGAGGCAGGTGGTGCCTGAGGCAAAAGCCTCCCCACCATTGAAACTGAATTGATTGATTTTTTTTTTTGTTTAAACCACCCACCATAAATGCCAGATATTTCCAGAAAAAGTATTTACCCAACCTTCTCACCCTTTGTTGGATGTGACACAAAGACACTAGTATGGGACATCCAGCAAGGATTGAACTCGCTATTCAGCATTAATGGATCTGCAAGACTAGCTTGCTAATGTTTCAAGAAAAATTAATATTACACTTTAACATATGAAGCTTATAACCTCTGGTTAGCCACGATTGGTCAATAGTCCAGTACCACAATTGTTATGCAAATCAGTTAACAGTGACATCTCTTTTGATCATCCACCTACCTCCAAACAGCCAATTATCAAAGAGGACATAACTCATATCAACTCTTAAAAAGAGCATTAATTAAAAAATGCACTCATGCACACAAATGGACAACTAAAAGCAGTGCCAAAAATAGCTCAGTCCTTTTTGGTATTCTCCTTTTTGGAGTGCTTCAGTTGTTCGGCAATAAACCCAACACTTATCCCTTGGAACTGAGCTGATTGATTATTTAAACCACTCAGCCTGTGTATGACAGATGTTTTTTTAAAAAAGGGAATATTACACATTAACATATGAAGCTTATATACCTCTGGTTTTAACCACAGGTTAGTCATGATTGGTCAATAGTCCAGTACCACAATTGTTATGCAAATCAGTTAACAGTGACATCTCTTTTGATCATCCACCTACCTCCAAACAGCCAATTATCAAAGAGGACATAACTCATATCAACTCTTAAAAAGAGCATTAATTTGTTTAAAAAATAAAATAAAACTTGATACAGCAACCATTTACAGATTTTCTTTTAAGAGAATGATGGGACAACTGAAAGTAAAGATGTTTTCACTCTGGAGTGAAAGTCTGAATATATTTTGTGATCATTCTTTTAGTGAATGTTGTGAGTTCAGGTACAGGGTATTTGAGGGCCAAAGAGTTAAGTGTTCAATTGGTTAACTAGAATTTTTTTTTTTTGTATCTCGCAAGACATTTTACACATCTTTAGAAATTATTCTAACAAGAAATAAAGAACCTCATTTTCAATTATCTTTTTTTCTTTCTCTGAGAAAACAATTATTTATCACAGGTCAACCATGATTGGTCAATGACCAAGCACCACAATTGTTAGGCAAACTGGTCAATAGTGCCATCTATCTTGATAATACAATTATCAAAGGGGACATAACTAATTAACACTTAGTTAACATCTGTTGTTTTTTATAATTCAGAAAAATTCTTCTCCAAGACAATTTTTTCAACAAGGCCAGAGAACTTGGTCTACCTAATTATTTTACCCACAGCTGGGAATGTTACATATATACTTATATATCATGCAACTTTCTAAGACCTAAATTTTAGCCTGATATTAGTGTTACTAGCAAAATAAAAAAACGCTCTCTGGGCGACATAAAATAAATATTGCCTGAGGAGATGGGAGTTGAAAATTTAATATCAGAGAGTTTGTATCATAAGTCAAGTAAAATCATCAAATTTCTTAAAGGAGTAAAAAATAAAAATAAATTTATTAAAGGAGTAAAAAATAAAATAAATTTATTAAAGGAGTAAAAAAATAAAATAAATTTATTAAAGGAGTAAAAAATAAAATTTATTAAAGGAGTAAAAAAATAAATTTATTAAAGGAGTAAAAAATAAATAAATTTATTAAAGAGTAAAAAATAAATAAATTTAAAATAAAAATAAAAAAATTGAAATAGAAACTTAGTTCTGATAACTTTAAATATATATTAAAATTTAAAAAACTATATATAGATAGATAATACCAGGTATGTATTTATTAAAACTTGTTTAAAAAACCTATGAGGACTGCCTAACATTGCATGCTCAAATTTTGAGCGTATTCTATTTATGACGATTTTAGACAGTGTGACGTAAGCAGTGACATAGTTTTTGTTACAGACAAAAACCGGAAGCGAATCTCCATTATTAATAGATATACTAATTTGCATATAAATGTATATAAATGGTGAGAGGAGATGAGTTCTTATGTATTCTTAGGGGGGTCTGTTTCATTGGCGGCCATCTTCTTCTTCTGGGTTGATTTCTTCCTTAAGGGGTTTTATAACTGCATAGTGAGAAGATGGCATCTTGAGAGCAAATGATCTGCTTCCTTCAGCTAACAATCAAAATCTAACTAACTAAGCCAGTTCCCTTTCACAAGTCTTTCTTTTAGCCAATCAAAAATCAACATTCATGTCAGCTGCCGTCAGTAACTTTTTTTTCAATGGTTAATGGTAACTTTCCACTTACGATACCGTTATTTGAATGTTACTACACTTACAGACATAATTTTTTAGGCCAGCCATGAATTATGTAACATTAGGGGGTCATACCATATGTGCAATAAAGACTTTGTGTGTGTTTAAATAGTTGGCCAAGTCTAGGCCAACTGGTATGCCTACAATTTCCCGCTACAAAAGTCAACAAATAGTCCTGGATAGTATCAGATGATCCTCGGGTATATACAGTAACATGATCTAACTTTATGTAGCATTTTCATATATATATTATCATTATTATTATTATTATTATTATTATTATGTCTGGACTGGCTTCAATTTATGTAAAAAATCTTGACAGATAAATACTTTTTCCCTTAATAATGACTCGTAAGACAGCTGTCTAGACAACAGGTTTATTACCGAAGAAAAAGATAAAACTAAAACAAAAGAGAGAGAGAGAAAAAAAGGCACAGAAGACAATAGAATAATTTTTCTGTTGCAAAAACCAACAACTGACAGACGGATAAAGGAATTTGTCAAGGAAAAGAAAACACCTTCAGGCAAAATTCCAAAAACATCAAAACAATCTTCATTGGCTAAAGTAGCTGATAAGAAGAGAAGCTGAATAGAAGTTTCTGGCACATATATCTTCTTCACTTAATCAACACCAACACCTTTTTTTTTTTTTTTTTTTTTGCAATTACAGTGAAATTTACATGTACTTTTGCTAGTGTGTGTGTGTGTGGGGGGGGATATATACAGCAACGAAGGAATAAAAAGAGATATAAAAAAAAGACAATACCATAATGTAGCAATCAGGAAATACTTTTTGCCATTACTCCTGTTATATAATGAATAGGCATAGCCTATCATTTTTGTAATGAAGTGTAGTGTAGATATTAAAATCAACAGTATTGCAATTACAGTGAAATTTACATGTACTTTTGCTAGTGTGTGGAGGGGATATATACAGCAACGAAGGAATAAAAAGAGATATAAAAAAAAAGACAATACCATAATGTAGCAATCAGGAAATACTTTTTGCCATTACTCCTGTTATATAATGAATAGGCATAGCCTATCATTTTTGTAATGAAGTGTAGTGTAGATGTTAAAATCAACAGTATGCTGGGGGAAAATACAGTACCGGATTTAAGTTCATAGAGTTTTATCGACAAGCTTTGAACTCGGGTTTATCCAGAGCGAGATAATGGTTGGTTTAGGAAGTGACATTGTCGGATTGGCCTGAGAAAGAAATCTAATATTTAGAATTACAATAAAAGGTCAGACATTCTTTGTCTTTGCTTAATTGATTCTTTTTGTGAAAGAGTTGTGGTATCGAGAAATTAAACTCTTAAGTCACAGAATTAAATTTAAATTTGATCATTAAAGTTACGAATGAATTGTCAACTATAAATAAATACCTTATCAATTAACAATTTGGTGAAATACGAAAGAATTTGTTGCATAAACTATCCATGTTTGTTTTTCCTTGGATAATACATTTTGGAGCAAAAAAAATGAAATTCAGAAATTTTTTTAGGTAAATTTTCTAGATAAAAACAAATTGGTTTATTAAAAACATCTTTTTCTTGTTTACAACAATTTTATTTCATGATTAGCATACTGGCTTACCAGAAAAAAAATTCTGACTTGTAAAATTTAATATTAAAACGAAACTGGCAACTATTTAAGTCTCCTGATTAACAGGAACTAACAAAGACAGAACCAGGGAGATGGATAATACCGATGAAGGTGTCCAACCTGATATAGCCAAGATAAAGAACAGACATTAGAAGAAATAATAAGAAGCGAGATTCTGATTGGTTTAGGATGTCACATGATTGGATGGGTCTTGGGAAAGTTAGATAGTTAACTCAGTTGACCAGAGAGCCATTGTGAGCAGACACATGTTGTTTCCTATGATAATATAGTATCCTTTTTTTTTTTTAACAAATAGTGCTCAATATTGTTGATAGAGCATGTATATTTAAGTTAGGATAGTGTGAAGTCAACTATGCAGTAGTACACTGTCTCTGTATTGTGTTAAAAGCTAATGTATTTCAGCCCTTGACACCCCTTCTGAACAGAGAAATCGGGTCACTTCCTTGGTGCATACTGCTAGTGGATCAGCCATGTTTATACTGTAAAGACATCAAGCAAAATGGCACGATCAGGTTCAAACTTTGATCACGTGGCCACAACAGCGCTAACTATAAGCACACATGTGCAGAACCCAGTGTGATAATAATATAGATATTTACCAACCCCTCCGCACGAGCAGGATGTGACACAAGGTCAATTTCTTAAGCGGAGTTTAACAGGTTTGAATTCAGAGTTTTCCTTCTCCTAGACCGGTTGCCTAACCACGGTTAAAGAGCCCAGTCTGCCCTACTTATTTACCCATAGCTGGAGGGAGAGTAGAATTCATACCTTTCCCAAGTGTATTAGCGCTAAGTGAAATGCAATTACCACGTCCAGGATTTGAACTCGGGGCGATGAGTCTATTTCCTATGACTTTAACCATTACACCATGCGCTTCCTACTTGTGTGATGATAATATAGATATGTTATGGCAAAAGTGTTTTTTATATATATATATATATATATATATATATATATATATATTGATATGTTATGGCAAAAGTGCAGATAATTTTTTACTCTCTTTTGTCTGTTCTATTATATCCCCATTTGTTGGTATCTCTTGTCTGACTAATCTGAAGATCTTTCCTTGTTTTTTTTTCCCCGCTCTTTAAAATTGTTTGGTTTTTTTGGATTTTTCTTTGTGCCATTAATTAATATCACCTGGTAGTTGTTTACTTTTTGAATCCCCCACATTTGGCCAAAGGGTGGCAACTCTTGTTTGCCCTTTGTGGACAGCATACCCAGACGAGCAATATGCCATGCCATATTTTAATTTTAATTTAAATTACATTTTTTAACAAACAAATCAATAAATCACCCCTCCTCCCTTTCCTTTCTTATTTTTTACAACTATTCTTAACTTGTCAAAATTTGCCCATAAATTTAACAAGTTATGACAGATGCATACCTTTCCCAAGGGTATTAGTGCTGTGTGAAATTCAACCAGTCTTTTCCAAGATTTTAACTTGTCATGTAGGGAGTTTTTTTGTTTTTTTTTCAGTTTGTTTAAAAATAAAATTGAAGATGAAATTGTAAAGAATTTTAATCCAGGATAATTTACCCCTATTCCCTACCCCCTGCTATAATGCTATATATGTATGTATCTCTCCCCTCCCCCTGCCTCTTGCCACAAGCAGGATGCTTTAAGAGGCTTTACTTAAGTATTTGAGTTTTTTTTTTTAAATGCAGAGACTTTAACTTTATATATAAATGCTTTTAATCTTTTGTTTATTTATAAAGATAATTATTGGTGAAAAGATAAAGTATATTTTACAAATCAAATAAATTAATTTTTATTTTGGCATCTGTTTTTTTATTCATATATTTATTTGGAATTAGAATTATTATTATTAAAGATATTTTTGTTAGAATTAACATTTATCCAAAACATCAGATGAGATTAATGTAGATTTGTCTGAATTTTTAAGATGAGGCTTGATAATATGTATTATTTAGATTTTTCAGACTATTCTCCTCATTTTTATTGTTATATGCACAACGTTTCAACTAATGTGCTCTCCAATTTTCATCAAGTGTTTCTTGTCAAACTCAGGAACCTTCTTGTCAGAATTGGGAACCATCACATGACTTTGAATAGAACCCTTTATTTAATCCATTGGCTTTGATTGTTCTCATTCCATTAACCATGACCAAAGATTGCTGATTCTGATAAGAAACCAGAGATGCTGATAGGTATGTGTCCTGCGTCCCTAACACACAAAAATTTAAAAGGACGCAGTAAAATCATATCCATGCTTCCCAGTGTGTATATATATATATATATATATATATATATATATATATATATATCAATAGACAAAAGTATACTTGAATATCTTCATAAATGTGTGTGGGATATATATATATATATATATATATATATATATATTAATAGACAAAAGTATACTTGAATATCTTCATAAATGTGTGTGGGATATATATATATATATATAATATATATTATATAATAGACAAAAGTATACTTGAATATCTTCATAAATGTGTGTGGGATATATATATATATATATATATATTATATATATATATTAATAGACAAAAGTATACTTGAATATCTTCATAAATGTGTGTGGGATATATGTATATATATATATATGTGTGTGTGTGTGTGTGTTGTATACCCTTCATTACTTCTTTACTTCTAGTCGTCTTTTCTTCTGGCCGGCTTTGCTTCTTCTAACATCTTGGTCTGGTCTCTTCTAAGGTCTGGACTTTCTTGGGGACTTCAGATCTGGTTTCTGTTAGGGATTTCTCCTTATCAGAAGCCCTGTGTCATTGTTAGTTTTTAGGTAATAAACACAAGACTTTGATTTACTTTGATGTTACTTTATTTGTAAATCCCCAAACCAGACATCTGCGCACATCCTACGAGCTCGGCTCCTACTTGCTAACTGACTGAGTTACTTACTATCCTTAAACCGGAAGACAGGGTCTTCTATGCCTTCCGGTTCTCACGATTTATCCCCGGAAGGCAAGGTGAGAGTGAGGTCAAGCACCGTCACTCACTCTCAAGGCCATCAGCTGCACTAATCGCCATTATGTTTCTACACTACCTTATATAAGTATTAGGGTTCCAATAAGTATGTAACATATGTTAGGATAGTGTATACAGTCAACTGTGCTTGACGACTCAGTTTCTTGCTGATACGATCAGACCAAAGATGATCGCATAGGCGAGAAACTGTCCCCTATGCTCTATCATCAATATTGAGCACTCTTTATCAATTATATATACAGAGATGCTGAGAGGTACATGTCCTGCGTCCCTGAGACACAAAAATCTAAAATGACAGTAAACTCATATCCATGCATCCCAGTGTTTTTCTTTTTTCTTCCCTCACCATTTCAAGCTAACTGTAAATACATTTCAATAGTTTCTTAGAAATGAATTACCCAGGATAGGTTACAAGGTAGGAGTTAGACGGCTTTAGTTGAAACCCATAAATTTTCCCGGGGACTCGTTCAAAGCAAAATATGTGTGTCCCAGGAAGCACTAAATCAAAAAGCTATCAGCATCACTGATTGTGAGTATACAAGGATTGGAGTAAATCCGACACAATGTAGTAAAGAATAGAGGGAAAAATGTGGACAAAAGAACAAACTTAGACAAGTAGATGTAGGAGATATATTTCGCTGTGCTTTGAGCACGGCTTCTTCAGTCTTTATTTGAATATTTGAGCAAAATTCCCCACATTTGATCTTATCTCCCTCCCCAGCCATGAAAGATTTTCTTCTGACCAATCAAATCCTCTCAAATGCTACCCCATCCTCCTGACTTCATCACCAAATTCACCTCTCACCCATTTACTTTCCCTTCTATAAAAACACATGTATGATGCTCAAATATTCAAATAACGACTGAAGAAGCAGTGCTCAAGGCACAGTGAAATATATCTCCTACATCTACTTGTCTGAGTTTGTTCTTTTGTCCACATTTTTCCCTCTATTCTTTACCTCATCACTGATTGTGTATATGAGGACAATAGTCTGAAAAATCTAAATAATATTAAGTAGATTACCTTTTGAGTAATTAATATTTAATCAACAAGTTGTTTAACTTATTTGTTTTGTTTCCTGAATTTAATCATTGTTAAATTCTTGGACTGGGTAATGTTTTAATTTTTTTTAAATCTTTTAATAAATACTTTTAGTAATACCAAACTGCCGCCCTGTCGGCTGGGGCGTTAGAATGCACCGACTACACCTCTGCAGAGAAGTAAGACTCTCCCAATGGGGCCACCTGTTGGCCATGGGTGGCGACCTGTGATGCTTAAGGATAGAACCCAGGTGGATGAGCAGTTCATGACTTGCAATACTCCACTTTGGCCCTATCTTGGGCTAGACGGGCGGTCGGAGAGGCCCCCTCTGATCAATCGGCTGGTCACGTCAAGCCCTAGCACCTATATGATTTTCCCAACCCTATTGCCCTTATGGCTAACTCCCAACCCCTTTTTATCATATGGGTGCTAGAAGGCGGTGACTGAGGGCCTACAAGTCCTGGGAATGATGTTAAACTCTATCTGATGGAGAGGTTCCAGTTTTGGAGGTTTGGGGAATGTGGAGCACCCCTTCATCACCATTGCTCGCTGGTCCACTCTGACCCGGAGTGGTAGTAGTCTTTAGTAGAAAAACATGAGTTGATAAACAAAATTATATTATCCATTAAGAATTGATTTATTTCAAAACTTTATTGGCATTAAATAACCAACTGAGGTTGATATGCTGTAAAACAAAACAAAACAAATACCAAACTGAACAATTAAGTTTCTGAGTTGTCTCCCTTTGCTGTTAATCATCTAAAAATAAATTGGTTTAAAAGTGACGATTAGTAGGATTGTTTTTAGGCAACATTATATTTTTTTTTTAATTTTTGCTTTTTACTATAACTTCCTGTCATTCATTTATTTATTTATTTACTACTAAACCAACAAATACAAATAACACTTGACCTTGGGCAAAATACCAAAGAGGATAATTTTTTGTGCCGTTTTATGATGATCCCACCTTCTCTAATATACTTATTTTGCTCAATTCCCATTTTTAAATGGCTGTTAGTGAGTTCTGTTATTGATAAGACATGTTAATCTGGATTTTAACTTGCACAGATGATAACAGTTTAAAACTATTTCACAATGAACTTGAGGCATTTCATAAGCAGTGTAAAAAAAAACCTGACCCATGTTTAAAAATGCATAATCCAAGGTTTCAATTCAAAGTAGATATCTGCTAAGATTAGCATAGTATGGCACCCAGTGAGAGTCAAACTCATTGATGATAGTCTGCTAGCCCAACTCGCACCAGAAATTGGTTTTACTATAGAAATGCATTGGAAGTGGTTTTACTATAGAAATGCATTGGAAGTGGTTTTACTATAGAAAATGCATTGGAAGTGGTTTTACTATAGAAATGCATTGGATGTGGTTTTACTATAGGAATGCATTGGAAGTGGTTTTACTATAGAAATGCATTGTGTAGAATACTGATAATTGTTATTCTGTGTTACTTTCACTCTTAGCCAGGATTGAACCTGCAGTCTGGAAATGACTGTTACAGATTGTTAACTATTGGACACATTGGAAGTGGTTTTACTATAGAAATGCATTGGAAGTGGTTTTACTATAGAAATGCATTAGCAAGAAAATGTTATAAGAGGAATAATGATATTTACTATAGAAATGCATGAGGGTAGCCAGGGTTGCTTCTCCAGAAGTGTCCTGCATGCTTAGTCCGTCTCTCGGATGGTTTGTGAGATGGGAGGCAAGTGGCCATACAGCTGCTTCCTTGTTGGGTGCTGTTTCCACGACTTGTTCAAGACTGCACGTAGTATTCTTGTGCAGCTCCCATCTAGCTTATTCTCAAGGCGCTTCGTTAGGCTCCAAGTGGTGCAGCCATACAGCAGTACTGATATAACCACAGCTTGGAAGAATTGTTGCTTTAGCTTGTCAGTGAAATCAGACATCCATATGACTGATAATTTGTGTGTGGCCAACCATGCTTTTCCTATTCGTGTCCACAACAGAGAGCAATGTTAATACTATAGAAATACTTTGGCAAAAGAATCCTAGAGGAATGCATTGGAAGTGATTTTACTGTAGAAAAGCATTAACAAGATTGCAAATATGAGACAAATACTCATTCCATAATAATTGGTTAGCAAGATTAGCTAGTTAACCATGACACCACAATAAAATGCTTAGGTTTGAACTCAAAGTTGCTAGACTCATTCCAGCCAGATTCATTGAAGAATCGGTCTTTATTAGATGAGCCACCAACACCTAACAAAAAAACAAAAAAAGAAGAAAAAAATCCTACTACTATCCTAAACATTTAGTGTAGGCATCAGAAGCGGACCACCCCACTCCCCAATCATGACCATAAGACTCACATCAGTATGAGAATGACATCCTTTAATACAAGAACTCAGCCCGTGTCCTGAAGAGGGTCTGATAGACCGAAATGTTATAACGTCATATAATGAACACTACCTATAATAAACATCCATCCAGTACAATATCCTGTGTTTGTCTACCTTTCTCCACATACTGTTGGATTGATTTCTTCTTTTTACTTCCATACAAACATATATTATATATATATATATATATATATATATATATATATATATTATGTATGGTTATTCTTTTTCTCTTTCTTGGTTCTTATCTTTTCTCTCTTTCATGGTTGTTGTTTTCTTTCTTTCTTTCTTTCATTCATGATTATGTTCTTTTATTTCCTTTTTTTTCTGTCTTTCATTCTTTCTTGGTTGTTATGTTCTTTCTTTCTTTCTTTCTTTCTTTCTTATTACTTTCATTATTGTTTGCTATCTTCTTTCTTTTTGTTTTTTTTCTTGGTTGTTACCTTCTTTCTTTCTTTCTTCTTTCTTTCATATCTTCTTTCTTTCTTATCTTCTTTCTTTCATTCTTTCTTTCTTTCATTCTTTCTTTCTTCTTCTTATTTTCTTTTTTTCTTTCTTTCTTATCTTCTTTCTTTCTTTCTTTCTTCATTCTTTCTTTCTTTCTTTCTTCTTTCATTCTTTCTTTCTTCTTTCATTCTTTCTTCTTTCTTCTTTCATCTTTCTTTCTTTCTTTTTCTTTCTAGCTTATTACAGCGTGTATCTTTCCTACATACACACATACATACACATTACTGTTATATTAATTATCATAGTAATAATAATTGTAATATTATTATAGCAGAGTACAGTCATTGTTGCTTTGGTAACCATATAGTCATTGTCGCACTATTCCTTTTTTTATGCTGATTATAGTGGTTGCAATGATGATGATGGCGGCAACTGTAGCAGTTTATCATGATAACTGATTCATGTGAGTCTGCCAGGGGTTCTTTGAGTTTAAATATAGTACTTCCACTTCCTCTACCCCTACTCCTTACCTCTTCTCATTCATTCCACCCCCCCCCTCCGTCTCGACACTTTTTTTTTGTTTATTTCTTTTTTCCTTAATCCTTACTCATCCTTTCTGTCCATTTTTCTCTTCTGTCTATCTATCCATCTATCTTTCTTTCTTTCTATCCTCTGCTGATGGCACCACTGTACAATTTTTGGTATGCCAGCGCCGCTCTCACATTACCATTATTTTGTCCGCTTCTCCTCCTTTCATCCCGCCTCATCTCATCAGTCATTTATAAAAACAACAACAACAAAAACTTTGTTTATTCTTTTCTATTTTAATTCTTCCATTCCCTTCTCTCTCTCTCTCTCTCTCTCTCTCTCTCTCTCTCTCTCTCTCTCTCTCTCTCTCTCATATGCCCACACACATGCATACTCTCTCTGTCTCACATTCCTTTTTCTCTTACACATATGCATTCTCTCTCTCTCATACTTCTTTCACTCATTAATTTCTCTCTCTCTCTCACATATGCACACCCACACTCTCTCTCACTCATTCCTTTCTCTTTTCTTATCTTCTCTCATTCATTCCCTTCTCTTTCTCTCACTCATTCTTTTTCTTTTTCTTTCACCTTCTCTCTCTCTCACACATTCACTGTAATTCATTATCCTCTCTCACTTTCTCTCCCACTCATTAATTTCTCTCTATCTATTCACTCTCTCTCTCTCTCTCTCTCACATTCACTGTAACATATTATCCTCTCTCACTGTCTCTCCCACTTACTCTCTCTTTCTATCTCTCTCTAACTCACTCATTCTCTTCTCTTTCTCTCACCTTCTCTGTAACTCATTATCCTCTCTCTTGTATTCCCTCCCACTCCTTCTTTTCTATCTTTCTCTCTCTCTCTCTCTTTCTCTCTCTCACATTCTCTCTCTCTCTCTCACACGCACTCTCTTTCTCTCTCTCTCTCACTCACTTTTTCTCTCTCTCTCTCTCCCTCTCTCTCTCTTTCACCTTCACTGTAACATATTCTCTCTCTCCCACTCCTTTTTTCTATCTTTCTCTTTCTTACACACACTCTCTTTCTCTCTCTCTCTCTAACTCATTCTCTTCTTTCTCTCACCTTCTCTGTAACTCATTACCTCTCTCTCATATTCCCTCCCACTCCTTTTTTTTCTATCTTTCTCTCTCTCTCACACACACACTCTCTCTCTCTCACAGTCTCTCTCTCTCTCTCTCTCTATATATATATATCTTTCACTCTCTCTCACACTCTCTTTCTCTCTCTCACACTCTCTATCTTTCTCTCTCTCTCACACTCTCTTCTTCTCTCTCTCTCTCTCTCACACTCTCTCTCTCTTCTCTCTCTCACACTCTCTCTCTCTCTCTCTTCTCTCTCACACACTCTCTTCTATCTCTCTCTCTTACACTCTCTTTCTCTTTGCATTAATTGGATGTGGTTAGATAAAGTAGCATTTTCTTTCTACCTTCTTCTTTCAGTTGGTGGTTGTAACAACAGCAATCATAACAACTGCTAACAATTCTAATTCTAATAATCACTCCAATAAAACCAAGGATTCTAGAAACAGGGGAGATAAGAAGAAGATGAAGAAAAAGAAGAGTTCCAATAGAACTGCATTATTGTAGAATGATTTACTCAAACAGTTATCATCATCTTGATTGTTATAGTCACAATCATTGTACCCTCTGACTTTTAGATGCATGTTTTTCAAAACTTAAGTGTCCTGGGTATGACTTTAAACAGCATCTAATGGTGAGGTTCCTTTTCCTGGTGCTCTAGAGAGTGTAGAGTACCCCTTCATTGCAAACCCCCAACCCTTTTTATCATACATGTGCTAGAAGGTGGTGGCTGAGGGTCTTAGTATCCTTGGTATGATGTTAAACTACATTTAATTGAGAAGTTCCAGTTTTGGAGCTCTGGGGAATGTGGAGTACCCCTTCATTGCCGTACTGACCCAGAGTGGTAGTTAGGTTAAATAGTAAAAATGAGTTTAAAAAAATTGTTTAAAAAGAATTGAGTTTAAATAAAAAAAAGTCAAGAATGAATAAAACAAAACGTTGTAGAATAATCATACTAAGTTACAATATCTGTCGAATTGGTACGACAAGGCAACAAGTAGCCGTAACTTAATACGGATCTGTCCAACTGTCTCCTTTTATACTAGGTCTGGCTGGCCGAAATTTGCATATTACAACTCTCGTCTCACTCATAAATCGCACCTTCAAGGACACTCACGCTGCCCTGCCTACACACACAACATGCCACGTCTTGTCTCTTCGTACGACGAACCGTCATTGGCTCATCAAAGGCAGCAGTCTGTGGGTTTTGCCTTTCAGTCTCGCTACAGCTGCAATCCTACTGCAGAATGCCAGAGTATTTATGAAGCCTCATAACATCATAGAAACCAAGCAGCCAATCAGGACTCACGGAATGGTATCATCCAAATACATGAATGGACTATTCTTGAGTTCTATAAGTACCTGCTGTTTTGGGCACTAGTTCAGTTGTTCTTAGCCAGTTGCTGTTGTCCAAACCAACAGTATACTGACTGACTACTTCAATAAATGTTTTGGCATAAAATAACTCAACAAGGGTTGACATGCCATAAAATCCAACCAACCAAAACTGAACCTTTTTTTCAACATGTCCCTTTCCATGTCAATACCCATAATTCAACCTGTGGACTGGGGCTGTAGAATACACCGACTGCACCTGCAGTAAAATTACACCAATGGTGCCACCTTAGAGGTAGATTGTTCTCACTCCACCTTCCTTGCTTAAAGAATATCTTGTGTTAACTCTTGGATTTTGGGGGTTGGATTTTTAATTATTTTATTTTCATTTTTATTTTCATTTGTCTATCGAACTAAAGAACGAATTAACAAATATAAGATATTCCCAAGTTTGAATATTTGGGTTATTTGTTGGCTTATTTTTATGCCAAAGACAATTTTCTTTTGTCTTCATGGTAGTTACAGGTACTACGACTCTGGGTCAGAGTGGACCTGGGAGTAATGGTGATGAAGGGGTACTTCACACTCCCCAGAGTTCCAAAATTGGAACTTCTCCATTAGATGCACTTTAACATCATACCCAGGATACAAAGACCCTCAGCCACCACCTTCTAGCATATATATGATAAAAAGGGTTGGGGGTTTGCCATAAAGATATTAAGTTTGGGACAATTATATAAGTGCTAGGGCTTGATGTAACCAGTCGATTGATCAAAGGGGGCCTCTCTGATGGGCCGTCTAGCTTAAGTAAGGGCCGAAGGGGAGTGTTACGTGCAATGGACAGCTCAGCTACCAGGATTCCATTCTTAAGCATCACTGGTTGCCACTTACAGCTAATAGGTGGCACCATTGGAGTAATTTTACTGCAGAGGTGCAGTCGGTGTATTCTACAGCCCAGTCCACAGGTTGAATTATGGGTATTGACATGGAAAGGGACATGTTGAAAAATGAATATTTTCAATATCAGGAATTTGGCAAGAGTAAATTTTACTGATTCTTTTTTCCTCTAGATTCATAAAAATTGACAGTTTCAGTGAGGCTGATTGCTTTTTAATTTAGAGTGTCCTGGGATGCATGGATTTGATTTGAATGAGTCCCTGGGAAATTTGATGGGTCCCAACTAAAGTTTCTTAGTAGATTGCAGAGTTTTTATCTATGAACAACTAAAGCCGTCTAACCCCTACCTTGTACCCCATACAGTGTAATTCATTTCGAAGAAAATATTGAAATGTATTTACAGTTAGCTGGAAATAGTGAGGGTAGAAATAAGAAAATACTGGGATGCATGGCTACAATTTTTCTGCATCCTTTTAGATTTTTATGTGTCAGTGATGCAGGATGCAAACCTATGAGCATCTCTGTAGGTTGATATTCTTGTCTACAAGTTTTGCACAAAGTCCTATCAAATACAAATAATTTTTAGACATATCTGTTTAACCCATCAATGGGATCTTAACAGGTACTACCACTCCGGGTCAGAGTGGACCTTGGAGTAATGCCAATGAGGGGGTACCTTACTCTCCCCAGATCTCCAGAATACTGCCTCACCATCAGATGCAGTTCAGGGCACCCATTTTGGAGAGGGGGTCTTACCCCTCTGCACGGGATACAGTCAGTGTATTCTAAGTTCCACCAATAGGGTGGTGTATGAAGTAAAGAAGAACCTGGGAATTTCCTGATAATTTTTATTGACTAAGTTTTGTTTAGTCTGGTATTTGGGCCTCAGACGTTCCTAAATAGTTACCCATCACAGAAATGAACAGGCTCATCAATACTTAACTTTGGTAATCTCTCAATAACTGGTACTGGAGCATCCGCCTAGGAACCACATAGTTCCTGGTTCGATACTGGCCCTTGCCAACTCGTTGTATGAGTAGCACAGGGATCTCTGCGGTAAAGTAAGAAACTGATGGTAGGTGTGGCTCTCCATCATATGCAAACAATCTCACTGATACCGACACAGGGATCTGGTTGCGTATGTATAAAGTAAGGAACTGGTGTGGCTCTCCATCTCATATGCCAAAACAATCTCCTTGGTCTGGTGCTAGTTAAAAGGGAAGACTCCCTCGCTGTTCTGACTGATACCGACATTAGTCCACCCAACAACTTTACTTAGCATGATTTGACTATAAGTCATCTTATCCTAGGAACCACATAGTTCCTGGTTCAATACCGGCCCTTGCCAACTCGTTGTATGAGTAGCACAGGGATCTCTGCGGTAAAGTAAGGAACTGATGGTAGGTGTGGCTCTCCACTTCATATGCCAAAACAATCTCCTTGGTCTGGTGCTAGTGAAAAGGGGATAGACTCCCTCGCTGTCTGACTGATACCAACATTAATCCACCCCGACAACTTTACTTTTACTTAGCATGATTTGACTATAAGTCATCTTATCCAAAGTATAAACACTGGATTATTAGTAATAAGCATATTGATTGATTAATGGTATGTCAACCCATCTAGGGTTATTTTATGCGTGGAGGTTAGGGAATCACATTTGTTATACATTCGTATTTACATTTCTTGTGTAGGTGTTGCTTAAGAGAGTTTTTCGCACACAGTCCTATCGAATACAAATGATTTTTAAACAAATTTATTTGACCCATATACAGGATCTTAACATGTACTACCAATCTATTTTTAAACATATGGAACAGGTTTTGTAACATTTGTTTGTCGCTATTTAATTTCTGTAAAACTTCAATCACCCATATCAAATGCTGTTAAGAATGCTGCTGTTATTTAGGCTTATCTGAGGGGATTTTTCAACACATTTCTTTATGGTGACCTCCCCAATTTATTTGACAGAATTGAGGTCAAGTGAATTTCTCGGGCCCCATTGCCAAATTCTTTTCTTTTTTTTTTTTTTTCTTTTTTTTTTTTTTTTTTTAGGTTTTTAGAAAAAAATTTTTTTTTTAAATTGTTTGAATCTCTGAACCTGACACATGATCCATTTTTTCCTCAAAGAATAAGCCATTGAACACCACAAAAAGATCCCACTATCAGTGGTGCTTAGAACACTGACTGCACCCCCCCCCTGCAGAGGGGTAACCCCACCCCAGAATGTCCTGAGTATAATACTAAACTAAATCTGATGGTACGGCTCTTGTCCTGAAGCTGTAGGTTGTTTGGAGTACTCCTTCATTACCATTACTCCCAGGCCGACTCTGACCTGAGGTGGTAGTACCTGTTATGATCACATCTATGGGTCAAATGAATCTGTGTAAAAATCATTAATATTAGATAAAATACTTGATGCCATATATCTGTAAATTATTTGTATTAAGAATAGTTTACTAAATCCTGGATGTGGCTGTTTGCATTTCACATAGTGCTAATGCCCTTGGGAAATGTATGCACCCAACTATTCTCCCTCCAGCTATGGGTAGATAGTAGGGCAGGTTGCACTCTTTAACCTTTGTTAGGCAACTATCTAGAAGGAAAACTTTGAATTGAAACCTGTTAAACTCCGCTTAAGAATTAGACCATACGTCACATTCTACTCATGCATAGGGGTTGGTAAATATGTATGTTTATTTACTAATATTATTAATCTCAGTCAAGAGAAACCTGAAGACATGCCACATCAAGCTTGTGCAGAAAACCGGGCGACTCCTTGTCAGACAAGGAACGAAAAGGAGCGAAAAAGAGAGGAAAGAAGCCACCACAGAAAAAAGAGCCCAAAGGAAGGAGAGACAACAGCAACTCCAGCAAGCATCACTGTTTGTTTGCAATCACTGCTCCAGAGACTGTCATTCAAGAATTCGTCTGTTCAGCCACTCACGCGGTTGCAGATAAAGAAGAAAAAAATGGACACTACTCCATCGTAGACGGAAGGATGCCAACCATTATTATCAGTTATTTGGTTTGGTTTGGTTTCTTTTTAGGGCATATCAACCTCAGTGGGTCATTTAATGCCGATAAAGTTTTGAAATAAATAAATTCTTAATGGATAATACAATTTTGTTTATCAACTCATGTTTTTCTATTTAACCCATAGATGGGTATCAGTTATTTGAAACTATATAACTGTGCAAATTGCAAAAAAAATATAAATATGAATGTACACTGTACAAGATTCCCCAATCTTAGGCATAAAATAACCTTAGATGAATTGATATGCCATTAAAATCAATCAATCAATCAATTCACAAAAAGAGGAAAATATTTGTGCATATTCGGTATGAAGTGCAATATGTCTATGATAAAATTCAAGATGGCTACTTGCATAATTCTCAGTAAGTTTTATCAAGAGTTGTCTGCTCCTTACGAAGCAAAACATTCAGCTGCAAAAAAAGTCTGTTTTATTATGAGACAGCTTTTAGTTTCCAAATGGAAATAAACTTGTTGCATTAACAAGAATAAAAATTCTCTTTTTTTTTATTATGATCCTCTCTTTATTAAATTCCTTCACTTTCATTTAAAAAGAAAAAAAAAGGCACTCATTCACTTGACACTATAACATTTCAGCTAATTCATTCAATTTTTTTTTCAGAAATACTAGGGGGAGTCAAAAGTTGACCTTTTATAAGTTGTATGGTGTAGTTGGTTGTCTTTTTAATCTCACTCAAGATTTTTTTCACTTCCTCAATACAGACTTTAATAAACTATATTTCTATTAAGAAAGTAAAAACAAAGTACGAGAGTGAGTCAAAAGTTTTGCAATATTTTGGTAATGTGAGGCACAATTCAGTAGTTGCAGGTGCTTTTGCTAGGGTCATGAAGATAACAAACCACACTGCACTGTTAGATGTAGAGCTCAGCTGATATTCTCCAAATGCTACTTGCTGAATTTGCCTCTATAGACTGGGCTCTTTAATCTTGGTATGGTAACTGGTCTAGGAGAAGGCAAACATTGAATTCAAGCCTGTTAAACTCTGCTTAAAAACTGACCTTGTGTCGCATTCTGCTCTTGCAGATGTATTGGTTAAATATATATAACAGAAAAAATTCTTGGCATAAAATTGGTAAATATTTCTATACTTTTACCATTGCTCTAATCTGCTGAAAGCATCTTGTCATTCTTATTTTTCTCCATTTTTAAAGTATTTTTTCGGAGTTATATCAGTTATAAATAGCAAGACATATGCATTCATTGAAATCTGTTTTGCTATCCAAGAATTATTTTCAAGAATATTTTCATATCCACACTACATTTCAATTAGACTAATATCTTTAGCTATCATTTTGGTACCTTTAAGAAAAGGCATTTCTTTAATACACCATATTTTTTTTTTTTAAGATTTGTACCCAGTTCTTAACTGGCATCTCTCTAGTATTCTTTATTTTTTGTTGCTCAAAGATTAGTATATTTGTAGTAGGGATTTTTAGCAAAAATAAATCTTCTTTTTTTTTCTTTTTTTGTTTGTTTCCCCCCACAAATTCCTAAAAGATAATAGTTTCTTTTTAGTATATTGTTTTCCAGTGGTGGTTTTCTCGTTTACTACTGTTGAGTTTTTGAAGAATCTCCTTTTCATTGCATCTATTCATTTTGTTACTTTTAATTACGATTCCAAGTCTGGTATGTGTTTTGACAGTTTTAAGTTACATGCCTTTATTTTTTCTTTTTCTTTTTAAAGCATTTGTGCAAAACGGCCCAGTTGATGGCTTTATTTATCAATGTTGTTGTTTTTTTTATAGACTAGCATACTCCTTAAAAACTGATTTGAATGTAACAAAGATAAAACTGCCAATTTGAAGGAACTCATAAATAGTAAGTGTACCTCATGAAATAGTAAACATAATATGGTGTGAAAAAATGCTGAAAAGTTCTTGGCTCAACAAAGAAGGGAATTTCTTTCAAGAATTTCCTGTTTTAGAGCTCTATGGAATGTGGAGTATCCCTTCATTGCTATTGCTGCCTGGTCCGCTTGGACGTGAAGTTGTATCTTTTCGGGTCCCATCTAATGGGTCAAATAGATGTGTTTAAAAATTATTAGTATTGGTTTGTTTTGTCTAATGGCATATCAACCTTGGTGGGTTATTTAATGCCAAAATCTAGGAGAAGGAAAACTCTGAATTCAAACCTGTTAAACTCTCCTTAAGAAATTGAACTTGTGTAACATCCTACTCATGTGGAGGGGTTGGTAACTATATATTTAATGCCAAAGCTATGCTTGTAAAAAAACAGTAAAAGTAAGTAAGTAAAGTCATTGGGGCGGCCTAAAGTCGGTATCAGCCAGTCAGCGAGGGAGTCTATCCCCTTTTCAATAGCGCTAGACCAAGGATTGTTTTTTGGCATCTGAGATGGAGCGCCACACCTACCATCAGCTCCTTACTTTACCGCACAGATCCCTGTGCTACTCATACGCTAAGTTGCCGAGGACCGGTATCGAACTAGGAACCTTGTGGTTTCTAGCCGAACGCTCTACCGACTGAGCTAACCCGAGTGGTACTATTTAACTAAAATCTGGGGGATCAGAGGATTTGTACTCACTATGATATCGCCGTTCAATGTGTTAGCCACAGGAATTCTGCTCCCATTAGTATTGGATAGGAATACATGAAACCATATAAATTGAGGGTCTTAGTGTCCTGAGTATGATGTTAAACTGCATCTAGTGGTGAAGTTCAAATTCTGAAGCTCTGGGGAATGTGGAGTACCCCTTCATCACCATTACTCCCAGGTCCACTCTGACCCAGAGTGGTAGTACCTGTAAGCGTCCGTTCTATGGATTAAATAGATAAAAGGAGTTTTAGATGTATTTTTAAAAAGTTGAATACCCAGCAAGAATGAATAAAACAAAACGTCTTTGGCATAAAATAACCCAACAAAGGTTGACATTCTTTATTAATGTCCTGGGTATGACATTAAACTGTATTTAGCGGTGAAGTTGCAATTCTGGTGCTGTGAGAAGTATGAAGTACCCATTGATTGCCATTACTACCAGGTGCACTCTGACCCGGAGTGGTAGTTTGTTTTACGGCATATCAACCTCAGTGGGTCATTTAATGCCGATAAAGTTTTGAAATAAATCAATTCTTAATGGATAATACAATTTTGTTTATCAACTCATGTTTTTCTATTTAACCCATAGATGGGACCCTAACAGGTACTACCACTCCGGGTCAGAGTGGACCAGGGAGCAATGATGATGAAGGGGTGTTCTACATTCCCCAAACCTCCAGAACTGGAACCTCACCATCAGTTTAACGTCATTCCTAGGACATGTAGACCCTCAGCTACCGCCTTCTAGCACCTATATGATAAAAAGGGGTTGGGGCTTGCCATAAGGGCAATAGGGTTGGGGCAATCATATAGGTGCTAGGGCTTGATGTGACCAGCCGATTGATCGGAGGGGGCCTCTCTGACCGCCCATCTAGCCTAAGATAGGGCCAAAGTGGAGTATTGCATGTCATGAACTGCTCATCCACCTGGGCTCTATCCTTAAGCATCACGGGTCGCCACCCACGGCCAACAGGTGGCCCTATTGGGGGAGTCTTACCCCTCTGTAGAGGTGCAATCGGTGCATTCTAACGTCCCACCGACAGGGCGGGGAGTGGTAGTACCTGTGAGGACCCCATCTACGGGTTAAATAGACCAAAAAATGAGTTTTAAAAAATGTATTTAAAAAAGAAACTTTAATCTGAAAAAATAATTTGAATACCCAAAAATGAATAAAACAAAATGTCTTCAGCATAAAATAACCCGAGTGTTGACATGCCATAAAATCCAACCAACCAACCTACAAACCGACTGTTTCCAATTCTCCTTTTGACATTAACTTGCAGTTAGATGGCTTCCTGCTGGTTGGTGAGTGAGATCACTGACCTGAAATATATAACTTTACCTTCATCATGTCGGCTTTTTCACCAGGAATCGAAGATATTATTAATGTATTTGAATAAGATTGTCCTCAAAGCCAGGAATGCAGTCTGCTGCTGCTGCTGCTGCTAACAATTGCTTATACTTCCTGCCTAAAACCAATTTGTTATCTTGGCCTTGTTTATATGACGACTGGCATTAAATCATTTTATTGGTATGAGTATGCAGTGCAGATATTTCCTGAAATTGGCCTTGTCTGGCACAAGGCTATACATTGAGGAGCAAAGTTGCTTGCAGTGAGTGATACTAAACTAAATTGGTAATTATCCTTCTACGAGTGTCATTAACTTAAAAGTTGCCTTATTGGGCAGCAATTAAAAAACTATTTATTCACCAATTTACTTATGAGTTATGAAATTGTTATTAAAAAAAAAAAAAAAAAATTGTTGCAAAATATCATGTAAAAATTAATCTCAGTAATTAAAAACTTGAAAATCAAAAGTTTTACGACTGCAAGTCCAGATTCAGCTTGGAATGTTTTTAATTTTCTCATGGAGTTGGCTTGATTCAGAAATGGTATATGTTGGGCTATGGCTTCTAAGAGTAAAATTGAAAAAATTGTGCCTCACTGATACACAGATGTTCACATTTATTATTAGAGATCGTCCAGTACAAGTTAAACACATTCACTTCTGAATGGTATTTGTGGTAAGGAAAAAGTGGTGTGGGTCTTTTACATTTATAGGCACAAAATTATTATTTGTTTACAAATTTGGGTACTAATGCAGAATGGCGTGCAAGAGATAAATGCATTAGATTACGTATAAAAAGCATTGGATTTCAGTACATTCACAGAAATTCCCAAAAAGGTTTTGGGATGCTAAAACAAAATTTTCAAAAAGGAATGCCAAAAAAATTTATAAATTTTCACAGCAAAAAAAAAAAAAAAGAATTAACATTTACCTTTATTTTTTTCCAATTTTTTTTCTTTGAGTCGGATTTTTTTCCTAGCGTTCTATTTTTAAAAAGTAAATCATAGTGTTTTTACTTTAGGACTTTCCGTCATCTAATGCTTTTTATACGTAAAATGTGATTCTAATGCTTTTATCTCTTGCGCGCTTTTCTGCATCAGTACCAAAATTAGACTGGAACTCAGATTACCACTTCCATTTCCTATTTATATATTCTCTCTCTCTCTCTCTCTGGTTGTTGAAATTTGGTGTATGTATGTATGTTTGCTTTTTTTAAGGAGAGTTTGATTTTATGGAATCAATAAATAAAACAATTATTCTGTAAAATGCTAATAAAATTATATGGTTTCAAGTCCTAGATGAGGCTGTTTGCATTTCACATAATGAATCCAACTATTCTCCCTCCAGCTTTGGATAAATAGTAGGGCAGTTGAGATCTTTAACTTTGGTACGGCAACCAATTTAAAAGAAGGAAAACTTTGAATTCAAACCTGTTAAACTATTCTCCCTCCAGCTTTGGATAAATAGTAGGGCAGTCTGAGCTCTTTAACTTTGGTACGGCAACCAGTTTAAAAGAAGGAAAACTTTCAATTCAAACCTGTTAAACTATTCTCCCTCCAGCTTTGGATAAATAGTAGGGCAGTCTGAGCTCTTTAACTTTAGTATGGCAACCAGTTTAAAAGAAGGAAAACTTTGAATTCAAACCTGTTAAACTATTCTCCCTCCAGCTTTGGATAAATAGTAGGGCAGTCGGAGCTCTTTAACTTTAGTATGGCAACCAGTTTAAAAGAAGGAAAACTTTGAATTCAAACCTGTTAAACTATTCTCCTCCAGCTTTGGATAAATAGTAGGGCAGTCTGAGCTCTTTAACTTTAGTATGGCAACCAGTTTAAAAGAAGGAAAACTTTGAATTCAAACCTGTTAAACGACCATGTGTTGCATTTTATTTATTCAGAGAGATTGATAAATATGTTTATAAAATAGTTACACACTGGTTTTCTTTTAAAACCGTTCACATATTTTGTGGGAAAATGTCTTTGTTTGTAAAATGTACAAACAATGTTATTTTCTTAGTGCCATTGATATAGAAAAATCCAAAAGGTCATTACTTTTTCCTTTATGAGTCAAGTTTTTAAATACTTAGTCAAGAATTGGTGTGTAGGATACAGTAGAAATCTTTAGCAAAATGGAATTTTCCCAAGCCGATATGTTTCCAAGACACTCATACATGGTATTTATATAATAGAGGAAGTTGAATAAATGTTGGAAAAAAGAGGACAAAATAAACATTAGCCAAAAACTGTTTAAAACATAAATATAAAACATCAATTGAATCCATTTATCTTGTTTAGATTTCTTGATCCATTTACAATTCTGGAATTTGGAATCTGACACCCAAGATTTCGGAAGGGGGGGTGAGTAAAGAGAGAGAGAGAGAGAGAGAGAGAGAGAGAGAGCATAAATATGTATTTTTGCTGGAAAGCTTCTTTTTGCCATGCCTTATTTACCATTAGTTATGAAGTTTTTTTTTTTGTTTTTTTTTTCTTTGCTGTTTCCAATAGTCCTATATTTTTGTCCACTACCATCAGAGGTTACAATGCAGTTAATGTGACTCAGAATTTTAATTCTTTTGCTACACAACCTGTGATCCTATTTTGGTTTCTATTTTAGTGGTCCCTGATGCTTCTATTTAGGAAGAGGTGAAGAATTCACTTTTCATAATTATTTGTGTTATTTCAACAATTTGGATGATAAAAAATTTGGTGATAAAACCTATGTAGAACCAAGTTCTGGTGATCACATAGGTGAGAAAGTGACATTGATTTTGTGTCTTTACTACCCAAACTTATATATATATAATATATATATATATATATATATATATATGTAGAATTAAACAAAAGGCACATCTCCTGTTTAACAATTTTATTTTTGATCTTTTCTAATTTTCTGGCCAACTTTTTAATGTTTGGGCAGAATTGGTGGATAAGTCCACCAAAGTTCAGTTCCCGAGTACTTTCGGCACTTCGAAGTGCTATCATCAGGGGTGATGTATTCCAGTTTGTTTTTTTTAATTATATTAATGTTGAGGCTGGAAGGAGAAGAATTGGTGAGAAAGGTGTTATAGGCATTTTAGAATGTGTGTACTGTATTGGAAATTAATTTTGTTTAAGGATGGTTTGTATTGTTTTATGTATAAAGCTTCTTGAAAGCCTCCACATTAATATAATTTTTAAAAAAAACAAAAAAAAAACTGGAATACATCACCCCTGATGATGGCACTTCGAAGTGCTGAAAGTACTCGGGAACTGAACTTTGGTGGACTTATCCACCAATTCCACCCAAACATTAAAAAGTTGGCCAAAAAATTAGAAAAGATAAAAAATATAATTGTTAAACAGGAGATGTGCCTTTTGTTTAATTCTACATGTATAAATGAAAGAATGCTGCCCCCCACACACACACATCTATCTATCTATATATATATATATATATATATATATATATATATATATATATATAAGTTAGGGTAGCAAAGACATGAAGTCTTGATAACGGACAATTTCTTGCCTATGTGATTTTCAATCCAAATTGGTTTGAAAATCACATAGGCGAGAAATTGTCAGTAACCAAATGCTGTTGACTTCATGTCCATGCTATCCTAACTTAGATATGCATGCTCTATCTATGATATTAAGCATTATTTTCTTATAAATATAGCACACTATATTATATATATATATATATATATAACAAAGGCAAAAGATCCGCTGAACAGTAACAACAGTAATTTGATAAAGCGTATCTAACGAACCCGAAAATTTATGATAAAAAATAATAATGATAAAAAAAAAATAAGTGAATCCAATACTCCATAACATCGAGTTCATTCATTTATTTTTAGATGCTTCGTAATAACGCCCAACTTTTTAAAAAAATTAAAAATATATATATAATAGAAATTATCAAGACTCATCTTAAAAAAAAAAAAGCTCAGACTAATAATTTTATGATTATTACAGTTTTTATAAAGGAAGTCTGGGTGACCCTCTGGTAGGAGTTCCTGGGACAATTGCCCCCTTATAAATTTGGCCCTGGCGAAATGCAAACATCTTTGTCCAGAATTTGAAATCCGGTTGCTGTATATTGCTCTATGTTGATGGTGTACAATTTGAAAATTAGCATTTTGTTCATTGAAAAAAATGCTAATGGGAAAAGAAATCATTGGACAGAACCTGGGAGACATTTATTCCCTGTGTAAATTAGATGCCTGAATAATTACTAATTCAAGAAAAGAAAAAAAAAAGGACAGATTAATAGATATTTCAACTCTCATCAGCTTGCATAAGAGGCTTAAATGATTGCAGTCTCAGACCAAGAGAAAACCCCCGCAGGCTTTTGAACAGTGTCAATTACGGTGTTTTAGGTTTTTTTTATCTCTCTCTATTGACCACTTGTTACATTCAATGTCAAATTAGCTCAAGTCGGGTAATTGACACTTTCTGATTGGTTATTTGAAAAAAGTTCCATGTCTTTGAGTCTTGAACATTCCAGTATAATGATCTCTTCTTCTATCAACACCCCCCCCCCCGCTCCTGCCTACAGGATGACAGTTATGGTCGTCATAGGCTTGAACAGAATCGAGTATTATCAATAATGGGTTTGGATTGAAATGTTGGCACTGGTTACATGTGAGTGCTACAACAAGCTATACATGTTATTTTTCTGGTGAAGTTTAAAGCACAAAATATGTTACAACTGACCATTGTTTTATCATAAATAAAAATGTCCAGTTTAAGAAGGATGGTCAATATTTGAAATACAAGACAAACAATCTCCCTATTTACGTTGATGTTCATGTATATTGGCTTTCTTGAGAAAATAGTAAAATTCGGATTGTGCTTTCTATCAGAAAAATCTGGTGTTTGTTCAGAATAGCACAATGATTGAATGTCTTCAGTAAAGTACAACAAAATTTCTATAGGAATTGTAAAACTTACATTTACCATCTTATTATAATGGAGATTGTGTGTTTTCTGTCTGTAACCGAAATATATTACTACTCAAGTCACAATTCCCTTCGTTTTACATCACATTCTCCATGATTTTATTTATATTTAAACCTCAATTATTAATAAAATTGCTTCACCTTTGTATTAGTGTTGTCCATATCTACCTACAAATAACATGCAATTGTATTTTTATATACAAACAATAGCGGTTTACAGTGTGAATGGGAAGGCTAATTTGCATATTGATATTAAAAATGTGATTTTATTAAATATGTGCTTAGTACTATTGATTTCTAATTGTTGGTTTTATTTTAATGAATAAAGCAAAATCTCTTCAATGAATCTTAAATGAAATCCATTAACAAGAAAAAATAATTGTCATTTTATTCTTTATTTCCTAATTTAACTAAATAGTTAAATAAATAAAATTCAGCAATGAAAGACGGGAGTGATGGAAAAGTAAGTTTCATTTCTATTTTTCTATTATACCCCCACTCTGTTTCAAATCTTTTTATCTGCATTCTTATTAGACTTTCTAATTTAATACGATATTCATTACATTAAAACTTAAATACTTGCACCCGGAGGGTGCATATATTTGCTAGTCCAGATAAACTACTAGCTTCAACAGCACAATCAAAATTTGTAAATTAAAAAAAAAAAAAAAAATTAAAAATTGGAATGATACAGAGATTATTAATGGCCTCTGTGTAATGATAAAATGCAAATTCATTAAATGTTTTATATTTTAAAACAATTTCTACCATTTTATCGCCTCATCGCAATTCCCAACCCCTATTTATCATATGGGTGCTAGAAGGCGGTGACTGAGGGTCTACATGTCCTGGGAATGACGTAAAACTCTATCTGATGGTGAGGTTCCAGGTTTGGGGAATGTGGAGCACCCCTTCATCACCATTGCTCCCTAGTTCACTCTGACCCGGAGTGGTAGTACCTGTTAGGGTCCCATCTATGGGTTAAATAGAAAACAGTTTATAAACAAAATTGTATTATCCATTAAAAATGAAATTATTTCAAAACTTTGTCAGCATTAAACATTTTTTTTTACCAATAGAAGTATTCGGCATAAAATGACCCAAGGGGTTGACATGCCGTAAAACCCAACCAACCAAAACAAACCAAACCATTTTATTGATACACATAAAGTTAATAATAAATCTACCATGAAAATCATTCATACCAATTTATTAAAACTTATTAAAAAGAATTCGGTTTTAAAAAAATTTAGTTTAAAATAATAGTACACATGAATCTGCTTCTGAGAATCCAGAAGTGGTTTAAATAGCAGGTTGGACTATTATACTATATGGCATGGTCAAGTCTATTTCCAGGATTTTGATTGGCTAGTGGTTTTAGAGTGGATATTTTTATCCATATATACTGAACACTTCACCATGTTCTGTCAGTTGCTACAGAGTGTATTCAGTTACACTGTCTTTTTTTTTCTGGTGACTGGATGCTAGTCACAGCTTTCCTGTGAAGTTGAGTATGATATTCATTCCACACTGACCAATGAGATCCAATCACTAAAATACAAATGGAAAAAGTGTGCAAACCACAAAGTGTACTATGCTCATTGTTGCTTGACATCGGACTTTTCAGGGTATAGAGGTGCGTGGCATAATGGTTAGAGTCGTAGGAAATGAACTCTGTGACACAAGTTCAAATCCTGCACAACGCTTCTTGCATTTCACATAGCGCTATCTTTGGGAAAGGTATGCATTAAACTACTCTCCCTCCAGCTATGGTTAACTACTAGGGCAGACTGGGTTCTTTAATCTTGGATGAGTAACATGTCTAAGAGTAGGAAAATTCTGAATTCAAACGTGTTAAAATCCGCTTAAGAAATTGATCTTGTGTCACATCCTGTTCGTGCAGAAGTGTGTGTGTGTGTGTGTGTGTGTGTATGTATGTGTATATATATATATATATATATATATATAATATATATATATATAGCTATTGACTAACAAACTGGTGGATATTGTAGTGTTTTTTTAAGAAATGAAGCTAGGTTTGTTTCTTTAAGTTCTTAATTGGAATAATGCCAATTTGAATTCAGCTTTCCTTCTTCTAGACAGGTTGCCTAACCAAGGTTTAAGAACCCAGTCTGCCATACTATTTTCTTATACTTACCTACTGCACTCGTACTTCGGGGCGGTAAAGTAAAATTAATAGCATCGATCCCAGGGCCATCCCCCCAGGCAATTCCTGCCCCCTTGGGCAGGGCTGGGTTTTTTGTCCAGTGCCTGAGGCGCCCCCTTGAGGGGAATGCCGAAGGGATCGACACAATTTTTGTTCTTTCCCACCCATGAGCTTCGGCTTGTGGGTGGGCCCACGTTAAAACGAGGCCTTGTGCCCAACCCATACAAGTGGGGTATGAGGCAAATACCCATACTATTTTCCCATAGCTAGGTGTGGGGAGAGAGAGAGCAAATGGCTTTGTCTTTTTTTCCCCAAGTGCATTAACACAGTGAAACACAAACAGCCTCGTACAGGATTTGAACTCTGGCTGCTGATTCCATTTCATATTCTTTCAATTGTGAATTATACAAAGATCCCCCCTTTCCACGTCCAAGTTAGCTATTGACCGAGAAATTAGTGGATAATTCAGTGCTTTGCTAATGAAGAAATGAAGCTGTGTTTGTTTCCCCCACCCCCCTCTCAACTTGAACATCAGTCTCTCTACACACACACCCACACCCCCAGCTCTTGGACCGATTTCAACTGTGGCACCCCCTTTTTGTATGTATTTAAGTATTTGATGCTCTACCAAATACTCATTGTTTTGGAAGCAATGTTGGTGGGGTTTTTTTTGTCTTGGGGAAGAACGAACACCCGGAAAACGGAGATCTGCCCACTTTCTTTTGAAATCATTTCCAATACTTACACATCATCTACTGGCATCTTTTCACTAACGCAAACCTGTCTACCTTTGGCTTTGGGCAAAACATTACAGTGCACCACCCACGCATCCGTGTCCACCTACTAATTGTCTACAATTTATTCTCTCTCACCTCCAATAGAGGCTGACCTCTACAGGCCTATACCCTGGGGGACCAAAAGTCATTGCCAGTGTAGTGATTTGTGCCAAACGCTTCCTTAGTGCTATATGCCCAATTATACGTGTATGTGAATGCATATTAATATCTTCAGAGATTTATATAGCTGTATATATACGTAGATGTGTATGTATATGTTTATCCTTCCCCTTGCCATATATAGGTATCCCAGAAGTCCAGCATCATAAGGAAATAAAAAGGGAAAAGAAAAGCTTTTATTTATTTAGTAATGGCTTTTCTTTGACTTTGATTTTTCATGAGTAGAATGATTTTACCGCTCGTTGCTCAAATACATAATGATCTGGAAAAAAAAATGCTTAAACCTCATGATGTTGGACTTAATAGGATATTCTACTCAAAAAGAGGGATCAATAAGTCTGTAGCTTGATTATATTTATACACACACACATACACAAGGTATGACAAAAAAAAGTTTTGAGATCTTTTGTACTTTTTGACACACCTTGTATTCTGAAAAAAATAATGTTCCACTCATTAATAAAGGTGTGTCAAAAAAGTACCAAGTATAAAGCTGTATTTACCAAGATAGAAATGAAGAATGAATGGAACATAATTTTTTTCTCCAGAATACAAGGTGTGTCAAAAAGTACAAAAAATCTTGATACTTTATGACACACCTTGTGTGTGTGTGTATATATATATATATATATATATATATTTGAAAATGCCCTGATTTGGTTCCTTTATTTAATGGCATATCAACTTTTGTGGATTATTTAATGCCGAAGCCAACCTTGTATGTATTTACCAACCCACAAGCATGTGACACAAGGTCAATTTTTAAGTGGAGTTTAATAGTTTTAATTCAAATTTTTCCTTCTAGACCAGTTTCTCTACTAAGGTTAAAGAGCCCAGTCTGCCTTACTATTTACCTATAGCTAGAGCAAGAATAGTTGGGTGCATACCTTTCCCAATGATATTAGCGCTATGTGAAATGCTACCAGCCTTGTACAGGATTTGAACTCCTTTCACTGTGTCCATTTCCTACAATGATAACCATTACACTGTGGAGTGTCTTATTTTTTAAATGTAGAGGAGAAACACAAATATTGCAGTAGAAATTTCAATAATTATCCTATATTTTCATTCATTTACTAGACACCCCCCCACACACACACACATAAGTAGGATGTAGCGCATGGTATATTTTTTTAGCAGAGTTTAACAGGTCTGTTGGTAGGTGGTTTTTATACAGCTTTGGGTTATTCCATTATGAACTCTGGCAAGTTCACTTCCTGGGTTTTGATTGGCTGATGGTTTTCAGGGTGAGTGAAGATATGGATAAGTACCCACTCTTCAGCCATCACTTTGCACTATGCCAGCAGCATGCAATGACTGTATTTAAGTTACAGCTTGCATGTTGTTCTTGTCTGTTAACTCGACGGTAGTTAGAATCCCACTGCGACGGTGAGTATTGTATTGTTCCTATGATATCTGGGGGATAACTTCTACAAACCATTTCCTACAATGATAAACATTACACTGTGGAGTGCCTTATTTTTTAAATGTAGAGAAGAAACACAAATATTGCAGCAGAAATTTCAATAATTATTATACATTTTCCAAAATGTACTAATATTTAAATAATAGGTAGATTTGAAATCAGTCTCAATATATAAATGTAACATGTATCTACTATTTATATAGTTGGATTCAAACCTTTCCCATGGGTCAATTCACTATGTAACTCATCGTTGCTTGACATCGGACTTTTCAGGGTATGGAGGTGCGTGGCGTAATGGTTAGAGTCATAGGAAATGAACTCGGTGACACAAGTTCAAATCCTGGACAATGCTGCTTGCATTTAAAGAATGAATGGAAAAATCATCTAAAAATGTTAATTATATTACAAGAGGCTAAAGTGAAAATAACTAGATGACATAAACTGGAATGAATTAATTTCACTTAATCCTAAAAATTCTTGTAATACAATGGATCTACTGTGCCTCAACACAAAGAGCAAAATAGTTTTGTATGAAATAAGATCTATTTTGTTTTCATAGAAAAACTTGCTGAATTATCAGATTTATTTATTCAGCATAATCTATCCTTTTCTTTTTGTACAACAATATTTTGAGGATTGCCTTCTCTATTTTTACTGAATTATTACTTATGTATTGCATGGGTCATAATTATAATGTCTTACTCTTTTGCTCTACTTGGGTGTTCTATCATGGTGTAATGGTTAGCAAGAATGCTGATTTTCAAGGAAGACAGACTTGTGGATTGTCAGTTATCTCCCTTGGATTTTTTTTCATTTAGTTGAAGAAACTCTTTGGCAAAAGAGAAAGAAAGTTAATTGGCAACAGACTATATATACGATGTAATGGTTAGCAAGAATGCTGATTTTCAAGGAAGACAGACTTGTGGATTATGAGTTATCTCCCTTGGATTTTTTTTCATTTAGTTGAAGGAACTCTTTGGCAAAAGAGAAGAAAGTTAATTGGCAACAGACTATATATACGACGATCATCCACTATTAGAGTGACTGCTATTCAACTGCTTATGATAATTGGAATTTTATTGTAGATGCTCCTCTTTTGGTCAGGGAATCTGCCAGTTTTAGTTTCCCTTTTATTTAGAGCTCAATAGCGACCTGGAATGTCTGGACACTTCCTGATCATGGGAACCTGGGAAACACCAAACTACGTACTGATATCTTGACAGAGGAGCATCTCGATATGGGGCCGACATCGATGCCCTTGCGGAAGTCAATTTCAGCGATAAGAACCTATTGACAGAAGGGGTGGGCTGGATAAACATCCTCATGGAAAGACAGGCCGATGGTAGCTGTAAGAACTTGGAGTTAAGGTGGCTCGAGCCCTCCCTCCCGAAACGACATATGACACACCATGGAAACATTTCCCATATTGAAGTTTGACCTGTGTGACAGGGCCTGTATGTCATGTGTGACAGGGTACATAAAAACAAGCTGGATCCGCGGCCATCTGCGTGCTCACAACTACTCACAACTGAAATACTTGTAGAAATGGCCTTATTCTGTAAAGAAGCGGCAATCACCATATATATATATACACACACACACCAATAAGTATTTTTGAGAGGAGTGAAAAAGAGTAGGTATTTAACTAACCCGTTTGCCACAGGTAGTATATGACACAAGTATGGGATATCCAGCGAGTATCAAACTCCCCCTCCCTTGTAAATTTGATGCAACATTATACTCATTGCTCTCACTAGGGTATCCCATCATAGTGTACTGGTTAGCAAGGTAGTCTTGCAAGTCCATACTACTGAATAGTGAGTTCAATCCTTGCTGGATGACCCATACTTATGACCTTATGTCATTTCCGACCTGTCACAAGCGGGTTGGGTAATACCTAACCATTGCTCTCACTATTTGACTTTCTGGTTGTGATTTATACTTCTTACACATCTTTGATTTCTCTATATTTAAATACTAGAAGCGACTACTCAGCATCACTTGGGTAAAGGGGAGGGTAAAAAAACCTGGTGTATTGGTTTGTTTATTTTTTGAGATTAACAAATGCTGGACATTTTTAAGTACAATTTTAATGCTATTTCTATGTATATTTTAATTTTTAAATATCTTCGAATATATATCAAATGTTCATAATTTTTGCACAAAAAATCAAGAACCCGTATTTAATGTGTGTGTGTGTATGTGTGTATGTATATATATATATATATATATATATACATATACAGTTCTTGAGTTCTCTGGTGATTGTAAAAACATTCCGCGTAGGATGTATCAGTTAATTGTTCACTTCACACTGATTGCCGCAAGGGTAAGAGACTTGGCAGACAAAAATTCTGTCGGGTTTCAATCCCAGCTAGAGGTAGCTGTTAAAAAGTCAAGCCACACTGATGAGAAGTAAACTTTGAAACACGTGTCTGTGGCTGACTGATATATAACTTTCAAAGAAAGAAAAACTTAACAAACCGTCATTCAGTAATAATTTATTTCGATCAGAAAATCAAAAGGCTTTTAAAAATAAAAAATAAATTTTTTAAATCCTTAAGAGCCAGCCTCTTCAGACGGATTTTACAAAAATTCTAAAATAATCTAAATATTGCTCTGTATATAATCTAATTTATTGATTATTATACATTGAGCTCTCTTTAGAGATTCATAAAAATCCTTGTATGAATATATGTTTGCACCTACAAGAGCATACAGTATGGTTATACAGTGATATTTTGAAGATCCCAAATAGAATCATCCCTTAGTACCAGTCATCTGGATACCTTACATTTATTTATTTATATATATATATATATATATATATATATATATAATATTATATATTTGGGAGATTATGTGCTTAATTATAGTCATACCTAATTTGTTAATTAATTATAATTAAATGAATTAGGTGTGCATATCGTTTAGATGTAAAGCGTAAACAAATCGAGAAAAAGTCGATCTCTGTATGTACATTTCAGCCCATTAGGCCTCATCAGCAGAGCTATAGACGGGGCAGTGCTTTGTACTCTGCTGATGAGGCCTAATGGGCTGAAATGTACATACAGAGATCGACTTTTTCTCAATTTGTTTACGCTTTACATTTAAACCGATATGCACACCTAATTCATTTAATTTAATTAATTAATTAACAAATTAGGTATGACTTTAATTAAGCACATAATCTCCCAAAAATTGTTGGCCTTCGCCATTTTTCAAACACATTGTTTGTTCACTTCATATAAATATATATATATATATATATATATATATATATATATAGTATTATTTTTGTGTTTCTTCCGGATACATACACACCAACTGCCCTTTATATATGTATAGATATAACCCAGTTTTGTGACTCAACAGTATTTATAGAAATGAGTATCAGAGCATAACTTTTAAAAAGAAAAACGAGTAGTGTTGGAAGTATTAACAAAAATAAGTTTTGACTGCCTTCTAAATTTGATGCAGCATTATACTCATTGCCCTCAATAGGTGTCCCATCATAATGTAATAGTTAGCAAGCTAGTCTCACAGATCCATTATTACTGAATAGTGAGTTCAATCCCCACTGGATGTCCCATACTTGCGTTTTATCCTATCTGTGGTGAACAGGTTAGTTAAATACCTACATTTTTTCTCTACTCTCAAAAATACTTATTGAGTGTATATATATATATATATATATATATATATATATATATATATATATATATATATATATAGGAAGTTTGGTATGTACATGTTGACATATCACTCCAAAACGAGAGGTCACTCAGATTCTAAATTTTACATACACATTAATAATCCTATAACTAAGAAACACACCAAATTTGGTTATTGATTTCTACTGATTAAGGGATATAATTAATTGATTAAACAAATTCATTGATTTGTGTTAATCGTAGCATTGCTGCTGCTGATAATTTGAAATAGACAAATTCGTGCCTTAATCGTTTCAGTTGGAATTTCTCACATATTCCCAGTCCAATCTTAGAAATATTTATTTGGTTAGAAAGAAAAGAAAATAATCTTTCTAAATATCTAATTTGTATGTGGTTTTATCGATTAAATTATTTTTTTACAGCGAAGTAAATAACAATAATAAAGGAAAGCATTCAATTTAACGATTAATAATAACTCAACTTTGTTTTTATAATTAATACTTTCATTTTAGAATAAAATATATCTATTTTTAATCAGTATTTAATTTTTTCGTATGTACAAAAGAGTTTTTTAAAAAAGAGAGAAAAAAGAAAAGAAAAAAATAAATTGTAATATGAACAATTGTAAGTATTTAATTCTTAGCATTTTATTGTTACATTTTAATATGGTAAAAAAAGAAGGAACTAAACGAATACATTTGATTTGAAATCAACAGGCAACAAAGCTCGCTTAAAAAAATAAAGTTGTTTAAAAAATGTAAACAAAGAGACTATTCTTAAAATAAACGAATATTATGATACACTAATTCTTAGCTTTGTTTATCGTTAAATCTTTAATAAAGTTTAGGAATGCATTTTAAAAAATAATATTTTAAATGTAAACAAAAAGAAGAAAAAATTCCTAAAAGAAACCTTCTACTATACAAAATACGATTTTTTTAAAAATTTGATAAATCATTTTCCTCTTATTTTCTCCCTTACTCTTGTGTTCTCCTCACTCACTCTCTGGTGTTCCTAATTTCTTTTAGTCTGGTCATGGACCGGGTTCTTTTGCTAGTATATATATATATATATATATATATATATATATATATTTGTCGGCATAGCCATATCAAACAAACTGTTTGCGTACATTCATACTGTCATGTAGTAAGTCTCCAAAAATGTAGGATATATGAGTTTATAAACAAAGCGAGAAATCTGGGAAGACCTGCTAGTGTAATGGTTAGAATCTCTGACTGTCAGCCAGGCAATTAATTATATCCAGGGTTCGAATCACACACAAAGCGGCTTTGAGTCTATAACTCTGCTGATGAGGCATAATAGGCCGAAATGTACATTCAGAGAATGACTTTTTCTCAATTTGTATACGCTTCACATTTAAACAGATATATTCGCCTAATTCATTAATTATCAACTAATTAATTTTCAGATTAGGTATGACTTCAATCAAGCACATATTATCAGCATAGCCATAGTTGCGTACTTTCGTGCAACAAGTCATATTCTGGGAAGACCGCTAGTGTAACGGTTAGAATCTCCGACTGTCAGCCTGGCAGTTAGGGTTCGAATCACACACAAAGCGGCTTCGAGTCTATAACTCTGCTGATGAGGCATAATAGGCCGAAATGTACATTCAGAGAATGACTTTTTCTCGATTTGTATATGCTTCACATTTAAACAGATATATTCGTCTAATTCATTAATTATCAACTAATTAATTTTCAAATTAGGTATGACTTCAATTAAGCACATATTCTCCCCCCCCCAAAAAAAAATATATATATACACACACATATTTATTCATGCATAACACTCACTTCTAACTAGTTATTTACGAAAACTTAATTATTTTAATTTGGTCAATTCCACCTGCCGTAAAAATATAGGGGCCGATCCCTATAATGGCATCTACCTCTAAATTTTGGCTACAAAATTCTGGAAAGAAAAATAAACATATCTTGTGACATTTTAAGATTTGTAGCAGCTAAATTTAACATTTGTTCAACTTTTTATCTAGTTTGTATTGACTAAAAATAAAAATTTAAACAATTATAGAGATAATTTACATTCAGTTATATAGTGATGCATGTGACCAGATAAAAAGTTAATATTTAGTTCTAGTGTTTCACTGCTAACTTTTAGACTTTAAAAGGTGGAAAAAATATACACAAATATTACTATATATATATGTCCGTTAAGATAGAGACAATAATACGCAACATTGGTAATCTCAGAATTAGAGAAAGTTTATTAATAGCTAAATTAGGTCCTAGTATAAACAATAGATTAGAATTAAACACTGAATACATAATTAATTAAAATACACGTTCCTTATAGTATATAGTATACATAGTATGTATATTTTACTGTTGTATGGAGAATATACACTATAAATAGTGAGACACCGAGTGAAAGGTTGTATAGCCAAATTGTAAATACACTATTTTCGACTTCTTTTTTTACTGTTGAACTAACATCACAACATACTATATAATATATCAATTAAATAAAAATAAATAATACATAAATACATAGATATATAAATAGATGAAAATAATAAAATTGAAATTGAATGAACAACGGCTATTACGACTATCACGACCTTCCGCGTGGCGTTAAAGAAAAAAGAACACCATGAGACGCGTGTTTATAACATTAAAAAAATATAATAAAATAACGACACAAAAAAATGCGTCTCTGAAGATAAAGTTCACTTTGAAATCGATAAGACAAAAAAAACATCTTTTTTTTTTATATGCATTGTAATTGCCTTCAAATCATTAATATATAATAACATACTTAACAATGCTTCAAGCAAATTACCAATTACTTTTATATATATATATATATATATATATATGGTATTTGTGGAAAAAGTGACTTACCGGTGAAAATGGTCGCAATGGTTAGTTGGGCAAGTTTCATAATGATAAGACAACGATTAACAAATATAAAGTGCTCAATACGTTAGTAGAGCAAATCTATTATCATAAAGGTACACGGTAATAACCTACTCGGTTTCACCATAAGGATCTTCAGGGTTAAATCCACTGGATTAATCAAGATATTGATTAATTGCAGTCGATTTCACGTGTGTATTTTTTCACGATAAATGGTTGATATATATATATATATATATATATATATAAAAGATATGAAAACACCACAAAATGCTGTTAAAGTGAAAACATTTTATAACACAGCTGATATTGAACAATATTTCGATTTTATGTTCAATATCAGCTATGTTATAAAATGTTTTCACTTTAACAGCATTTTGTGGTGTTTTCATATCTTTTTATATATACTAATACCGTCGGGTTCATTTCCTTTCTTTTAAGTTATATATATATATAATATTCTGAAGTTCAAATTCTGGACAAGGGTATTTGCATTTCATATAATGCTAATAATACCTTTGGGAAATGTATAAATCCCACTATACTACTACCAGCTATGGATAGATAGGAGAGCAGACTAAAAGTTGAAAACCCAAATCTGCCCTACTATTTACTCATAGCTGAAGGGAGAATAGTATGATGCATATTTCTCAAAAGGGTAAATGTTAAATGCAGACCGTCTCATCCAGGATTTGAACTCTAGTTGCCAATTTCATTTCCTCTGACAATAACTGTTATGCTAAAAGCGCGCACGCCTGCCTGATTCAGTATTAAACTGATGCTTATTAGGATTCTTATGTCTATTACATAATATAACATTAAGTCGTAAATATGGAAAGGGGAGGTAAACATAGGATCTTTGATAACTTCCTTGCAGATGGTCGTTACTGCGTAGAAACAATCCAAAGAAGCTAGTGTACTATACTAGAAGAGGAACTTGAACAAACAGGAAGTACCATGTGCTGTACATTTTAAATTCTGTGTCTGTGTGTGTGTGTGTGTGTGTGTGTGTGTGTGGTGTTAGTTTTGTTGTTTTTTTTTTTGTTTTTTTTCTTCTTCTTTAATTATTTCTCGACTTCCCACAAATTCTTCAATCCTTCTCTCTAAATTCTGTCAGATAAACCCACCGCAAATAAATTCTCACTATCGGATGTATATATTTTATCTTTCTGCTAGCTTGTATGCCTCATCTACATGTGTGTGTGTGTGTGTGTGTGCACACGCAGACACATCTGTTCTGCTGGTGAGGCTTAGAATATAATGACTGCATTCCCGGTAGAAGGTATCCTGGGTATGAGACTAGACTGCATCTGGTGGTGAGGCTCCAGTTCTGTTTCTTTGGAGAGTTCCACACTCATTGTTGCCATTACTCTCAGGTCCACTCTAACTTAGAGTAAGTAATAAAGTAAAGTCGGTATCAGCCAATTAGCAAGGGAGTCTATCCCCTTTTCACTAGTGTTAGACCAAGGAGATTGTTTCTTGCATCTGAGGTGGAGCACCACACCTACCATCAGGTCCTTACTTTACCGCACAGATCTCTGTGCTACTCATACGCTGAGTTGGTGAGGGCTGGTATCTGTTAAGTTTTTAAGGGCCATTGCTTGGCCTTATAGCAGAAGCGCTTATGTGGTTGAATCCTTGATAAAGAGTTGGTTGACAATGTGAATCCTTTGGTTACTAAAGTGTCCTGAGTTACTGGCAATCATATAAGTCCTTCGTGAGTATTGGTAAAGATCCTGGCAATCCTTTGTGCGTCCATCGTCAAAGAGTGTATTTGATGTGTGACCATTATGGGGGGGGGGTTAAGTATCTTATCAGGCCAGTAGTACTGCCAGTGATTGGTTAGAAGAGTCAATCATGTGACCTTGGCCTGTCTATAAGGCCAAGTATAAGCGGGAACTGGCACACACCTTATATATATAAATATTTCTCAACTAGGAACCTTGTGGTTTCTAGCCGAACGCTTATTAGGGTCCTGTCTAGAGTTCAATATCAACTAGATTACACAGACAATATAGAAATGATAAAGATAATTGGAAGAAAATGAAGCGATAGGGTAAGTGAGGAAGAATTAAAGAACTTTGAAGGTATTTGCCTCTCATCCCACTTACGAGGGCGTGACACAAGGACATTTTTATGTCGGCCCACCGACAAGCCGAAGCTCATGAGTGGTAGGCACAAAAAATGCGTTGATCCTGTCGGCATTCCTCCTCAAGGGGGCACCAAACCCATCCCTGCCTTATAGATCAAGGGGGCAGGTATTGCCTGGGGAATAGCCCCTGGGATCAACGCTGTTAATCTTACTTAGCTGCTCCAGAGGTCGAAGCACTCGGGAGCAAACTAGGCAATCACAGAACAAATTAAAGAACTTGGAATGTCTTGTTGCTGAGTTGAACTGGGTTAGCACTCAAACATGTCCAGTTGTGGCTGATCGGAGCAACTAGAGTGGCACAGGTTGAGTATATACACAGAGCGAATAAAGTAGTGTTACAATGTGTTTTGCCATCATGTAGGCCTTAAGCCAGAGCGCTTGTCCAGTGGAATTGGATCCTTGGTAAAGAGTCCTCCGATAATGAATCCTTTGGTTCTTCTGGTAAAGAGTCCTCAGTTCCTTCGTCAATGGTTGTAAGTTCCTCCTCAATGATTGAAAGTGAACTGTGGCAAGTATCAGTGTTTAAGTAATGTATCAGCCATGCAGTATGGCGGGTTGATTAGCCACAGGAGTAAACCATGTGACCTGGTTAGTCTATAAATCCAGGTGGGGAACTGGAGCACACCTTGGAAGCGCGTGGTGTAATGGTTAAAGTCATGGGAAATGGAATCGTCGCCCCGAATTCAAATCCTGGAGATGGTCATTGCATTTCACTTAGCGCTAATACCCTTGGGGAAGGTATGAATTCATAGCTGGAGGGGGACTCCAGCTATGGGTAAATAGTAGAGCAGACTGGGCTCTTTAACCTTGGTTAGGCAACCGGTCTAGGAGAAGGAAAACTCTGAATTCAAACCTGTTAAACTCCACTTAAGAAATTGACATTGCATCACATCCTGCTCGTACAGAGGGTTGGTAAATATATATATATATATATATATATATATATATATATATACAAAAATTCCCAGTAGTAAAGAAAGTAGAGGAAAGGACAATCGGCTTGAATGTATTTTCCTTTGGGCAACATAGAGAACTAGTGATTGAATGCTTTAGGGATGCAGTATTTGATAATTTGGAAGGAGGACAATCCCCAAGGGGGATATGTCTTTTTCCGGTTATTTCCTATAAGTCCAACATAAACAATGGGGAACCACTCTTGACTGATAAATTATTTATTAATTGATCTACTAGGAAAAAAGAAGACAGGGTTAGGGTTTAGGCTTAGTTTAATGGGAAAATAAATAATTTCAGTCAAGAGTGGTTCCCCTTTGTTTATGTTGGAGTTATAGGAAATAACCCATTTTCCTTTGCATCCAAACTGGTAAGCCTTGACAAAATAGATGTTGGAAAATGGTTAGTATTAAATAGGAATACTTGATACTATATAAATCAGTGTGTAAATTATTTTTAATTAAGAAGAATTAATTGGAGTTATAATTGTTTACAACTGATTATCATTAGTTACATGATAGGGACAGTTTAGCTCAGTTGGTAGAGCGTCCGATTAGGAACTACAAGGGTCCTGTTTCAATACCGGCCCTTGCCAACTCAGCCTATGAATAGCACAGGGATCTGTGCGGTAAAGTAAGGAGCTGATAGTAGGTGTGGCGCTCCACTCAGATGCAAAAAAAAACAATCTCCTTGGTCTAGCTAGTGAAAACAGGGCAGACTCCCTCGCTATCTGGCTGATACCAACTTTAGGCCACCCAGATGGTTTGTGTAATAAAAGGCAGGTGACTATACAGCTGTTTTCTTGTGGGAAAATATCTGCTGTACGGTGTCATATAGTACCTAAAAGAGGACAATAGAATAGTCTGTTTTCCAGAAATTGAAGTGAGACTTCATGGACTTGTGAATGCAACCTGTTGACTACTGATTACTTGTTTCACTTGTATCTTTGCTTAGTAACCCTTTTCTTTACCTAAAATCCTTGTGTTTTCTTCCTACTTTCTCTCAGCTGGGGCGTTAGAATGCATCGACTGCACCTCTGATACTTAAGGATAGAACCCAGGTGGTAGAGCAGTCCATGACTTGCAATACTCCCCTTTGGCCCTTTCTTGGGCTAGATGGGCGGTCGGAAAGGCCCCCTCTGATCAATCGGCTGGTCTTGTCAAGCCCTAGCACCTATATGATTGCCCCAACCCTATTGCCCTTATTGCAAGCCCTAACCCCTTTTTATCATATGGGTGCTAAAAAGCGGTGACTGAGGGTCTACATGTCCTGAGAATGACGTTTAACTATCTGATGGTGAGGTTCCAGTTTTGGAGGTTTGGAGAATGTACATCACCCCTTCATCACCATTGCTCCCTGGTCCACTCTGACACGGAGTGGTAATACCTGTTAGGGTCCCATTTATGGGTTGAATAGAAAACATGAGTTTATAAACAAAATTGGATTATCCATTAAGAATGAATTTATTTCAAAACTTTATCAGCATTAAATGACCCACCGAGGTTGATATGCCGTAAAACAAAACAAGACAAACCAACCTACTCTCTCTGTTAACTTGGATACACAAGTTACAACATATGGTCACCTGCCTCCTATTAAACAAACCATTTGGATAAGATGAACAAAAATCTTACAATATTTTTCTTAGTTTGAAATTTAGAACTTCTGAGTATCTGGCTTGTGTTGGAATATATGCAACTAGAAGCGGCAACCCAGCATCACCTGGGTAGAGAGGGGAAACCTTTGTGTATTGATTAGTTTACTTTTGAGATTCACAAATACTGGACGTTTTTAAGTAGAATTTCAATGCTATTTCTATGCATATTCTAATTTTTAGATATCTTCAAATACAAATCAAATCTTCATAATTTTGGCACAAAAAGTAAGAACCAATGATATTTAATGTGTATATATATTAACTTTGTCACTGAATGTTTTATTTTCATAATTTCATCCAGACATACATATGTTGATCTCAATGCCTTGTCAGGCGATTGCCAATCCTTCATTCATAGTCTGTTTGTGAGCTCGTTCATGACTTTTCAATCCTGCCAGCAACTTGCATAACTTAAAACAAATCTGGTACTCATAACAATCGGTGTTGACTGAGTCAACAGGCACGGTATATGCATCACTGTGAACTCTCATGTGACAACTTAGACCACCAGCTGTTTGGCACATGCCCCTTATCCCATCCTATCTGCCCATCTGTCCCTCTCTCCCATTATATATCCGAGATATGTTAGAAAGATATATAACCACATTTTAGTGCAGCAGGAACATAAATTGAGATAATTTCAATGCTATTTCTATGTATATCTTAATTTTTTAAATATCTTCAAATACAATCAAATCTTCATAATTTTGGCACAAAAAGTAAGAACCAGTGATATTTAAAGTGTATATATATTTACTTTGTCATTAATTGTTTTATTTTTGTAGTTTCTTCCAGACATACATACACACTAATTGCCCTTTATATATGTATAGATGGTTTTCTAAAAATTCTTTCTAGCCTATTTTCCAATTCTAGATTATCAGTCCCAGCTTATCCACTGACATTTTACTTCTAATACAGAGTTATTAGATAAGTGATATAGAAATTCTTCAAGTAGATAGAAAAATGGGTTACAAATAAGATATGAATGATAAAATGATACAGATGTTTCTACATTTGTAAACAGTACCAGTCTCTTCAAATTTTATCAATGGAAAATACTTGCACTAGATTAGTAATAGAGAGCAGCCTTTTCATGTTTAACCCTTTTAACTCTTAACATCCTATTGAGAATTTTCTAAGTCCAGAGCATTCCTATAAGGATATATCAATAAATGGCTAAAAAATAGCCTTTTCATTTAAAATTACCTATTATTTCCCTTAAATCAAAGACTTCTAAATATGTTTATTATTACATTTAAACAAAGGCTATCATTTAGGGTAGATTAGGAAAATGAATATGTCTTCCGGACGGGTGGAATGAGGCGGTATAGGATGTTAAGAGTTAATTAAAGTGAAATACAGTAGTATGTCTTAGATTGCGGATTAATCACTGCAAGAAAACCAAATTGTGAATATTGATATGAATTAGTTCTATGCAAGTACAGAGACAAAATGAGTGGGTATGTATTTGCCCAACCTCTTCACCATGGCAGGATGTGACACATTTCTAAGTGGAGTACAGCTAGTTTGAATTCAGTTTTCCTTCTCTTAGACTGGTTTCCTAACCAACACTAAAGAGATAAGTCTACGTTACTATTCATCCATAGCTAGAGGGAGAATAGATGGTGGAGTGAGTTAGTATACTGTTGGTTTGAACAACAACTACTAAGCACAACTGAACTGGTGCTCAAAGCAGCTGGTATTTGTGGCACTCGGGAATACTCCATTCATGCATTTGGGTGATTCCATTCCTTGAGTTTGGATTGGCTGCTTGGTTTCTGTGTTTTTGTATGTTTAATATTACATTTAAGCAAAGGTTATCATTTGGGTTGGATTAGGAAAACAAATGTGACTTCTACCCGGGTGGAATGAGGCGGTATAGGATGTTAAGAGTTAATGTGTGTCTGAATTTTTGAGATGAGGCTTGATAATTTACATTATTTGGATTTTTCGAACTGATGTCCTCATCGTTATTGTTATATACACAACGTTTCGGCTGATGTGCTCTCCTTCTTTCTTCAGGTGTTTCTTGTCAAACTCAGGAGCCATCATGGTTAACAGAATGTAAACAGGATACCCCGGTGGCATTGAATAAAGGGTTTAGTTCAAAGTTCTGTGAAGGCTCCCAATTACAACTTGAAAGCTCCTGAGTTCAACAAGAGGGTTCCCAAATTTGAATAGAAAGTTCCTGAGTTAGACAAGAAACACCTGAAGAAGCCTGAAGGGCATATCTGCTGAAATGTTTTGAAACAGTATTTAACTCTTAACATCCTATACTGCCTCATTCCACCCAGCCGGAAGTCACATTCATTTTCCTAATCTTTGTTTAATGTAATATCAAACCTATTTAGAAGTCTTTGATTTATGGAAAATAACAGGTAACTTTAAATGAAAGGCCATTTTTAGCCATTTATTGATAAATCCTTATAGGAATGGGCTTGGAAAATTCTCAACAGGATGTTAAGAGTTAAAGCAAACACACGGATATATTCACAGAAAAATACAAGTTTGTGGCAAAAAATAAGCTCACACTAGGAGAAACAAAATAATCAACAAACCCACATTCCAGTGGCAATTTCTATATAGTGGCATAAAAGAGCAATATTTGTTAGACATTAGTTAGTTTGGATCATAGTGTAGAATCAAGGTATGATACTCACCTTCACAAGAAGGTTCATGTCGTATACTCTCTTTCCTTACTTTCTTACTTCTATTATTCTTCTTCCAGCGTCTCTTCTAGCGTCTGGTCTTCGTCTTGGGGACTTTGTGTCTGGTATTCCATTGGGGATTTCTCTTTATCAGAAGCCCTGTTTCATTGGTAGTTTTTAGATAATAACACAAGACTTCGATTTAACTTAGATCATATTTTATTCTGAAATCCCCACCAGACTACCTGTGCAGATTGAGTCGGCACCGTGCATAACACGACTTACCACCATCGTGGCTTTGGCCGATCTGACTAAAACTCTCTCTAATCTAAACCGGAAGAGGGTCTTCTCCACCAATTCTCACGGTGAGGTCAAGCCTTGTCATTCAATCCTTCAAGGCCGTGGGCTGCAACTTATAACAGCCATTTTGGTTTCTACACTACTGTACATAAGTATTAGGAATCTAATAATTATGTAACATTCATAGCTAGCGTCGAGTTGGCTGACAAAGGCAGGCAGGCTGTAATCAAATACAGACCCTGTACCAATTCCCATAATATAATCATGTGATGGGTATATATTGATCCAGGTATCCAGCAGCCAATCAGAACTCTGAGAATAAGCTTGCCCAAGGTGCATAATGGAACAACATCCAAGCCTATATAATTTGTGCTTTATATATACTAGCAAATATATGCACCCTCCGGGTGCAATATTTAAGTTTTAATGTAATAAAATGTTATATTAAATTGGAAAGGCCAATGAAACTAAATAAGAACGCAGATAAAAATATTTTAGACAGGGGGTTATAATTTAAAAATAGAACTGAAGCTTACTCTTTCATCTCGTCTTTCATTGCTTAATTTTCCTAATTTAAATATTCAGTTAAAATAGGAAGTAAAGAATAAAATTACAATTATGTCTTCTTGTTAATGGATTTCTTTTAAGATGTATCCACAAGACTTTTGCTTATATTCATTAAGTTAAAACCAAATAATTAGAAATCAATAATACTAAACACATATTTATTAAAATCAAATTTTTAAGATCAATATGCAAATTAGCCTTCCCATTCACACTGTAAACCGCTATTTTGTTGTATATATAAATACAATTGCATGTTATTCGTATGTAGATATGACTAACAGTAATACTAATGCAAAACAATTTTATTGATAATTGGGGTTTGAATAAAAATAAAATCATGGAGAATATGACATAAATAACTAAGGAAATTACGACTTGAGTAGTAATATAGTTTCGGTTACAGACAGAAAATCACTCAATCTCCATTATAATAAGATTATAAAGCACCTACCAACTCATTCTGGTATTCTCATAGCAGATCCAACTTGCAATACAGCTGAGTACTAATCTGTGTGTCCAACTAAATCCTACATATACTATAGATATAACTTACATTCTGTCATACCATCATGAATAGGATGATGCACATAGCTGGATAAAAAGTTAATATTTTGTTGAATTTTTAGGCTCAATACCAAAGCACCTAAGAATGATCTCAGTGCTTTGGCATTGCCCCTTCCAGCTGGGAAAATTTGGCTCAGGACCACCCTTGGTGGCAGCAGGCTCTCTGTAGCGGACTGTTCATATCTGAAGCCACACTGACGCAACACCATGAAGCCAAGAAGTCCAGAAGAAAGCAGTGGCAACAAAGCACAAGCATATCAACATCTTCAGGGACAGCCTCCACATGCGGCATCTGTGGTTGAGAATGTTTTTCAAACATTGGACTTCACAATCACAGGAGGTGCTGTAACTTGGGGGCACAAAAACTATATTATAGTCTTCCACGACTGAAATGCCAATGGTGATGATGCACCTGTAATTATTAGGCTTAAAAACGTGGAAAAAAAAATGTGAGTTGGAGGAATATTTGGGGTATAAAGACCACAACTTATATTATAGAACTGTTCCAAAACAGCAGTAGCTGAATTAACCAATCAAAAACGCCCAAACATGTATTTATAAATTGTCCTAAAATTACTGGCTGGAAGGACTGCTTAAAGGAAAGATCAATTGATAAGGATTAAAACTGATACTACATCTTTTTACTTCAAGACGGCATCAAACTTTATGCCACAAAGAATCTCTATTGTAAAACTACATTCAGCTACAGAATGGCCAAAAACATGGCATAAAACAAAAGTGTTTTTTACACATTTGTTAGTTTTGATCATAAATATAACTTGCACTTGATCATACCGTCCTGAATGCGGTGATGAATATAGCCGGATAAAAAGTTAATATTTAGTTTAATTTAACTAATATTTTAGTTTAATATAGTTTAGTTCAATATTTGTTTAATATGCACTGCTAAATTTTAGGCTTAAAAATATTGAAAAAAAAATTGTTATATATGAATAATGACAACAAATTTCTTCTGTTTGTGATTCTTTGTTGCTTTATTTCATTTATTATTATTTTTTTTTAACTTTTGATATTTAGTTCTTGTGTATAATCTGCACTCATAAATTTTAGGTTTAAAAATGTTGAAAAAAGTTTGTGTTATACATGAATAATTACAGAACATTTTTCTCTTCATTCCATTTATAATAATTTTCTTCTTTTTTTCTCCACTTTTCAGGTAAGATTTCCATTTAATTTCCTACCATATGGAATATATTACCAATGGCTGATCAACAGAGATATTCATCAAGGTAAAATCATTTTTCATATTGTAAAGGAAAAGTTAACAGGTTGCATGAATATGGTCATGCATGTAGGTATTTATACAACCTGTTTAAGCACAGGATGTAACACAAGTTTGCCATTATTGAACGAAGATCAATCTTGCAATTCAGTTGTAATGGGCATCACATTGTGGTTTCAGTAGTTAGCAAGACTAAATTGATAACCACTGCACCACAATGTAATGTCCATATGGTGATGCATGTAGCCAGATAAAATATCAACACGGAAAATTTCATTAAAATTGGATAATCCCCTGATTTTGGTTTTAAAAAAAATGGGGGGGGTTATTTTGTAAAATACAGATTTTTGTATCTTTGGCAGTGTTTATAGCCAGGTTTACAATATATTTGAGAAAAATTGACCCAAAAAATAGTTTAAAATGTATTACAAATAAATTACATGTGTAATATTATTTTGATTCTTTTTTTTTTTTTTTTTTTTTTTTTTTTACTGATGTTACTACTTTTCGATTTAGACAAAAATTTGACCTTAAATAATCGATTTAATTAATTTCAATTCGTTTTTAAAATGAAAATGAGCCAACAAATTGGCAGTGCCTAGTTTATGTGATAGGAGGTAAATGGCCGTAAAAGCTGCTTTTTTTTGTGAGGTACTACTTCCAAGATTTATTCAAGACAGCATTCAGAATCCTTGAGTAGTTTACATCTCTTCCCTTTTCTCTAAGTGTTTTGTTAGAGTTCAAGTGGTACAGCCATACAGAAGTACTGACACTGTTACAGTTTAGAAAATACTTGATTTTTCTTATCAGTGAGATCAGATTTCTATATGATCATTAATCTGCCTATAGCAGTCCATGCTTTTCTTATGCATATATTGACATCACTTTCTGTGGATGAGATGTTGCTACCAACGTATTAGGAACTGGTCTACTAATTTGAGGGACTTACCATGGAGAGTGGAAATGTCTCCATAAAAAAAAACTAACATGAAATGATGGGATTATTTGTATTATTCATATTTTTCAGACTGTTGTCCTCATCTTTATTGTTATATACACAATGTTTCAGCTGATGTGCCCTCACCTTCTTCAGGTGTTTCTTGTCAAACTCTGGAGCCTTCATGCTGGAATCAGGAGCTTTAACTTTGAACCAAACCCTTTATTCAATCCATTTGGGTAGGCTCTCGAGTTTGACAAGAAACACCTGAAGAAGGCAGATCAGCCAAAACTTTGTGTATATATAATAATAAAGATGAGGACAACAGTCCAAAAAATCTAAATAATAGAAATTATCGGGCCTCATCTCAAAAATTCAGACAGATAATGGTATTATTATTTTCTTTATTGTTCATGATTATTTCTGTAAAGTGTTAAGTAATAATATTTAAACAAAAAGCTGGTGTTACGTAATAGTAAAAGATTTACTTTCATTTTTCATGTTATTATATTATTGAATGAGGCATTTGATAAAAAAAAAGAATTTCCTATCTCTTTAAATTGTCTTTGTGGTACAATGACCAGTCGAATATTTGGTGATATGGTTTGTTATTTCCATGTTATAGGTGTTCAGGAACCTTTCCATCCATTTTATTGAAGATAATTGACATTTTATAGAAAAGAATAAAAGAAAATAGATGATATTTTTTTATTCTATAAAAGGAGAAGAAAATCACAAATAATCATGTAATCTGCCTTTATCTTTAAAGGTGAAAGGGGTGGGGGGTGGGATTATTGATTTGCCAATTTTCCTTTCTGTCTCTATCCTCCTCTTGTTAATTTTTCTTTGTCTCTTTTTTTTTTCTATTTCCTCTCTTTCATTTTTTAGATTTTTTTTTTTTTACTTTGCCTATCTACTTTAAACCAACATCTTTAACACATCTTTCTCTTCTCTCTCTACAACTTTGCTTCTTTCTTGTATTCTCTTAGTTCCCCTCTCTCTCATCTCTCTCTCTCTCTCTCTCTCTCCATATCTTGCCTCTTTACTTTAAATCAACATCTTTAACACATCTTTCTCTTCTCTCCTACAACTTTGCTTCTTTTTATCACTTTCTTTCTGTATTCTCTTAGTTCCCCCCTCTCTCTCTCTCTCTCTCTCTCTCTTCATCTCTCTCTCCTCTCTCTCTCTCTCTCTCTCTCTCTTCATATCTCTCTCTCTCTCTCTCTTCATATCTTGCCTCTTTACTTTAAATCAACATCTTTAACTCATCTCTCTCTCTCTCTCTCTCTCTCTCTCTCTCTCTCTCTCTCTCACTTTGCTTCTTTTTATCACTTTCTTTCTTGTATTCTTTTATTTCCTCTCACTGTATTTATCTATATTTTCTTTTTTTTCTCTTTCCTAAGTCTGTCTGTCTGTCTATCTATCTCTCTCTTTTTTGAATTTTTTAAAGATCTTACCCCTCTACCTTAAATCAACATCTTTAACACATTATTTTTCTATTCTCTCATTTTTAAATTTCTTTTTTTTATCTTGTCTCTCAACTTTAAATTAACATTTTTAACACATTATCTTTCTCTTCTCCCTCCCTCCCTCTCTCTCCCTCTCTCTCTCCCTCCCTCTCTCTCTCTCTCTCTCTTTAACTTTTCTTCTTTTTATCACCCTCTTTCTTGTATTCCCTTAGCTCCTCTCACTATATTTATCTATTTTGTTTTTGTTTTGTGGGGTTTTCTCCCCCCCCCCGCCTCCAATTTGTTTCTCTCCAAAGTTTTTTTAATATTTTAGTTTTTTTTCTCTATTTCTCTTTTTCATTTTCTCACCTTTTTTCTTGTTTTCTCTTTCCAGTTCGACTTCTCTTTCTTCATTTTTATTTTCTCTCTCCTCTTTTTCACATTCTCTTATCTCTCTCCTCCCTCTTTCCACTTTTTTCTTTTTCTCTTTCCACTTCTATTTTCCCTCTTTGTTCTTTTCTGTTTCTCTCCCTCTTCCTCTCTCCTTCTATCTCTCTCTCTCCTTTTCCCCCTCCACTTCTCTCCCCCCTATTCCCCCTCTCTCTTTCTCTTTCTCTCCCTTTCTCTTTCTCTTTCTCCTCCTTTCTCTCCCTTCTCCCCCCTCCCCCTCTCTCTCCCTCCCCTCTCTCTTCCACCCCCTCTCTATCCACTCCCTCTCTCTCTATCCACTCCCCTCTCTCTCTTCCACTCCCTCTCTTTCCTCTCTCTCTCTCTTTCCCCCCCTCTCTCTCTTTGCCCTGTTTCCCCCCTCTCTCTTCTATTTTACATATCTCTCTTTCTTTTCTCTTGTATTTTACCTCTCTCTCCCTCTTTCCTCTTGTATTTTACCCCTCTCTTCTCTTGTATTTTACCCCTCTCTTCTCTTGTATTTTACCCCTCTCCCCCTTGTATTCTACCCTCTCTCCTCTCCCTCTCTCTTTCCTCTTGTATTCTACCCCTCTCTCTTCTCTCTCTCTTTCCTCTTGTATTCTACCCCTCTCTCCTTCTCTCTCTCTTTCCTCTTGTATTCTATCCTCTCTCCCTTCTCTCTCTTTCCTCTTGTATTCTACCCCTCTCTCCTTCTCTCTCTCTTTCCTCTTGTATTCTACCCCCTCTCTCTCTCTCTCTCTTTCCTCTTGTATTCTACCCCTCTCTTCTCTCTCTCCTTTTCCTCTTGTATTCTACCCCTCTCTCTCTCTCTCTCTCTATCTCTCTCTCTCTCTCTCTCTCTCTCTTTCCTCTTGTATTTCCCTTCTCCCTCTCTCTCTCTCTCTTTCTCTTGTCTTGTATTCTACCCCTCTCCCTTCTCTCTCTCTCTTCCTCTTGTATTCTACCCTTCTCTCCCTCTCTCTCTCTCTCTTTCTCTGTATTCTACCCCTCTCTCCCTCTCTCTTATCCTGTTCTTTTTTCTCTCTCTTTACTTTTTCTTTCTTTCTCTCTCCTCACTTTTTCTTTCTTTCTCTCTCTCCTCACTTTTTCTCTTTGCCCTCTCTTTCGCCTTCTCTCTCTTCTTTTTCCCCTTTTTCCCCCTAACACAGTTTTTCTGCTTCTTTTTCTCCATTTCCCTCTATGTTCTAGTTTAATAAACATAAGCCATAATCACAGACAATTTCTTTTTATGTGTGACTAGTAAGCCTTATCACCATAATAACCATCATCATCTTCACTGTCTTTCTCACCCCCCAAAACCATCAAATCTCCCTTACCCAACATCCTAATCATCCTTTGTTTTCTTTGCATTTCTTTTGAATTCACTAACACCCACATTCACACATTTGAAAAAAAAAAAAAAAAAAAAAAAAAGAAACAATTCAATTTCTCCACTTTTTTTAAGACTGAAAAGAAAATTATAAGATAAAAAAAAAAAGAAAATTTTCTAACAGATTTAGCTATTCAATTTAATCTTTAACTTCACTGAAATAATGAAAAAATTTCCACCATTTTTGCTTTTACAATGGATTTTACAACTTCTACTTTATTTTACAATTAGTTTCTCCTACCCTCAAAAAATTTTGTTCATTTTCTTTTCAATTTTTTTCTGTTCTAATTTTTGTCTAACCTCTTTTTTTTTCCTTAATGTTTTCTTTCTTGTCTAGATTTATTTTTATTCTAAAATCCAAAAATGGGTCTTTTTTCCTAAGTTTTTCTTTTTTGTATATTTTATTGTACACGTTTATTTTTATTCTAGAATCCAAAAATGAATCTTACTTGAAAAAAGAAAAACTTCTCTTTTAGTTTCTTTTTATCTTTGATTTTGTTTTTAAAAAATTGATATTTATCTTTGATTTTTCAAATCAGTTAAATTTTTGAAACTTCTTTTTTTCTCCTCCCGTTATAGACATAAACTTTCCCCTTTTAATTTTGACTTTTTAATATTTAAATAAAGACTGCAGTTTATTCTTGCTTATTTTTACATTAAAAATATTTTTGCCACTTCAACTTTTTTTTTTTAACACAGGGTTTCTCAACAGAAACTATAGGTACGATATTTGAGGGGATGGGGGTGGGGGTCCAAGGCCAAATTAGAAAAATGGTGGGCTTTAAGGGGCTAAGAGAGATCCACAGAAAATTTAGGACCCACAAAATATATATATGGAGTATTTTGTAATTAATAATTATTATTTAGAATAAGATATTAAACTTATTTAGTTAAAAAGTTAAATAAATCCTGAGGTCCTGTATTGCCATTCACTATTATCTTGGCTGTCTTGACGGCTTACTCTGCCCGACCATTGGATTGTGGATAGTCAGCTGATGATAGTCTGTGCTTTACAGCCCAGTCCTCCAGGAACTGCTTAAATGGGAGTGATGTGAAGGGTAGTCCACCATCACTGCTGAGTTCTTCTGGGGCACCATAATCCTGGAATATCTCTCTACAAATCGATATGATCTTGGAAGCATTTGCTTGTCCATAGTGATATAGAATGAGCCAACCAGTTAATCTATCAGCACATGCAAGGTATGCATGATCCCCAACATACAGATCCATGGCGATCCGCTAATCTGGCCAATCAGGAGATTGTGGCAAGGTGATTGACACTCATGGTTGACGGGTGATTTTTGCGCATACCATGCAATTGGCCCAAAAATGGTGGTTTCCATCTCAGTCCAGTACACAGATTCATTAGCATGTGCTTTCATGCCAACCACACCCTGGCGTGCAGAATGTAGGGAGTGCAGAACTTTTCTCCGTTGATTTCTGGGGATGACAATCCAACAATACCAGGCAATTGTCAGTGCTGAGACGGTGCTTTACCTCCCAATATTCGCGGATCTCAGGCACGGCAAGATTACGTGTCCTTGGGAAGACTTGCTGTATGACACTAATCAACTTTTTATATTCTGGATCAGCACAACCTGCTGCACGGATTAGATCTGGTGACGTGATGGCTGTATTATTGCTGCCTGCAAATATTGCCATTAAGACTGTTGACCCTACCATATCACTTATATCGTCAGACTCTAGAATGTTTGACTGGGAGGGCTTGGATGGAAATACATTGAGGAGTGCTTGCAACATGGCCACTGGGAGGTGGGAAACTGCATCAGAGCCTCTGTGCCACTTTCCGGGGCAGTGCTGGATGGTGAATCGATATCTCAGGGTCTTTTCCTTTCGTCAAAACAGCCGGGGATTTTGGATCTTGCTCAGATCTTAATCGCCAAACAACCCCTTCAGTGGTTCATGATCCGTGACCACTATGATACTTGGGCAACCCATAACAAACATACAGCATTTCTCCAATGCCCTTACTATCGCTGCTGCTTCACCTTCTATCGGTGCATATCAGCGCTCAGCATCTGTACAAAATCTGCTGCCGGCAAATATCAGGCGCCAACCTTCAGGACTGCAGATTGGGGATTTTTCAATGTTTATTTAAAAACCAGCCTATTGAAGTCAGTCAGTCAACTATTGGTTTGAACAACAGCAACTGGCCAAACACAACTGAACCAGTGTCAAGACAACTGGTACTTATGGGAATTCATAATAGTCCACTCATGCATTTGAGTGATTCCATTCCTTGTGTCCTGATTGGCTACTTGGTTTGTATGATGTTCTGAGGCTTCATAAATATCCTGCCATTTTGCAGTAGTCTTTGCAGCAAACCAGATTCGTATTGGGTTATGACTGCTTGCTGCCTTGTCTTACCAATTCGACGGTAATTGGAACTAGTATGATTATTCTACATAAAGATTCAATCACGCAGTGGAGAATGACTCTGATAGCGACAACAGCACATCTGCTCTTGGCCAGTAACTAGTCGCATCTAACTAAAACTTCTCATGCCTGTAATGGCTCCTTCCAGAGGGGTCAAGTTTGGGTCATCATAAATCAATCATAACCCTAACAGTTATGGAAATTCTCCAATTAACTCCCTCGATTTTAAATCTAACAAACTGTTATTCAAAAATATTCTTACTATTCTACGTACATAATTCATTGACTATCCATGAATTATGTAACATAGTTTTATGGACGTATTTTATATCTGATTTATAATTTTTCTCTCAAGATGGATTATGTCATCTATGTTAACATTTTCAAACAGACCTTTCATGTCATTTGCATTGAAAAGTCATTTTCTGATATCAGTGTAAACTTCACATTCTATGAAAAAGTTTCTAACGATGCAATGTTTTTTGTTAATAACTATGTTTCACAACTGTAAGGCATGGCTGGTAGAATTATGCTCTCAAAGATATAAAATTGGGTTTTAGACTCATTGGATTTTTTTTTGGAGGTGTGGGGGGGGGGGGGGCAAAACAAAATTTCTATCCAACACTTTTCTACCATGTATGTTATTATATAAGTCCTTGTAAGTTATATTATAACTAATATAAAGTTCAAAGAAAAGAAAAAGGTAAATCATATGTTTTGTGTATATATTTATTGAATTTAAATTATTTTTCCTTTTGTCTCGTATGACCAGAAGAAAGATTATTCTTTAGGCCAAAAGTCTGTATCTGATAGCTGGAAATTTGGAAGAAGAAAAAAAATATATATATACGCACACACACACACACCACACATATATATATATATATATATATATATATATACACACACACACACACATATATATATATATATACACACACACACACACACACATATATATATATATATACACACACACACACACACACACATACACATATATATATATATATATATATACACACACACACACACATATATATACACACACACACACACATATATATATACACACACACACACACACATATATATATACACACACACACACACACACATATATACACACACACACACACACACATATATATACACACACACACACACACATATATATACACACCACACACACACACAATATATACACACACACACACACACACATATATATATTATATATATACACACACACACACACACATATATATATATATATATATATATATATATATACACATACACACATATATATACACATACACATATGAATATTTTAGACTTATCTTAAAGATAATTTACCTTCTTTTGAGTCAGGAAATTACCCTCCTGAACTGTATTCACTGCAAGATATAACGATTACATAAAAATCTTTCATCTCTACATTGTCTGTGTTTGTGCAATTTAAAAAAAATAAAATAAAATAAAAAGGTGAAGCCTGACTTTTACTAAAACCAGAAATGAGTGAGCACCAATGTTCCTTTCCAGATTTCATAAGTTTAGAAAAAATAAGCAAAAAGAAGAAATAATATAAAATATTAAACAATGGAAAGTCTTTTGTTCCTTCACACCTCGAAATTATAAGAGATTTTTTTTTTTTTTCATTTCTTTTATGATTTTAGTTTATTATGTATTAATGTCATTTGAATAGGAGATTGATTTCAACTTTATTTTCATAATTCATTCTATCTTAGCTCAGTCGGTAGAGCGTCCGATTAGGAACCACAAGGTTACTGTTTCAATACCAGCCCTTGCCAACAGAGCTTATGAGTAGCACAGGGATCTGTGCAGTTAAGTGAGGAGCTGATGCTAAAAAACAATCTCTTTGGTCAAGCACTAATGAAAAGAGGATAGACTCCCTTGCTGTCTGGCTGATACCGAGTTTCATCATCATCATCATGTCACACAAGTAGCACGGATATCCATGACAATGTCCCACCAACTTTCCCTATCATTCATTGCCTCTGGGAGTTCTTCTGCGCAGCATCCAGCATCCTCACATAGTTGGTCAATGTAGGTCCTTGCTGGGAGGTTCACATTAGCATGCCCATGTGTTGGCCACCACAGGAGAACGTCGCTTATGAGCTGGTCCTTGCTTCTCCAGCAGTGTCCTGCATGTCTAGTCCGTCTTACTCGGATGGTTTGTGAGATGGGGGCAGGTGGCCATACAGCTGCTTCCTTGTGGGTGAAGAATAAGTTCCAAGTACCGTCGAACTGGGAAGACAAGGTAGCATGCGATTGTAACTCAATACAAACTCGAAATGCCACAAAGTCCACTGCAAAATGACCAAGTATATATAAGACTCCACAGTGTCATGCAAATCAACCAGTCAAGCAACCAATCAGAACTCAAGAAATGGAATGACCCAAATCACCCTGATTCATGAATGGATCATTCTTGATTCCTATTTATACCAGCTGTCTTGGACACTGCTTGAGTTCTACTTAGCTGCTGTTATTATAACCAACAGTAGGCTAACTGACTTCAATAGTGGGGTGCTTTTTCCACGACTTGTTCAAGACTGCTTGCAGCATTCTTGTGCAGCTCCCATCCAGTTTATTCTCAATGCGCTTTGTTAGGGTCCAATTTGGTACAGCCATACAGCAGTACCCATCCAGTTTATTCTCAATGTGCTTTGTTAGGGTCCAATTTGGTACAGCCATACAGCAGTACCCATCCAGTTTATTCTCAATGTGCTTTGTTAGGGTCCAATTTGGTACAGCCATACAGCAGTACCCATCCAGTTTATTCTCAATGTGCTTTGTTAGGGTCCAATTTGGTACAGCCATACAGCAGTACCGATATAACCACAGCCTGTAAGAATTGTCGCTTTAGCTTGTCAGTGAAATTGGATTTGACTTTACCCTACTGTGTAGCTGTGATTCGGCTTAATCACTGCTACATAGCGTGCAGAAGGCTGTCAGGAACATTGGCCTCTATGTGAACTCTGATAAAACTAAGTTCATGTGTTTTAAACAGAACAGAAGCATCTCCACATTCAATGGTAAGTCTCTAATATCAAAAACACCAGTTCACATTCCTAGATAGTAATATCTCATCCACAGAATGCGGGGTTAATGCACACATAGGAAAGGCATGGACTGCTATAGACAGATTATCAACCATATAGAAATCTGATCTCACTGATAAGTTAGTGACAATTCTTCAAAGACGTAGTTGTATCAGTACTACTGTACGGCTGCACTACTTTTACCCTAACTAACCACCTAGAGAATAAACTAGATGGGTGTTGCACAAGAATGCTGTGTGCAGTCTTAAACAAATCGTGGAAACAACAACCTACAAGAAAGCTGCTGTATGGCCACTTGCCTCTTATCACACAAACCATCCAAGTTAGACAAACAAGACATGCTGGACAAGCAAGGACAAACTCATAAGTGATGTTCTCCTGTGATTTCCAGCAAGGATCTACATCGTTCAGCTCTGTGTGGATTCTGGATGCCGAACAAGAGGACCTTCCATAAGCAATGACCAACAGGGATGGTTGGTGAGAGATGTCAACACAGTCATTTTTTTAGCAGTGCTTAATTTTCCTTCTCAACTGGTTGCCATACCAAGGTTAAAGAGCCCTGTCTGTCCTAATATTTAAATAATAAAAGACAGAGGGGAATTTTTGAGATGAGCAGCCTTTTAAAGGAAGCTACGTGTATTGATTGGCCAGTCAGCCATGGCTTACCATAATAAAAAACAGAGGGGAATTTTTGAGATGAGCAGCCTTTTTCACACTTCCCATAGTGAGTGTTACATACCCCTTAAGACTGGGTATATGATGAGAGGTTCTTACCAACTCTTTTGCTTGCCAACTCATCAGCCACCATCCTCCTCAGGGCTGACTCCTTAGGTCACCTTCTTTCTTGTTCGGGCTGGTCATCTCTTGTTTTTTTTTTTTTGTTAAAATAATCCGGGTTTCATTTTTAAAGGAAGCTACGTGTATTGATTGGCCAGTCAGCCATGGCTTAGCATATTAAAAGACAGAGAGGAATTTTTTAGATGAGCAGCCTTTTAAAGGAAACTACGTGTATTGATTGGCCAGTCAGCCATGGCTTACCATAATAAAAGACGGGGGAATTTTTTAGATGAGCAGCCTTTTAAAGGAAGCTACGTATATTGATTGGCCAGTCAGCCATGGCTTACCATAATAAAAGACAGAGGGGAATTTTTGAGATGAGCAGCCTTTTAAAGGAAACTACGTGTATTGATTGGCCAGTCAGCCATGGCTTACCATAATAAAAGACAGGGGGGAATTTTTGAGATGAGCAGCCTTTTAAAGGAAGCTACGTGTATTGATTGGCCAGTCAGCCATGGCTTACCATAATAAAAGACAGAGGGGAATTTTTGAGATGAGCAGCCTTTTAAAGGAAGCTACGTGTATTGATTGGCCAGTCAGCCATGGCTTACCATAATAAAAAACAGAGGGGAATTTTTGAGATGAGCAGCCTTTTTCACACTTCCCATAGTGAGTGTTACATACCCCTTAAGATTGGGTATATGATGATGAGAGGTTCTTACCTTCCAACTCTTTTGCTTGCCAACTCATCAGCCACCATCCTCCTCAGGGCTGACTCCTCAGGTCACCTTCTTTCTTGTTCGGGCTGGTCATCTCTTGTTTCAATGAATTAACAAGACTTTGTTGTTTTTCTTTTAACTTTTATTAAACAACCCCAGCCCACAAAACTGCACAGTGAGAAGCGACTCTTGAGAAGACATCCTCTCTCGTTGAGTAACTGATCGCAACTAAACCAAAAACTAAAACTTCTCATGCCTCTACTGGTGCACTTCCGGAAGGGTCAAGCAGAATGTCACCACAAATCAATCATAATCATAATGGTTGGTAATTTTCCACTCGACCCCCTGTTATTTTGAATCTAATAAACTCTGATTCAAAATTGATCTAACTACAGTACTTAGATAATTCATTGGCTATCTATGAATTATGTAACAGTGAGTTGGTCAAGGGTGCACACATATGAGAAACAATGTGTTTGATTTGACGGTAATTTTCTGTGTTGGATGACAATTTGTTCCCTGTGAACTGGTGTTCCGGGTTTTCGGTGTTAGACTAGTGGGAAGAGACTCTCATTCGAGTACACGTTACATAATCTATGTGGATGCATAAGATTATTGTCAATCCCCTGTAATTCTGAAGGGATGACCCCTTTCATACCATGGCCGGGTCCTTCTATGGAAAATTACAGAAGCCCGCCAAATATGTGAAGTCACGTGGGACCTTTTTCAGAGTCCCCAGTTTGCAGTTGGACGTCAGGCAGAGCAGTCGGCCATTTTGTGCTCTGCTTAAGGCTGGGACTCGCGCGCGCTATGTTAGTCAGATATTTAGTTACGTGAAATGTATAGTTAAGGAAATAAAAGTTTATATAAGTAAAATGTTCTTGTGGTTGATGAATGTCTTGGTAACAAGACTAAGAAATGAATCCAGGACGACCAGCCAGCAGGAACATAGCAAGAAGACCAGACCTTAGAAGATATACCAAAGCCGGCCAGAAGAAAAGACAACCAGAGTAAGAAGTAAGAAAGGTATATAACATTATATGCTGATTTGGTTTAGTGAAAAGACCAGTATATAACACACATACCTTAAGCATCATCCAGGATTTGAATTTGAGATGCCATCTCCATTTCTCATGACAATAACAAATACACCATAAGTGCTCTCTTCTGTAGCCAACACAAAATATGTTATTGAGGAAAAAAAGAAAATTTTTTTTTTTTTTTTTAGAAAATAGACTTGTTTGAATGCAAGTTGTTGTTTCTGAGCGCCCTGTTACTTTTTTTTCTTTCTTGATGTTTATCATTGAATGATTATGCATATTGTGAATCAGCTCATTAGGATACAAACCACATATCCTCCATTGAATTACATTTAGTATTTGCTCCTTTTTTCGATACTGAAGCAATTTTAATGCACATTGTGTAGGTGTTGTCACCATTACTCTTTTGTTGTTATTGTTAATGTTATCCTCCTCCTCCTCCTCCCTCCTACTCCTCATCCCCATAGTCATCGGAAATATCAAGCAAATCTCTAATCTCAGTAGATATTTTCTTGCAGCTTCTCTAATAAACAAGCTAAGGCAAAGCTAATATCAAAGCATATTATTATGGATTGAGTATGTTTACGACTCTTACAAAAGCGATCAAGTACATAAAATATCTGTTTCGATGTCCAGTATTTATTTCATCACAATTAAAAAATTAAAAAATTTTTTTTTTTAATTTTCAAGACTGTATCTGTAAAAAATAAAGGGCACAGCTCAGTTGGTAGAACATCCACCTGGAAACCACATAGTTACTGGTTCATTACCGATTCTTGCCAACTCAGCGTATGAGTAGCACGAGGATCTGTGAGGAGCCGATGATACAATCTTGGTCTAGTGCTAGTAAAAAGGGGATAGGCTCCCTCACTGTCTGGCTGATACTGACTTTACGCCATCCTGACGACTTTACTTAGTTTGAAATAGATTATGCTAACTTCTTACAATTAAAACAAAAATGAAAACTTTAAAGAATGTAAAATAAACATCATACTGGTAGAAGAATTCCAATTACCATCAAATTGGTAAGACAAGGCAACAAGGAAGTCGTAACTCAATATGGATCTTACCTTGTTGCAAGGCTACTACAGAATGCCAGAGTATTTATCAAGCATCCATAACACCACAGAAACCAAGCAGCCAATCAGGACTCAAGGAATGGAATCACCCAAATGCATGAATGGAGTATTCCTGAGTTTCATAAGTACCAACTGCTTTGGGAACCAGTTCAGTAGTGCTTAGTAGTTGTTGTTCAAACCAACAGTATACTAACTCAGCTTGCAACATAGCTGGATTCTAATCACTCCACAAATCTCTACAAAAGAAGATATTTGAATTATTGCAGTATTTCTTTTTTAATTCTTATATGAAAAAAATTTATTAAAGAAAAAAAAAAGGCTGTGATCACTTGGTTGACTTGGCAGCTAAGTTGGCTTTAGATATGGCCCATGACAAATTTTGAATTTTGTACACTGACTTGAAACCCAAAATCAACAAATTCTTCTAAATAAAATAGCTAAAGCATTGGAATATCAATGTATACAATGAATTCTTCCTGTTAAAACCCATGCTAGGAGAATGGAAAGTTTCTTTCAGTAAATCTAGTGTTACCTTCTCCACTTCTGACACATATCAATCTCTTTGGTCTAGCACTAGTGAAAAGGGGATAGACCTCCTCACTGTCCTGATGATACTGACAATAGGCCACTCTGCTTACTTTACTTTTCCTACTGTTCTTTGAAAAGGTTGACTTTGGCATTAAATACTCCACACAGGTTGACATATCATTAAATAAATAAACCAAACTAAACCACACCTATGGAAAAAATCTCCTATTTAAATGTATGAAAATAAAACAATCAATGACAAAGTAAATATATATATATACACATTTACTATCACCAGAGCTTGCTTTGTGTGCAAAAATAATTAAGATTTTATTTATATTCATGAAGATGTTTAAAAATTAGAATTTGAATAGTAAGAGAAAGGAAAGTCATTGTTGGCATTCATGATTACAACGTAAACAATTCAATTATGAAAGACCAAAACAATCAATGGATCTGCATGGCTAACTTTTTTTATCCCCTTCTGTACCCGGGCAACACCAGATAACCTCTTCTAGTACCTACTAACAGAGTCTGATCCACTGAATACACTTCAGTGTGGAAAAGATACCAGTGAATAAACTTAAGCATTTCTTAATAGAAACTGAAATTGTTTTGTAAGGGAGTATTTGAAAATCAACCATGGTAATCACTTTTCCAACTACAAAAGGACACTGACAATCTTTCTGCCTTACCGAAATAACTGCTGCTCAAATGACACAACAAGCTCCTTTTATATTATATTTCTCAGTGGGCATAATTTGCATAGGTGCCACATCACTCACACCACAAATGAGACAATGAGACCACACCCTATAAATCCGCCCGTCAATGGCAGCCATGTTTCTTTAGTTTAGTTCAGGCAAAACCTGACAAGCCAAGCAGATAAAATTTGCCACAGGTAAGTCAGCTCGTTCACCACAGAAATATTTCCTGTCTGCTTATGATCTTAGAAAGTATTAAGCAATTTTTTAAATTTATTTCTTAGGACACATACAATAGATGTTTTCAAATTGATGGTTTTATTTTGAAAAAAAAAAAAATGGTGAAAACTACAAATATTTTTTTAATATAATTATTGACTTTTTGAGAAATATTGATTCATATTCATGTGTGTGTAAAAAAAATTGAATTAATTAAAAAAAATAGATTTCCACTATCTTAAAAAAAAAAAAGATTAATGGTTAAATTGAAAATTCATCTTAAAAATATAAACAATATTAAATTTTCTCTCTTTTTACGATAATAGCTTTTCATTATTTTAACAAAAATTTATTTTTTCCTCAAACCATCTTTTAAAACAACAAAATCTTTTGAGGTCAGTAGATACTTAAATTTATTGCATTTTATTAAATGAAGATAATGTTTTTCATGACACTGCTAGGTAGGTTTGTAATCTCTCTCTCTCTCTCCTTAATAAATACATATATATATATATATATATATATATATATATATATATATATGTGTGTGTGTGTGTAATATAGTGAAAATTGAAAAAACACAAGTTCATAAAACGAGTGATGTTTATTTCGCCAACGCTGCAGTGTTTCGATCTGTTTCAATAGATCTTCATCAGAACTTTTGTTAATTTGAGGAAAAACATACACACACCCAGTGTATGGTAGCGTCTATGTCACATTACAACCGTTTGTCTTAGCATTCCTCATAATTTAAAATGTCCAAAGTATGCTAGTTTTTCATTCAACATTTTTTAACTAGATTGACCGACAAAACAAAAGACTCTCACAGTCTTCTTATTCTCTGTGATAAATTTATTTTTCCTCAAATTAACAAAAGCCCTAATGAAGATCTACTAAAACAGATTGAAACACTGTAGCGTTGGCGAAATAAACATCACTCGTTTTATGAACTTTTTTTTTTTTAAATTTTTCACTATATTACATACTGTCGGATTCACTTCCATTTTCTCTTCATATATATATATATATATATATATAGAGAGAGAGAGAGAGAGAGATAGATAGATAGATCCTTTCATGTTCCACCACCCTGTCAGCTGGGGCGTTAGAATACATCTCTACAGGGGGATAAGAACCCCCCAATGGGACCACCTGTTGGCCGTGGATGGCCACCCCTTGATGCTTAAGGATGGAACCCCGGTAGCTGAGCAGTCCATGACATGCAGCACTCCACTTTGGCCTTTACTTGGGTTAGATGGGCGGTCGGAGAGGCCCCCTCTGATCAATTGGCTGGTCACGTCAAGCCCTAGCACCTATATGATTGCCCCAACCCTACTGCCTTTATGGCAAGCCCCAACCCTTTTTATCATATATGTGCTAGAAGGTGGTGGCTGAGGGTCTTCATGTCCTGGGAATGACATTAAACACTATCTGATGGTGAGGTTCCTGTTCTGGAGGTTTGAGGAATGTGGAGCATCCCTTCATCACCATTGCTCCCAGGTCCACTCTGACCTGTTAGGGTCCCATCTATAGGTTAAATAGGAAAATGTGTTTATAAAAAATCATTGAGTATCCATTAAGAATGAATTTATTTCAAAACTTTGTGGGCATTAAATGACCCACTGAGGTTGATATGCCATAAAACAAAACAAACTTTCATGTTTCAGATGACTGTCAGCATTGAGTGCTGTATCCAAAACTTTTTCATTACCAGAGAGTCAGCACTTTGCACTCCATGGACAATCTTTTCAACTCCGGCTTGTAGCATATTTGTAAACATTTTTTGACTAAAAGATGTTTTTCAATACACATCACATATTCTTTTCTAAATTTCACATGGTTTGCACTTCTCAGCCACTCAAATTTTGATGACAAACCTCTGTTCAAGCCTGGAGTTCTGATTTTTTCCACCATTTCAAATAGCCTCAAAACAAATATTTTTAGGAGATTAAAATAATTTTTGCTTTAAACCAATTTTAGACAATGCATTTTTACTTTTTTCAATAATTTTTTAAAAAATTCCATGAGGAAAATGTTTCCGAATATCGGGTGTTTGACATGCTAAACTCTGTGGCTGTTTACTCTTGTTTCAGCACAATAAGTTTTGCATAAGTTTTGGTTGACAAATGCGTAATCGAGATTTACTGATTTGTTTCCTTTCTGGTTTTCATTCTTCTCAAATTATTTTCACCTAGACTGGTTACCTACCCAAGGCTGAAGGATCCAGTCTGCCCTACTATTTAACCCATAGCTGGAGGGAGAATATATGGATTCATACCTTTCCCAAGGATATTAGTGCTATGTGAAATGCCAACAGCTTCGTCTAGGAATTGAACTCGAATCGACGAGTCCATTTTCCACGACTCTAACCACTAGCCTACGTGCCTCCATAATATATATATATATATATTAATTATTGATCAAAGCCTGAAGAAGATACCAGAAGATCTGAAACACGTGTAGAATATGTAAGATAAAAAGAATACATTTTTTTCTGAAAACATAATACATTTTGCGGACCTTTTTTATAAAATATTGAATTTTCTCCCGTTGGAACCAGAACAACATTTTATATATATATATATATATATATATATATATATATATATATATATATATATATATATGTGTGTGTGTGTGTGGAACAAAGGGGACAAGCCATTTGTTCCCTTTTGATACTGTACAGCTATTATTTCTCTGAATTTTTGAGATAAGGCTTGATAATTTGGATTATTCATCATTATTATTACTCATCGAGAATAAAAATAGTCTACCCCTGTGGATTGAATAAAGGGTTAGGTTCGAAGTTCCATGAAGGTTCTCGAGTTCCAAAGAGAAGGTTCCCAAGTCCAAGAAGAAATACCTGAAGAAGGTCAGAGGTCACTTCAGCCAAAATGTTGTGCAAATAACAATAAAGATGTAGACAATAGTCCAAATGATTACAAATCAACAGCTATTGATTGTCGTTTTCATTCGGGTGATAGTATAAAGTGACAAATACTTTTTTTTATCTATCAATCTATCTCGGTTTATTCATATCTATCTATAAGAAGTAGAAGCAGAAAAAAGAAGAGAAAAAAAATAGAATACGGATTTGATGTGAATATTGTCTCCAAAAGCGGAAATATGATTATCAGGTTTCTCTTGGATATTTTTGACAAGAATGAATACGGACATCTTCAGTTTTAGAAACAAAACTCAGCCTCAGGTGAGATGACTTGAATGGTTCATGACATGAATATCATTCATGGTTTATTCCCTAAACAAAATAGTTTCTTGGTACAAAATATCATTTCTAGGAATTTCTTCTGGTGTTTTGAAAGTATAACTTTTAATCATCAACTCCTAATTCAAAATCACCTATTATATTCCTCAGCAGTGTGTATATAAAAAGTAAGTAAAGTAAAGTCGTCGGGGTGGCCTAAAGTCAGTATCAGCCAATCAGCGAGTGAGTCTATCCCCTTTTCACTAGTGCTAGACCAAGGAGATTGTTTTTGCATCTGAGGTGGAGCGCCACACCTACCATCAGCTCCTTACTTTACCGCACAGATCCCTGTGCTACTCACACGCTGATTTGGCGAGGGCCGGTATCGAACTAGGAACCTTGTGGTTTCTAGCCGAACATTCGACCGACTGAGGTAACCCGGCCTTATATATATATATATATATATATATATATATGGTCTATCAATGATATTGAGCACTCTTTACTTATAAATATAACATGCTATATTATCAATCTTTATATATGAGACCTAATAGGTAGAAACAGCTATCCAGTGTTTCTACATGTCACATGTGTTATTAGCCGAATTATATATATATAATTTGGTTGGTTTGTTTTCTTGCTATGAACTCTTTGGCTAATGGATAAATCTTGATGAAACTTGGCCTGTGAACTCCTTTATCTTCAGAGTGTTTTAATAGTATTTCTTGTTGTGGAATTTTAGCTTAAAATTAACCAGGAAGGTATAATTCATCCAGAAAACCAAATAAAATCCCCACCTGCAGAAGTGACCCCCCACACACACATACACACACACACACATGGCAGGAGGTGTGACTCAGATGTTTTGAACTCAGGACTCATTCATGCAAAAAGTAAATAAAATTTTTATTTAATAAAATATGCTTTAGTTTGTATTTACCTGACCCCTCCACACAAACAGGATGTGACACAAGGTCTATTTTTAAGTGGAGTTTAATAGGTTTGAATTCAGTTTTCCTTCTCCTAGACCGGTTGTCATACCAAGGTTAAAAGAGCTCAGTCTGTCTTACTATTTTACTCATAGCTGAAGGGAGAATAGTTGAATTCCTACCTTTCCCAAGAGTATTAGTGCTAGGTGAAATATAGCCAGTTAAGGAATTGAAATCAATCACCATGCCTGTTTCCCTATGATGGGGGACTTCCTTAGATTATTTTTATCTCTGACATTTGAATTTAGTATTGAAACGAGAATATTTATCAGGCTAGTCTAACTTTAATGCAAAGTTGCCATTTTACAAGTTCATCACCAAAATTAAATGAAAGTTTTTATGAATTTTGAGGCAATGGTGTTACAGTTCTACATAATTGAATAGATGAATTGAATTTCACTCATTTACAATTGTTTTCTATCATCTTTTGTACATTTAATCACACAAAGCTCATCAATGCTTGGAAACATCTTATGTAGATTCTGTATTTTCTTCTCACACATGAAAAGTTGTTTTTTTATTAAAATGAAGACTATTGTTTTGATAGTAGTAATGTTTATTTTCTCAATATAAAAAGGATTTATTCACACACACACACACACATATATGATGGACTCTCCCGTCGATTTCGACGTATGAGTGTTCATACAATGAACATCCACGCAGTGATTTGTTTATAGTGGTGAAGGCTTGTGTTGGACCATCCACACTTTTTGGCACAGTTGATAGGAAAGAATTGGTGCATCAAGGGTTGCCACAAACCCAATCAATGACTGATCTCAGGAATTTTGAATTCAGAGTTATCCCTCTCCAAGACTGGTTACCTACCCAAGGCTGAAGGGCCCAGTCTGCCCTACTATTTAACCCATAGCTGGAGGGAGAATATATAGATTCATACCTTTCCCAAGGGTATTAGCGCTATGTGAAATGCCAACAGCTTCATCTAGGAATTGAACTCGAATCGACGAGTCCATTTTCCACGACTCTAACCACTAGCCCACGTGCTTCCATATATATATATATATATGTGTGTGTGTGTTGTGTGTGTGTGTGTGTGTGTGTGTGTGTGTGTGTGTGTGGAACAAAGGAACAAAACTCTGACAAGTGTATGTAGGAGATATATTTCATTAAGCTCGGCTTCATCAGTTGTTTCTTCTATAAAAAAAAAAAACTTGTATGATGCTTTAATGATCAAATAAATGACTGATGAAGCTGAACTTAATGCTTAGCGAAATATATTTCCTACATACACTTGTCTGAGTTTTGTTCCTTTATTCCACATATCTTTACTACATTCTGTCGGATTTACTCCAATCCTCCCTCTTCATATGTGTATATATATATATATATGTGTGTGTGTGTGGAGAAAATGTAGAACAAACATGGGATGTTACAATGGATGGAAATTTATTAGTCGATGGTCGAACATTTCCTAATGGACCAATTACGTGTTGGCTTTTTCGACTTCACATGTTCCTATCACATTGATTTTCATTTTCCCATGTAACAATCACGTCATCAACATTCAATTATGAACACTAATCAACAAACGGTAACAAACCTTTTTCTACACATTTTCCAAACTCAACACATTCAAAACATCCATCATCTTTTAACTATGTAAATCCTTTTTTTCTCCTTGAATAATTTCATTGTCCTGAAGAAGGTTTCCTTTATAAACCGAAATGTTCAAACATCGACTAATAAATTTCCATCCATTGTAACATCCCTTGTTTGTTCTACATTTTCTCCATATACTGTCATTATTAATTTCCTCATCTTACTTCCATATATATATATATATATATATATATATGAGAAGTAAACAAAGAAACAATGTGTTTGATATGGCTTTTTTAGCCAACAATTTTTGGGAGAATATGTGCTTAATTGAAGTCATACCTAATTTTGAAAATTAATTAATAATTAATGAATTAGGTGGGCATACCTATTCAAATGTAAGGCTCGATTTGTTTAGCCTTACATTTGAATAGGTATGCCCACCTAATTCATTAATTATTAATTAATTAATTTTCAAAATTAGGTACGACTTCAATTAAGCACATATTCTCCAAAAAATATATATATATATATATATATATATATATATATATATGTATTGGTTTGGTGTTGGTTTTGAAGGCTATCACAATGCAAAAAAAAAGGATTGGCCAAATCTGGAATTTTACTAAGACATTGTTGGACAGACACACACACAGACACACACACAGATAAACACACACAGACACACGCAGAGAATTTGGAAGAAGATATCATCAGGAATACAACAGAATAGACAAATCCCAGCAACCAGGTAAAACAGCTCCAGGACTTAACTTTCAGAAATCTTCTAGATCTTTATCCCAAAATATTAAGAATAAGTTAAAGGTAAATGAACGACATCATAGTTACCTCATTTTTCTTTACACTTGCATTATGATAGCCTTCAAAACCAACCACCAAACCAATATAAACACAATGCTTTAAGCAAATTATAAAACTCTCTTACACATATATATATATATATATATATATATATATATATATATATATATATATAATATTAATAAGTCATCCACAGACACGTGTTTCAGCGTTTCACGTCTCTTCAGTGTTGCTAAACACAACTATCTTTGGCTAGGGTCGAACTCAGACTGACCGTATGGTAGCCCGATACCTTATCCCCTCTTCCAGTGACAGTTGTAGCAGGGACTGGTGTTTTTAAACTATTAAGTACATAGGTTTGTTTATGTATTTTACAGTCACTGAGAGATCAAATTTCCGGGGAAATGATCATTGCTTATATGCTTAGTAGTGAGAGTTAATTTAAATGACCAATTAGAGAGCTCAATACCAAATTTATGGGAGCATACATATATATATATATATATATATATATACACACACACACATACATACATACATATACACACACACACACACACACAAAGGACTGAAAACACCATTGCCACATGCCTCATAAGGCATTGGCCTTCTGCATACCCAGAAAAGATTTCCTCTAGGATCTTATTTTCACTGGTTCCATAACTTGGCTTGGCTATGGGAGCACTACTCATGTAGCATGTCTTAGGTGAAGAATAGCCTGGTGGAGCCCATTCCACTCCAGGAGTACGACTTGTTTGAATTCAGAGTTTTTCTTCTCCTAGACTGGTTGCCATACTAAGGTTAAAGAACCCAATCTTCCTTTCTATTTACCCATAGCTGGAGGGAGAATAATTGGATTCATACCCAAGATTATTAGCACTATGTGAAATGCAAACAGCTTTGTTCAAGATTTGAAGTCGGGTAGTAAAGTAAATTTCCTACAATGACTCTAGTCCCAATAATCCAAATAGTAAATGATGATGATGATGATGATGATGATGCAGACAGAGATATTTACTAGGTCTAGTTTTGTATGACACAAAGCCAATGTATATTAAACATTTAGTGTTGCCGCAAGTGTGCACTATGAAGAAAGTAATATGTAATGCCAAAAACCTCTTAACACTTTGTGTCTACATTGATAACAGTAGGTAACAGTGCACTGTTCTTATCTATCTTCTCCCATTTCTTGATGTTTTGGGTTTCATGATAGAAATATACAGGAAGTGTTGAAGAGAAGATGTCTATGGAATAACCATGGTTGGAATTGATTCTTGCTGAGCTGAAAAACCCACCTGAATCTTTTCCTAATGAAGGAAAAATGGAGAGTAACAGAGAGAAAGGTGGGTGGGGGGATGCAATATTTTTTCTCACATTCAGAGAGGCAGAAAGTTTCTCTGAAGATGAGAAAAAAAAAATAATCATCACATACCGTAGATATACAACAGTATGATAATTCAATTCTTACAACATTTGATATGTTTACTTAAGAGCTATTGCAAATAGTTCAATATGTAAAAAGTATAATGATCTTGATTTAACTCTATCTCACTCTTTCTGAAAAGGGGGTGGTGTAAAATATTTACATTGATTTGCTGATAAAAATCTGGGGGAAGCATTTAAAATGTCTAAATTAATTCGCCGACACAAAGTGACAAAAACACGACTTGGAAAATATCTAAATTGGGCCAGAAATTTGCCTGACACTGGTTCGCATAGCCTAAATTAAGGCAGGAGGCTGGGACGACATGAGATCAAAATTACCAAAATATATTCCATAATTCACAATTTCAATATTAAAAATAAAATGAACATGTAACTTTTCTTCTTTTTTTTCTTTCTTTTTTTTAAATTTTACATTAAACATTTAAGCAACACTAGACGATTTGGAATGTTTCATTTTTAGAATTGTGTGAAATAAAATGGAACAAATAAAAAAATCTGCGATTAAGTGACACCAGATGATCTGGATTTACATTTTTTCATTGCATCTTCAGTGATGCTGATAGCTTTTTAATTCAGTACATCAGATTCTTCTTTATTGGATGTGATAGCATTCAGTTATAGTTTTTATAGAACAATATTTAACATAAATGCCAAAAATCTGATTCTACTTGTGGCTCGTTCTTTTTTAAATGTAATTTACATTAAATAAATCATATACATATTGTAATTATATTTGTAACTAGACAAAATGTGACCTGTTGGATCACCCATTCAGCTCTGGGTAGATAATTGAGATTAGGGAAAAAGGAATTAGCAAAGTGAATAAAATTTAAAAAAAAAAAAAAAAAATGAAATTAGTAGACCTGTTCATATACTAGGGACTAGCAAAAAAAATCGGATACTATGAGTTTTAAAAGCGAATTAAGAATAATTAAATCTATTATTTAAGGTTAAACTTTGTCTAAATCGATAAGTAGTACCATAATAACCATCATTAAAAAAAGAAAATATCATTGCATATGCAGTTTATTTTTAAAAGATTTAAAAGTATTTGTTTTGGTCAATTTTGTTCGCTGACGCCATTTTGGCTGTTTTCAATGGTTTTAGGCGCTTGTTTACAATTTTAACATAACATTTGGGATGAAAAAAAATTTACCAAAAATCAGGTAATTATCCGATTTTAATGAAATTTTCAGTATTGATTTAACAATTAATGAATTTTATAATGCATCAGTTATTTTATTTCAAAACTTTAATTTAGTATTTTTGCTATGAAAAATGTATATATAAAAGTTCATTTAAAATATGAAAATCCTGATGTTAAGTTTAAAATGTTATATTTTTAGATTCTAAAAATAAATATCTACTTATTGCAAACCTTATTTTTTAGACGAAAGTAATGAGTTTTGAAGAAAAACTCGATTGAAAATGTACCCCCTCCCCTTTTAAGCAGAAAAAACATTGATGCATAATTTTTTCTTTTATAAAATAATAGCCAATTAAATAATTATCGAAATGGGTAAAAAAGAAATCTCCAAAAAATTAATTATTTATTATTTACATTTTATTTTTCGATTTTCGGTACTTATTTTCTCATAGAAGCGTAACCGTAAAAAAAATTTGTTATTTCTATTCATAACATCGGTCTTTTATCTCATTATTTATACTGTAATTAGTATCAGTCAAGGACCAACTTGAAACAATTTTACGCCCCCAGCATAAGGGGGGTCAAAATTAAGTGACCTGAAAAAAATGAGAAAGTTTTGAAATAAAATGAATAATGCATTATAAAGATCATTCATTGACACATAAACACTGAAAATTTCATTAAAATCTGATAATTTCCTGATTTTTGGTAAATTATTTTCTGTAGGGGAGCTAAAGTCATTTTGTCAAAAACACATTTTAGGCTCAGTTTGCCAGTCCCTATCATATACCTAGGTAGTAATATCTCATCTACAGAAAGTGAAGTCAATATACGCATAGGAAAGCCATGGACTGCTATAGACAGATAGTAATCTGTCTATAGCCTACAGAAACCTGATCTGTCTGATAAGATAAAATAAGAATTCATCCAAGCTGTAGCCATGTCAGTGCTACTGTATGGCTGTACTACTCAAACTCTAACAAAATGCTTAGACAAAAAGCTAAATGGGAAGTACACAAGGATATTCAGTGAACAAATCCTGCAAACAGCACCCCACAGCCATTTTCCTCTTATTACACAAACCATCTGGGTAATACAAACAAAACATGCTAGATAATACTGGAGAAACAAGGACGAGCTCATAAGTGATGTTCTACAGTGGACACCTACACATCAAGTTAGACTTGCCTCAAAACAGCCCATGTTATTAGTGCCTTTAAAATCTGCAATGTGTCTTATATATCACTAAGAAATAAAGGTTTACATAATATATGGTGCTGTTAATTTGCATACTGATTTTAACAAAACTGGGTTTAATGATAAATTAAATTGGTGGTATTGATCTCTAATATTATTGTTTTATTCGCCAACGTATTAAAATCAATCCTATGAATGATTTTATATAGAAACCAATTAAAATATCATTAAAATAAGTGTAATCTTTTTATATGCATTCTTATTTAATTTCATTAGATTAAAACTTAAGTACTTATGGCCGGGGGGTGAATATTCCCACTTAGATATTGCAAGAGTCTTTTAGTGGATTCTTTTCAGATAAAGAATTAAAGTTCTTAATTTCTATTCTGCTAAATCTCATGCAAATGTGTGTTTGTATTCTTTCTTACAATTCCAGATGTATGCATATGTGGGGTTTTTTTTAGGGGGGAGGGGGTTGTGTAGTTGTATGCAGATGTGATTATGTTAGTTCTCTTGGGGTAATATGTGTGGGTGGATATGAAAATATAGCAAAACACATTCAGACTCGGGTTACGTACAGTAATAAAAGGATGTTTATTTAGACAACAAATGTTTCTCATTTGTAATCTGTACCCATTTAGAATATTTATAGATGAACGTTTGTATGACTAATATTTTAAAGATTGCTCAGAAACTTCTTTTCTAAGTATTTTATGATGATTGATTTCAATGATCTCAGGTTTTCTTATGACTAGATGTTAGGGAATTGTATTCATACTACATTTATGTTGACATTTTTTGTGTAGTTATTTCTTAAAAGGTGTTTTGTTTTTGTACACACTCCTATCTTAATGGCATGTCAAACCATCTAGGGTTATTTTATACTTAGAGATTAGGGAATTGTGTTCATTGAGCTCAGTCGGTAGAGCGTCCAACTAGGGACCACAAGGTTCCAGGTTTGATACACACTCCTATTTTAATGGCATGTCAAACCATCTAGGGTTATTTTATACTTAGAGATTAGGGAATTGTGTTCATTGAGCTCAGTCGGTAGAGCGTCCAACTAGGGACCACAAGGTTCCAGGTTTGATACACACTCCTATCTTAATGGCATGTCAAACCATCTAGGGTTATTTTATACTTAGAGATTAGGGAATTGTGTTCATTGAGCTCAGTCGGTAGAGAGTCCAACTAGGGACCACAAGGTTCCAGGTTTGATACACACTCCTATCTTAATGGCATGTCAAACCATCTAGGGTTATTTTATACTTAGAGATTAGGGAATTGTGTTCATTGAGCTCAGTCGGTAGAGTGTCCAACTAGGGACCACAAGGTTCCAGGTTTGATACACACTCCTATTTTAATGGCATGTCAAACCATCTAGGGTTATTTTATACTTAGAGATTAGGGAATTGTGTTCATTGAGCTCAGTCGGTAGAGCGTCCAACTAGGGACCACAAGGTTTCAGGTTTGATACTGGCCGTAGCCAACCCATCATATGAGTAGCACAGGGATCTGTGTGGTAAAGTAAGGAGCTGATGGTAGGTGTGGCACTCCAAATCACACAAAACAATTTCTTTGGTTTAGTACTAGTGAAAAGAGGATAGACTCCCTCGCCGTCTGGCTGATATCGACTTTAGGCAACCCCGATGACTTTACTTACTTACTTTACTTATTTCTTAAAAGGTGTTTTTTTTAACATAGGTGGCCATGCACACTAGGGGACATCGATTTTGGAACTGTAACGTCTCCCATGTGGCAAAAGCTGCAAATTAACATAAAGAATTACCCCACTAAATATTTTTTTTAAAAACTTTGCCTTCATTTGAGGAAATAGATTTCAATCTTTTAAAATGTTAAATGTTACAGCTTAATTAATGAGGTAAAAAGCAGCATATAGGAGGTGTTGTCAATGATGGGTGGGGGGGATATTTTCAATTTTAATTCTAGTTAAAATATCTTATTCATTTCATCTTAGTAAAATAAATTTCTGTTTTGAATATTGAAATTGATAAATTTTCTAACCAATTTTTGGGCCAAATGTTGCAAAAATGAGGAATTTTGGTCCATTTTAGTAGACAATCTTTGATGCTATTTCCTCAAAGAACGGTGCAAGTAAGAGATCTAGTTTTTGGTATCGGCATTCCTTATACCAACACAACTTTTGCTGTTTGAGAGAATTTGATATTTTTTTTTAAAGTGAAAAATCGCCCTACCCTATTGCCATATCATCATAACCCTTTGCTGAGTGGTGGTCAATTTGGGTGAATCTCAGTAAAAAATTAAATAAATAAATAAATGATAAAAATTGCATAACAAAGTTAAGCAATGTCATGTTGGTGAATAATAATGGGTGACAATGGAGGTGAGTGGAATGAAGCATGAGTAAAAATTAACAGTATTTCTCTGAACTTTTGAACACATAGCATAGTGGATAAAGGAGTTGGGTTAAGACAGTTCTAAGTGACAGTTTCTAGACTGCAGGTTCAATCCCGGTCAGGGGCGGCTGTAACATAGGATAATAATTAACACAGCTTAACACCTGTACCCCAGCTATGGTTAGCAGAATGAGAACAGGATGCCCCTGTGGACTGAATAAGGGGTTAGGTTCAAAGTTCCGTGATAGCTCCTGATTACGACAAGAAGGTTCCCAAGTCCAAGAAAGTTACCAAGTCTGACAAGAAATACCTGAAGAAGGCTGGGGGGGGGGGACATCGGTTGAAACGTTGTATAGATGGCAATGAAGATGAGGACAATAGTCCAAATAATACTAAAATTAACAGCTTCCATTGAATAACGTATTTTTCAGTTTTTCAACAACCTCAATAGTAGAAAACCCTTCAAGTTGCTAAAAATGTGGTGCAGCTGGGAGTGATGTGCAATCTGTTTCCATCTAAATCCCAAATGAAATTGTTTCTACGTTACTGACTTATATTGTACTTATTTTATTTCTTCTTTTTTTTTGCTCAATATTCTCCAGAATAGCTGCTATTTTAGTAGAAGTTATTTTGTTGGGAGGAAAAGACCGTCCATCTCCCCCCCTTTGCCCACCAAATGAATTCCTCCCACAATAAAAGAAAAAATCTCCAAAGAAGCAGAAGACACACACACATATATACATACATATACACACACACATATATACATACATATACACACATACATATACACACACATATATATATATACACACACATATATATATATATATATACACACACATATATATATACAGACATACATACACATATATATATGTATATATACACATGCATACATATATATGTATATATACACATACATACATATGTATATATATATACACACACATACATATGTATATATATATACACACACATACATACATACATATATATATATACACATATATACATATACACACACTCACACACACACACATATAATATATATATATATATATATATATATATATATATATATATATATATATATAATTCTGTATTTAACCTTCAGGTGTATTTTGTATTCATGAGAAGATTTCAACAAAGTATATTAACATAAAAAGATTCTATCAATAACAATACATGCAGTTTCACCTGTTTTGCATAGGACATCAAAAAGCAAAGAGAGCTGTCTTTTTACCTGACTGCCATCTCTCACCTGTTGGAGTTTGTTTTTATTTTGGTGGGGGGTGGGAGTGTAGTTAAAGTTTAAGAATGTGGGGGTGGGAAATGAAGGCATTTGGAGTGGGGCAGGGCTGGGTTACATACAGGGCATAATAACCAACATGTCTACTCTCAGTTTATAAACTTCTATAAAAAGACTGTTGTATCAAAAACAAGTAGGCGGAGTTCTTATAAAAAGAAAATCCATATTTACTTACTAGACAAGAAGAAAGAGAAATTTAGACTTCATTAGATATCTAACTATTTATCTACACAAAATTAAACAAGAGTTTACTGGCATAGCTCAATGGTTAAAGCTAAAATCTGAGGTTTTGTTATATACCCTACCTATGAACATGGGAAACTCGAGGCCGTGGTGTAATGATTAGTCGTAGGAATTGGACTCATCGATCAGAGTTCAAATTCTTGATAAAGCTACAGTTCACATAGCGCTAATACCTTTGGGAAAGGTATGAATCCAACTACTCTTCCTCCAGCTATGGGTAAATAGTAGGGCTCTTTAACCTTTGTTAGGCAACCAGTCTAGGAGAAGGAAAACTCTGAATTCAAACCTGTTAAATTCCGCTTGGGGTGATCACTACTAGAATAGGCTCAGTCCTAATTAGTGATCTATTTCACTAATTAGGGCATACCCATTATAAATGCTTATAAATGATATGCATATTAAGTATTATATCGATTGTTATTGTATATTTTTGTATTATCAATTTCAAAGACAACAGTAGGTTCATATGTAATAAAATTGCAAATCATCGTTTCTAGCTTAAATAATTCTTCTTGATATTTTTTTTTTTTTTTTTTTTTTTTTGTGGAAATTTCATGGGTCCAGCTAGTGGATAATAATGGAAATGTTGAAAGATGGCTGACCCTAACAATTTTTTTTTTATAATCTTATGAAATTAATTGTGTTCTGTAAGAAATTGTTTAGAGTTTTATAGATTCGTTTGATTTGTTTAATGGCATAACAACCCCTAATGAAGAAATTGCAGTTACACTGTGTTTCAAATTATTTACCACATGACGTTTTTTTCAATTCCTCCAGAAAACTACCAGTCAGAATTTAACAAAACTTTCACAGTAAAATGGGAATATATATGTGTGTGTGTGTAAAAACTGTATTGTTCTGCTCAACAGGAAACAAATGGTAGCCATTTGCAATATTAACATGATATAGAAGTCTTTCAAACTATGAGTGCCATTATAATCGTGCAATTATGTGACAACTCCTATTGAGAAAGATATTATAACCTCAGAATTTTCCAAGACAAATCTACATTAACTCTTAAAATCCTGTTGAGAATTTTCTAAGTCCCAATTCCTATAACCATTTATCAAAAATGGGTAAAAATGGCCGTTTCATTAAAAAGTTACCTGTTATTTCCCTTAAATTAAAGACTTCTAAATATGTTTAATATTATATTTAAACAAAGGCTATCATCTGGGGTAGATTAGGAAAATGAACGTGACTTCTGGACGGGTGGAATGAGGTGGTACAGGATGTTAAGAGTTAAAAATATCCAAAATCATTGGAATATATCACCAAACTGTGAAAATATTTGTTGCAGCTCCTACGAAGGTATATAAGAAAGGCGATAAGGGTCACTCAAGGGTTATTTCCCAAAGTTATTTGTCAAGAATGAAACTTGAAACAACCCAGGCCTGACTAGTGGAGCAATTTTTAGGAGCATTGAAGAAGCAACAGTGTTCAGAAGAAGTACTTGCTATTGTCTTCTAAAAAAAGGTTGGGACATCAGTGAGACCAGTGACAAAATCTCAATTGACAAAAGTACACATACAAATATGTTTGAAATGGACAAAGGAGAACATGAAGGTCAATTTCTCAAAAGTTCTGTTCAGAGATATAATTCGTGCAACATTTGATGGCGCTGAGGTTTTAGCAAAAGTTGGGTTCTAAATGGACCAGATCATCATCGTCATCAACACTTTGTGTTGGGATTTTCCGATATAAGGTGTGTACCAGATGGCCGCATCTACTTATAGACTCGCCAATAAGCACGTGACCTGGGAAGGCAACCTCTTGTCCAATCACTGGCAGTACTCTGCTGCTGATATTATTATTTATACTGACCTTTTCTGGTCATACTAGCATTACTACTTGGATCTTGGACGACGGAACATAGTATTATATCGCGGGACTTATTCACTTACCAAAGGATACTATACCACAGGACTTATTGACTTACCAAAAGAATTCTATGCCACAGGACTTATTCACTTACCAAAGGATTCTATAACTCGGGACTTACTTATTTACTTTAAGTTCTTTGCAACTGGCCAAGGATGGCGGCCAGATACTTAACACTTTGAGGTGCCAATAAGCAGAAGGAGGTATTATGATTTGGACTGGTATTATTGGAGGTATCATATTTGGACTGTGAAGAGTGCCTGACGGTATGAAAATAATCACAGATTTTTATATAGCCTTCCTCAAAGAGCACCTGGAATCTTGGCTAAAAGGCAAAGAACCACCTTCAGGAGAACCCTCATATTTATGCAAGATAATGCTCCTTCGCAGTAAACACATGAAACTACTGCAAAAATTAGGTTTCTGTGGAACTCGGAAGATGAACTGGCCAACTAATTCTCCAGACTTAAACCTAATTGAAAACTTTTGGAATGTTCTAACATAACGTGTTTGTGAGAATGGATGCCGATTTAGAAGCAAGGATGACTTGTGGCAGGAACTAGTAAACGTATTATGGGAAATTACATCAGAGGAAATTCAGAAATTGACATGTCCAAAGTTCCAGGGCCTTTTCCAAGTCATTTTCAAAAAAGGATCACCACATATCTCATATTAACTAAGTCCACTATCATTTTTGATCTCTGATTACCTTTTTTTATCTTGATTGAATTTCATCTTAGTTACTTTATGTCTTTATAAAATCTGTAAATGAAGTAAAGTGTTATTTTCTTTTTTACAGTGGTTTTTATTACACTTTGATAATAATTTGACTCATTGAGAATTTGAGTAAATTAGGTACTTCTGTTCCATTTTGTAGAATCTTACCATTTTTATAGAGTAGGTGTATATACATGTTGTCATTATTCTCTGATAATTTCCTCAAATTCCAACTAGTAGTATTTTGGATTGGTTGAAAAAGTGTCACTTTGTTAATAATTTGAAACAGAGAGTATATTGTTTCAAATATTACTATCTAGCACTAATAATTTTTTAAAAGGTTTATTTAATCCATGGATAGGACTGTAACAGGTACTGCCTCTTTGGGTCAGAGTGGACCTGGGAGTAGCAGTTAGGAAGGGTTAGCTTAACATCTCCAGAGCTCCAGAATTAGAACCTTACCATTTTAGATGAAGTTGAATTCACAACTGTGTATCACCAAAAAATTAAAAATTGTCTATTTCTGACATTGTATCAAGAAAGAAATGTGCCCTGTTGGTGGGACTTTAGAAAACATAGACTGCACCTCTGCAGAGGGGTAACCACCTGATGGCCGTGGTTGGCGACCCGTGATGCTTAAGGATAGAACCCAAGTGGATGAGCAATCCATGACTTGCAATACTCCACTTTGGCCCTTTCTTGGGCTAGATGGGTGGTCGGAGAGGCCCCCCTCCGATCAATCGGCTGGTCATGTCAAGCCCTAGCAGTTATATGATTGCCCTAACCCTATTGCCCTTATGGCTAACTCCCAACCCTTTTTATCATATGGGTGCTAGAAGGCGGTGGCTGAGGGTCTTCATGTCCTGGAAATGACATTAAACTCTATCTGATGGTGAGGTTCCAGTTTTGGAGGTTTGGGGAATGTGGAGCACCCCTTCATCACCATTGCTCCCTGGCCCACACTAACCTGGAGTGCTAGTACCTGTTAGGGTCCCATCTATGGGTTAAATAGAAAAATGTGTTTATAAAAAAAATTGAGTATCCATTAAGAATGAATTTATTTCAAAACTTTGTCAGCATTAAATAACCCTCTGAGGTTGATATGCCATAAAACAAAACAAACCAAACCAAGAAAGAAACAATAAAACAAAGAGTGATTAAATAATAGTCTTGAGTCAAGTGAACATATTTTGCTCCTAGAATTTCAGATGGTCAAGTAGATATCTTAAGTGTGCATAGAGCCACATGGCATTTCTGTTAAATAGTCCAAAAGAAAACTTGACCCCTAATTAAGGGTGATGATTAACAGGCCAAAAGTAGGTATCTAAGTGACAACTCAAGTGTTTTTGAGAGGCGGGTGCTGTTCATCAAAGGACAATGAGGATTCTATTGTTTGAAGAAGGAAATGAGAAAAGGGGTTTCTACTATCTGAAAAGGAAACAAGTTGGACAATGAAGACGGTCTCTTTCATTTTAGTTTCTTTAGATTGTTGTTGTTTTTTTTTTGTTGTTGTTTTAATATAGTCATATACTCATTTTGAAGTAGATTGGTACAAGGCCACTAGTGTTACATAATGAATTGGTAAAGCTTATTATTTTTATGATTAAGTGCAGTAAAAGTCAGTTGAGTGGTTTATTGCCTGGATTTGCTTTCAACACCTCTCAACTTGCTTTTCATTTTAAAATTTAGAATATGTGTTAGTCAGCTTTATATATATATATATATATATATATATATATATATGAGAAGTAAACAAACAAACAATGTGTTTTAATAGAGCTTTTTTAGCCGACAATTTTTGGGAGAATATGTGATTAATTGTAGTCGTGCCTAATTTTTGAAAATTAATTAATTAATGATTAATGAATTCCTGCCTAATTCATTAATTATTAATTAATTAATTTTCAAAAATTAAGTACGACTTCAATTAAGCACATATTCTCCCAAAATATATATATATATATATAGCCAGACAGCGAGGAAGTTTATCCCCTTTTCACTAGCGCTGCCTTGTCTAGTTACATTGATGAGCCGTGAAACGGTAGAATAAAACTGTATGTGGGTGATACAGACAATAGTCCACTACGCCAACTAACTGTCATAGCCACAAAATACACGTGTGCAATTGGCTGTAATTAATGAATATCTTGATTAATTCAGTGGATTTAACCCTGAAGATCCTTATGGTGAAACTCGAGTTGCTTATTCCTGTGTATACCATTATAATATATATATATATATATATATATATATATTAGTTGGCGGTGTGGCCTATTGTCCGTATCAGCCAGACTGTTTGAGTCTATCCCATTTTCAGTAGTGCTAGACCAGGGAGATTGTTTTTATGTCTGCTATCAGCTCTCACTTTACTGCCCAGATCTAAGTTGTGCTACTCATACACTAAGTTAGCGAGGGCCAGAATCGAACCTGGAACCTTGTGGTTCTTGGGCAGTTGCTCTACTGACTGAGCTAAAATGGTCCCTAGTTAGATTTAAATATAATGGTTAATGGAAAAGTTTATAAAGTTTGATCGACAAGCTTTGAACCCTGGGTCATCAGAACGGGCATCTCTGATTGTCTAGGAGGATCATGTGATTGGATGGAATCTAAAGTTACTAATTTCAGAATTGATCCAACAGCCAGACGTGTATATCCGTCTCTGTTTTATTTGTTCTACCATGTGTGCAAGTTATGGGATTGTTTGTATTTAAAAAAAAGTTACTTGAAGCTATAATTGTTTACTAAATATAAAATAACCCTACATTGTTTGACTTGCCATTAAAATCATTCAATCATATCAATCGGCTGGTCACGTCAAGCCCTAGCACCTATATGATTTTCCCAACCCTATTGTTTTTATGGCAACCCCCAATCCTTATCATATGGGTGCTAGAAGGCAGTGGCTGCAGGTCTACATGTCCTGGGAATGACGTTAAACTCTATCTGATGGTGAGGTTCCAGTTTTGGAGGTTTGGGGAATGTGGAGCACCCCTTCATCACCATTGCTCCCTGGTCCACTCTGACCCGGAGTGATAGTACCTGTTAGGGTCCCATCTATGGGTTAAATAGAAAAATGTATTTATAAAAAAATTGTATTATCCATTAAGAATTGATTTATTTCAAAACTTTATCGGCATCAAATGACCCACTGAGGTTGATATGCCGTAAAACAAAACAAACCAAACCAAACATTCAATCATAATAGTTTGCAACAGCCATTTTCCATGGAAAGGAACCTTTATTTCCTAAGCATATGTTAGTCTGGTACTGGGCAGAATATTCTTTAAGGAATTGAACTGACACTGGTAATAATGGTTTATAAGATTAGCTTACTAACCATTGCTCCCTGTGAGACTGGCATAAGGCCACAAGTTCAGAGCATTCGGTGAACACAGTAGTAATGATCTGTAAGGCTAACTATTACTTGGCAGTGAGGTAACTGTATTTCCTAAACTTAAGTTAGTTTGGCACTAGGCCATAATTGTTAAACACCCAATTAGGAATGACAGGCTAAAGCGATAGTGGTCTGCAGGACTAGTTCACTAACTAGTATTATTTGGACTATTGTCCTCATCTTCATTGTTATCTGTACAATGTTTCGTCCGATGTGCCCTCCGGCCTTCTTAAAAAATTCAGAGAAATAGGTTATTAACCATTACTTCAGTTGCTTAGAATACCCTGCATCCTTTGCAGAATGGAGAGTGTTGAGTTTTTTCTGATATAAGGTGTGTGTTAGATCCCCACTCATACTTATAGATTAGGCGAGATCATGTGATCTATTCCTTGGCCAATCACTGGCAGTACTCTGAGGCTGATACAATACTTAACCCACCCTACTGGTCATAATTACTACAACGTTCATTGACGACAGACATAGGATTAAATCACTGGACCTTTACCAATACGCAGGATAGGACTTATAAGCTTACCAAAGGATCACCAAAGGATTCCATAACATAGGACTTTCTTTAAGCCCTATTTCAACTGGCCAAGAATGGCCCTTAAAAACTTTACAGGGAGGGCCTTAAAAAAATGGGGTGTTTTTGATATGATACTAAACTGCATCAGGTGGTAAGGCTCCAGTTCTGAAGCTCTTCCCCCAGGAGTGGGTAGTCACCTCTTCCTTGTTATTACTCTCCTCAATTTTACTTACTCCCCTCAATTTTACTTACTCTCCTCAATTTTACTTACTCTTTGTTCTTTCTCAGATGTTTGTTGAATTTAGTAATCCTCCTGGAATGTTGAATGCTGAAGAGAGCTCATTAATTGGTTAAAAAAAAAAGGTCTGAAACTTTGTACAGATAACAATAAAGATGAGGACAATAGTCTGAATAATCCAAATAATCCATCACTGTTTAACTATGGTGATTTAGTGGGAACTAATACTTTCAAGATAACTTGACCATAAACCTTAGAGTTGTTGAATTCCTCCAGCTGTTTTTTTGTATAGATTTTTTTTTTCTGATTTAAGAAAAAAAAGAAGTAAAATGTTCACCAATTGTGAAAAGCTTATTTCTTCTACTTCCCTCAGTCAAGTAGAGTTTCAGGTTAATCTCCTAAGGATGAAGTGACAATTAGAGATGCTAAAATTTCCTAGGAAAGATACTGGACATGACAGGTAAGAAAATGAGAACAATGTATCACCATGGAAATAAAAAAGGTTGAACATTCCTGGAAGGTTACTCAATGCAACAAGCACTTGAGGAAGGTCAGAGGGTACAGCTGAAGTGTAAAAAGAAAAAGAAAAAAAAAGAAAAGAAAAAAAAGCGAGTTAAAAATGGTCTGAATGAATTAGTGTAAAATGGGATAGTTCAAATTTCTGTAGTTTCTATTTTTATCTCTCTTTACTCTTCCCGTTTTTTTTTTGTTTTTTGTTGTTTTTTTTAAAATTTTTATTTATATAAGTTGACCTCTATTCCAGATTTTAGACTTTTAAATTAAATAATATTAAGTGGCCTCACTCTTCTCTCACTTTTGTATGGTAAACAGCTGGTAACTTTTAGCACTATATTTTTATTTCTAAAATGCATTATTTGTTTGAAATGTTAAAAAATATGGAGGCGTGTAGTGTAATGGTTACCGTCGTAGGAAATGGACATGACAAGGTGAGTTCAAATCCTGGACAAGGCTGTTTATATTTCACATAGCGCTAATATCCTTTGGAAAGGTATGAATCCAACTAAATCCCCTCATCCCGCTGCCTTGTGGGTATCCTTTGGCGAGGAAGAGGCTAAGGGAGAAAACTCTGACAGAAAACAGCTTGGATTCTGTTAGGCAGTTGTGTGTAAAGCACTGTATGGCAAGTCCTGCAGTTGAACTGATGCTGAACATATTGGTTCACTATTCTTTTTGGATCATGACAGCAAGGCAAAGAGGGGGAGGGCCTGTCACATGGGCAACACAGGGTCTCCATACATTTTGCCCTGGAGAGGAAACTTCAAAACTCCAAGGCATGGGAAATCTATGTTCTTTTGAGACTATGATGCCAATAATGTTAAAATACACCTTTAACTTTTTCTCTATATGAGGAAATAGAAATTGTGTAATGATTATCATTGTAAGAAATTGACGCACCAATCCAAATTCAAATCCTGGACAAGGCTGGTTACATTTCAAATAGCACTAATACTCTGCAGAAAGATATACATTCAACTTATAGAACCGTTGTGGTACTATTTAACACATAGCTGGAGGGGTAAGTGGGTTCGAACTTGCTTACTATGATGCCACAGTCCAGATTATTAAACACTCCACCAAGGGGACTTCGGGAATTTTCAGTTATCTTGTACTTGGGAACACATTAGGTATATTTGACAACCGGACAACGCCAGGTTATCCCGCTAGAGTTCTATATTTCGTCAACGTTGAGAAAAGTGCATTTCAATACGGTTCTTTGTGATGTTAATTCTAGTAGTTTTTCAAACGACTTTTTTCCTCCAGCTATGGATGAATAGTAGAGCAGACTGGGCTCTTTAACCTTGGAATGGTAACCATTCTAAGAGAAGGAAAACTCTGAATTCAAACTCCACTTGAAAATTGGCCTTGTGTCACATCCTACTCATGCAGAGGGGTTTGGTAAATACACAAACTATTGTCTATTAAACAAATGATTAAATATTGCTACCAAAGAATATGAAATGGTCTACTGACTTCAGAGGGTTGCCATTTAGTGTGGAGATGGCACCATTTTGTTTAAAACACATTAACTGTTTTATCTGGATTCATGTAGATGCTAATGTTGCATACCTCTTTCCTTACTTACTTCTATTCCTCTTCTAGCGTCTGGACTTCATCTTGGTGGTCGGTCGCACTTAACTCATTTCTTCTTCTAGATCAGCCTTGTTACCAAGACATTCAACAACCACAAAACTGTGTTATTTTCATAAGCTTTTATTTACTTAACTAAACATTTCATGTAACTAAACATAGCGCGCATATGCAGGTGAGTTCCAGTTAAAGCAGGACATTTTCTCTGCCTGACATCCAACTGAAACTGAGGACCCAACAAGGTCCCATGTGACTTCACGTATTTCGTGGGCTTTCTGTAATATTCCTTGGAAAGTCCCGCCCATGATATGAAAAGGGCCATCCCTTTAGAAATACAGGGAATTGACAATAATCTTATGCAACTGCATAGATTATGTAACACTAATGTTATATACTCACTTCATCTGTTGGGTATATGATGAGGAGGAGAGGGCCTTCTTAGGTGGGTTCTATTTCACAGACCAACCATTTTCTCTTGGAATGATTTCTTTCTCTGGTTGATACAGTTTATCTTATTCTGGGCTCCTTCTCTTTTGTTTTTAAATGATGATGCAAGACTTAGTTTATTTATTAGACGTCTTTATTACCCAAAGCCCAAAAGGTGAGAAAATGACTTACCTGGTAACAGACGACCATCACGTCCGGTCCCTTTGACTAACCGCCAAAATCTAACTACCCTGACTCAGTTCCCTTCACACACTTTGTCTTTAGCCAATCAGAAATCGGTGCATAGGTCAGTGAAAGATGAACTGTTGTCAATAACTTCTATAACGGTTATAATGGTAACTTTCCTTCTATAATACTGTCATTTAAATTTTACTACACTATAGTAATATATATATATATTTTTTAAGGGCTGGGTTAGCTCAGTTGGTAGAACGTTCGGCTAAAAACCATAAGGTTCCTAGTTCAATACCGGTCCTCGCCAACTCAGCGTATGAGTAGCATAGGGATCTGTGTGATAAAGTAAGGAGCTGACGCCAAAACAATCTCCTTGGTTTAGCGCTAGTGAAAAGGGGATAGACTCCCTCAATGACTGGCTGATACCGACTTTAGGCCTCCCCGACAACTTTTACACTATAGTAATAATTCATAGGAAACGCACAAATTATGAAACACTAATGCCTCTTGCTACCTACTCCAGGCTATGTTGTAGAGAGTCAGCTTGAGCAGGTGTATTTGCAAGAAGCGCTAGACTATCTGCATAGTCAATATCTCTTACATATTAATTGAAATAAGAAGAGTTAGTTAAATTAGCCAAAATAAGACATTCTAATTCCACACTTGATCACCCTTGTTTATAAATTATAATAACAACTTGTTTAAAAATATTTAGAAAGAAAAACATATCCTGGCTATGATACTAAACTGTAACTAATGGTGAGGCTTCAGTTTTTGAGTTCGGAGAAGCGTGGAGTCACTTCTTCATTGCCATTACTCCGCCCTAACCTGAAGTGGTAGTATATGTTAGGGTTCCATCTAGGAATCAAATAGGCCTGTTTGAAAATTATTAATATTAGATAGGATTACTTGAAGCCATGTTACAGTGTGCAAATTATTAGTATTAAGAATAATTACTTGAAGCTATAATTGTTTACAAAGAGGTGTCCTGGGTATGACATGAAACTGTATCGAGTAATGAGGTTCCAATTTTGGAACTCTGAGGAGTGTGAAGTACTCTTTCATTGCCATTACTCCCAAGTCTACTCTAATGCGGAGTGGTAGTATCTGTTAGGGTCCCATCTATGGGTTGGATAGAAGAAAATGAGTTAACAAAAAATGTGTTTTTAGAATAAAAAAATTTTTTAAATGAGTTTTAAAAAAAATGTTTCAGTAACCATCAAGAAGGAATAAAACAATGTGAAGGGTTGACATGCTGTAAAAATCCAATCATCCAACAGATATAGTTTCATATCATACCCAGGACACCCATTTTGGGGGAGATGGGGGTTTCTTAACCCTCTGCGGTGGGATACAATTGTATTCTAATCCTTGCCAACAGGATGAAATACCCCAAGGGTTGACATGTAGTAAAGAATAAGAATTCTTCTCTTGTCAGGTTTTTTGCTAAGCAGTTCCTGGCCAATCTACTGCAGCCCTGTCAGTTGGGGCTTTAGAATACAGTAACTGCACCTCTGCAGAGGGGTAAGACCCCCCTCCCCCAATGGGGTCACTTGGTGGTCATGGGTGGCGATCTGTGATGCTAAAGGATAGATTCCTGGTGGCTAAGCAGTCCATGACATGCAACATGCCACTTTGGCCCTTACCTAGGCTAGATGGGCGGTCGGAGAGGCCCCCCCCCACCTCTGATCAATCGGCCGGTCATGTCAAGCCCTAGTACATATATGATTGTCCCAACAGTATTGCCCTTATGGCAAGCCCCAACCCTTTTTATCCTATATGTGCTAGAAGGTGGTGGCTGAGGGTCTTCTTGTCCTGGACATGACGTTAAACTCTATCTGATGGTGAGGTTCCAGTTCTGGAGGTCTGGTAAATGTGGAGCATCCTTCCATCCCCATTGCTCCCAGATCCACTCTGAGCTGGAGCGGTAGTACCTGTTAGGGTCCCATATGGGTTAAATAGAACAAAATGAATTTTTTTTTATAAAATTGAGTACCTATCAAGAATGCCATAAAAGCATCTAAAAAAGTATCAAATTTTCAAAGATTAAGAAATAAATAAAAAATTTAAAAAATAAGATTAAAATAAAAAAAATTAAAAATGATTAAAAATTAAAAAAAAAAAGCATAAAAACTAGAGTAAAAAAAAGCATAAAATAACCCAATGGATTAACATACCATAAAACCCAACCAACCAACCAACCAACTGCTTTCAATATATTATCAAATTTTCAAAGATTAGGAAATAAATAAAAAATTTTAAAAAAAAATTTTTTTTAAAATGATTAAAAATTTTTTTTAAAAAAAGCATAAAAACTAGAGTAAAAAAAAGCATCTAAAAAAGTATCAAATTTTCAAAGATTAAGAAATAAATAAAAATTTTAAAAAATAAAATAAAAATAAAAAAATAAATGATTAAAGATTTTTTTAAAAAAGCATAAAAACTAGAGTAAAAAAAGGGATAAAATAACCCAATGGATTTAACATACCATAAAACCCAACCAACCAACCGCTTTCAATATATTCATCATGTAAAAATAGTTATTAACCTTGCTAACATCAGATAATGTTTTAAAATACATAAATAAGTATCCCATAAACATAAGATATATTACTGAGTTTTCTGAGCGAACAACAAGGAAGAAGAATTAAAAATGAAAGAACGGACTATAAATGAATCTCGGATTTTTTTATTTTTTTATTTTTTTAATTTTATTTTCCTACTTTACTTAACTCTTTAAATATCTACTTTCCATGATTAATCTATTGGTCTGAGAAAGAAATTGATCCTCATAGATGTGTCAGGTTTTGTTTATTGTCTGAATAAAGTTGTTGTTGCTATTGACAACTGGATTCCTTTATTTGTATTGTTGAGAATTCTTTTTGTAACCATTAGAACAAAATCAATTATTCTTCTGTACCATTGACCTTACCCTAGAATATATCAGACCATTTGGGCGGGGGGGGGGGACAGGGTAGGTATGTTTTGTATACTTTAGTGAGTACAAATTTTACAAATACATAAATGTACTGATTGGAATGTAGAGGTTGCCTAAAGGTTAAATGTTAATTAGTTTAACATCACATATACACATTTCTCTCTCTCTCTCTCTCTCTCTCTATATATATATATATATATATATATATATATATATATATATATATATATTAGTGTGTATGTTAGTCACCCTAAAAAAGATCTTAGTCATTTTCTGTTATGTATATGTATGTATGTATGTATGTATAGGCACTTGTGGTGTAATGGTTATAGCTATAGGAAATGGACACTTGTAACCTGAGTTCAAATCCTGGACAAGGCTATTAGCATTTCACATAGCACTAATGCCTTTGGGAAAGGTATGCATCCAACTATTCTCCCTCCACCTATAGGTAAATAGTAGGGCAGATGAGGCTCTTTAACATTTGCATGGCAACTATTCTAGGAGAAGGAAAACTCTGAATTCAAACCTGTCAAACTCTGCTTAAAAACTGACTTTATGTCATATCCAACTCATGTGAATGGGTTATGTGTGTGTGTGTGTATGTATGTGTATATATATATATATATATATATATATATATAATGTTGTTCTGGTTCTAATGGGAGAAAATTTAATATTTTTAAAAAAAGAAGAAGGTCTGCAAAATGTATTATGTTCTCAGAAAAAATTTTTTAATTCTTTTTATCTTACATACACAATACGTGTTTCTGATCTGTTGTCTTCTTCAGGCATTGAGTTATTAATTTGGTAGAATATGTCCGATATTTGATAGGTTGTGTGTGTTTCTGCAACTTTTCTATTATATATATATATATATATATATATATATATATATATATATATATGTCAGGGTTCCTTAAAGTGGTCCATATAGATTTCCAGGGATGAATAAAAGTATAGGGGTTCACAGAGAACGAATATATTAGTTGACATTTTTAAATCCCTTTAGAACAAGAGAACAAAATCACTGGACCATGTCGACCTGTTGCCAGATATGTTACATCTAGAAGAATACCTGATAGGGTGTGATAGCCAATAGTGTTGTGTCATTCACATATGAACCATTTAAATGTACAAATGATCTGACTCTAGCGTCACGAACATGCAACCTAATATTCATGATTTTTTAATGCCTACCCAACCCATCCTTCCCATTTAAAAACATCTCAAGAATTACAAGTGCATTTGCATTGATAGTTTATCGAATCTTTTCTCGTGTAAATTGTATTAAACATTGGTAAGTTAGTTATGTTTTGTAATTTGATATTCAGTTAATATTTTTTGGGGGTGAATGGAAATTGAATTTGGTTACAAGGGGTACATCAAGTAAAAAGTTTATGATACCCTGATGTTTATAAAGTTTGTTCAGTATATATATATATATATATATATATATATATATATATATATATATATATATAGGCCAATGTTTTCCTTATGTCTTAACATATAGTAAAATTTACTTATTTTTCTGAATGGTCCATATATATAAGTTATGTACAAATTCCAATTTGCTCAAAAGATACTTATATGGAGTCTCTTTAGTGTATTTTTAGGAGTTGTTTTTTTTTTTTATGTAGTTTAGATTCAATGTTACTGTAACGTTATCAGCCATATTTAAACTTGAATGTATATATATCAAACATTTTGTCCTGAAGAAGGGCGTTTTCTTTGTATACTTAAATATTTTATAATTTTCTATTATTATTTTATTTCATATTTAAAATAATAATAAATAGAATACAATGTGTACATGAACAAACTCTCGTCCAAAACACATACTGGTATTTCATTAAACCAATTTTATCCATTCAACATTTTCTTTCCTTTATTTATTTATCCTTTCAACATAGTTAGATTCATTTCCATTTTTCAACTTACACACACACACACACACACACACACACACACACACACACATATATATATATATATATATATATATATATATATATACTAGACAAATCGTGAGCCACTGGGTCACCCATTGAGCTCTAGGTAGATAATTGGGATTAGGAAAAAGTGAGTTTGCAAAGCAAATCAAATTTTTTGGACGGAAAATTTAAAAAAAACAAAAAAACATTAAAATTATTTTGTAAGATTTCTAAGAAAGGTCCCCTTGGCCTAATTTAAAATGGACCCAATTTAGATGTTGAGAAGCTATGGGCTAGCTGCTTCTGAAACTTAACTTACAAATATATTTCACATTCTCTAATCACTGTCTTTATCTTGCAGAGAAACTAACATATATAATGAGAAGGTAATCAAGATATACATAGAGAGGGAAAAAGTGATAGGCAAAATGTGAAGTAAGAGACGGGCCAGTTTTTGACTTAATTGCAAATTACAATTAATTAGAACCAACTAAAATGGATTTTTTTTCAAACATAACTCAATCCTAGAACTAAGGAATATTTTGATATGAATTTTGATTTATTAAACTAAATAGGAAAAATGCCTTTAGCAAACAATCATTGATTCACTCAGCTTTAGTATATATATATATATATATATATATATATATATATATATATGAGAGAGAGAGAGAGAGAGAGAGAGCTGAAGTTCTGATCATGGTTTGATGGTGTAGTGTTGTGGTTCTTCCTACTCTGGTTTTTGTGCTTGTGGGTCACCCTGTAGATGTTTTCAAAGGTGGAGACACGATAGTTACTGGCAAGATGCCAAATGGTTGTTTTAATAGCATAGACACAGAGTAAACAGTGCTTGGTGACTGTCAGTTACTCGCCTCTGTGATCATCATACCAATCATATGTATTAAACACTATACAGAAAAAATTCCAGACCAGAACTAAACTAATAACTATAAATCATGCTACTGAATTACACACACACACATATATATATATATATATATATATATATATATATATGTTGAACAAAAAAGGATTAGACAAACAGGAATATTTCTTTGATGTTATTTATTTTTGAATTGTTCTCAACTAGTTTCAACCTTAGGTCATCGTCAGAAGAAAATTTATTGGGAAAGAAATTACTTTTAGAAAGTTTTTTAAAGTTTTTTACAAGCCACATTCTATGATATATCAGTGTGTGTGTGTGTGTGTGTGTGTGTTTATTTGTGTGTTTCTGTGATAGACACCTTTTCTTTATTTTATAGACTAGCAAATATATGCACCCTCCGGGTGCAAGTATTTAAGTTTTAATGTAATAAAATATTGTATTAAATTAGAAAGGCTAATGAAACTAAATAAGAATACAGATAAAAAGATTTGAAACAGAGGGAGTATAATAAAAGATTTGAAACAGAGGGAGTATAATAAAAAATGGAACAACTGAAATTTACTCTTCCATCACTCTCGTCTTTCATTGTTATTTTTTTCTAATTTAAGTATTTAGTTAAAAGAGGAAGTAACGAATAAAATGACAGTTATTTTTTCTTGTTAATGGATTTCATTTAAGATTTATTGAAGAGATTTTGGCTTATATTCATTAAAATAAAACCAAACAGTTAGAAATCAATAATACTAAGCGCATATTTATTAAATTCGATTTTTTAATATTAATATGCAAATTAGCCTTCCCGTTCACACTGTAAACCACTATTTTATTGTATATATAAATATGATTGCATGTTGTCAGTATGTAGAAATAGTTAACAGTATTAATAATGTAAGATAAGTTTATTAATAATTGAGGTTTAGATAAAAATAAAATCATGGAAAATGTGATGTCAATAACTAAGAGAATTGTGACTTGAGTAGGAATATAGTTTCGGTTACAGACAGAAAAACACACAATCTCCATTATAATAAGATATTACTATTTATTAAAAAAATAATAATTACCAACAATTTTGTCTGTATAAAAGAAAAATTAACATCCTATACCGCCTCATTCCACTCGGCCAGAAGTCACATTCATTTTCTTAATCTACCCCAAATGATAGCCTTTGTTTAAATGTAATATTAAAAATATTTAGAGGTCTTTGATTTAAGGGAAATAACAGGTAACTTTAAATGAAAATGTCATTTTTAGCCATTTTTTTGTTTTGATAAATGGTTATAGGAATTGAGCTCTGGACTTAGAAAATTCTCAACAGGATGTTAAGAGTTAAATAGATTGCAATGAATAACAATAACATAAAATGTTGAGACAATTTTCCTATTTCATCTCTTGTATTTTTGTTTGTCTTTTCATATAAATATGAATTTTTATTTCAATAAACTCAAAGATTTTTATTATCTCAAAATTTGGTAAATATATATTTGAATTAACACAAAGAATTGACAATATATGTCATAGAGAAAATTGATTTTGATGTGGGGGGAAAAATACTGTTGTTACTTTGAATTTTTTGTTAATTTCATAAATTCTTATTTTGATATTAACAAATCAAAGATTAAAGGTCAATTTTTCTAAATTCTGATTATTCGTCTACAGAATGAAAAAAAAAAAGAATTTCCTATTAAGTCTGAAATAATCTTATTCTAACCATTTCCTCTTTTTTGAAATTGCTCTCTACACCTCTCAACTTCATTTTAAAATTTAAAATGTGTTGATCTGCTTTATATATCTATATATATATATAAAAGGAAGTTTGGTATGTACGTGTCAACGTATAACTCCGAAACGGGACGTCCCTCAGATTCGAAATCTTGCATACCCCTTAATATCCTTCTAACTAAGAAACGCACAAAATTTGGTTATTTATTTTTACTGATTAAGGGATATAATTGATTAATCAAACCAAAATCAACCGATTTGCGGAACTATCTCTATACCAACTGTTGTTGATAATAAGAATATTGTTCACTGCCTGCTTTTTAGTTTAATTTTAGTGAACAAAATCACAGTCTAAGCCGTTCAGCTTGGAATCTCTTGCCTATCTATGGTCCAATCTTTATATATAGTTCGGTCATGGACCGGGTACTTTTGCTAGTAATATATATACATAGCATTACAAGCATTTAGCTGATAAATGCGGGCATTTTCAAATTTGCGACCTTAATCAGTAAAATTTGAAATTTCTGGAGTATTTCTGAACCAATCTTAAAAAATATTTATATGGTTGGGAAGAAAAGAAAATAATCTTTCTAAATATATAATTTTTATCGGTTTTCATCCATAGAATTATTTTTTACTGTGAGATAAAACTGTATTTTCCGTCGAACAGCTGAAAACATAAAATATGACTTTTTTTTTTTTTTTTTTTTAAGGATAAATTTACACATTGTTTTTTTTTTTCAAAATCAAAGTGGCTAATCTTTATCAATATTCTTGAAATTTTGCACTCAATTAGAAGACACCTGGAAGTACAAACGGGGCCTTTTTTTTTTTTTTTGCTAGGACCTGTGGAAACAAAAATATGATAGTGCAAACTTGAACGCTATTTGTTTAAAAAATATAAGAGAAGCAAAAAAAAAGCACTATGTCCGTAATATGAGAGAGTTTCCAATTATTTTCCTATGTAAAGATTGCTATACCATCAGGGTTTTGCTCTGAAAGTTTGGATTTTGAAGAAAAAACTAAAATTTACGTGTCTTTCGGACGTAAAAGCACCCTGTCAACTGTTGAGATGATGCTTTCAACTGGCATCACAAATCAGACCTTATTGATTTAAAATCACAATTTCTCGCATATTTATGGTTCAAACTTAAAAAATATTTATATGGTTGTAAAGAAAAGAAAAGAATCTTTCTAAATATGTAATTTGTATATGTTTTTATTCATTGAATTATTTTTTACAGCGAACATGAATTTATCCTGTTTTAAAAACAAACAGCTTGCGGCTTGTTGTAGTTTTTGTCCTTACGTTCTCTTTTCCCCATTCATTGCATAAATATTAAGAATATTTTCATACTAAATGGTTTTAAAGAACATTGAATTGTTAAAAAAATAATATTCCATTTTGAAAGGAATTTTGTCCGACTTTTATTTTGAAAAATAGTATTTTTAAATAAATGAGGTTCGATATTCAACATAATGCTGGTGGCACTGAATTGTCTGTTTGTATTATTAGATATACAATTGTGCTTGATATATATTTAAATATAGATATGATCAAAAGTGAACTTTAAAATAAATGAATAAGATAAAATTAAAATAAAATTAGAAAAAAAATTTTTTTTCAAATATTTACCTTTGAAAAATCAACCTGTGCAAAATCCGTAAACGTATGTACAGTGTACGTTTACGATTTCTTTGGAATGTACATCTCAAAATAAACCGGGCTAAACTTGCAAATTTTCATCAAAATCCCATGACCCAGAAAAAACAGAACCCACAAATTTGTAATAAAACTGTTAATTTTAACTTGGGGGGTTTAGAGTTAGTTTAATGGGAAAATAAATAATTTGGGTTCTGTTTTTTCTGGGTCACCCTGTAATATCATGGGATTTTGATGAGAATTTGCAAGTTTAGCCATAATATCATGTGATTTTGAGTATTATTTGCAAGTTTTACCCAATATTCATTTAACATTAAATATTCTCCCTTTTTTCCCTTTTATTTGAAGATGAATAGTGAATATCTATTGCAAGTGATTTCTCTTAATAAAAATGTATTTATCATGTGAGTTTTAAGATTTTAAACGATAAAATATGTTTGACATGTAAAAAGGAATTCTAGGTCTTGTAATATAACACAGCAGGCATTTAAAAAGGTATTTTTAAGTTCAAAGTAGTGTTATTTATTAGTATTAATACTATACATGTATATACATGCAGTATTATAATGAAAATGTTGAATAATTGGGTGTTAAACTTTTAAAAAAAGAAAAAATGCTGCTATCTGTATCTATTATTCTCTAAATAATGGGTTAAAGCATAGAGATACATACAATTTGAGTGCATAATCAGAAAGAACATACAATTTTACATAAGAATACCAAATTTTATCAAAATTGCTCCAAAAATAAAAAAAGAAATCACTGAATTTCTTGTTTTCAAATGATCCATGAGTTGACATTTTTTAAACAAAATCATGTCCAAATTTGTACACCCAATTTCGGGGCTTTAAATTCTCATAACTTTTGAACCACTGGGGTTATTTGCATAATTCAAACGGTTCTGAACTCCATTTACACAGCTCTATATAACTGTGATTAAACAACAATAACTTCAAATTTTGAAAAATCAACTGGGAATGCTGTATCAAAAAATTATCAAGATTTTTTTTGGTACTTTTTGACACACCTTGTATTCTGAAAAAAAAATAACATTCCATTCATTCTTAATTTCTATTTTGGTAAATACAGCTTTAAACTTGGTACTTTTTGACACACCTTGTATTCTAAAAAAAAAAATAATGAATGGATCTTTTCTTTCTTTTTTTTCAGAATACAAGGTGTGTCAAAAAGTACAAAAAATCTTGATACTTTGTTAATATACTATGTATGTATGTATGTATGTATGTGTGTGTGTGTGTATATATATATATATATATATATATATATATATATATATATATATAGAGAGAGAGAGAGAGAGATACATAGATAGATAGATAGATAGATATACACATACACATTTCTGTTGAAGGCTTTGTTGCCAGTGCAGCTGTTTGTATTTTGTTTTTATTAGATTTTGTTAAAAGTTAACTCGGTTCAAATTTTTTTATCAATTTAAATTTTGGAGTTCATAAAAGAAAAACACTCTATCAGAATCTTTTTTAATGTCAAAGAAAATCTGATAACCCTTTATGTTTATTATGATAGTTGTCTAAATGGTTTTATGGCATGTCCACCCTTGTTGGCTTATTTAATATCCAAGTCACTTTTTGTTTCCTAACCAATTACTTGGTTTCAAATAATTATTCCTATTTAGTAATAATCACTTTTAAACAATTATAACTATAGATATTCTTAAGGTTTATAAATATTAACTCTAACCATTTTCACTGAAGTTAAGCAGTGAAGTGCTTGCTCAGTACTTAGATGGGTGACAACTCAGGAACAGCAGTTGCTCTAAGCAACATAAGGCTGTGTGTTTTACTAAGCAAAGTAAATGATAACTATATACAAGGGTGAGTCAAAAAGTAATGCCATTTTGTTTAGGACAGGTATAATTACCAACACAGGAACATGTATCATACATAAAAATAAGGCTGGTTCTCTGTGGATCACATCCCTACTTCTCCACATAGTCACCATTTGTCTCAATAGCAATGTTCCACCTTCAAATGAGAGCATGTATCCCTGACCTGTAAAATTCTATTGACTGTTCTTTCATGGGTTTGAGAGGCAAACATTATTCCAGTGACAAGGAAATGAAATCTGTAGTGAAGAAGTGGCTCAAAGAACAGTCAACAGAATTTTAATAAAAACAAAAATTCCACAAGAGGAACTCATAATCTGAGTATGTCAGTGTCTAATCTATATATATATATATATATATAAAGGGCAGTTGTGTATATGTATGTCCGGAGGAAACTACAAAAAAATAAAACAGTTAACGACAAAGTAGATATAGGTACACATTCACTATCACCAGATCTTGGATTTTGAACAAAAATAATGAAGAATTGATTTATATTCATGAGGATAATTAAAAAAATAAAATTTAAATGATAACAGCATGGAATTTCTTTTTCCATTTAATATTTTGAATAGTAGACATTAACATTTCTTTTTAGAGTGGCTGGATCAATGCAAGGTCTTTTTTTACGTGGGGATTTTAATGGGGCATCCCTATGAGGATCCAACTCATGATTCAGTAATAATGGATCTGCGGGACTAACTTTTCAAAAAAAAAATCCCCCCTATACCCTGGCAATGCTGGGTAGCCACTTCTAGTAATATATGAATTTATAATGTATAAATTATAATGTATCCCTGTATCAGAAAATCAAACAGAAAAAAAATAGATCAATGTCCCTAAACAGGTTAGAAAAAAAACAAAAAAACAATTGGAAAATGTCCTCTATGATATTTAAACAGCTTAATTTTTATTTTCTTCCCTTTTTAAATAAAATTTTTTCTTACATTATTGTATTTTTGTATTTACCATTTCCGTGTTGAGCGCAGTCCCCCCAATTCCTGCATTTGCCAAAACGTGCAGTCATTAAAATCTGTTGCCATTCATTTTGCAGTTTGGGGGTCTGATTCTAGCCCCCCCCCTCTTCCAACTTCCCTACTCTCAGTATCCTTTTGTATGAACATCATGCACAGGCAATATTTCCTCTTACTCACCCCAACAAGATGTACATTTGGTGCCAGAGATCTTCACGATGCAAATTCTTCATATGAATAAATGGAAACATATTTTTTGTATTTGTTAAATGTATATCTATCTTAAGGTTTCCTTTTTGTTTTCATATTTGTTTTTGTTTTTTGTTTCTTATGTTGTTTTTATTGTTTAGACAGTCTTTCCTCTCTCTAGTTCTCTCTCTCTAGCTCTCTCTCTCTCTCTCTCTCTAGCTCTCGCCCGCTTCCTCTCTAGCTCTCTCTCTAGCTCGCTTCCTCTCTAGCTCTCTCTATAGCTCTCTCTCTATAGCTCTCTCTCTCTCTCGCTTCCTCTCTAGCTCTCTCTCTCTCGCTTCCTCTCTAGCTCGCTCTCTTGCTCTCTCTCTAGCTCTCGCTCAGCTTTATTCTTTTTATCACATCTCTACTACCTGCTCACTATCTTTCACATTTTTCCATCTCTTCCTTCTCTCTCTCTCTCTCTCTCTCTCTCTCTCTCTCTCTCTCTCTCTCTCTCTCTCTCTCTCTCTCATATTTTTGTATACTTTCCTTGTATTCTTATTCTCTCTCTCATATCTTTGCATCTCTTCCATTCCTCCCTCCCTCTCTCTCTCTCTCTCTCTCTCTCTCTCTCTCTCACAGTTTTACATCTCTCCCTTCTCTCTCTCTCTCTCTCTCTCTCATATTTTTGCATCTCTTCCTCCCCTCTCTCTCTCTTTCTCCCTCTCTCTTTCTTTCTCCCTTTCATATTTGTTGCATCTCTTTCTCTCTCTCTCTCTTTCTCATATTTTTTGCATCTCTTCCTTCTATCTCTCATGATATTACCTCTCTTCCTTCTCTATCATATTTTAGCATCTCTCTCTCTCTCTCTCTCTCTCTCTCTCTCTCTCACACACATATACTCATATTTTCCCATCTTTTTATTCTTCCTTCCTTTTCTTCTATATTTTTGTAGCTGTCTATTCCTTCACACATTTTTTCTCTCTTTCTTCTTTTACCTCTTTTTCTCTTCTCTATCTCTTTCTCTTTCTCTCTCTATTCCTTTCCCTTTCTCTCTCTATTCCTTTACCCCTTCCCCCCTCTCTCTCTCATTTGTGTATCTATTTCTTCTCTCACTCTCTTTCTTACTGCTGTAATAACATATCCCTTCTTTCCTCATCTCTATTCTCTAATTCAGTCTCTCTTTACTGCTCTCTAATTAAAAAAGCATACCCTCTCTCTCTCCATTTCTCATATTACCCCCCCCCCCTATTTTGAACAAAACTCAGGTGGTTGTTTGTTTACATTGATCACCCTCTTTTCAGTCTGAGTGGAATTTAATAGACAATGATTAACGGCCACCACGAGGCAAATGGGCTCCCCCCCTCCTTCTTCATTCAATCTAATTTTCTTCCTACAATTGAAAAAGGGCAGCATCTAACAGTTAACTACCAATAATACATTTTCTTTTTCAACTTGTATTTAGTACTAAGGCATAAGTCCAAATGCTTTCAAGGTAAAATCTTCCCTTTCCTTCATTAACTACAGCACCGAGTCAAAGACCCGCCCACTCCTACGCCAAATTGCTTTTAGGCATGACCCACTTCCAAATTAAGTAACAGGTTTCAGCCTTTAAGTTTCCTATGTATTTTCATTTCTTTCTTTTCGGTTAGGTACATGAAATCTCTCTCACACACACACACTCGCACACACACAATAATGATTTTATATATATATATATATATATATATATATATATATATATATATATATATATACAGTCGTACCTTGACTTATGAATGCACCAACTTACAAGTTTTTCTGTTGGTCGATTTTTTGCTTTGTATTGCGAGTTAAGATTTAAGGTCAGAGTGAGGTTCAGATATTCTTCACTAAAAAACAATTATGTTTCCAAATTTATTCCGCCAAAGAAAAATATTATTTATAAAAAAAATAAATATTAAAACATACTTCAGCACATAATTTACATATAGACTTAAGTTCACTAAAACATTTAAGTTTCCAAATCAATTATGCCAAATAAATTCCCTTAAGTATAAGGATAAAAGTACTTACGATCTTCCATACTGTTATTTAAGCTCACGTTTTATACGCTGCCATAAGTTTTTCCAGTGCTAAATTTGAACTTTACCTCAAAAATTTATGAAAAATGAATAAATATTTTATTTTTGGTCGCAGATCAAAAATATGGAATTTTCTTCATCTCAATTTCTTTTTTGTTGTTGCAAATCACGTAATATTACGCAATAAGTAAACAAATATTTTAGCTTATAATTTTTTTCCTACTACTCGACATAAAAAGTTTTTTGTGTTTAAATTTTGGACAAATTTTTATTGAAATGCCCTGCAAAAGCAAATGAGGAAAGCCTAGCAAAAAAAGCTAAAAAAAAATCAAAAAAACAGTGAAGAAGATTAAGTGAAAAAAAAAAACTTGTAGCAATTAAAGAAAAACAATTCATTTCTTTACATTCTATTTTAGGCTAAACTTGCAAATCGTCATCAAAATTAAAACGGAAAATTTTGACGACGATTTGCAACACATCAAACTAAATTTTAAAATTAAAATTGATTTAAAAAATCTGATTCAAAATACATGACTTTATTTTTTTTTTTTTTTTTTTTTTTGGTTTTTTCAGGTTGATAATTGTTTTATTTCATTTATTTAACGAATCTTGAAATATTTTCTAAACTTAAATATTTATGTGCAGTTTAGAAAATATTTCAAGATTTGTTAAATAAATGAAATAAAACAATTACTTACCTGACTTTAGTTTGATGTGTTGCAAATCGTCGTCAAAATTTTCCGTTTTAATTTTGACGACGATTTGCAAGTTAAGCCCTATTTTATTATGTTTTTACGCAATAACTAAGTAAAATTTGTATTTGTTTTTTATTCAAAACAAATACAAATGTACGTACTTTGTTTTGAATAAAGTTAGACTGGTGAAGTTCTTTGCGTAAAGAAGAACGAAATATTTCTCACCTACTTCTACTTGTTTGAGTCATTATTTTTTGTCCACTTTTCCTTTTACCATACCTCATATATATATATATATATATATATATATATATATATATATATATATATATATATATATTTTATATTAGCTCTATCACTGATATTGAGCACTCTACTAATAATACCACAAAAACTTTGACCCATCACTAACTCACAACGTGAGCTAGTGATAACCATAAACTATTGGTGTTTGTGTGTGTGTGCATATATATATCATCGTCGTCGGGGCGGTCTAATATCGGTATCAGCCATGCAGCGAGGGAGTCTATCCCCTTTTCACTAGCACTAGACCAAGGAGATTATTTTAGCGTGGAGCGCCATACCTACCATCAGCTTCTTACTTTACCCCACTGATCCCTGTGCTACTCATACACTGAGTTGGCGAGGGCGTGTATCGAACTAGGAACCTTGTGGTTTCTAGCCGAACGCTCTACCGACTGAGCTAACCCGGCCCTTTATATATATATAATTGGCAAATACAAAGTCTCAAGAAACTGATTTTTTTTCTGGGATATTGACTTGATCTCAGACTCCAGTATAGACTTTTCAAAGTTGACTTCCTAAAATTATTTAAGGCAAATAGAAATGATCAGTTAGCAAAATTAGCTATTTATGTTCAAATTGAATGAGACTGAAAAACAATTTGATATTAAATACAAAAATGGTTGGTGACCTCCATAAATAGTGGGATCACATCTTAAATCTTACAGTTTTGTATTATTTAGATTTTTCAGACTGTTGTCCTCATCATTATTGTTATATACACAATGTTTCAGCTGATGATGCCCTCCAACCTTCTTCAAGTGTTTCTTGTCGAACTCAGAAGCCTTCAAAGAACTTTGAACCAAACCCTTTATTTAATCCATTGCTGTAGATAGTTCTCATTCCATTAACCATGACTAGGTACAAGTGTTCAGCTATGTTAAGTATTCTATGTTATTTTTGGCTGTAATCAGGATTGAACCTGCAACCTCCAGATAATTGTCAGAACTGTATTAATTCAACTCTTAGTCTTATATCAGCTGCACTGTGTGTCCAACTGGACCATTCAGCATGAATTTTTGGAACCTATAAACTTAATTCTCTTTTACATAGAATTTACGGTTATTTCCTATAAGTCTAACATGATCAAAGGGGAACCACTCTTGACTGATAGATTATTTATTTATTGATCTACTAGGAAAAAAGAAGACGGGGTTAGGTTGATAGGAAAATAAATAATTTATCAGACAAGAGTGGTTCCCCTTTGATCATGTTAGACTTCTAGGAAATAACTGAATTTACATTCATACTTATTGTTTATAATACCACAAAAACTTTTTTCTTTTTTTTTTTTTTTTTTTTTACGCATTGCACATTCGGTTTTCCGGTTAATGCCGGGGGTCCAGCGAGCTTCGGCCGCTGGACTCATCGAGAGTTTAATAATAGCATCGATTCCTGAGGCGCCCCCCCCCCTTGTGGGGGAATGCCAAAGGGATCGACACAATTTTTGTTCTTTCCCACACATGAGCTTCGGCTTGTGGGTGGTCCCACGTTAAAACGAGGCTTTGTGCCCAGTCCATACAAGTGGGGTATGCGACAAATATATTCATACTTATTGTTTATTATGATTTATTATATCTATTATGTATGACTTTTTTTTACCTTACTCATATTGCGATTTCTATTTTATTCTATCTTATTTTTTTTTTTTTATCAAGCCCATCTGAAAATTCAGACAAATAACTTTCAATTTTGTTCACTGTTCATGATATATTTCCCTAATTCTGTCTTTTTCTTCTTTTTGTTTTCAGGTGACGATACTTCTAAGTGGAAATGGCTTGGTTTTTTGCTCCTGTTACAACTTGATCAATTCAAATTGTGGATTGATTAATTTCATCAACCCTAATATTGAATCGCCTGTGAGTGCTGTACAGTGCGGTACATAGGGGACAACCAAAAGATCCCCCCACCCTCCTGGGATATTTCTTACCCATTTCTCGCCACCCCCGAAGATGGCGTCAGCAGATACCCAGAAGCTCAACAATCGACGGCGGAGGGATCACCCCCGTAGGGAAACATTACCTGGTGGGACAGTGCCCCGTTCTCATGCCAGACAACTGGATTTTTATCAGGCAATGGCCGATTTCAAACACATGTTTCCTAGTATGGAAGAAGATGTCATAGAGGCTGTGCTAAGAGCTAACGATGGTGCAGTCGATGCCACAATCGATCAACTTTTGACAATGAGTGTCGACGCTGATGAGATTACGTGTGTTAGAAATGCACGCAAACACGTACCTTTATCAAAGGTCAGTTGCATTCTCCCTTTTTTTTTTCTTTTTTGTTTACTAATTATTTTCTTTTTTTGCTTTTTAATTTTTTGCCCTCTATAGCTTCTTTACTATGAGATTTTTTTTTTTTTAATCTTTTTAAATTTTTGCATTTTATATAGTGTCCCTACTATGAATTTTCTTCCGCTTTTTATATAGTGTCACTCTATGACTTTTCCCCTTTTTATATAGTGTCCCTACTATGACTTTCTCCCTTTTTTATAGTGTCCCTACTATGACTTTTTCCCCCTTTTTATATAGTGTCCCTACTATGACTTTTCCCCCTTTTCCTACTATGACTTTTCCCCCTTTTTATATAGTGTCTCTCTATGACTTTTTCCCCCTTTTTATATAGTGTCTCTATGACTTTCCCCCCTTTTATATAGTGTCCCTACTATGACTTTTCCCCCCTTTTATATAGTGTCCCTACTATGACTTTCCCCCCCTTTTTATATAGTGTACCTACTATGACTTTTCCCCCCTTTTTATATAGTGTCTCTCTATGACTTTCCCCCTTTTTATATAGTGTCCCTACTATGACTTTCCCCCCTTTTTATATAGTGTCCCTACTATGACTATTTTTTTCTTTGTATATAGTGTCTCTATTATGACATTCTTTCCCTTTTCATATAGTGTCTGTACTATGACTTTTTTCCCTTTTCATATAGTGTCTGTACTATGACTTTTTTCCCTTTTTATATAGTGTCTGTACTATGACTTTTTTCCCTTTTTATATAATGTCTATATTATATTTTTTTCCCTTTTTATATAGAGTCTATTATATTTTTTCCCTTTTTATATAGTGTCTCTACTATTACATTTTTACCTTTTTATGTAGTGTCTATCTTATATTTTTTTCCTTTTTCTTATTATATAGTGTCTTTACTCTGACATTTTTTCTATATAATGATTCTACTATAATATTTTTTACTTTTTCTTTTTGCATTTTATATTGCATCTTTATGATGACATTTTTTTCAGTTTTTCCTTTCGCATTTCATATAGCAACTCTACAATGGCATTTTTTTTTGCATATGTACATGTACTCATTGGTGCATGTACACATGCATGCAGTAGTCATATCCACACCATATATTTACATATGAAAAAACCCAAAGGCCCAGGAATTTGCAATTTCAATACACCAATGTAAAATTCTTTTTGACCATATTTTTCCATTTTTTTAAAATTTTTTCATTTTTTTTCAAAAACCTTTTTTTCTGCCTGAGGATTGCCATGTTAAGACATGCATGAAACCTAATGGTCGCAGATGAATATCCATGTAATTAAATATATATACAAAAACTAATATATATTTATTTATTATCATTAAATGATAGCTCTATCACAGATATTAAGCACTCTCCTAATGATATCGCATATATTGGCCCACCATTATCTCAACAAGTGAGATGGTGATAACCATACACTGTTGCAATATATATATATATATATATATATATATATATATATATATATATACGAAGACCGCCCCGTGTGCGATTCAAAACCTAACTGTCAAGCTGACAGGTAAGCATCTTACCTCCACACCAAACGGACTTAGCTAGATTTCTTCGTTTTGTTTTAGGAGTAGGTATTTATATTCCTCTTGAGTGACCTCTACACAACATTACGAGAAGTAAACAAACAGACGATGTTTATGATATGGCTATTTTCAGCCGACAATATTTGGGAGAATATGTGCTTAATTGAAGTCGAACCTAATTTTTGAAAGTTAATTAATAATTAATTAATTAGGCGGGATTACCTAATTAAATGTAAGGCTAAACAAATCAAGAAAAATCAATCTCTGTATGTACATTTCGGCCTATTAGGCCTCATCAGCAAAGCTATATATACGAAGACCGCCCCGTGTGCGAATCGAAACCTAACTGTCAAGCTGACACACACACATATATCAATTACAAAAACAGTCTCTTTACCCCCATGAATTTATTCACAAGTTTATTATTGATTGATTGATTTTAATGGCATATGAACCTGTTTAGGGTTATTTTATGCCTAGAGGTTTGAGAATCACCTTCATATATACATTTTTTATTAGCTGCTTATCCTCAAGACAAAGCACCCTGAAAAATTTGATAGCAAATTTTATTCATTTATATATAGGTATATATATTTTTTTTTAATCAAGTAGTGCTGACATATCTATGACTCTCTCTCTCTCTCTCTCTCTCTCTCTCTCCTCTCACCAACCATCCTAATTGGTCATCGCCCTGGTAGGTCTTCCACATGGCATCGAGAGTCCATACAGACCTGGGGTAGGGGGTATCAGATAAAGTGATAAATATAAAAAATTTGAGCCACACTGGTAGAACTTATATTTTAATGTAGATTCTCATTGTTATTAAATTGCCAAAACCGAGACAGGTCTTCCACATGGCATCCAGAATCCATACAGAGCTGGTACATTTTAATGTAGCTTCTCATTGTTATTAAATTGCCAAACCGAGACAGGTCTTCCACATGGCATCCAGAATCCATACAGAGCTGGGTATATTTTAATGTAGATTCTCATTGTTATTAAATTGCCAAAAACCGAGACAGGTCTTTCACATGGCATCCAGAATCCGTACAGAGCTGGGTATATTTTAATGTAGATTCTCATTGTTATTAAATTGCCAAAAACCGAGACAGTCTTCCACATGGCATCCAGAATCCATACAGAGCTGGGTATATTTTAATGTAGATTCTCATTGTTATTAAATTGCCAAAACTGAGACATACCTCTCTACTTTGAAGAAGAATTTCTTACCTACAACCGTTTTTACATGTAAAAATCTCCAAATGTGTGTCTTGTTTCTGCTATGGATTAAGTTGCACCTTGAATTTGGCTTTAACATCAAAAAGGCAAATAAGAAATATTTTGCGTTTTCACTTTCTTATCTTTTTCAGCAGCCATGAAAGACGAAGGAAATTCATTAGATTTTATCAGCGTCTTTTACAGGAACTTTTTCTATTTTACTAGTTTCTCTTCTTCCTTATCATCCATCGTGTTAATGTACTTTCTCTCCCCCCTCTCCCTCTCTCTCTCTTTCTCTCAGAACCCCCTCTTCCTCTTTCTACCCCCTTTTTTCTCCGTACACTCCATAAATTGTTGGTTGGTTGGATTTTACAGCATGTCAACCGTTGTTGGATTATTTTATGCCAAAGATGTTTTGTTTTATTCGTTCTTGATGGGCATTCAATTTAAAAAAATTTTTTTAATTCAATTTTTTTAAACATTTTTTAAACTCGTTTTTCTATTTAAACCATAAATGGGACCTTAACAGGTACTACCACTCCGGGTCAGAGTGGATTTGGATGTTATGGCGATGAAGGGGTACTCCATACTCTCTAGAGCTCCAAAATTGGAACTTCATCATTAGATGCAGTTTAACATCATACCCAGGACATCAAGACACTCAACCACCTCTTTCTAGTGCATAGAATAAAAAGATAAAAAGGTTTAGGGATTTGCCACAAGGACAATATGATTGGGAAAATCATATTGGTGTTAGGCTTGATGTGACCAGCAGACCTGAGAGTAATGGAGATGAAGGGATACTCCACACTCTCCAGAGCTTCAAAATGGAAGTGTAGAGTACTCCTTCATAACTATTAAATCCATGTCCATTCTGAACCGGATTGGTTGTATCTGTTCGGGTCTCATCTGTGGGTTAAATAGATCAACAAAGTGTTTTTAAAAAATTGAATACCCAACAAGAATGAATAAAACAAAACATCTCTGGCATAAAAAAAAATCAAGTACCAACCAACCAACCAACCAACTTCACAGCAACCCTGTCCAACATATACACACACACATATATATACACACAAACATATACACACACATATATATACATATATACACACAAACATATGCACACACATATATATACATATATACACACAAACATATATATATATATACACACACACACACACACACATATATATATATACACATATATATACACACTCATATATATATATATATATATACACACACACACACACACACATACACTCATATATATATATATATACATATACACTCGCAAACATATACACTCATACATATATATATATATATATATATATATATATACACACACACACACACACACACACACACACACACACACACATACATATATATATATACACACACACACACACACACACACACAACATATATACACCATATATACACACACACACACACACACACACAACATATATACACACATATATACATATATATTATACACACACTCATATGTACACATACAAACACAATCAAACTCGTCTTTGGTAGCATCAATTCTTAGCATTATAATAGCAGTCAGAAGATTAATTAGAAAGTTATTTCTTTAATTGTTCTAAGTAAAGTCAGTGTAGTGGTCTATTCTTGGTATCAGCCAGACACCAAGAGACTCTATCCTCTTAGCACTAGACACAGGAGTTTTTTTTTTAGGGGGGGGAATGGCACACCTACCATCAGCTCCCTACTTAACCATACAGATCCAAACTGTGCTACTCATGTGCTGAGTAACCATTTTGTTAGAATCCAAGTGGTGCAGCCAAAGAATTCAACAAGAATTCTTGCTTTATCTTATCAGATTAGATTTTCCTTATGATCGATAATCTGTCTATACTATACACACACACACACACACACACACATTTCTGGTGAAGGCTTTGTTGGTCTTTTGTTTTTGTTAAGAGTTAACAAAGTTCAAATTCTTTTTATCAATTTAATTTACCCTTGCTGTGCTACTAGTTGGTGGGGACTGGCATCAAACCCGGAACCTTGCAATTCCTAGGCAAATGCTTTTTTTGTCTAATAGCCACAATTCTGCAGCACCACTACTGTTCTTCTCCAAGGATGGATTTGGCATTGAATAACCCACAAATGTTGATGTGCCATTAAACAGAGAAACCCAACCAACCTTAACGATTTTAGTGGTCGTATTAACTTTTCACTAACTGGTGTTATGGAAATTAAAACCTTACAATGTTTCTAACATTTTTATTAAATTTTGAGATTGTTTTCATATGTTTATCTAGTCCATCCATCCATTATGGTGAAAAGGGTGTGAAAAGGGTGGTGGGCTTTGTGTAATGGTTATTGTCATAAGAATTGGAATCAGCAATCTGAGTTCAAATTTTGGACAGGGTAGTTTGCATTTTAAATAATTCCCTCTAATACCTTTGAGAAAGGCATGAATCCATCTGTTATCTCCTCAGCTATGGATAAATAATAGGGCAGAGTGGGTTCTTTAAACCTTTGGTGGGCAACCAGTTTAGAAGATGAAAAGCAATGAGTTCAAATCAGTTTAAAACAAAAGTAAAGTTGGCAGAGTGACTTATTGTCAGTATCAGCCAAACAGTGATGGAATCTGTTGTAGGTGACTCACCTATAACCCGAACATGGACTTACCCAAAGAGTATATATTTAACAGAGTAAAGCTACTCAAATGAGTAGTACCAGATACAGTTCTTCGTGTAAGCTGAAACAAGGAAACCCTTCCATTGTACGTTGATATATATTGCTGAATACAATTTGTTCCCTACATTTTATACCCGTGTTGAGTTATTATTTATTGACCCTTAAACAGGTCATAACAGAATATGTCCCCTTTTCACTATTGCTAGACCTTGGAGGCCTTCTTACTTACTTGCTACTAATACCAGGTAAACTAGTACTATCTGTTCCATTAGTCGCCGACAACCAGACAATGGAACAGGTAGTATTAGTTTACATGATACTAGTAGCAATTAAGGAAGAAGGTCTGTCTTTTCCTAACCTGACACAGCCAACGTTAGGGGAGCCAATGGACATCCACACTGATAGAAGTAGGATTGGGGTACTTACTACTCACATAAATCCCCAATACAACTTGGCACTAGGGTGCAAGCACTGGGACTTCCAAGGAGGCTTGCCTCTCCTCATGAAGTGACTCAATACTACCTGAGACAACACCCTGCAACAGCTCGACAGTCCAGTCATCTCAAACTTACCCCTGCAACTGGACCAACTCCTGGACTACCTAGACAGTAGACTGAGGTCTGTGCACCCTCTTTCCACTTAAAATATCTCATGCGCAAGTTTCACTCCATGTCAAGTGAGTTCTGCAACGGACTTCTATAAACACAAACAAAAAACTTGGGAGATTGTTTTGCATCTGAGATTGTGTGCCACACCTACCATCAGCTCCGCCACTTTATCACACAGATCAAAGCTATACTCCACTTAAAGAATTGACATCATATTATATCCTGCCCATGGTGAAGGAGTTGGGTGAATACGTACATGCACGCATGGGGCTATTAAAAACGTTGAAGGAACTTTAGAGAGAAAATGGCTTCATCAAAAAAAAAAGTAAATTGCTGAAGAATATGTTCTTAAATCTTGGTGGACTAATTTTAAGATTTGCCAGGAATATCTGGTGAAACATGTGAAACAGTGGGTTACTTGATAGAGAATCACATTAATCAATGTTAGTCTTGATGAAAAACTCTAAATCCAAACAAACTCAACCATTCTGCCATCCCACATATCTCTCTCTCTCTTCTCTCTCTCTCTCTCTCTGCTTTTCTGCTGTCCCATGTCTCTCTCTCTCTCTCTCTCTCTTGGCCATTCCATCATCCCTCATCTCATTCTCAGCCATTCTTCCGTCCCATGTCTCTTTCTTGACAATTCTACCATCCCACATCTCTCTCTCACCCATTCTGCCGTCCCGTGTCTCTCTCTCTCTTCTCTCCGCCCCATACGCCGTCCCGTGTCTCTCTCTCTCTCTCTCTCTCGCCATTCTGCCGTCCCGTGTCTCTCTCTCTCTCTCTCGCCCATTCTGCTGTCCCATGTCTCTCTCTCGCCCATTCTGCTGTCCCATGTCTCTCTCTCGCCCATTCTGCCGTCCCGTGTCTCTCTCTCTCGCCCATTCTGCCGTCCCATGTCTCTCTCTCTCTCTCTCTCTCTCTCTCTCTCTCTCTCGCCCATTCTGCCGTCCCGTCTCTCTCTCTCTCTCGCCCATTCTGCCGTCCCATGTCACTCTCTCTCGCCCATTCTGCCGTCCCGTCTCTCTCTCTCTCTCACCCATTCTACCATCCCACATCTCTCTCTCGCCCATTCTGCCATCCCGTGTCTCTCTCTCTCTCTCTCGCCCATTCTGCCGTCCCGTGTCTCTCTTTCTCGTCCCTCTCTCTCTCTCTCTCTGCCTCATCTCTCTCTCTCTCGCCCATTCTGCCGTCCCGTGTCTCTCTCTCTCTCTCTCGCCCATTCTGCCGTCCCGTGTCTCTCTCTCTCTCTCTCTCTCGCCCATTCTGCCGTCCCGTTTCTCTCTCTCTCTCTCTCTCTCTCTCTCTCTCGCCCATTCTGCCGTCCCGTGTCTCTCTCTCTCTCTCTCTCTCGCCCATTCTGCCGTCCCGTTTCTCCTCCTCTCTCTCTCTTCGCCCATCTGCCGTCCCGTGTCTCTCTCTCTCTCGCCCATTCTGCTCTCTCGCCCTTCTTCCCGTCCTCTCTCTCTCTCGCCCATTCTGCCGTTCCCGTGTCTCTCTCTCTCTCGCCCATTCTGCGTCCCGTGTCTCTCTCTCTCTCTTGTGCCTCTGTCTCTCTCTCTCTCGCCATTCTGCCTCTGTCTCCTCTCTCTCTCTCGCCCATTTCTGCCGTCCCGTGTCTCTCTCTCTCTCTCTCTCTCTCTCTCTCTCTCTCTCTCTCTCTCTCTCTCTCTCTCTCTCTCTCTCTCTCTCTCTGCCATCCCGTGTCTCTCTCTCGCCCATTCTGCCGTCCCGTGTCTCTCTCTCTCTCTCTCTCGCCCATTCTGCCGTCCCGTCTCCTCTCCCTCTCTCTCGCCCATTCTGCCGTCCCGTGTCTCTCTCCTCTTCTCTCGCCCATTCTGCCCCCCGTGTCTCTCTCTCTCTCGCCCATTCTGCCGCCCCGTGTCTCTCTCTCTCTCTTGCCCATTCTGCCGTCCCGTGTCTCTCTTTCTCTCTCTCTCTCTCTTCCCCTCTTTCCTCTTTCCTCTCTCTCTCTCTCTTCCCCTCTTCCTCTTCTCCTCTCTCTCTCTCTCTCTTCCTCTCTCTCCTCTCTCTCTCTCTCCTTCGACCATTCTGTCAAAAGAAGCTTTTTCTCAGCCATTTTGCCATTTCAATTCTCCCACATTATCTTCCCATCTATTTTTGTGTGGCATGATGCGATATATTCATTTTGTGGCATGATGGGATATATTCATTTCTCTCGAGGTCTACAACTAGTTTGAATTCAGAGTATTTTTCTCCTAGACCGGTTGCCATACCCTTACTACTTCAACATAGCTGGAGAGAGAATAGTCAAATTCATACCATTCCAAAGAGTATTAGCACTATATGAAATACAAAGATCCTTGTTCAGGATTTGAACTCTGATAGTTGAGTCCACTACAATAACCATTATGCCACAAGCACCTCTACATTAAGACACATTATGGTAAATATGGGTGCTTCATCTATGATATAACTATCCAATTTTATCTCTTTGTTGCTATTTTAATATATCTCACTATGAAATGCCATTTATTCTCTGCATTTCACACTTCTTTTCTCTTATTTCACACTTCTTTTCTCTTATTTTCTTATATTCATTTCCTTAACTCTCAGTTCTACCTTTCTGTTTTTTTTTTCTTTCTCTCTTTTTCTCCAGATTTTTTTCTCATTGTCTCTCTGTCTCTCTTTCTTTCTTTCTTATCTCTCTATTCCTTTTCATTTACTAACCTCAGTTTCTCTCTCTCTCTCTTTCTACATTCTCCTTCTTTCTTTCTCTCAACACAAACTGTGATCTCCTCCTCATCATCATCATCACTGCCACCACCACTAGCACCATTCTATTCTTCTTCCCTTATTTCCTTTTCTTTCCTTTTCTCTCTTTTTCTCATTGTCTCTCTTTCTTTCTTTCTTTCTTATCTCTTTCTTCTTTTTCATTTACTAACTTCAGTTTCTCTCTCTCCCTCTACTTTTCCTTCTTTTTTTTCCCCAACCCAAACTGTGGCTTCCTCCTCCTCCTCCTTCTTCTTCTCTTCTCTCCCCTTTTCCTCACCACCACCACTACTCCCATCCTATTCTTCTTCCCTTATTTCCTTTTCTCTCTTTTTCTCATTGTCTCTCTCTCTTTCTTTCTTTCTTTCTTATCTCTTTCTTCTTTTTCATTTACTAACTTCACTTTCTCTCTCTCCCTCTACTTTTCCTTCTTTTTTCCCCAACCCAAACTGTGGCTTCCTCATCCTCCTTCTTCTCTTCCTCACCACCACCACCACTACCCCCCTCCTATTCTTCTTCCCTTATTTCCTTTTTCTTAGGTCAAGGATAAGACATTCTCTCAGTGACTTCCTCTTTTCACCATCATCACTATCATCACTATCATTTTTCTTGCTTTTTTCTGTCTGCTTCACCCATCAAGTTGGCTGCTATCTTCATCTGGGTGCATCTTTGCTCTCTGCCCTCATCAACAGCCAGACACTACCCCCACTTACATAAACACACACACACACGCACACACGATATCTTAGTTTTTATTTATTTACGTCTTGGCTACTGCATATTCCAGCATACAAATTTTAACTGGTTAAAAAAAATTACTGACTATGAAAGTACTGCTAAGTATATTATATATATATATATATATATATATATAATATATATATAATGTATATGATGATATGAAGAAAAATATATATACTTTAGTTTGGATGAAATTTATTGCTGTCATTTTGTCAATAAGTGTTTTGATCAAATTTTGTTGATGTGCATGGAATATTTAAAATTATTCTAAATATAAAACAAAAATGAAAACCAAATATCAGGTATGCAAATTTGAGATCTTCTTCAGGGCACAGCATTTTTTTAAAAAAATGAGCAATACAAGAAAAACATTTGAAACTGATGTAATAAAAAGAATGTAAAACTCTGTATGATTGGGTAGAAAAAGTGATCCACTCAGAATTGTGCAAGAGATTAAAATTCGACCATGCTGACAAATGTTATGCACAACCACAAAAGGAATACAAGGCTAGGCATGAATGGGTAGGAATAGTGATCAACTGGGAATTGTGCAAGAGATTAAAATTTGACCATGCTCACAAATAGTATATGCACAAACCACAAAAGGAATACAAGGCTAGGCATGAATGGGTAGGAATGGTGATCAACTGGGAATTGTGCAAGAGATTAAAATTTGACCATGCTCACAAATAGTATATGCACAAACCAGAATGAGACCCATAAAATTCTCTGGGATTTTGAGATACAATTCTAGGCAGAAGACCAAATCTCGGTTTAATTAACAAGAAAAAAGTGGATGTTACCATTTCAGCAAACCATAGAGTGAAAAAAAAAAGCTCGACAAATGTATGGACTTTTCCAAAGAAATGCTAAAAGCACAGAATCCTGTTAGATCACTGAAGTTAAGCATCGAAGAGCCTGTTGAATACTTAATTGGGTGACCACTTAAGCAATAGCAGATACTGTAAGCAACTTGAGTCCTTTGTTTATTAAAGATTATTTCATTCGGGATTAAATGGCCTGAAAAAAGTTGATATGCCATAAAACAAAACAACCAACCAATGAGTTAAAAACACCCAAATGAGGACAATAGTGTTGGTCGACATAAATACATAAGCGGCCCTAATATCTGTAAGGTGTAAGGAGCCTTCATGGCGACGCTGTCTTTAAAATGATGTTGACAATAACATGTATATTATACACACACGCATCTTGAGTTATTAATCACAACAATATAAAAATAAAAAATTTAAAAAGTGTAAACATCAACAACTCTCCTTGGAAATTAGTCAGATAATGTAGGAATGTCTGGGGGGGAATACTTAGTTTTCATAATAAATTATGTACTCACTGTTGTACTTTTTTTTAAAGGAAAATGAAGGGCTCCCTTTAGTGAGTATATTTTTAAAACAATTTTTTTTTAAAATTTCCAGCACCATTTCACTGGTCTTGTTATTGTATTTTCAAAATATATTCACATAATTACTCACCTTCAAATTCAGTGAAATATCTTTTCTTTTTTTTTTTTCTTTTTTTTTTCAATATCTATTGGCCAAATTTATTTATCACTTCTATTAGGACAATTTTATTCCTGTCACACTGTTTTATGGTGTCTTCTTTCATTATCACTTCGGCATTTCATCTTTATACACAGTCATTTCTTTTAACTTATTTTCTTTTAATGCTCACTTCCTTTATACACTGTCATTTCTTTGAACACTCACTTCCTTTATACACTGTCATTTCTTTTAAAACTCACTTCCTTTATACACTGTCATTTCTTTGAACACTCACTTCCTTTATACACTGACATTTCTTTGAATATTCACTTCCTTTATACACTGTCATTTCTTTGAATACTCACTTCCTTTATACATTGTCATTTCTTTTAAAACTCACTTCCTTTATACACTGTCATTTCTTTTAAAACTCACTTCCTTAATACAGTCATTTCTTTGAACACACACTTCCTTTATAAACTGTCATTTCTTTGAACACACACTTCCTTTATAAACTGTAATTTCTTTGAACACTCACTTCCTTTATACACTGTCATTTCTTTTAACACTCACTTCCTTTATACACTATCATTTCTTTGAACATTCATTTCTTTTAACACTCACTTCCTTTATACACTATCATTTCTTTTAACACTCACTTCCTTTATAGACTGTCATTTCTTTTTTGCAATTATTCTGTTTTTCCTGTTTTCTTTAAGAAGTCTATTATATTGTCATTTCTTTAAATATGCCTGAAGTTATTAACTGTCAAATCAAATATTTTTAGGATTTTTAATACTATGTGACCTATAAAGATGCCACTAAACTAATCTTTGCTTATTTTAGTACAAAGTCAGAAGTATGAGGCACCCAGTGAGAATCAAACTCACTTGCAATAATCAGCTTGTCTAGTTTACTGACCGTTACGCCCATGTGAGGTGTCCAAATTTTGTAGTTATTTACTAGGTTTTGACAGAAGTACAGGGCACCCAGTGAGAATCAAATTCACTAGTAATGATCCACTAGCCTAGTCCTACAACTATTACACCATGGAAACCCAAAAGCAGAGCTCAGATTTTGCACAAGGCAGCAACTATAGGGCACCTAGTTAGGATCAAATTCACTATTCAGTAGCAATGGATCTTTGATGCCTTGTTGATTAATCAATTACCAATTAGTCAGGTGCTCTAGTTATTTACCAAGCTTAACTTAATTGTGGCACAAGGCCAGAAGTATGGGGCACCCAGTGATAACTCACAAATCAGTCATGCTTGATCTTTGAGACTATCATCGTTTGGCTTTGGGAACAAGGATTACTGACTGCAGGCATGTTCATGGCTGATAGGTCCAATACAAGACAGCACTGTTACAGCAACTGCAGCTAAAGGTCTGGTCAGGGTTTGATGGCAATGTATTGTTATTTTTCCTCCTGTGCATTTTGTCCTTGAGGGTGGCCCTGCGAGTGTTTTCAAAGGAAAAGACAACATGGATATTAGGCCAAACTGGGCTCTTTAACCCCAGTAAGGTAAACAGTCTAGGAAAAATATTCAAATTAGCTCTGTATTATTTAGATTATTCGGACTATTTTCCTCATCTTTATTGTTATCTGTACAATGTTTTGGCCAATGTGCCCTCCAGCCTTCTTCAGGTATTTCTTGTGATTTGGTTAGCTCAGTCGGTAAAGCGTTCGGCTAGAAACCACAAGGTTCCTAGTTCGATACCGAGGGGCCGGGTTAGCTCAGTCGGTAAAGCGTTCGGCTAGAAACCACAAGGTTCCTAGTTCGATACCGAGGGTCCGGGTTAGCACAGTCGGTAAAGCGTTCAGCTAGAAACCACAAGGTTCCTAGTTCGATACCGAGGGGCCGGGTTAGCACAGTCAGTAGAGCGTTCGGCTAGAAACCACAAGGTTCCTAGTTCAATACCGAGGGTCCGGGTTAGCTCAGTCGGTAGAGCATTCGGCTAGAAACCACAAGGTTCCTAGTTCGATACCGGTCCCCGCCAACTCAGCGTATGAGTAGCACAGGGATCTGTGCGGTGAAGTAAGGAGCTGATGGTAGGTGTGGCGCTCCACCTCAGATGCTAAAAAACAATCTCCTTGGTCTAGCGCTATTGAAAAGGGGATAGACTCCCTCGCTGACTGGCTGATACCGACTTTAGGCCGCCCCGTCGACTTTACTTTTTACTTTTATAACTACATAGCCTTGGCGGTTTGATATGGTGGATGTGCTGTTTCCCAAGCAGCAGACACCCCCCCCCCTTTCCAAAAAGGTCAAACAAGAAGAACATATCAGAAGCAATGTTGATGCTTTTTCATAATGAAATTATTTGTGGTATCACATTTTGAAAGTGACATTCATGTTAGGAGGCATTAATAAATGAAAGATCTTAACACAAAATTATTCTATGAGCATCAATGAGCATCGTGCATATAGTACAGATAAGTACTGCTAGTTATTAATAAGTCAGTATGATATCTAAAAGATACTTATATAATGATATTTTTGCAAAAATGTCAGATCCAATTTTTACAGATTACATCAATGGACAAGGATTATGAAGAAGAAAGAAAGAAAGGATTCTGTACTTTTTGTTTCATTATATTAATGACAACCATTTTAATCAAAAACTTTATATTTTTTTACACTTTTTCTCTCTCTCTCTCTCTCTCTCTCTCTCTCTCCTCTTTCTCTCTTTCTCTTTATCTCTTTCTCTATCTCGCTCTTTCTCTTTCTTTATCTCGCTCTTTCTCTTTCTCTTTCTCTATTTCGCTCTCTCTCTTTCTTTATCTCTCTCTCTCTCTTTCTTTATCTCTCTCTCTCTCTTTCTTTATCTCGCTCTCTCTCTTTCTTTATCTTCCTCCCTCTCTCTCTCTCTCTCTTCTCTTTCCCTCTCTCTCTCTCTCTTTCTTTATCTTCCTCCCTCTCTCTCTTCTCTCTCTCTCTTGGTCTCTCTCTCTCTCTCTCTCTCTCTCTCTCTCTCTTGGTCTCTCTTTCTCTCTCTCTGTTTTTTCAGTCACCCTCTTCACCTCTTTCTGTGTTCTTCCTCTATCTCTTCTTTTCATCATTGCCTTTATTATTTTTCTTCTTTTTCACTATATCTCTCTCTCTCTCTCTCTCTCTCAAAAGGACATTAACATTTTAAACTACAGTCGTACCTTGACTTATGAGTTCAATTTCCTCGTATATCAAATTAATTTTCCCCATTGGGATAAACTGAAATGCCATTAATCTATTCCAGCCCCACCCCCACATCCAAAGAAGAGCCTAATTTTTTTGTTACATTTTTTTTTTCAATAAGAAAAATATCACTGTATTGTATAAAAACTTAATAGAATAGAATGTATGGGCTGTAATATGTTTTAATGTTTAGTTTTTTTAACCATATAACCTTTAGGCACCTCTTTAGCGATCTCGATTCATAAGGACATGTTTTTCATTTACACCGTCAAATTCCAGTTGTTTGTTAGAGGTTAGGGTTAGGGGTTAGTTTTATAATTAGAAAAAAAAAAACCTCTAAAAATCATCTGTTAACAAACAACCGGATTTTGACGGTGTAAATGAAAAACATGTCCTTATGAATCGAGATCGCTAAAGGGGTGCCTAAAGGTCTTATGGTCCAGTTTTTTTATAAATAATATTTGTCTTTGGCGTAATGAATTTAGATACTCATTACAAATAATTTTTTAGATTTAAAAGAAATTTTATTTGTTTTTATCATTTAATTATTATGGATTACTACATTGTTGACACCAAGTGTGAGCAAGAATTCTTCTAAGCTGTAGCCGTGTTAGTGCTATTGTATAGCTGCACCACTTAGACTCTAATAAAACCCTTAGGAAAAAAATTAAGTGGGAACTACACAAGGATGCTTCATGCTGTTTTAAATAAATACAGGTGGGTGACATCTTCTGACCTCTGTTCCCACTTAGTGACCTCCTATATGATTGTCCCAACGTTATTGCTCATATGGCAAACCTCCAACCCTTTTTTATTATATATGTGCTACAAGGCAGTGACTGGGGGTCTTAGTGTCCTTGGGTATGACATTAAACTACATCTAGTGGTGAAGTTATAATTCTGGAGCTCTGGGTAATGTGGAGTACCCCTTCATCACCATTACTCTCAGGTCCACTTTAACCCTGAGTGGTAGTACGTGTTAGGGTACCATTTATGGTTTAAATAGATTTTAAAAAATGAGTTTTTAAAAAATGTGTTTAAAAAAAATTGAGTTTGAAAAATTTGAATACCCAGCAAGAATGAATAAAACAAAGTATCTTTGGTATAAAATAACTCAATAGGAGTTGACATGCCATAAAATCAAATCAACCAACCATTTGCTTACAGTGCTACATTTTGCCCTGTCGACTGGGGCGTTAAAATACACTGACTGCACCTCTGCAGAGGGGTAAACTTCCCCAGTTGGGCCACCTGTTGGCCGTGCGTGGCGACCAGTGATGCTTAAGGATTGAACCCATGTGGCTGAGCAGTCCATGACCTGCAATGCTCCACTTAGGCCCTTACTTAGACTAGACGGGTGTTTGGAGAGGCTCCCTCTGATCAATTGGCTGGTCATGCCCTTATAGCAAGCCCTAACCCTTTTTATCATATGGGTGCTAGAAGGCGGTGACTGAGGGTCTTCATGTCCTGGGAATGACGTTAAACTTTATATGATGGTGAGGTTCCAGTTTTGGAGGTCTGGGGAATGGGAGCACCCCTTCATCACCATTGCTCCCTGGTCCACTCTGACCCGGAGTGGTAGTACCTGTTAGGGTCCCATCTATGGGTTAAATAAAAAAATGTGTTTATAAAAAAAAAGTTGAGTATCCATTAAGAATGAATTTATTTCAAAACTTTGTTGCTATTAAATAACCCACTGAGGTTGATATGCCGTAAAACAAAATGAACCAAACGAATCAATGCTACATTTGGTGAATTATAAGATTGTAAACTGTTACAGGAAGAAGATAAACATTTACTGTATTTAACAACTTATAAGATGCACTTTTGTTTCCAAAAAATGTCCCAGAAAATCAGCCTGCGTCTTATAAGATCACGGGGTCAGCTTCTTTTTTTTTTTTTTTTTTTTTTTAGCTGTATGATGAAATATTTCAAAGTTCACTACCTTAGAACTCATTCTATTCAACTAAAGTCCTATTATTATTGTAATCAGAGTCCTTCTGCTCAATTATAATGAAATAGCCATTAGCGACTTAGAGTAGGATTACAGTGGTGGGAGAGCTGCTTTGAGTGGTTTAAAGTAGGCAAAGAATTAAATAGACCGAGTATTTGATAACAAGATAAGGAAGTTTATTAAAATATTTAATAGACTTACTTTGTTACTATTAATAAAATAATTGGATATACTGTATTTGATGGCTTTTTTTTTTTTCAGAAAATCAGCCAGCGTCTTATAAGATCACGGGGTCAGCTTTGGGTTACTGATTATTGGAATTCTCGTAGTGCAGCGTCTCTTAAATTAAAGTACAAATATCTCCACAAGTGTAAAGAAGGTGACAATCACTTCTACACATAAAATGATAACTCTTTTCTAAGGTAACAATGTATAATAGTAGTAGTATTTACTGTTAATTCATATAAAATAACAAAAAGTCAGGAAGAAAATTAAGTAACGATGCTTAATCATGCATGTAGCTAAAGAAATCTATTGAGATCTTTAAATGTAAAATATTAGGCTTATAATAAGGATCTATATAGATAAATGAAACTTTAAAAATGACCCGATAGTGGGGAGGGTTACGAATGTCAGGTGAAAACCCTCTCACCTGACATTTGGAGTTTAAACCATTTTTTTTTAAAAGTCTGCCCAAAACGAGGTGCATTTTATGAGCTGTCAAATACAGTATGCATTTGTATGTGTGTGTGTGTGTATATATATATATATATATATATATATAGTAGTAAGTCGTCCGTGGTCGCCTAAAATCGGTATCAGCTAATCAGCGAGGGAAACTATCCCCCCCTTTCACTAGCGCTAGAACAAGGAAATTGTTTTAGCATCTGAGGTAGAGCACCACACCTACCATCAGCACACACATATATATGAGGGGGTTTGCAACTCGATTCTATGAAGAAAAGGCGAAAAAGGGAGAAAGAAAAAAGAGAAAAGGAGAGACAAAAATGACAAAGGGAGAGAAAAAGGGTGAGTGGTAAAAGTGAGAGGAAAGGAAAGAAAAGGTGAGAAAAAAATGAAAGAGAGATACTGAAAAAGAGAGAAAGAAAGAGATAGAAATGAGAGAAAGAGAGAAATACAAAAAGGAGAGAGAAAGAGAAGGCAAGAAAAGAAGAGAAAGACATAGAAACATGAGAGAAGAGATAGTAGTTGAGAAAAATAGAGAGAAAGACAAAAAGAAAAAGGGAGAGAAAGAAAGGGTGTAAATGAGAAGGAGAGAAACAAAGAGGAGAGAGAGAAAAAGAAGGCCAGAGGGCACATCGGCAGAAACGTTGTACAGATAACAATGAAGATGAGGACAATAGTCTGAATAATACAAATAATACTAATTATCAAGCCTCATCTCAAAAATTCTGAGAAATAGTGTAGATAACAATAAAGATGAGGACAATAGTCCGAATAATACAAATAATACTAATTATCAAGCCTCATCTCAAAAATTCTGAGAAATAGTGTAGATAACAATAAAGATGAGGACAATAGTCCGAATAATACAAATAATACTAATTATCAAGCCTCATCTCAAAAATTCTGAGAAATAGTAATTTTCTTTTATTCCATAAATTGAAAATAATTTCTTTAGTTTGCATCTAAATGATTCAGTCTCCAATTACAATTTAATATAAATATTGCCTCCACCATGACATCACTATCATTGGTACTTTCTGGAAATATTGTTTCCTTTTTGTTTTGTTGGTGGGGGGAAGGGGGTTGGAGGGAGTTGTCATATTCTTTTTGTCTGTGAAAGTTATTTTTCACCATTACAATTTGCACCTGCTGAAGATCTTAAAATCCCTTTTATCATTTGACACTTGTCAATATTTTTTCTCAAATATTTCTAACCAATTAATAAATGATATATTTCTTATCTCTATAGAAAGTCATTCTATTTCTTCTTTTTTTTAACCGTTAAGACTTCACAATGATATTACTGCATTTTCTCTAAACAAAGACATTTCATTTTCAAAATTATTTCTTCTAAACCAAACAAAAGAAAAGTATGAAAATATAACTGTGTTAAAATAAGTCTACCCATTACAATAATTTATGCAATTTTAATTTTGGTTACATATTTTCAAATCTGTATAGCATAATATAATATAATATCCATTTTTATTGTATAATGTTCCTCTAGAAATAATAGCATTCTGATATTTTTATATTTTTGGATTAAAAGAAAATTAAGTTTTTATAAAAATGTGTTAGGGGTGTTTTTATTTGTGTGTGTGTGTATATATATATATATATATATATATATATATATTGTGTGTATCTGTGTGTATATATATTTGTGCATATATATATATATACACACACACACACCAACACATATTCTTTTATTTCTCCGGGCCTGTGCGTTATATCTTGCCTGAGGATGATGATATGCTTTCGTTCACTTTTTTAAAAATCTATATTTTTCTTTCTTTATTTTTTCTTTCTTTTTTTAACAGATTCATTACTTTTATTTTTATTTTCATTTTTATTCACGCCAAGGCAAAAACTGTGAAATTTTCCTGACAAAGCAAAATTTATTTTTTAACATTTAATAAAACTCATTGTCTTTGTACCCATCCAGAAAAAGGAGACAGTACAAGAATAAAAACAGGATGAATGGTTTTAATGTCTCTTTCTTGGCACCATGAGATTTTGGGCCCTGACACACAGAAGAGAGAGAGAGAATAAAGTCTTCCTTTTTCTTTTTTTCAATTTTCACATCTGGCCACCAGATGCAACCCACTTTTTAAAATGTCTCCTCCTCTGTTAACCATTTTCGAGCAGAGAACATTTCTTTTTTGATTACCCCCAAGAAACGGGGGGTTTCTGAGGACGTCTCATCAGATTTTGATGACATGAGCATGTGCTCATATTTATATGTCTCTGCGCATCGTCATATATCCATGTAGGTTTATGATTTTATTCGTAATATAGATGATGAGCAGGACCTGTGGATATACCACGGTATGATAATTATTACAACGTTTGATATGTTTACTTAGGAGCTATAGCAAAATAGTTCAATATGTAAAAAGTATAATAATCTTGATTTAACTCTCTCTCACTCTTTCTTAAAAAGGGTGGTTGTAAAATATTTACATTGATTTGACAATAAAAATCTTTGGGGAGGCATTTAAAATATCTACATTAACTTGCCGACAAAAAAGTGACAAAAACATGACACAAAAAATATCTTAGTTGGGCTGGAAATTCACCTGATACTGGCTCGCTAAAACATAGACTAAATTAAGGCAGGGGACTGGGACAACATAAGATCAAAATTACCAAAATATCTTCCATAATTCACAATTTCAATATCACAAATAAAACAAACGTAACTTTTTATTTTTATTTTAATTTTACATTGGACATTTAAGCAATGCAAGACCATTTGGAATGTTTCATTTTTAAAATTGGGTAAAATAAAAGGGGACAAATAAGAAATCTGCGATTAAGCAAAACCAGATAATCTGGATTTATATTTTTGCACTGCATCTTGAACAATTTGGACAGTCTCGTTTTTAATCAAAGAGTGTTGCATATGTTCTATCACCGATATTTGAGCACTCTTTATCTATGAATATAGATAGCAAACCATTATATATATATATATATATATATATATATATATAAAATTTGACTAATACAAATAATCCAGCAATGATTAAAGTATGCATAAGAGGCATGCTTTTGGATTTCATTTTCCTTCTTCTATACTGATTGCCTTACCAAAGCTACAGAAATCATTCTGTCCTACTATTTAGCAATATCTGGGGGAGAAGAAATTAATTCATGCCTTTCTCCAAAGGCATTTGTGCAAAACACAATCTTGTCCAGGATGTGAATTCTGGTCACCATATCATCATCATCATCGAGTCATGCTGATAGCAGCATGGATTCCTATGATTCTCTCTCACCACACATCCCTATGATTCTCTCTCACCACACATCCCTATCAGTTATTGCTCTGGCAGAGCTGATCTATGTAAGTTTTTACTGGTTGACCCACTCTGGTCCATTTGTAGGTGATCACAGGAGAACATGACTTATGAGTTCATCCTTGCTTCTCCAGCAGTTTCTAACATGTCTTGTTTGTTTATCTTACTTGGTCTGTGTGATAGGTGGTAAGTGGCCATACAGTAGTTTTTTATTGGGGTGGGGGAGGGTGCTTCTTGGATTTGTTCAAGACAGCGCGCAGAATCCCTGTGTAGTTTCCATCTTGCTTTTTATAGTGTATATACAGTATAATTTACGCACCTCATGTAGTGTAATGGTTAGCAAGCTAGATTCAACCATTATTAGTGAATTTGATTTTCACTGGGCACCCCAGAATTTGGCCTTGTGCCACATCTAAGCTAAGCTTAGTAAATAAGTATATACAGTATAATTTCTGTTTATTTGAACTTACTAGATTTTTTTTTTCTATTTGGTAAAATAAGTTTGGCTGTTTTGAATTGGGTCTCTTTTTTTTTTTTTTTTCTCAACCTGAAAATTAATTTTCTTTGAAAGATGGCATAAAAGGTGATGTTTCTCTATTGGCACATGGTGTGCTATGGCTGATAAGGCCATTGGCTACAATCTGGATTGAATCATTACGTCTCTCCCCCTCATCTTTGGTCTGTAATTGATTAGGGATCTGTTAATAGAAAAAAAAAATCCTTTCTTATTGGATTTGGTGTTTGGAAAACTCTTTCATTGCATCAGATAGAAAATGAAATAAGATCAAGAAATGGTCGGTAGGACGGAATGGTATGAAGACAATATGGTGGAATGGGAATTTTGAAGACAATAGGCAAGAAAAGGAATTAAAGGAATGAATGTAGGAAAGATTAACAAGAAAGAAAGGAAAAGAAGAAGATAACAATGAAGATGAGGACAATAGTCCGAATAACACAGATAATGCTAAAGAATAAAAGTTCTAAAAAGAACAAGATTAGAAAGAAATGAATAACTGAGGAAAGGGAAAATAGACAAATGAAGGAAAACTGGATAATAATAATAAAAAATATTAAAATGGGTTGAAAAAGTAAAGAAAATAATTGAATAGAATGAAAGAGAAATTGGCCAGTAAAGAAAAAAGAGAATGATTGGTGGATAGAAAGATGAATAAAAATGAATAAGTTTAGAAAAGGGAAAACTGAAGGAAATGACAAAAACAATTTTTTTTAAATAAACAGAATGAAGGGAAAATGACCAATAAAAAATGGGAATGATTGATGGGCAGAAAAAATGAATTTAAAGAAGAAAAAAAAGGAGAAATGACAAGAATAATGCAAAAACAAAAAACAAAATGTAGGAGAAATGACCAATTAAGAAAAAAAGAGAGATTGATAGATGAACAGAAAGAATAAGTTTTTTTTAAAAAAAAGGGGTAAATGAAGGAAATGACAAGAACAATGCAAAAATAGAGAGAATGAAGGAGAAATGACCAATAAAAAAAGGGAATGATTGATTGACAGAAAGAATAAGTTTTTAAACAAAAAAGAAAGCAATGCAAAAAATAGAATGAAGAAGAAATGACCAATATAAGAAAAAAGGTTTGATTGATGGAGAGAAAGAAATTTTTTTTAAGGAAATGAGAAGAACAATGAAAAAAAAAAAGTAATGTGAAAATATATCATAAATGAATGAAAAAAATGAAAATTAAGAATGAAAGAAGAAGCAAAAGGATAAAAGGAAAGAGAAATGAAAAAAAGAAAAATTAAAAAATAAAGAATAAAAGTCTTTAAAAAAAAAAAAAAAAAAAGAAAATGAACACAAATTATGTCAGATTTTAACAAGCGGTGAAGCATTTCATTGCAGTTTTCTTGCAAAAGACGATATTGGAACGCATTCTTTCAATATGCCAAACTGATTAGAGATTCTTCAGATGGAATATTCCATCATTTTTCAAATGATCCATTGACTGGAATCAAAAGCCGATCACAAAAAAAAAAAGAAAAAAAAAGTAACATAAAAAGTAAAACTAATCAGTTGCCATCATCATCATCATCAGCAGCCACATTGAACAGGTAGTAGATGTACAGTACACCCCCCCACACCCCCTACTCTTTTCTTGTAAACTGTCATTAGTCAACATTAGTATTCTACTTGATTAGTATCAATGAATGGCTTTAGCATTTCACTTGTTGATCTGATGCTCATCTCATTCTCTATCTTTATTCCGCATCATTTAGTTATCTAACAGAATTATCGCTACTGCTGACAGCCTCGGGATCTGTTCGATTTCAATTTCGTTCGAGGATTATTGGGATATTATTGGAGATTATTCACTCGTATTCCAAAAGTACTTTATTTCAAACTGTTGCCAACATTAGATACACACATTTCTTTTATATATACTAGCAAATATATGCACCCTCTGGGTGCAAGTATTTAAGTTTTAATGTAATAAAATATTATATTTTTTCAGGTTAGTTAACTTTGAACCACATATCTTTGAGGCATAACACAGATTCTCAAAGATACATGGTTCAAAGTCAACCGACCTGAAAAAATGTAAAAGTTTTTAAATAAAATAACTGGTGCATTATATCTTTTATTCAACACTGAGAATTTCATTAAATTTGGTTAATTCCCTGATTTTGTTTTTGTTTTTTTCTTCTTTCAGCAGGGTGACATATGATGGTAGAATTTAGGTTCATTAAATTCAATTTAACCAACATTTTTAAGGATAGGAAACAAACATTTGAAATTGATTTTTTTTTTTTTTTTTTTTTTTTTTTTTCCCCTGTGGTGGGGCTTGAGAAGAACTGGCCTCATTCCCACCTCTCTTTCATCTTACCTTTCACTCCAAGTCACTTTAAGCACCCCTCCAATCTGGTGACATCAAGCCCTAGCACCTATATGATTGCACCAGTCCTATTGCCCTTATGGCAAGCCTCAACTTTTTTTATCATATGGGTGCTAGAAGACAGTGGCTGATGGTCCTTATGTCCTGGGAATGACGTTAAATTCTATCTGATGGTGAGGTTCCAGTTCTAGAGGTCTGGAGAATGTGGAGCACCCATGCATCACCATTGCTTTCCCAGTCCAATCTGACCCAGAGTGGTAGTACATGTTAGGTTCCCATCTATGGGTTAAAAAATAGAAAAATGTATTTATTAAAAAAATTGAGTATCCATTAAGAATGGATAAACTTTGTCGGCATTAAATGACCCACTGAGGTTGATATGCCATAAAACAAACCAAACCAAATCCCTTTTAGCAGTCCATTGCATATTCACTTATGTTTGTGTCTTTCTTTTTCTTCCCCATCACCAAATCTTTTTTAAGTCCAAATCCTCTAACCACAATTGCGGTAATGGATTCTCTCTATTTCTCTCCTGTTATCAACATTAACCTACATAATCTTTTTTTAGTGTGCGTGTATCTATGTGTTGGGGGGGGGTGTTAAGTTTAAATCAAAACTCTTCTAAATATGTTTCAAATGATGGCTACCCAGGAAGATGATGGCTACCAAAGGTTTCTATGCATTTTTTAAACATTTTATTTATCAATTTTTATTTGTAACACTTTCTCTTTTTCCCATCTACCCCAGCCCCCACACCGGTTGTTTTTTTTTTTGGGGGGGGGGGTCATCATCCCCTGCTGCAAGTTAACAAGTCAGACCAGGAGGCAAATAATAGTCTCAAATATTCTCTGTGATGGTGAGAAAGACACAAAACCTGACCTGCTCTTCAATTCAAAGACTAAATGGTAACAAGTTAGTGCTACTGTATGACTGCACCACTTGGTCTCTAACAAAATGCTTAGAGAAAAGGTGTGATGGGAAATACACAATGAGTGCTGCTCATATCAACCTTCGTGGGTTATTTAATGCCTGCAAAATTGTGAAAGATTTGTACTGATAGTTTGGAAGAAATTTTTTTTAAACTCAATTTTTTTTCTTTCTATAAAGCATTTTTGGATTCCTTGGGCTAAAATGCTCTTAGAAACCAATTTTTAGGAGTAGGGAAGTTCTAGAACTCAATTTATAGACAAAAATAGATTACAAAAAGGAGCCATTTTTTACGACACTCCACCCAAATTTGGAGAGTTATGTTGATTTTTAGAATCAACATAACTCTGCCAATTTTTGGAATTGGAAACTCAAATTTTGGGGATGGGCTAACTTTAAGATAGTCCACACCTGTACAAAATTTCAGACCAAAATTTTAACAAATTTTTGCAAAATGTTGTATCTTTGGTTCTGAGCAAATATCAAACTATCTTTTTGGTACAAATAATGTTCAATATATATGAAATAATAATAGAAAAAATTGTTGTCGTAGACACAGTGACAGGATATTGATCTTGCTATGAAAAATAAGAAATCATCAATAATTTAAAATTGGTTGACTTAAAGACTTTTTTGATAGCGTTTTTGGATTCCGTGTGTAAAAATGCTTGTATAAACCAATTTTTAGGAGTTGGAAAGCTCTAGAACTCATTTTATAGATAAAAATATGTTACAAAAAGTCACTATTTTTCGTGACCCCACCTCAAATTTGGAGAGCTAATAATTAGAATTGGAAGCTTAAATTTTGAGGATTGGCTAACTTTACCATAATCCACAAAATTTCAGAAAAATTGAGGGGGTTGGGTGACATGGTCTGGATGATTTGACATGGAATTACCCATGCTATAAAACAAAACAAACATCAACTGAAATGATGATTACGTGGAAAAATAAATACATACTCAAACTTTAAAATTATATAAACGTCATTGATGATAAACATTTCTGTGATTTCTAAATATTTTCAAGACCTTATCTTTGGGATTAACCTCATACTTAACTTTAAACTGAGTTTCTTTGGTATTGGATTTAAAAAAAAAAAAATTTTTTTTAGATTCTTTGAAATTTATATTTGATAACTTTATAAAAGTACACATGCACACCAATTCCGAAGAATGACTAAGTTATCAGGATGTTTCCGGAATATTCTTCTCTTTGGCTCTTGATTTCTTAAAGTCTAAATGATCTGTGCCAAAAACGAAAAATCTTCAAGAGTTTCTGAATCCAAAAGGTAACAATTAAGATTCCACAAGCATTTCTATCTTTTCTCATTTACTTCTGTGCTTTCTGCTATTTACCTCTCCACTCCTTGTGACTCTCTCTCTCTCTCTCTCTCTCTCTCTCTCTCTCTCACGCACACATCAGTTATCTGACCAGATCCAAGGAAACAGAATTTGCTGTAGACGTTACTACTAATTCCACTCCTGAGGTGAGGTTCATGTTAATGGGTTGGGTTATGATGCTAAGTTTGGCATGTACAAAGATTTTTCTATACTCTCTCTCTCTCTCTCTCTCTCTCTCTCTCTCTCTCTCTCTCTCTCTCTCTCTCTCTCTCTCTCTGAGATAAGAATGTTCCTATCTTGCTAGTTCTTCCATGGGATTTTGGCAGTGTATTGGATGACTGGCCAATGACCGACTTGGTGCCGAAAGATCAAGGGTCTTGGAGATTATTATTTGATTGTCCTCTTCTGGGAATTGGCAGAGCTTAGAATACACTGACTGTATCCTCTGCACAGGGATAAGATCACCCCCCTCCCCACGAAAAGGGGGTATCCTGGTTATGATACTAGACTGCATCTGATATGGAGGCTCAGAAAAAGAGATCTGGAGAGTACCCCTTCATTGCCATTATTCCAGTTCCACTTTGACCTGGAGTGGTAGTACCTGTTAGGATTCCATCTATTTGTCAAATAGACCTATTTGAAAATTAGTAGTAGTATGTATATATATATATATATATATATATATATATATAGCTTGCTAAGTCTAGGCGT
>CM042138.1:83681515-83686515 GCA_023376005.1 Doryteuthis pealeii | reverse complement strand
AAAATTGGAACTTAATCCGACAGTGTAAATATGATATATTGAAAAAACAAAGGATGTTTACAAATGCATGGGCTCATCAGGAGAGAATGTGCAAACCGTTTCGGGGCCTTCCTCTCTACGGTTTATATAGCAACACCGGCCCTCCTCACTGATGATGTGAGGACCCAAGTAATATCTGCATGTGGATCGGTCTTCAACAAAAATAAGACGGGAAGAAATGACCGTTAGCAAAAACAGAACGCTGCTAGTCAAAAGTTGGAATTATTCAAAAGAGAAAATGTGCTGTCTGGATTAAAAATAAAATGAATTTTATTTAAAAATAAAATGAATTTTATTTTTAATTTTTTAAAAAATCAGAAGCATTATAGTAAATAAGACTCAAAAGAGCCTAATGTAGAATATCATATATATATATATACATATACATACAAAAGGACTTTGCCCTGTTAGCAAGTCTTAGAATATGATGATTGTATCCTCCATAGAGTGGTAAGATGCTCCCCTCAACAAAAGAGTCACCTGGGTATGACACTAAACTGCATCTGATGGTAAGGCTCCAATTCTGGAGATCTGAGCAGTGTTGAGTACCTGTTCATTGCCATTACTCCAAGTCCTCTCTAACCTGGAGTGGTAGTACCTGTTCTCTCCATGGAACAAATAGATCTGTTTAAAAATAATGCATATCTGATAGGAATACTTGATACCATATAACTGTAAATTATTTGTATTAAGAATAATTACTTGAAGTTATTCTTGTTTACCAAGGATTTATTATTAGTTACTTGAAACCAAATAACTGTGTACAAAAAATGACTATTATTAAATAGGAATACTTACTTGAAACTACATAATTATTTGTATTTGATAAGAATACTTGAAACGATATTCATGTGATCAAATTATTTTTATGAGATAAAAATTCTTGATATCATATGATTGTGTGCAATAAAACTCTTAAGAAACAATTACACAAAAAATGTAAATATAAATGTGCCACAAATGTGATTCCCTAACCTCTAGGCATAAAATAACCCTAGATTGGTTGAGATGGCATTAAAATCAATCAATCATTAACTATCATTAAACAACCAAGAAACCGCCCTGTCGGTGGGGCGTTAGAATGCACCGACTGCACCTCTGCAGAGAGGTAAGACTCCCCCAATGGGGCCACCTGTTGGCCGTGGGTGGCAACCCGTGATGCTTAAGGATAGAACCCGGGTGGATGAACAGTTCATAACATGCAATACTCCACTTTGGCCCTACCTTGGGCTAGACAGGCGGTCGGAGAGGCCCCCTCCGATCAATCGGCTGGTCACGTCAAGCCCTGGCACCTATATGATTTTCCCAACCCTATTGCCCTTATGGCAAGCCCCAACCCCTTTTTATCATATGGGTGCTAGAAGGCGGCGGCTGCGGGTCTACATGTCCTGGGAATGACGTTAAACTCTATCTGATGGTGAGGTTCCAGTTGTGGAGGTTTGGGGAATGTGGAGCACCCCTTCATCACCATTGCTCCCTTGTCCACTCTGACCCGGAGTGGTAGTACCTTTTAAGGTCCCATCTATGGGTTAAATAGAAAAATGTATTTATAAAAAAAATTGTATTATCTATTAAGAATTTATTTATTTCAAAACTTTATCGGCATTAAATGACCCACTGAGGTTGATATGCTGTAAAACAAAACAAACCAAACCAAACAACCAAGAAAAACATTACATTTTAATCTTCCAACACTTCTCATATCATGTTTTATTGGTGGATTTTTGTTTTATAGATTTTTCTACACAAAATAAAGTTTAAAGAGAGAGAAGGAGGAAGGGAAAAAAAGCAGTTGAAATTATTTTCAAATTTGATGTTTTTTAAACAATTAAACTTTTCATCATCAAATGAAATGTCGTAAAAATACAAAATTTTCTTCTTATACGTAAACAACTATCAATCTTGAAATGTAAACAGTCTTGACATAAACACCTCCTGATGATGGCCAAAAGCCAAAACCAATTGGGCTTAACAAATTAATATTTATTTGCCAACATTTATTTGTATATTTTTCATTCATATTGATATATATATGTGGATATGTGTGTGTGTGTGTGTTTATATGTGTATGTGTGTGTGTGTGTGTTTATATGTGGATATGTGTGTGTGTGTTTATATGTGGATATATATGTACATATATAATGTGTGTTTATATGTGGAGATATATGATAAAAAGACTGAGATAGATAGATAGATAGATACATAGATATAAACTCAAAGAAAGAAAGAAATATGAATGGTTCTATTTCATTCAACTTATTGAACCACAAAGATTTTCTTGTTAAAAAAACAATTTTTTAATGGGATCTTGAAATAACTATTTTTGAAATTGATCATCTCAATTGTTTTTAAGGCCATAAAAACCAAATATATTAAAGAAAAAAATTGATGATACACAACAGAATAGCAAGTGTAGATTATGTGGTGACAGAGATGAAACGGTTAATCACATACTTTCCTGTTGTATAAACGTATGCAAATGAGATGTGTAGTTAGCTCAGAGTGATGCGATTTGATCTTGTTTCGTATTCTCAGATTGCAAACACACGTGCGACAACTTCAAGATAAGTAATCTTACCAAGACTTTTTTACCTTGCCGACCGGAAGCTGTTTTATTTGTTATTTGTATTAGTTGTAATAAATTATTATTACAACCACTCAATCTTCTCGTTTATGTATTTCCAATACATAACATTTCCCAAAATGAATACAAGACAAGACACAATGAGGTGCGCAAAGGTGATTGGGCAAGAGACTAAAATTTGGCCATACTGACAAATGCACATAATGAACACACCAAAATCTCTCCTAGAAAATAAGACGTATAACAATTCTCTGAGATTTTGAGATATAATCAGATCAACCAATCCTGACCAGAAAACTAGACCTAGTGTTAATTAACAAGAAAAAAAGAATTGTCATCTAGTGGATTTTGTTGTTTTAGCAGATCACAGAGTAAAAACTATTTACCCATAGCTGGAGGGAGAATAGTTGGATGAATACTTTCTCAAGGGAATTAGCACTATAAGAAATGCAAACAGCCTTGTCCAGGATTTGAAGTCTTTTCACCATTTCCATTTCCTACAACAGTAACCATTTACACCACATGCATATACATACATACATACATATATATATATATATATATATATATATATATAAAAGTAAAAAAGACGACGGGGCGGCCTAAAGTCGGTATCAGCCAGTCAGCAAGGGAGTCTATCCCCTTTTCAATAGCGCTAGACCAAAGAGATTGTTTTAGCATCTGAGGTGGAGCACCACACCTACCATCAGCTCCTTACTTTACCGCACAGATCCCTGTGCTACTCATACACTGAGTTGGTGAGGACCGGTATCAAACTAGGAACCTTGTGGTTTCTAGCCGAACGCTCTACCGACTGAGCTATATATAATCACCCATAAATAAGTAGATCCCTAACAATTTCTTATGAAAAAGTTACCAAAATTTTGTTATTTCTCTAGTGGAATGTCATACAATCAAGAAACAGATATTATTAGGTATTATTTATCACCAAACTCCATTAATTGGAACATTAAACTTATGTCCTTATGAAAGGTATACATCCAATTATTCTCCCTCCATCTATGGGTAAAACAGTTCGGCAGACTTGGCTTTTTAACCTTGGTATAGTAATTGGTCTAGAAAAATGAAAACTCTGAATTCAAACCTGTTAAAACTCTGCTTAAAAATTGACCTTGTGTCATATCCTACTCATGCAAAGAGGTTGGGTAAATACATATAAAAGAAAGATTATGTAGCTTACATACATAAAGTGTAGCGTGCAAATTGCTTCTACAATCATTAACAAATGTTTCATAAATTGAACCTTGAATCGACTACAAAATCTTTACACCTTGTGTGGTATAGTGATTAGTAACTTAGGCCAGCAGATCATAGTAGTAAGTTCAGTCCTTACTCAGTGCTCTGTACATTTGGCCTTGTGCCAAACGAAATGATAATTTCTAAATATTCACTCATTTTTTTGGGGGGGGAGGAGAAAATTTTAGTCTAAGAATCTTTTTGATGATTTTTTAACTTTAAGTTAAAATTCAAATGTCTTTGTTTTGTATTTTTTTAAGAGAATAAAGAGAAATATAAAAATTGTTTACATTTAGTGAAAAAATCTTTTGTCAGATAAACACTAAATACAACATTTCGAAAAACAAAAGCAGAAATAACTTTCAAGTGTGAATATTTCTGAAAAATCAATTCCATTGTTTTTCATGATGCTATGGCGACACAAATATACCCGAGCATCCCTGCACGCAATGTTATATTCGTTTTTTTTTTAAGTTGGATCGAGTGGATCAGTGGATGAATTGGTGAAACCAATCCGTATTGCCCTCACGCGATTTGATCGATTAGAATATTTTCTAAACAGTTTTTGAGAAAAAAAATTGATTTCTTTCAATATTGTGAAACAAAGTCGATAATATTGATCAAGCAGGAGTGGCTTGACTTAAAAATGAAAATGGCTCATTTTAAAATCTTAAACAACTGTGAAGACCTGGAATTTTTTTTTTTTTTTTTTTTTTTTTTTCTGAACCAAATAACGGTAATTCCACAGACTTCATTGAATTACCAAGAACAAAAACAAATGTACATACAATTTCCAAAGGACTGTTACTCGTTCGTAATTCCATTCAAAAATATCAATTCAAGATTTTCTAAAAGAAACAATCTAATAGAAATGGTGAAGGAATGCACAAAAACAATTAAAAAGAAAGTCGTTGAAGTATGAGGCTCGGCTGAAAAGTTCATAGTCTGACCAAGATACTTCCTTAAATGGAATCTGTGGAAGGTAAATCCGAGTGAAACTGGGAGGAACCAAGAATTCCATTATATAGTCGTGGGAGGGTAGAAAATAAGAAATAAGAAATTTATTAATCAATAGTAGTACAAATTATTAAAAAAAAATATAAGTAAAAGAAAAACTTTA
>CM042138.1:83624015-83676515 GCA_023376005.1 Doryteuthis pealeii | reverse complement strand
TATATATATATATATATATATATATATATGTTAGTGTGTGCTATTATATCAATTGCAACTCAATTTTCTGTACAATTTCTGATGCAATTCTTCCCATGAAATTACTCATATAGAAAGAATTGCTAAAAATGTATTATATATATATATATATATATATATATATATATATATATATATATATATATACTGAAACATTCTGCTAAAATATATTTATAAAATTGCTAAAGAATAAAAAAAAATATATGGATAAACATAAAACTAATAACTTTCTAAACAATGAGGGGAGTCAAAAAGTAAATGGCATTACTTTTTGACACACCCTCGTGTATGTGTGTATATATATATGTTGGCATCCTTCCGTCTACAAGACGATGAGTAGTGTCCAAATTTTTTTTTTTTTTAACTACGTAGCCTGGGCAGGTTCATATGGAGGAGCTGTTGCCCATGCAGCAAATCCCCCTCTCTACACTGCGCGTGATAAAGGAAAGGCAAGGTACCAATGCAGTTTGGCAATGTAGTGTCGCAGGAGTTGATGGGTAGCACTGGATTTCAGCATTACACCACCTTAGGGACTCCGGCTCCTAATTTGTTTTGGGGGTTTACTCCCCTAGCCTTTCCATGGGATGGGGTAAAGCTGCTAGTCTATGGAATTTTTGTGTCAGACTTTCCTTGACTTATATATATGTATAAAAAAAAGGTAAAATAATTACTTATATTGGCACCTCTGTAATTATAATTCTTGATATAAAACCATGATAAAAAAAACTGTCTATAAGGAGTGCACACTATAACTTTACAGGCTAAATTAGGGCTATATTAAGTAGAAAAGTGCTCAAATATTGGCCAGCAGAACAAGATAAAACGGCTGACTTCTGATTTAGGTCGGAAAACTAAAACGGAAAGCCCCCCGGTGGCACCCAATGACAGTTCAACCACAGTCCATGAATCAACATTTCGCGAACTGGGCTATATATATATATATATATTATATATATATATATATATATATATATATAAATCAAATAAACTTGGTACTCAGAAGACAGATTTAGACATCATGACTGGCAGGTATTACTTGTTTAGTTACCAAGTAGACTTACTTTGAGTGTTGGCTCCTTCACTGGCAAGTGGTCATTTGATGGCTTCCAGGCAAATTCAGCTATAAAGTTGTTGGCCAAGCAAAGAAAAAGTGAATTTACATTATTGAATTGAATAAAGGGTTCAGTTTAGAATTCCCAGAATATTATGAAGAAGGCACAAAACAAAAATGTTGAATCTAACAACCAACCCAATAAAGAACACCAATTCCCAATAAATCAATAATCATAATGAAAAGGAAGAAAAAAGCAAGAAATAAAAATATTTACATTTTTTTAAATTCCCACTGAAGTATCATAAGAGTTGGTATTTTTGCAGAATTAATTATTTATTAAGTGACTTTTAATTTCACTTAAAACTCTTAAAGTCCTATACCACCTCATTCCACCCGGCCGGAAGTCTCATTTGTTTCCCTAATCTACCCCAAATGATATCATCTGTTTAAGTTGTAATATTAAACATATTTAGAAGTTTTTGATTTAAGGGAAATAACAGGTAACTTTAGATGCAAAGGTCATTTTTAACCATTTTTTTTATATATATCCTTATAGGAATGCTCTGTACTTAGAAAATTCTCAATAGGATGCTAAGAGTTAAGAGATCTAATATATTTTCTTAAAGAAATAAAACAAATTTTACTTTCTTTTTAAAAATCTATTATGTCTTCTTTATTAAATCACAAAATGTAATCCACTGATCTTTAATTGGCATGTATATATATATATATATATATATATATAGATAGATAGATAGATAGATAGATAGATACTTTGCATCTGATGAGTCGGGAGAGTTAGACAATTTGTCTAAGCTCCCTGAAATAGACTATAAGGCTAAATCTCTAAGTCTTTTGTTATTTCTTTACTTATATATTTGCTCTGTGACTCTAACATTAAGAGCACACATTGAGCTCTCAAACTGCGACAGGTTTTTTTAAATAAAACTCTTGTGTCGTAAGGAAGATTTCTTCTCTGGACTTTTGGATTATATTTGATTTTATATATATATATATATATATATAATATATATATATATATATATATGTGTGTGTGTGTGTGTTGGTTAGTATGGACATACATAGCTCGCTCTCTCTCTCTCTCTCTCTCTCTCTCTCTCTCTCTCTCTCTCTCTCTTATATATATATATTTCAAACAAATTTCATTAAACAAAAGGCAAATCCTTATTATTTTCAAGTTTTTATTCTTTTTTTCAAGCTTTCTTACAATCTTGAAAAGCATTAATGATTTTTCTGAAAGAGCCATTTTTGGCTGACCAAGTACTTTCAGCTCGTATCTGAACCATTATCAAGGTAGGATATGTGTATGTGTGTGTCTTTCATTATTAATGTAACTGTTAACATATATATATTTTATTCAGGGGCCAGTTTAGCTCAGTTGGTAGAGCATCCGCCTCGGAACCACATTAGATTGTACATTTGGAAATATAAGAAATAAGAAAATAACTTGGAAAAAAAGACAAGAAGAAATGATTTGTGAATGGCTTATCACCAAAATTGTCTTTCTTTTTTTCTTTTTCTTTCTTTCTTTTTCGTTTTTTCTTCATTTAGGAGAAACATTGATTTTCAAAACCTGAAGATTTTGACATCTTGGACATTTTTTTCTCCCTTCTCAAATTCAAGATGGCAGCTGAATATTTTGTTCATCTTCACCATTTTTTTTTTTTTTACTTTGTTGACAGCAAAACATTTCTATAAGACAAACCTTTCATATTTTAAATTCAACAAAAAGAATATATTTCATTGTTTTGATTTGTTTATTTTAATTTCATATATATTTAAATAACTCCCCCTTAAGACATGACGAAAAAAATAACCTCTAACTCTGCTGGCATTTTATTTTTGAACAAAAGAAAAGAGAAACATCTTTTAAAACTGAAAATCATTTTATGTTGTTGAATTTAAGAGAAGAATTTGCAATTCAAGATTTTTAAGGAGAAATAAATTTTGTTAAAAATTGGAAATCGTAAAATCATCTTATCACCCAACTTATTTACAAGACATTAAAAGATTGAGATAATCATTATGCTTGATATTGTAATTTGGTAAAGAAAGTTACTAACAACATGGCTGTATATTGTAAGAGAACAAAGGTCATTTCTATGGCGACAAAAGCCAACATTTGGTACAATTACAAAAAGTACAAATCATTTTTCTTATATTTGTATTGGAATTAAATCTTGATTTGTGTTGTATTTTGTAAATCCTTTGATTCTGGGACTCGTTCAGATAATGGTAAACATCGTCTGGAATAAAAGCATTAGTGTCCAAGTGGATGGTCAGTAGAGTAGGTTGATTTTGGAACTGTATTGTTTCCCATGTGATGAAAGTTGCAAATTAACAAAGAATTACCCCACTAAATATTTTTCTTCAAAACTTTGCTTTCATTTGAGGAAATAGATTTCAATCTTTTAAAATGTTATCCCTGTTCAGTTTAATTAATGAGGTAAAAAGCAGCATATTGGAGGTGTCGGTCATGATGGGGGGGATATTTTCAATTTTAATTTCATCTTAGTAAAATAAATTTCTGTTTTAGATATAGAAATAGCTAAATTTCCTGACCAATTTCTGGGCCAAATGTTTTGAAAATGGGGATTTTTAGTGCATTTTTAACTGATCTTGGATGCTATTTCCTCAAACAATGGTGCAAGTAAGAAATCTAGTTTTTGGTATCAGTATTTATTATACCAACATACAACTTTTGCTGTTTGAGAGAATTTGATTTTTTTTTTTTTTAAATCAACCTACCCTAATGGTCAGTAATGGAACATATCTTTAATTTTTTTCTTTTTATCAGATTAAGATGGTTATTATTATTATTATTATTATTATTATTATTATTATAACAAAATAAAAAACGCCCTCTGGGCGATGTAAAAATAGATTTTTGAAACATTGCCTGAGGGGTGAGAGTAAAAATTCAATGTCAGCGGGTTTGTACCCTAAGTAAATAAAATCATCAAATTCATTAAAGGATTAAAAAATAAAACAATTTGAAATGTAAACTTTAAATATGTATTAAAATAAAACAAACTATATATAGATATATAATACCAGTCATGTATTTATTAAAACTTATTTTAAAAAAACAATGAGGACTGTCTAATGTTGCATGTTCAAATTTTGAGTGTATTTATTCTGTTATGACGATTTTGGGTAATGTTACGTAAGCAGTCACGTAATTTTTGTTACAGACAAAAACCAGAAGCAAATCTCCATTATTAATTGATTATTATTATTATTATTATTAATTATATTTTTTTTATTAATCGTTGGTTGTTTGCATCTTTCCGTCTGTGAAAGACAATGGAGTAATATCCAAATGGATTCTTTTTTATAACTATGTAGCCTGGGCTGGTTAATATGGAGAATGTGCTGTTGCCCAAGCAGCATATACCCTCTCTCCACACTGTTGCTGTGGTCCAAAGGACAGGTAAGAAACCAATGGCAGTGTCACTGTGTAGCGCTGAAGTTCAGCGTTACTCCATCTTAAGAACTCAGACACTGGATTTGTTTTTGGGGTTTACTCCCCTAATTTATTATTATTAGTTGAAGAATCAGCTAATCGTTTTGTACGTTCTTAAGCTAGTAACATTTCAGATTCTACTACCACAGGATCTTAAAGCTAATAACATCAAACTACTTTTCTTTTTCTTATGTGTGAAAGAGAATTTAATAAATCATTAATTTAAAAAGTTAACTAAATTTTCCTTTTTCTTTTTTCTATTTCAGCGGCACACTATTTCTGGTATTTCAACTGGTTCCACCAAAATGCATGATTCACCTCCTTCTTACTCGGAAGCAATGCGACTCCAACACACTTCCCCTGGGCTACCCCCAACACCAGGAGCTACCTTGCCTGCAAATTGGCACCACACTTCCTTACAGCAACCTCCCACACCACCACGGGGTCCACACACCCATAAACGAAGCCTGTCGGCCAGTGGCAGCTTATTAGACCTGGACATACACGACGTACCCGTGTCCCCTTCCTTATCATTAACGTCCAACACTATCCCCAAAACCCCATACAGGTCATCCAGCCAGACCACTGGGGGCTCGATACGAGTCTATCGCAACTGGAATCCGCCCATGTTGGGTACTCTGCCAGACGACTTTCTCCGCCTGAACATGGGCCCTAAGTCCCCAAATCTCCCTCTTCCACCCCCTCCACCTACCCAACAGAAAAACCCTTCTCCAACAATAACAGCAGCGGCAGCCGCAGCAGCAGCAGAAACCAACACAATGTTGCCGCCGCCACCGCAGAGAAAAAGTCAGAGAGCCTCAAAGACAATGGTAAGTTTTAGTTAACAATTTGATTCTCAAAAACATTCAGGAATTTTTTTTTTCTTTTTTCCTTTAAGTTATCTTTCATCGAATGTCCATCAGCCTTTTTCTTTTACCATGAGGGTGAGTCAAAAAGTAATACCATTTTGTTTAGAACAGGTATAATTACCAACACAGGAACATGTATCATACATCAAAAGGAAGCTGGTTCTCTGTGGATTACATCCCTACTTCCCCACATAGTCACCGTTTCTCTCAATGGTAATGTTCCACCTTCGAATGAGAGCATGTATCCCTGCCCCGTAAAATTCTGCTGACTGTTTTTTAAGCCACTTCTTGACTACAGATTTCACTTCCTCGTCACTGGAATAATATTTGCCTCTCAAACCCTTTCTTCGGCCCCATGAAAGAGGGATTGAGAGGCAAACATACCTGTCCTAAACAAAATGGCATTACTTTTTGACTCGCCCTTGTATAACAAAACATACAACCCTATCAACAGGGTGCAGAATATGCCGGATGCATCCCCCTGCAAAAGGGTAAGACCCCCCTAAATATGGAGTGTCTTGTGTATCATACTAAACTACAGCTGGTGACAATGTTACAGTTCTAGGGATCTTGGGAGTTTGAAGTACTCCTTCATTGCTATTACTCTGCTAATCTAGTCTGACCCGATGTTATACCACAAGATGTAGGAATAACAAAAGATAACAAAAACAGTGAAATATGTTTAACATATAACAATATTTGTTTTATTTATTCTCACCGACCCGGAATACAGAGGGATGAGTTTGGATAGAATTCAACTTTGTATCATGTGTGTGTTCATCACATGCAGCCATGTTGTTGTCTCACTGCTTGTCAGTGAGTATATCCGGTCAGAATCGTTAGGGGAGATAACTCTTCCTAACAGTGTTAAATAGATCTATTTGAAAATTATTTGTATTAGATAGGAATACTTGATATCATTTAACCAAAAATCAGAATATAAACAATGTATGCAATTCCCTAAATTCTAGGAATACTTGAAGCCATACAACTAAGTTATTTGTATTAAGAATAATTACTTGAAGCTATAATTGTTTTCTAAGTATTATTCTTTGTTTTTTGAAACCATATAACTGTGTGAAAACAAATGACTATTATTAAATAGAAATAATTATTTGAAACTATATAACTATTTGTATTGGATTCGAATTCTTAATATTATAACTGTGTGCAAAAAACCTCTTAAAAATGTAAATATAAATGTACAATGAATGCTTTTTTAGGTATAAAATAACCCCAGACAGTTTGACATGTTGGTAAAATCAATCAATCACAAAACATAGTTAAATATCATAGAATAAAAGCAAATATTATTTTACAGACACACACATGTGTGTGTGTCTTGAGTTTTATACTTACATTAGATATAATGCATCATAAGCATTATCTCAACTTTCCAGTTAATTCAAATCTTACATCACTGAATTAAAATAGGAAAGAGGTTACATTTTGATCTGGCATTCCCATATTGTGAGGAAAAACCAACAAAATCTGGTGGTATTGTAAGATACTGCTGGGACACTGAATTAATAGTAATGATGCTTTTGGCCTCAATATCATCTGATAAAAGTTTTGTAGGTTGCACAGCTTTTTCTTCTTTTTTTTTTTGTCTTTTGCTGTAACTGCATATGTATCTAATATTGTGTGTCTATGTGTATATATATATATATATATATATATATATATATATATATAGTTGAATGAAGTGACAAATAAAAGTTTTAGCTTTTATTCATTTACTTGGGAACGATATTACTACCAATGGTTTCCTGCTAAAAGCATTCATCAGGTAAATGAAATAGTTTTTTTTTTAAATGACAGAAATGCTGTAAATGGTCAAATGTGTGCATTTTTTAACTGTATATATATATATATATATGTGTATGTGTGTGTGTCCAAGTCTAAATATCCAATTTGACCCTCTGCAATTATATATATATATACTAGACAAATGTGAACTGTTGGGTTACCCATTGAGCTCTAGGGAGATAATTGGGATTAGGGAAAAGTGAGTTTGCAAAGCAAATTACATTTTTTTTTCAATAAGTACAGCCGGATAATTTTTTTAAAAACACATTAATATCATTTTGTAAGATTTTTAAGAAAGGAAATGTTTGACCTAATTTAAGCTACAGGATAGCTGCTTGTGAAACTTGACATACAAATATAGTTCATATTCTTTAAATCACTCTCTTTACACTCATAGAGAAACTAACATATATAATGAGGAGGTAATCAATATATATATAGAGAGAGAGGGAGAAGGTGACAGGCAGAACATGAGACAGATCAGATTTTGACTTAATTACAAATTACAACTAATTAGAAACTTTTTTTTTTTTAAATTTTCCCCACGTAACTCAATCCTAGAACTAAGGAATATTTTGATATGAATTTTGTGTCATTAAACTAGGTAGGAGAAAAGCCTTTAGGAGACAAACATTGATTCCCTCAGCTTTAGTATAATTATATATATTGGCATCCTTCGTCTATGAGAGACGATGGTGTAGTGTCCATTTTTTAAATTTTTTATTGGAACTATGTAGCCTGGGCGGATTTATATGGAGGATGAGCTGTTGCCAAAGCAACAAACCTCCGCCCTCTCCACACTGGAAAATCTAAGGAACCAATTCAGGTAGTTTTGCAGGAGTTGCTAGGTAGCACTGGATTTCAGCATCACACCACCTTACGACACACATATATATGTATATATAATGGAGGCGCGTGGTCTAATGGTTAGAGTCATAGGAAATGGACTTGTCGACCTGAGTTCAATTCCTGGACAAAGGTGTTGGTATTTCACATAGCGCCTTGGGAAAGGTATGAATCCAATTCTCCCTCCAGCTATGGGTAAATAGCAGGGTAGACTGGGCTCTTTAACCAAGGCTAGGTAAGCAGTCTAAGAGAAGAAAAACTCTGAATTCAAACCTGTTAAACTCTGCTTAAGAAGTTGACCTTGTGTCGCATCCTGCTCATGCGGAGGGGTTGGTAAATATATATATATATATATGTATATATGATGCAAAACCGTTTTTCTATGTGATCAGAATATTCTATTAGACATAAGAGAATTGAGTTATGAGAAAATCCATCGTTTAGTGAATATTATTCTCAAAGAAATGAAAATATATTGGTTGTGAAATGCTCTGATCTTGGTGTTGGCTTTATTGTTATAGATGGCTATGGGCTATTTGCTACTTAAAGGTGAGCCATTTAGAAGCTGCTTTTCCACCCACTACATCACCCCCACCCCCCACCCACACCGAGCCCACCCACCCACTAAGAAGTCTGCCAGTGGCTTGAACCAGTGAGAAATAGCCTGGTTGCTGTTGATCGAGGAAGTTGAAAGACATCCATCAGCTGTTTACATCTCACCTCCTTTATCTCAACATTTAGCAAATATGCGGCTAACTAAATTTAGTTGTTGAAAACTTCAACTGTATGTTGGTAAAAATAATCTTTCTTTTAGTTGTTGTTAAGTCTATAACAAGATCAGAGAGATAGAGGCGGATGGGGGGGGGTCTGGGGGGGGTCAGGTTAGAGGCCAATGGATGCCTGCAGTTTAGCTCAAAATGGACAATTATTCATTACTTCTTCTTGGGTCAGTTTGGTTAGAATACATCATCATCATCATCATCACCATAAATAACTTCAGTGGGAAAATAAACAACTTGTTTAGGAGAAGCAGTTGGCTATTTGTCTGTTTTTGAAACCCAAGTCGGCTAAATAAATTTGTTTACTTACATTTTATGGCAGCCCATTGATAACTGATGCTAACGTTCATTTCTGAAACCAAAACTATACTGTAAATATCATCTATATTTACTTTCAATCTAATATATTAAATTCAACAATATATATATATATATATATATATTATAAAGAAAATTTTGAAAAAACAAGTGTTCCGAAAATGGGATGAATTTAATTATCTATGTTTAAACATTTCGGTTACATTGAACCTTCATCAGGATGTCTCTTGGGGTGAAGAAAATGATGGATGTTTTTATATGTGACAGGAGATGAAAATCTTTTTAGTTATGTAACTGTATTATATAAAAACATCCATCATTTTCTTCACCCCAAAAGACATCCTGATGAAGGTTCAATGTAACCGAAATGTTTAAACATAGATAATTAAATTCATCCCATTTTTGGAACACTTGTTTTTTCAAAATTTTCTTTATATTGTCGGATTTATTTTCCATATTTAGTCCCATATATATATATATATATATATATATATATATATATATATATATATATATATATATACACACACAGTGGTGCTGATACCATTTTGATTTAGTGCGTTTATGTGCGACACACATATTTGGTTTGAATGTGAGTACCTTGTAAGAAATTATTGAAATGTATTTACAGTTAGCTTGAAATGGTGAGGGAAGAAAAAAGAAAAACACTGGGATGCATGGATATGATTTTACTGCATCCTTTTAGATTTTTGTGCGTCAGGGATGCAGGACGCGTACCTATGAGCATCTGTGTAAAGGATGAGTATGATGATGGTACATCCCAGCTATGGGTAAAATAGTAAGGTGAGGCAACCAGTCTAGGAGAAGGATAACTATATTCAAACCCACCATCAACATCTTATGAGCCAATATATCTGGTTAAGGCACATTATTCCCCACCTTCCCCTAAGGTCAGTAAGGCATAATGATGGTGTGACGGTTGTAGATGACTGAGAAACAAGCTGATTTGATGATGATGATGATGATGATGATGATACATCCCAGCTATGAATAAAATATTAAGGTGGGGCAACCAGTTTAGGAGAAGGATAACTAAATTCAAACCCACAGACGAAATTTCAGGTTAAGGCCCATTACTCTCCTAAGGTCTTAGAGACCTTGGGGTGGGTGTGTGTGGGGGGGGGGCTGAGTTCTGTAAGATGACTGAGAAACAGGCTGCTGAGATAATGATGATGATGATATCCATGTAGAATGTGTTTTATAATTCGGTTAATAAAGTAAAGGTATCCTTCTGATTTATTTATAAAGATGTCAATCAGAATATAATTTCTCTGTCTGGTCTGTAAGAAACGACAAAAATAGATAGGGGGGGGGTGTGAATTACTCCAGGGAATTGAATGCCTTCCCACAATACACTGTTCTTGATTTCCATTATGCTAGGCATAACATTTGCTTGTCTGTCTGTGATGTCGGGATAAAACTTCAGATATTTGAAAAAACCCTAGATATGCAGTGTGTTGGAGGGGGGGGGCGTTCTTTCCCACGTGTGAAGATTTGTACCCACAATAAAAAAACACTTTTAATTCTTAATCGATTTTAAGTCTTACTTGGAGACATCTAAAACTATGTGATGCTTTTATACATTGACTAGTATTGACATTATTCTGGTTTATATATATATATATATATATATATATATATATATATATATATATAAAAAGCTATAAAAATTCAGCTAATGACTTTATTAGTAAACCACCCAAAAAACAAAAACACCTGTTTAAAAGACTAATGTTAAAAATGAAATTCCATTCCACTCCCACAAAAACAGGAAGAGGAGGTGAAATACTCATGTGTATGTATGTATATATATACACATGCATGTAAAAATTCATTTTCATATTATCAATCAAAGCCTGAAGAAGATACCAGAAGATCTGAAACACGTGTTGCATATGTAAAACAAAAAGAATTAAAAAAATTTTTTTCTGAGAACAAAATACATTTTGCGGACCTTCCTTTTTTTATAGAATATTGAATTTTCTCCCGTTGGAACCAGAACAACATTTTATATATATATATATATATATATATATATATATATATTATCAAGAAGGGGCTGGTTTAGCTCACTCGGTAGAGCACCCGGACAGGAATCGCAAGGTTCTTGGTTCAATGACGGTCCCCATCAATTCAGCGCATGAGTAGCATGAATTGGGTTTTCTGATCTGTGAAGTAAAGGGAGGAGCTGAGAGGTGTAATGCTCCACCTCAGCAAAAACAATCTCCCTGGTCTAGTGCTACCAAAAAAGGGAATAGACTTATACGCGGTCCGGTTGATACTGATAAAAAACCACTGCCAACTTTACTTTTATATATTCAAACAAATTTTGTTGAATACAACAGAATCCAAATTGTTCTGTGATTTTTTTTTTTTTTTTTTTTTTTTTTCATATCTTTCTAATGATTTTCTTGATATTATCATCTTGAAAAACCAAGAAAATTAGCAAAATTTGAAAAGATGCTGCCCAAGTACACCTATTTCATATATATATATATATATATATATATATATATATATATAAATCTCAAACCCTCTGCATGAATAGGATGTAAAACACAGTCAATTTTTAAGTTGAGTTTAACAAGTTTGTATTCAGAGTTTTCCTTTTCTTAGACTAGTTGTCTAATCAGAGTTAAACAGCCCAGTTTGCCCTACTATTTACCCATAGCTAGAGGGAGGGTAGTTGAATGCATACCTTATTTATATATAGATTAATAAAATAACACAGATATAGAGAGACAGAAATTGCCACTTATATAGATTAATTGTAATATACATATTTACCAACCCCTCTACACGAGTAGGATGTGACACACGGTCAATTTCTTAAGCAGAGTTTACCAGGTTTTGTATTTAGAGTTTTCTTTCTTGTAAACCAGTTGCCCTAACCAATGTTAAAGAGCCCAGTCTGTCCTACTATTTACCCATAGTTAGAGGGAGAATAGTTGGATGCATACCTTTTCCTAAAGTATTAGTGCTATCTGAAATGCAAACAGCCTCATCCAGTTTCTCTGAATGTTTGAGATGAGGCTTGAAGATTAGTATTATCTGCGTTATTCGGACTATTGTCCCCATCTTCATTGTTATTTGTACAACGTTTCGGCAGATATGCCCTCCGGCCTTCTTCAGGTATTTCTTGTCGGACTCGGGGAACCTTCTCGGACTCGGGGAACCTTCTTTTCGTAATCGGGAGCCATCACGGAACTTTGAACCTAACCCTTTATTTATTCCACGGGGGTATCCTGTTCTCATTCCGCTAACCATAGCTGGGGTAGGAGTTGTGTTAATTATTTTTCTAACTGCCTCTACTCAGGATTGAACTCTGGATCCAGAGATAACTGTCACTTAGAACTGTCTTAACCTAACTACCTTATCCACTAGGCCATGTGTCCAATTGAGTGTGAATTTTGGGAACTTAATTGGCAATTAGAAAAATAATTAACACAACTCCTACCCCAGCTATGGTTAACGGAATAAGAACAGGATACCCCCGTGGAATAAATAAAGGGTTAGGTTCAAAGTTCCGTGATGGCTCCCGATTACGACAAGAAAGTTCCCGAGTTCGAAAAGAAGGTTCCCAAGTCCGAGAAGTTCAATCGCTGTTCAACTGATACCAACAATAGGTCACTCCACAGACATTAATTACTTAGTATTCAATAAGACCATCTGCAAAAAAAAACTGTTAAGAAACAACTATACAAAAATGTAAATATGAATCTCTAGGCATAAAATAACCCTAAATAGATTGACATGCCATTAAAATCAGTCAATCAATCTTATATTGATTGTTGGTAGGAAGTGCGTGGTGTAATGGTTAAAGTCATGGGAAATGGACTCGTCGCACCGAGTTCAAATCCTGGACGTGGTAATTGCATTTCATTTAGCGCTAATATCCTTGGGAAAGGTATGAATCCTACTCTCCCTCCAGCTATGGGTAAATAGTAGGGCAGACTGGGCTCTTTAAGCAACCGGTCTAGGAGAAGGAAAACTCTGAATTCAAACCTGCTGAACTCCACTTAAGAAATTGACCTTGTGTCGCATCCTGTTCGTGCGGAGGGGTTGGTAAATATATATATTGATTGTTGGCTGCTTCGGAGCAATCATAGTTTTTACTGCTCTCATCAGTATTTCTGCGGAGTGGTAGTACCTGTTAGGGTCCCATCTATGGGTTAAATAGAAAAACATGAGTTGATAAACAAAATTGTATTATCCATTAAGAATTGATTTATTTCAAAACTTTATCGGCATTAAATAACCCACTGAGGTTGATATGCCGTAAAACCAAACAAACCAAACCTCAGTATTTCTGAGCTGACTTTACTATTAAATTTACTACAAGATTAAAAAGACCCAAAACAAAGAGATTTCTTATGAGATATCTTGTCAGTCCCACTTTCAAGTGGTTAAAGTGTACCTGATAAAAAGCATTCCTAGTTTGGCACAATTGAAAGAAAGTGGTCCCATCCCAGTGGTCAGTCTTGTACAATGTACACATTGTTAATTGATTTGTTTTCTCCTCTGATCTCTTGTATTCTTTCACCCTTCAGATTATTTCAACCCATGAATTCAGCAAAAGTATGTTGGAACAAAAAATGAAGGAAAATGAACGACGGAGACGTTCAACTAGTCATGACATTGACCCAGAGTTAATGCAATATTTGGATGATGAACGGTTGGCCATTGTCATACAAAACAGTGAATTTCTTCAGGAGCTGCGTGGAAACGAGGATTTCATGAAAACTCTGGAGAAAGGTGAGGCACTTCTTTTTTGTTGCTTTTTTTTTTTTTTTTTTTCAATTCTGTTAACCAACAAATATTTCAGATTTTGAGTCATTCGGATTATCAGTCAAGTAAAATTAACAATGTGTGTGTGTGGGGAGGGGGAGATGTTGATATTTGCCTGGAGTAAAATAATGTACAATGTCTATTAAGTGTTATTAATAATCCAATTTTTTTTGTGTGTGTTTCTAACACAGCAAAAATGGCACATTTTAACATAACCTTTGTTAGCACAATACTGCTAAAAATGATAAAAATTTGGGAGGGCGTGCTTAGTGTAACTGTTAAATTAAATCTATGCCCCAAGTTCAAATCTTGGGTGAGGCAGCATTTCACTTCACATGAAAGCCTTCCTTGGGTAAAAATAAATTTAAAACATTCAAACCCTTTCTCAGGTAAAATAGATTTAAAGCACTCAAAAGCGTTCATTACCATTATTCCCAGGTCTACTCTGACCCAAAGTGGGTAGTACCTGTTAGGATTCCATCTATGGGTCAAATAGATCTGATCAAAAATTATTTGTATTTGACAGGAATACCTGATATCATTTAACCATGTGCCAAAAAAATTAAGCTACATAAAAAATATAAATGTACACAATTCCCTGACCCCTAGGGATAAAATAACACTCAACAAGTTGATATGCCGTTAAAATCAATCAAGCAATCATGATTTTTCTTAGCACAAGACCAATAAAATGCTTTTAAGTTAGAGAATAAAAGCCATTTAAAAGGGCCGAGTTAGCTCAGTCGGTAGAGCGTTCGGCTAGAAACCACAAGGTTCTTAGTTCGATACCGGTCCTCGCCAACTCAGTGTATGAGTAGCACAGGGATATGTGCGGTAAAGTAAGGAGCTGATGGTAGGTGTGGTGCTCCACCTCAGACGCCAAAACAATCTCCTTGGTCTAGCGCTATTAAAAGGGGATATACTCCCTCGCTGACTGGCTGATACCGACTTTTGGCCACCCCGACGACTTTACTTTACTTTATAGTACAATTAGGCACTTGGTTTCCAAGTATTTTTTTGATTAAGTTTTTGTTTTTTTAAGGTTTGTGCAAGGGAGATAACTTTGGTTCTATTTACCGCTAATTAATCATTTGCTCGAATTTACGTAGTAAGAAAATATAACAAATCTATATTATCAGAAAATTTTCTATTTTTATTAATTGTGAAACTAATCATCCAAATGAATAGTTTACTATTTGTTAAATTAGTCTGTTTTTCTCCCCCCCCCTCTTCTCCTTCCCTCACATTGTTGGTGGAGCTTAGAAATACTGACTGTATCACCTGAAGAGGGGTAACCCCCCTCCCCAAAAAAGGGAATTTTTCGGTAGGACACTAAACTCCAGTTTAGGAGATCTGAGGGGTGTGGAGTAACCCTTCATTTCCATTACTCTCAGGTCCACTTTGACCTGAAGTGGTAGTATCTGTTTGGGTTCCATCTAGGAATCAAATAGGCCTGTTTGAAAATTATTAATATTAGATAGGAATACTTGAAGCCATGTTACAGTGTGCAAATTATTAGTATTAAGAATAATTACTTGAAGCTTCCAAACGGAAGTCTCTTAAGAGGAATACGAGTACTACTACTACCTAAATAAAGCGATGAAAAACTGCGAGGTTCCGTTTGGTGTAGAGGTAAGAAGCTTGCTTTGTCGATCCGACATACGGGTTTCGAATCACACACGAGGCGATCTTCGTATCTATAGCTCTGCTGATGAGACCTAATAGGTCGAAATGTACATTCAGAGATTGATTTTTCTCGATTTGTTTAGCCTTACATTTAAGTAATTAAATCCCGCCTAATTAATCATTAATGAATTAACTTTAAAAAAAAATTAGGTTTGACTTCAATTAAGCACATATTCTCCCAAATATTGTCGGCTGGAAATAGCCATATTTGTTTACATATATACTTGTACCCACATGCATAAACATTATGCCTATACACATGAGTAGACATAAAGGAGAGGGAATAAATATGGAAAGAATAGACAATCACACTAACATCAAATGTTTTTGTTGGTTGGGGGAATCAAGTTGTTTTTTGAATTAATGTGAAATGAGTTTGTTGGACTAATTTTTGGTATAAGACCAACAGAGAATCACCACTTCTATGTATAGATTGTCCCAGCAGCAACGACGACTTCTGGTAAGAGTGGCCAATAAGAAAACAGGACTGTGTTGATAGGGTTAACCAAGGAAACGCTGTAGTAAACCTCCAGTAGAAATCAGCAGATTTGAGATTTACAACTGCAATAATAGCTTACTAGAAAATCAACAAAGTTATTTGTTTTTTGCACTGAAATTCTACAGTATACAAATATAGAAACAATATTTTTGTGGTTATTTCCTATAAATCTAACATAAACAAAGGGGAACCACTCTTGACCGATAAATTATTTATTTTCCCATTAAACTAACCCTAATCCTAAATCCAACGCACATCTTCTTTTTTCCAAGTAGATCAATAAATAAATAAATAAATAATTTATCAGTCAAGAGTGGTTCCCCTTTAGACTTATAGGAAATAACCATTTTTGTTTTGGGCTTGAAAAGAAAGATGTTGCTTTTTCCACAGTAAACTTTGTTGGGTTTTTTTTGTTTTTTTTTTCTTTTGTAAAATATTTTTTTTTTTTTTTTTTTTTTACTATTTCTCTGAATTTTTGAGATGAGGTTTGATAATTTGGATTATTCGGACTATTCTCCTCATCTTTATTGTTATCTGTACCTAAAATACCTGAAGAAGGCCGGAGGGCACATCAGCCGAAACATTGTACAGATAACAATTAAAGATGAGGACAATAGTCCGAATAATCCAAATTATTGCTTTTTGTATCTTGGTTGATTAATGGTTATCACTGAAGAAAATGGTCTCAACGTGCCAGGTTCAAATTCTAGATGAGGCAGTTTGCATTTCACTTGGCAAAGGTATGTATCCACCCCTCCTCCCACCCACCCCAGTTGAATGGGTAAAATAGTAGGGATAGAGCAACCAGTCTAGGAGAAGGAAAAACTCTGAATTCTAACCCCCCGAGGAATGTTGTTGAGAGAATTTGAGGCACCCTTCTTCTGTTATCAGCTCCTCCAAAAAACTGATTTGTTTTGCACGAATCATGAGAAACAAATCACCTGTGAAGTTCATTTGCTAAGTTAATGCTAATAAATGAAGATTATTATCACAACTAGTTGGGTGGAGGAGGCACATGGTGTAATGGTTACGATTGTAGGAAATGGACATGACAAGTTCAATTCCTGGATGAGGCTGTTTGCATTTCACATAGTGCTAACACATTTGGAAAAGGTATGAATCCAACTATCCTCTTTAACCTTGGTTAGGCAAACCAGTCTAGAAGGAAAACTTTGATTTCAAACCTGCTAAACTCCGCTTAAGAAATTGACCTTGTGTCACATCCTGCTCATGTGGAGGGGTTGGTAAATATATATACTACTACAGCTACCCAGCGTTATCTGGGATTTAAAAAGTTAAAAATAAATCTATGTATATTCTTTAAAATTGACCTTGTGTCACATCCTGCTCATGTGGAGGGGTTGGTAAATATATATGCTACCCAGCGTTGTCTGGGATTTAAAAAGTTAAAAATAAATCTATGTATATTCTTTATTCATTGTTGTTTTAAGTTGTTTATTTTTATTATTATTATTCTTGTTTGTAATTTATTTCTTTTATTTGCTTTTTATTGTGTTTTATCTTTTATTAATTTGTTTTTATTTCTTAATCATTTTTTTTTTAGTTAATTTTTTAAATTTCCCTTTATAAAAAGGACATTCACTCAATCAATCAGATAAACAGGCATACAGAATCTTTCTTATATATATATATATATATATAATAATATATCAATATTTAGAAGGCTAGTACAATGCGTATGAAAAATAAAAACAAAAAGATGTTATTTTTGTCTTATCGATTTCGAAGCAACAGCTTCATCATCAGAGTTTATTTTCAGAAATGACGTGCTTATGTTTTTATTTGTGTGGTTATAATTTCTCTAGAAATTTCTAGAGAAATTATAACCACACAAATAAAAACATAAGCACGTCATTTCTGAAAATAAACTCTGATGATGAAGCTCTTGCTTCGAAATCGATAAGACAAAAATAACATCTTTTTGTTTTTATTTTTCATACGCATTGTACTAGTCTTCTAAATATTAATATATTATTACATACTTAACAATGCTTCAAGCAAATTACCAATTGCTTTTATTTATATTATATATATATATATATATATATATATATATATATATATATATATATAATCATATTAAAATACCAACAACTAAAGACTAAATGTTTCATTATGTATGATTGCTTTACAGCATCAGAATATTAGTTTGTGTTTAAATATAATTTTAAAAGTAGCTCTGTTGCTATAAAGACTATTAGTCCCATTATTACTGTAAGTTATTATTAGTCTGTATAAATAGTAGGGCAGACTTGGCTGTGTAGCCTTGGTAGGACAACCATTCTAGAAGAGAGAAAAACTCTGAATTCAAAACCTGAGTCATGTTCTTCAGAGAATTTGCGCCACCATTTTTCTGTTATCACCTCATTCAAAAAGTGTGGCTGAGTTAATACCAATAAACAAAGATTTTATATATATATATATTTTGGAGGATATGTGCTTAATTGAAGTCATACCTAATTTGAAAATGAATTTAGGCAGGCATATATGTTCAAATGTAAGGCTAAACAAATCGAGAAAATTTCAATTGTTTAGCCTTACATTTGAACATATATGCCCGCCTAAATTCATTAATTATTAACTAATTAATTTTCAAAATTAGGTATGACTTCAATTAAGCACATATCCTCCAAAAATTGTCGGCTAAAAGCCATATCAAATAAACACATTGTTTATTTACTTACTCTCATATATATATATATATAATATATATATATATAATATATATATAATTACTAGCAGAAATACCTGGTCCATGACCAGACTAAAAGAATTTTAGGAACACTTGGAAGTGAGAGAGAAAGAAAGAAAGAGGAGTAAACTAAATTTTGTACTTTTTCTTGTAGTAAAGTAGGTAGAGTGGGGTATTGTTGGTATCAGCCAGACAACGAAAGAATATATCCTCTTTTTACATGGCTAAATCAGGGAGATTGTTTTGCATCTGGGGTAGAGCACCACACCTACCATCAGCTCTCCTCTTTACCACAAAGATCCAAACTGTGCTACTCATACGCTGAGTTGGCAAGGGCCAGTATCAGACTCAGAACCTTGTGGTTCCAAGGCAGATGTTCAACCAACTGAGCTAAATTTACCCACTTATTATGAATATAGTAAAGTATATGTACAATTTTAATGCTCAATGACTTCTCTTTTCCGAGTTAAAAGTTGACACATATATCCCAAAATAGATGTGACTCCTGTTCATTATATATACATATACAAGTAAAATAAAGTCATCGGGGTGGCCTAAAGTCGGTATCAACCAGATAGCAAGGGAGTCTATCCCCTTTTCATTAGTGCTAGACCAAGGAGTTTGTTTTTGGCATCTGAGGTGGAGTGCCACACCTACTATCAGCTCCTTATTTTACTGCACAGATCCCTGTGCTACTCATTCATATGCTGAGTTGGAGAGGGCCGGTATCGAACCAGGAACCTTGTGGTTCCTAGGCAGACCCTATAATATATATATATATATATATATATATATATATATATATATATATAAACAAACACAAATGATTAAAATTTCCATGTTGGATAATCATCATTTTAGTGATTTGTGTTTTAATAAAGTTTTATAAGTAGCTCCGTTAGCAGATATTGAGCACTTGCCATAAACTCTGCTGGTCAACATTAGGTTTACTAGCAAATATATGCACCCTCCGGGTGCAAGTATTTAAGTTTTAATGTAATAAAATATTGTATTAAATTAGAAAGGCTAATGAAACTAAATAAGAATTTAGATAAAAGATTTGAAACAGAGGGAGTATAATAAAAATGGAACAACTGAAACTTACTCTTCCATCACTCTCGTCTTTCATTGTTATCTTTTTCTAATTTAAGTATTTAGTTATAAGAGTAAGTAAAGAATAAATGACACTTATTTTATCTTGTTAATGGATTTCATTTAAGATTCATTGAAGAGATTTTTGCTTATATTCATTAAAAATAAAACCAAACAATTAGAAATCAATAATACTAAGCACATATTTATTAAATTCGATTTTTAATATTAATATGCAAATTAGCCTTCCCGTTCACATTGTAAAGCGCTATTTTGTTGTATATATAAATATAATTGCATGTTGTTAGTATGTAGACATAGTTAACAGTATTATTATTGTAAGACAATTTTAATTGAGGTTTAGATAAAAATAAAATCATGGAGAATGTGATGTCAATAACTAAGAGAATTGTGACTTGAGTAGGAATATAGTTTCAGTTACAGACAGAAAAACACACAATCTCCATTATAATAAGATTATCCAATACGTCACTGATGCATTGCAGTTTTATACAATAAAAAGCATTCTTAGAAAAAGAAAGTTTCATTTCCAATGCTGCTAGATGGTTCTTACATCGTTTTTTGTTTTTTTTTTGTTTTGTTTTTTTTTTTCTGTTGTCACAGATCGCATGAATGCTGCTGCTTTTGAGCCTACTGCTCTCCTCCAGCCTTCCCCAACTGGACCAAAAGAAAGTGGTAAGTTTTCTGGTTTGTCTAATTGATTCCATCTTTAGACAAAAAGAGATAAATGGTTTTTCCTATTGAATCTCTTCATTACCTCTTTCTCTCTCTTCTCCTCCTCCATCTCATGTCAAAAATTGACTTACTCATCTTTTATTGGTTCAGAAAAAACTCCCCCCAAAAAAAACAAGTATTAAAGAATATATAAAATCTCAGCAAACTCTGGAAGACCTCCACCCTGTCAGGGAAGCTTAGAATACACTGACTGTATCCCCTGTAAAGGGGTAAGACACCCCCACACACACACACAAATAAGAGAATGTCCTGGTTATGACACTAAACTGCATCTGAGAGAGCGGTCCCAATTCTGGAGATCTGGGAAGTGTACCCTTTACTTCAAGATCCACTCTGACCCGGAGTGGTAGTACCTGTTAAGGTCCCATCTCTGGATTAAATGGATCTGTTTAAAAATTACTCACATTCAATAGGAATTACTTGATGCCATATAACTGTGCAAATTATTTGTATTAAGAATAGTTACTTGAAGATATAATTGTTTACTAAGGATTATGATTAGTTACTTGAAACTATATAATTATTTGTATTGGATAGGAATACTTGATATCATAATTGTGTGCAAAAAAAATCTTAAACAACTAGATAAAAAATATAAATGTACAATGAACACAATTCTCTAACCTCTAGGCATAAAATAACCCTAGACATATTGACATACAATTGAAATCCTGGAAAATCTGGATTGTGGTTAACCATTATTTTCTCAGGTGTATAGATTTTTATTTGTAGAAAATTTACACACGTTCAATATTAGATTTATACCTAATTACGTAGGGTCTGTTAGTTTTTGTTTTTTTTTCCTTCTTTTCTCAAAAATTCAGGCAAATAATACTTTTCTCATCTTTTAATCTATTGTATCTCTTTACGTCACATATTTCAAATGTCCTTGCTTGTACAAATCCCGTTCCTATTTTTTAAAAAAAGGGGAGGTGATGCTGCCAAATGGTTATGAACTTTTCTCTCTATACACTCCTTCATCTCCTATTATTTTGAGAAGAGAAAAAAACATGCATCACTGTTGAGACTATGCTTTTTCCATCCTGATGAAGTTTCGATAAAAATCGAAACGTCTTAATGTCGACTTTACCAACTAGTATAAATTTATCTTTTTTGGAATACTTTCTTATATTTTCAATATACTGTTGGATTTATTTCCTTATTCTATTCCCATATTTTTATATCTAACAATCAACTTTGAAGTATGTGACCTATAAACTGTCTTTTTCTTTTAAGACGCACTGTTCCATAAACAAAGGACTTTCACTTTGTTTTTCATCTATTTTCTCTTCCTTGTTTTTTTTTTTTTTTTTGTTCGTTTGTTTTTTTTTGTTTTTTTTTACCATTTTGTTCCTTTTCCTTCTCTCCCCCACCCTCTCTCTATTTCTTTTTCTTTCTTTTTCTCCAGATATAGAAGGCTATGGTCATGACAACCAGGAAACCCTTGATGCTTTCCCCTTCAGTCAACCCCTGCCATCAAATGTCGATGAAGATGCCGAGTTAAGACGTCAATTAAAGCACATGGGTCGTGGTAAGTCACACGCACACCATTTAAAGTGATGACACATTACAAAAAAATGTCAATAAGATTTTAACATCACAGAAATATATATCAAATAAGATTTAAAAGAAGAAAAAACTCTTGTAGATTATGTTAAAATATAACTGGATTCTCTGAACCTAAGACTATTAAATACTAAGTGCAGACATGAGAATAAGTATTTGCTTTGCCATCTGCCATCAGACTAGGTTAGGTCAAGTGATAGAACATTTGTATCTCCAAAGATGAGAGTACTATATATTTACAAAGAGATTAATGCCTTCTGTTGGATTGTTCACCTGAGAATAGTGAGAGATAAGTTTGAGTTTTTTTTTTTATTTATTGTATACACATTTGATTGATATACAGGTATTGAGACATATTGAGATTTATTTGTTTCCTTCACTAAATGTTTTTTTTTTCTTTTTTCAGCATCCAAAAAACAATTTGTGACCCTGGCCAGAAAGTTTTTTTCAAGAAGAAAAAAGAAATCTTCAAAGGATATGTATCCTTTTTTACAGAGGTTTTCATATTTTTCATATTGACCCCCACCCCTCCTTTTCATTTATTTCTCTTCTATTCTTCTACTATATAAATGCTCAGAAATGGTATCTAAGTACAGACATGAGAATAAGTGTTTGCTATCTGCCAACAGACTAGGTTCTATCATTTTCTTTCCTAGACTCTTCAGTTATTGCCATATTTTAGTGACCCAATAAATATGGGATCTGTTTCAAGTCTCAGTTCATGTTTGTTTAACAAAAATGATTTCCTTCCTTCTAACTATAAGTTGAGCTTCTTTATTTTTAAGTTTCTCTCTCTGCTCTTTCTCAAAAAGACCATCACACCTGCTGTTGTATATCTGATCATATTCTCTCAGTTGATAACAGGTAATAGCTTATTTACTGCATATTACAGATAGTCATCAACTTACAATAACCCACAACCAAAAGTTCATATGAAATGTTAAAAAAATGATAATAAAAAGATTATTATAAAATATAATAAGAATAATAATTAGATTTTATCATTTTGTTAGTATATTATATAAAGTGAAATCGAGTATAGAATCAACTAAAAAAAAGACTTAACAGAATGCACCAAAGAAATGGGCAAATAAAAAGACAATCATGTTAGACTTTGGATATACAATACAGGACCTATATGTGGTGTGTGTGATATATATATATATAATATATATATATGGGAGAATATGTGCTTATTTGAAGTCAAACCTAATTTTATGAAAGTTAATTCATTAATAATTAATTAGGCGGGATTTACCTATTTAAATGTAAGGCTAAACAAATCGAGAAAAATCAATCTCTGTATGTACATTTCGGCCTATTAGGCCTCATCAGCAAAGCTATAGATACGAAGACCGCCCCTATAGCTCTGCTGATGAGGCCTAATAGGCCGAAATGTACATACAGAGATTGATTTTTCTCGATTTGTTTAGCCTTACATTTAAATAGGTAAATCCCGCCTAATTAATTATTAATGAATTAACTTTCATAAAATTAGGTTCAACTTCAATTAAGCACATATTCTCCCAAATACTGTCGGCTGAAAATAGCCATATCACAAATATATATATATATATATATATATATAGATAGATAGATGAGTGTGACTTATGATTGAATCAACTTATGAATACTTGTTGAGAACCTAGCCTGCTTGTAAATCAATAATTATCTGTACATGTTAAAACACAAAAGATTCTTCAATTCTGATTATGTCAGCTGTGGTAAGTAAACAGATTCAATTCTTTTTACAAATTGATTTGTATTTTATCAGAATTCTTTAGAAAATTTTAATAAGATGCAAGAATTTTTTTTTTTTTTTCAAATGGATTACGGAACAAATTTACAATAATAGCAATTCACTTATGATTGATAGCAAATAAAAACAAAATCTATGAAATGCCTGTTTTACAGAAAATCTTTCTCTAAGCAAAATTAAATTTTTGTCTTTTGAAAATTATTATAAATGGAGTGAAACAGCATTTAGTATTTGCCCAACCCCTCTTTCCACAAGCAGGATGTTTTCCTTCATCTAGACTAGTTGCAATACCAAGGCTAAAGAATCCAGTCTGCCCTATTATTTACCCCTAGCTGTTGAGGAGATAAGCTGGATTCATGTATTGCCTAAGGGATAAGTGAAACACAAACAGCCTTGTCTAGGATTTGAACTTGGGTCACCAATTCCATTTCCTATGACAATAACTGTTACATAAAGGAAAACAGAATTCAAAGCAGTTGTACTTTACTTAAAAATTGACCTTGTGTTACATCCTGCTCATGCTAGAGTTGGATAAATATATATATATATACTATTTTACATATTCAATACACTTGACACATTGGTTCTCAAGTTTCTTTGATACTTCCAAAAAAATAAATAAATTTTTTTAAAAATACTCCCTTCTTAGTTAGACTGAATTTTTAGCACCCCTTCTCTATCTATATCATCATCATCATGTCGCGTTTTCAGCGCGGATATCCATGACAATCTCTCTCCATCCGTCCCTATCGCTCATCATTCTTGGGAGGTCTCTATGCAGCATCCTGCATCTGCACAGAGCTGATCAACGTACATTTTTGCTGGTCGGCCCACACTGGCCCGTCCATGTGCTGGCTTCCACAGGAGGACGTCGCTTATGAGTTCGTCCTTGCTTCTCCAGCAGTGTCCCGCGTGTCTTGTCCGTCTTACTCGGATGGTTTGGGTGATATGTTGTAGGTGGCCGTACAGCTGCTTTCTCGTAGGGTGCTGTTTCCACGTCTTGTTCGTGATCACCCGCAGCATTCTTGTGCAGCTCCGATAGTTTATTCTCTAGTCGCTTAGTTAGGGTCCAGGTACTCAGAACATCACTAGATCCCCAGATCCTATCTATATACAGGGTTAAAAAAATATATAATTTTGTAATATAATAACTTGACCAATTCAAATGATCTCAAGTTTTGACAACATGTGTAGAAACTGTTAAGTATCTGGCCGGCATCCTTAGTTCCAGTTGTAGTAAATAAGTAAGCAAGCCAATAAGAATCCGGTGTTATAGTATTCTTTGTAAGTCCGACGTCCAAGAGAATCCAAATAGCAATGAGCTAAGGTTAAGAATCAGACCTCTATAAATACAACAACAGCAGCAGCAGCACTGCCAGTGATTGGGGAATAGGTATCTTTCTCAGGTCACGTGATAGTCAACGAGTCTATATTTAGGAGTGACCATTTGCCCCATGCCTTATATACAGAAAAATCCAACAGAAACAACAAAAAATTATATGGTTAATGTTTTCTAGTGAATGGCATTTCTATACTTGAAACATTCTGTTAAGATTTAAGATCCTTTGAACAAGAATTTGTTAAGTTATTAGACTACAAAATGATATCAACTTTTCCTAAACATTATGTATGAAATATATATATATATATTATATATATATATATATATAATGTGTGTGTATGTAAGTATATTGAGAAAAATGAAAAAACACAGGTTTAAATGGGTTAAGTGGTGAGTTTAAACCTGTGTTTTTTCATTTTTCTCAATATACTTACATACCGTCGGATTCACTTCCTTTCTTCACACACATATATATATATATATATGTGTGTATGTATATATCTACCAAGCCCTCTGCATGAGTAGGATGCGACACAAGGTCAATTTCTAAAGCAGAGTTTAACAGATTTGATTTCAATTTTCCTTCTCCTAGACTGGTTACCTAGCCAAAGTTAAAGGGCCCAGTCTGCCCTACTATTAACCCATAACTGAAGGGAGAATATGATTTCATACCTTTCCCAAGAGTGTTAGTACTATGTGAAATGCAAACAGGAGTCCATTTCCTACAACTATAACCATTACACTACACACCCTGGGCATGTGTATGTATGGAGTAAGTGAGAGTTCTTTTATTAAACACATTTTCACCCAAGTGTTCTTCTGGCTTTTAAAATCTGAAATCTGGATAGATATCTTATCATTAAAGATAACTTTAAGAAGCCAATAAATCCTGCATTTTGATATCCTCAGCTGTTTAAGAAAGCTCAGCTGGGTGTGTATCTACCAGCTGTGGACAATCATGAAAAGTAATTCAATATTGAAGGTTCATCTTAGCCAAAATAAAAACTATCGTATATACAGTTTGACGCGTGGTCTAATGGTTAGAGTCGTAGGAAATGGACTCATCAATGCGAGTTCAATTCCTGGACGAAGCTGTTGGCATTTCACATAGCGCTAATACTCTTGGGAAAGGTATGAATCCAATTCTCCCTCCAGCTATGGGTAAATAGCAGGGCAGACTGGACTCTTTAACCATGGCTAGGTAACCAGTCTAGGAGAAGGAAAACTCTGAATTCAAACCTGCTAAACTCTGCTTAAGAAATTGACCTTGTGTCACATCCTGCTTGTGCGGAGGGATTGGTAAATATATATATATACAGTTTGATTATTTCTTTGAATTTTTTAGATGCATTATTCGGACTATTGTCCTCATCTTCATTGTTATCTGTACAACGTTTTGGCCGATGTGCCTTCTTCAGGTATTTTTTTTCGTAATCAGGAGTTATCACAGAACTTTCAACCCAACCTTTTATTCAGTCCATGTTAAGCTGTGTTAATTATTATTCTATGTTATTGCTGCCCCGGGCCAGGATTAACTATCACTTAGAACTGTCTTAACCTAACTCCTTTATCCACTAGGCCGTGTGAATTTTGGAAACTTATAAACCTAATGTCTTGTTTTGGCTAGAATATCTACCTATTAACTTATGTATGATTTTTTACCTAGACTCATATTGTTTTTTTTTGGGGGGGGGGGTTAAATCTAATCTAGCCTTTTAATTATAGGTTCCCATATTGAAATAGAAATGAACACAATATGGGAACCTATAATTAAAAAGGCTAGATTAGATTTTTTAAAAACCAAAACCCCCCAAAAAACAATATGAGTCTAAGTAAAAAATCGTACATAAGTGAATAGGTAGATATCAGGTTCAATCCTGGCTAAGGGCAGCAGTAACATAGAATAATAATTAACACAGCTTAACGCCTCTACCCCAGCTACGGGTGGTGGAATGAGAACGGGATACCCCTTGTGAACTGAATAAAGGGTTTGGTTCAAAGTTCTGTGATGGCTCCCAATTACGACAAGAAGGTTCCCGAGTTCAACAAGAAATACCTGAAGAAGGCTGGAGGGCACATCGGCAGAAACGTTGTACAGATAACAATGAAGATGAGGACAATAGTCCGAATAATGCAGATAATACTAATACAGTTTGACCATTTAAAAAGCTGCTACTTCCTAAATGCAAATACTATAATTAGTGATATATGATATACACTAACTTTTGGTTTGGTTTGGTTTGTTTTGTTTTACGGCATATCAACCTCAGTGGGTCATTTAATGCCGATAAAGTTTTGAAATAAATCAATTCTTAATGGATAATACAATTTTTTTATAAATACATTTTTCTATTTAACCCATAGATGGGACCCTAACAGGTACTACCACTCCGGGTCAGAATGGACCAGGGAGCAATGGTGATGAAGGGGTGCTCCACATTCCCCAAACCTCCAAAACTGAAACCTCACCATCAGATAGAGTTTAACGTCATTCCCAGGACATGTAGACCCGCAGCCACCGCCTTCTAGCACCCATATGATAAAAAGGGGTTGGGGCTTGCCATAAGGGCAACAGGGTTGGGAAAATCATATAGGTGCTAGGGCTTGACGTGACCAGCCGATTGATCGGAGGGGGTACTAACTTTTGGCTACAACATTCTAGAAAAACATCTAGTGTATAATATGCATTAACTTTTTAAAATTTGTACCAGCTAAATTTAAACTAAATTTAACATTTGTTCAATTTCATATCTTGTTTGTATTAACTAAAAATAAGAATTTATATAATCTATAAAATGTTTTGAAACACAAAATCTACACAGTATTTAAGACAAACAAATGTAATACACTGTAAAAAATAAGTTTACAATAGAAGAAATAAATTATAAACAAACACACATTATGGTGACTATTTCTCTGTATAAAACAGAAGTTTTTGTTACACATTTATTAGTTTAGACCATAAATATAATATATGGTCCTGCTATCCTAAATATGGCAGCACACGTAACACCACCCACCCACCCAAGTTAATACACACCTTACTTTCGGCTGAAAGATCTGAGGAAAAGCTGTTTATTATCCATAATTACAGTAAACAGAATTAACCAAAATATCAGATTTCTGCATAATACAACCTTAAATGTTGACTTGATTCTAAGACAAACCTTTCTTTTTTTTATTTTTTAATAGATTTCTATATAAGTAAAAAGTCGTCGGGGTGGCCTAATGTCGGTATTGGCCAGACAGCGAGGGAGTCTATCCCCTTTTCACTAGCGCTAGACCAAGGAGATTATTTTAGCATCTGAGGTGGAGCGCCACACCTACCATCAGCTCCTCACTTTACCGCACAGATCCCTGTGCTACTCATTCGCTGAGTTGGCGAGGGCCAGTATCGAACCAAGAACTTTGTGATTCCTAGCCGAACACTCTACCGACTGAGCTAAACAGGCCCTATTTACTCGTCATCATCTCAGGTGAAATTTTATATCAAGTTAGTTATTTATGGGATTTTTTTTAATAGTCAAATTAAAGATATCAGGGAATGGGCAGCCCCCACCCCCTTTCTAAAATATATGGTGAAGGTTACACATTTCCAGATTATCAGAAGTTTTTAAAATAAAGAATAATCATAATTTTATTTATTCAAACTAACATTCACTGGCTGATTAATTCTACAATCTTCTGCTGGTGAGTTTTCATGCTTTAATCTCATTATTTAAAATAACAAATTTTTTGTTTTTATAATTTACCTAAAGGTTTAAAAATAAGCTAAGATGATATTTAGTTGTTGAATTTGTAATTTGATTTTTTAAAGTCCTAGAAGCTTAAAATTTCAGATTGAAAAAGGTAATCAGATTATTTTTCAATTAAAGCTTAAGCCTATAGATAACATTTCTTAATTTCAATTAACTGATTATATTGTGAATTAAAGGGAGTTAACTTCTTTATTACTTGACACTATTCTTTTTTTTCTGTAACCATTTGTTACAATTTCAAATATTCAAAACTTGTACAGAATAAGTGATCAATTTCAAATATTCAAAACTCGTACAGAATAAGTGATCAATTTCAAATATTCAAAACGTACAGAATAAGTGATCAATTTCAAATATTCAAAACTCGTACAGAATAAGTGATTTTTTTTTAATTTTTTTTTTTTCACTATTTCTTTTAGCTCGAGTTTTTTTTAACTGTTTTCCTTCTCGGATGTGAGTCTATGTTACCTGTTTACCTCTAGATAAAAAAGCCTCAATTCAATTGGTACTCAGTACAATTCTCTGCTGTTAATGATATTCAATTACATTGACCATGTAAAATATTCATCCTTTACAAATTCAATACATTTATTTTAAATTTGTTTATAACTATGGATATTATAAAAGTTAAAGTCTTTAATCTTCTCATTTCAAAATCACTTTCACTTTCACACTGTTGTCAGAGTATAGAATTATGCTATATCCTGCAGAAGTGTTTTAAATAAAAATGGAGGGGGGGGGTCCTAGGTATGACATTAAACTGTATCTGATGGTGAGGCTCCATATTTCAAAAGTACTTTTTACCAATTGAATATAATTTTGTCTACAATTTTTCAAAGTTTGATATATTTTCTGTTTTAATATTTTGGCTTTAAATTGATAACAAGTAAATCATCTTATTATGATGGAGATTATGTAACTGATTGTCTGTAACCGAAACTATGTCATCACTGACATCACGATTTCCTTAGTTATTTAACAACAATTATGAAATAGCCATTATTTAATCTTAATTAGCACCTTATTTATTAGCAATGATCTCTATTAAAGTCTAGCTGAGTTAGATCTGCCGCAAAACTGACCATATTATTAATATATTTAAAATCCTGAAATATGTGTTATATATCTCTAAGAAATAAAGATTTACATAGTATTTTGTGGGAATAATTTGTATTATAATTTTAACAAAACTGGGTTTAATAAATGATTATTTGCTCTTACTGATTTATAATACTATCATGTTATTCTCAAACGTATTAAAAACAATCCTATTTATAATTTTATATAGAAATAAAACATTAAAGTGTATTATTTTTATATTCGTTTTTATTTAGTTCTGTTAGTCTTTCTAATTTGATATATTTCATTACATAAAAACTTACACCTGTGTGTGGGGGGGGGGCATACTTCATATGATTTGCTTGAAGCATTGTGTGTATATTTAGTTTGAGGGGGTTGGTTTTGAAAGCTATTACAATGAGGATGTTGTTCATTTACCTGTGTTATTTTCTTCTCTTCCTTTACACCCGCATTGTAATAACCTTCAAAAACCAAGCTCCGAACCAAATATATTTTTTCAATTTTAAATCCAATTTCATCTCTTTATTTTACTATGACATATTGCTCAAGAAAATATTAAAATCAATGTGGGTGGGGGAGGACAAAGGTTGTTGTTTTTTTTTCCTTAACTAGACTTAGCCTTGGAGAAAAAATTGCCCCATCAATGGCCAATTTGCTTGAAGATGAAGAAGAACCTGAAGATGACATCCCAGCTGCCCTTTTAGAAGAAAGACCACATTTTGAGCCATTGGTAAGTACTTTATTTTACTCACAGCATTTTCTTTTGGACAATTAGTTAAATTTTAAGTTTTACCTTAAATTGCAAAAGTACTTTTTATCAATTGAATATATTTTTGTCTACCTCAGAATTTTTGAGATAAGGCTTGATAATTCGGATTATTGTCCTCATCTTTATTGTTATCTACACAACATTTCAGCTAATCTGCCCTCCAGCCTTCTTCAGGTATTTTGAACTCTGGAGCCTTCGATAAAGGGTTCGGTTCGAAGTTCAAGAAGGTTCCCAAGACCAACAGGAGATACCTGAAGAAGGCCAGAAGGCACATTGGCCAAAACGTTGTGTAGATAACAATAAAGACGAGGACAATAGTCCAAATAATCCAAATGAATATACTTTCTTTAATGTAAAAATCATTATAAACAGCAAAGGAGTATATCCTCTTTTTACTCGTGCAATAGACCAGGGGAAATATGCACAGATCAAATTACCCAAGTTGTGCTACTCATGTGCTGAGTTGGTGGGGATCGGGATGAAACCCAGAACCTTGCAGTTCCTGGGCAAATGTTCTACCAACGGAGCTAAACTAGCCTCTGATTTTAATCTGTAGAATATATTTTTGGTCTCAATTGTTCCAAGTTTAATATACTTTCTTTTTAAATATTTTGGTTTTAAATTGATCAGTAAAAATCACTATAATAATATATTTTAATCTGTAATCTAAATCTGAATATTGTTAAAAGTAATTGGTAATTTGCTTGAAGCATTGTTAAGTATGTTATAAAATATTAAAATTCGAAGGCAATACAATGCGTATAAAAAATAAAGACAAAAAGATGTTTTTTATGTCTTATCGATTTCGAAGCATAAACTTCATCATCAGAGTTTATTTTCAGAAATGACGTGCTTATGTTTTTATTTGTGTGGTTATAATTTCTCTTCTTATTTCCTTTTCCTCTCCTTTTTTTTTTCTTCTCTTTCTTCTTCTCTTCCTTTATGAATGAAATGGGCGAATAACTGTAATTTCTATATTTCTGTAATTTTGAATATTGTTGTTTTTTTTTTCAGCCTGAGACCCTGCCACCACCCAAGAACCAGCCACGCCCTACCCAAGGGACATTGAACCTAAACAATGGTCGACGTTCAGACTTAGTTTGACATATGGATCTTTCTCTGCCGATTGGATTAAGTTTCTCCCTGTCAAATAAATTTGCCATCGGATTAGTCTGGTGACCTTTCTTTTTTTTTTTTTTTTTTTTTTTTTTTTTTGAAATTTTATTTTTACCCATTTTGATAATGGGAAGCATTTGGGGCCTGCTAATGATGAGGGCTTGCTTGTGTTGAACACATCACCCACAGAAGAAAATGCTGTTTAACAAAGAGATTCTTTTTTTTTTTTTTTTTTTTTACAGAAACAATCCATAGAAACTATCTGGTTCCCTGCCGGCTTATATTTTTTACTATAGAGGTGTTTAATTGTATGTATGTGGTGAGCTTTTTGCATTGTGTGTGTGTGTGCGTGGGCCTCTTTCTCAATGAATGAATGTGACTATATATATATATATATATAATACATGACTATTTCATGGGTATAAAATTACATGCATATTTAAAAATAAACAAATACATACACTGACACAACAGCTCGTATATGCATATACACATTGTTTAGGAAACTTATATATTGTACGTACTTTTCTCTTTTGTATATGCAGTTTATACAGACACTGTAGGTATCTAATCTACCAGTTTGTGTGTGCAAATACCTTCATACATTAGAGATATGAATTAGTATAGGTATACCTAATTATATATAAGTGTGCTTGCAGTGACTAGTAAACTAATTTAAATAAAAAAAACTCTATTGGTCATAACTGACTAAACCAGTAAGTATGGTTTCATTCCCCCCCACCCTCCCAGTTCTGATGTCCCTGCCCCCCACACACACACATTGTCTTCTTTACCCACCCACCCCTACTTTTTGTCAAACATCTGTATCTGTAAAAGCCCTGTTTTATTTTCATACATGGATTCCCATAGATTCTAGTTATAAAGATAAATTTAAAAGCCACTTTAGTTTGACAATGTGTGAATGGGTAAAAAAAAAAAAAAAAAAAGCTTTGTGTTTACATGGATAATGCTTTCTATATTTATATAAATATAAAATTGTAACATTTTTAAAAAATAATTATTATAATTTCAGTTTTTTTATTTATATTACTTTAAAAATAAAAAAAAATAACAACAAAATTAAAATTTAGATGAGCAAATTCTGGCCTTTAACATTAACAAATGGAATCTAAAACTTATTTTTAAATATTCTGGGGGAGATTAAGGGTTAAAAAACAAAACAAAGATAGATATATATATGGGGTACCTCATATGGTGTAGTAGTTAACAAGCAGACCATTGTTAATGAGTTTTTCTCATTGGGTGCCCTATAATTCTGGCCTTGTGCCACATCTAAGCTAAGCTTAGTAAATAACTATATAAAAAATGTCAACATGTTCATTGATTCAAAGAAAAATGATTCATATGATTATTTTCTTTGAAATTGAGATTTTATAATCATAAAATAGTTATTGTTTAATAATATCTTTTATTCTAATCTGCATTAGATATATAAACATATACCAAACCTTTAAACCAATCAACAGGTTTAGTTGTTTTGTTGTACAGCATATCAACCTTTTTGGGGTTATTTAATGCCGAATCAAGTCATTTTGATAAACAAAGGACTCGAGCAACTGCAGGTACTGTAAACAAACTAAGTGGTCACCTAATTAAGTACCAATCAACAGATAAACCAATTAGAGGTGTTTTGATTGGGAATATTTGGTGATGGGATACATTAACAATGAAAGAATCAAGTTACTTTAAATTATTTTCTGATCTGATAAAACAAAATATTGCTGTAGGGCCGGCTTTGCTTAGTCGGGGTAGAGCATCCAGCTTGGAAACCAAAAGGTTCTTCCAGATTCAATACCGGCCCTCGCCAACTCAGTATATGAGTAGCACAGGGATCTGTGCAGTAAAGTGGAGAGCTGATGGTAGGTGTGGCGCTCCACCTCTGACACAAAAACAATCTCCCTCGTCCAGCGCTAGTGAAAAGGAGATAGACTCCCTCACTGTCTGGCTGACAATAGGCTACTGCTACTCCATCAACTTATATATATATATAAAATCAGATTATTAAAAAAAATAGCATGCCATATATTTAGCAGTTGTTTTCTGAATGATTGTGCCTAAAACTAAAATTACAAAAATAAATATAAATGTTCTTTATAAGTACAAATGCAGTAAGTTGTAAAGTTATTGGTTTCGTATTTTTAAGTAGCAATATTTGAAATTACTGTATATACGTCATGTGACTTTCTGAGACATAAATTTTAGCCTAATGTTAAGGGAGGTAGAGGGGGTCGCACTATACGTGAAATACAACCTAGGCCTAGTCCTTAGCCAACTATTTATAAACAAAGTTTCTATCTGGCATATGGCACAACTCCCTAATACTAGGCTAAAATTTATATCTCAGAAAACTGCATTATATACGCGAGTATGTACAGTAGGCAAAAGTTAATTATTTTGATTTTTTCAGACTGTTCTCATATTTATTTTGGCCACTGTATCTTGTGGCCTTCTTCAGCTGTTCCCTATCTATCCAAGCATAGACCCAATCTGAGTCATTGCTGTGCTTGGATAGAAGGCCAAAGGATACTGTGGCAGAAACGTGTTTTTACATACCGCAATAAAGATGAGTCCGGAAAATCAAAATAATACACCTCCAGCCTAATTTCAAAAATTCCAACAAAAAAATAAGCAAAAGTTATTTCCTTCCTTCTTTCTTTCTTTCCTTTCCCAAATGGTTTCAACACTCCGGAAATTTTAATAACTAACACAGATCTAAGGATTTGTGTTTTAAAGAACTTTGTAAAAAATTATATAAGATTCCTTTTTCAGGAGTGACCAAAACCTTTGCAGTTAGCTTTTTACAGCGTAACCTACTTAGACTGATGAATGTTGATTTTGGGGTTGAATCTTATTAATTTCTAAGCAGACTACCACCCCACCCTTATCTCAAAAAAGAAGCCTAAAATAATTTTATCAATTTTCATAAAAACGTGTTTCCTAAAACATCTCTTTGAACTAATTAATATATATATATATAAATAAAAATTTACATTCCTGATATTTTGATCACGTCATAGTAACATTCATGGGACCCTGGGGCTAAGCACTGCCACAATAATTGCCATTGTTGAAACCTTTAGGCCCTTGCAGCAATATTGATGTTCCATACTCATCATTTGTTGTTTTATGGCTGTTGATCAAACTGTAGTAATTGTTTATAAATTTTATGCAAGGAATGTATTAAAGTTTCAGGAATCAGAATTGCTCTAAAAAAAAAATTCTTTTTTTTTTTCTTAATCATCAGCTAAAACCTATAAACCCTATAAAATATTCTGAGAGAAAATAAAATTGCAGCATTTTAAACAGGTTTTAATTTAATCAAGAATAAAGAAACTTACAACTAATTCAGCTGTATTACCTCAGTCGGTAGAGCATCCACCTAGGAACTACAAGGTTCCGAGTTCGATACTGACTCTTGCCAACTCAGCCCATGAGCAGCATGGCTTGGATTTGAGCGATAAAGTGGAAAGCTGGTGGTAGGTGTGGCGCTCTACCTTAGATGCAAAAACAATGTCTCTGGTCTAGCGCTATCACTGTCCAGCAGATACCGACATTATGCCACTTTGCTGGTTTATGTTACCTGTAAATGATCCCCCATATAGATCAATAAAAAGGTGCAGCAATGGGATTCTAACCCACAATGCACTACCCAGATAAAAAATTGGCATCATTCTTTAGGGTGTTGGGATTTTATTTTTCCGTCAGAATATATTTAATAATTTCACTGAGGCCATATATAATAATAATAATAATAGCAAACAGTGGGAGGGAGGGGTTATATTTATAACAATTGCATATCACAGAATGTACAACACTAAATTATTAGGAGAAAAAAAAAAGACTTTGTTATATCATTCAATCAGAATTTAAACTCTGAATTAACCCTTTCACTACCATGTTTGTTTTTTTGTTTTTTTTTTTAAATTTTGGATATATGTTTTAAGGGTTAACATGAAAATTAAATTCAACTGGGGAAACATGGTGTCCCAATGGGAACAAAAGGGTTAAAACAAAGATCTTGTGTGTCCAGCTGTAAGAGTTGTGAATGGCAGACTTTATGGTCCGATAGATGAACTTTTTCATCCAAACTGGTACCATGTAAACTTTTTTTTTTTTTCTGAGGGAGTGGGTGAGTCTTAACCACGTACTGATTAAATGGGGCTTTTATAATTAACAAAACCAACAAATATGGTTTTTATGTTTTGTACAAAAAAAAACATGAAAATGAAAACAGATTCCTAAACTGATCATGACAAAAACATGTTACAGCAAGAATTTAGCTGTATAAAAGAGAAACAAAATTATATATATTTCGGGCTTGAAAATATATGTGTATGCATGTGTGTCTGTGTGTGATTATGAAATTTAGTCTTGATGAGGGGAATCCTATTGTACTTTAATGATTGTCGGATTTTGAAAAAAAAAATGAGCAGGGAACAGTAAACTGGGATTTTTGGCTGTTGGTCAAAACTTGAATTTGTTTTTAAAAAAAAAAATAAATAAATAAATAAATGAAATGTGTAATTTTCAAATTGATGAAGCTGCTAACAGCGTGCAAGTAGCTTTATCTATTTTTCATCTTTGCATAACTTCTTTTTTTTTTTTCAAATCCTGTATAAAAAGTTATGAGAATCAAAGAATTTATGGCCATTGTATTTTTCTTTTTAATAAATCATGACCGAATCATGGTTGCTTGATTTGTCCAATTTGAGAAATCAATATAAAATTTATAAAAGATTGGACAATTCTATTTGTTTAAAAAGGAAGGAAAGAAGGACTTTAAAAAAAAATTAAAAGACAGCCACCTAAGATATTGAGTAGTGAGTGGGGGGTACAAACAGCAAAGGGGTGGTTGCTGTTACCAAGCCACACACGAAACTGCTTATAGATAAAAAATTTTAAAAAGTCAAGCAGACAATACTGTTAAAATATTATGACCAATACAACAATTAAGTGTTAGCTTCAAATTTACATTTATCATATTTCCTGCTATATAACATGGATTTCTCCAACCCCCCCCCCCAAAAAAAAAACTCCTTAAAATCATTTATACTTCAAGGCATCCCATCGTGGTATAATGGTTAACAATCTAGTCTCACAGATCCATTACTACTGAATAGCAAGTTCGATCCTCACTAAATGCCCTATATTTGTGACATTGTGTCATATCCTACCAGTGGCAAATGGGTTCGGTTAATACCTACTCTGTGCTATAAACCTGCAAGCATAACACCAATATTTATAAGGTTAGTTGCATATTTTGTCCAAGTAGTTCAGCACTGGGAATATATCCAGTAGCTGACTATCTTGGACCAAAACTCTGTGAGAGGGGTGGAATTTTTTTTTAAGGGGTGGGGGGTGGGGGGTAAATATTCTTTGCCAAGTTATCAGTGGTTGGGTTGGGTTGGGTTTTGAGGTAGAGGTTGCTGATATTAGACTAACACCTAAACAACTGTTTGATACAATCTAGATAGAAAATAGCCATCGTTGCTGTTCAGAAGAAACAACAATTGAACTGCCTAAGTCACTGTTTAATAATAATAATGAAATTTATTGCTTACAGTGCTCAGGTGGCTCATGTGCACCACAACTCATCAAAGTCTCATGTATAGTACATAGAATGATATACTAATGTCAGGAATAGCGTACAGTAATGATATACATGTATGTGCGTGGAGGGGGGTATTAGGTATAGTGTTGGCGAATTACAGGAAGCATGGAGGCTTTGAAAGATGCAGTGTTTCAGCAGCCTACAATGGATGCGGGCAGTTTATTCCATGCCTCAGCAACTCTGAGCGTTAAAAAATGTTTCTGAAAGTCATGTGAGCTATGCTGTTTTCTGACTTTGTAGGCATGCCCAATAAACTATGGTTAGCTTATAAGTTTCCATGAATGATGGATTCATAGGTCTGAACCATTTAGACAATGCTGTAAGTCTGCAAGCAGTACACTAATATTTATAAGGTTATTTGCATATTTTGCTCAAGTAGTTCAGCACTGGATAACATATCCAGTAGCTGACTATCTTGGACCAAAACTCTATGAGAGGGGTGGAATTTTTTTTTAGGGGGGTGGGGCTAAATATTCTTTGCTAAGTTATCAGCAGGTATTATATGGTGGGAAATATGGTATTAAAAGAAAAACAAAATGCTAGGTTGATGAATTTTTGCAAACTTTATTCCCCCCCCCCTCTTTTTAAAAAATTTCCTTTTCATCAATTTTACCTGCTTCTTTGTCTGTATTATTTGATATTTGCTTATCCAGCAATTATGACAAATAAATTGTCGTACCTGATATGTTAATCTTATTGTTAATGTTAATAAATTGCCAGGGTGGATAAATTCATCCCCCCCCCCCCAGACTGACTCTTTCTCTCATTTATTTTTGGGTGGTTGTTCGAGAAAACTGCATTATTTTATTCTCACTTTTTTTATATCATTATCTGTTATGAAAACTAGATAAAAACTAGATAAAAAAAAAAAAATTATATAATTTTTTTTTTTTTTTTTTTTTTGTAAATGCCATAAAAATTTAAATTGTTAAACATTTCTATATTTACCTCAGATTGTGACTCTCGCCCCCTCACCCAATCCCCCCGACTCACTTGTTACAACCAATACACAATTCATTCATTTGAAACTTTGTTTTGGTGTTAATATTTCAATCCCCAAATTAAAGTTTTTGCTGCTGACTTAATTTTCCCCCCTCATTTGGAGAAAATAAGAAGAAGAAAAAATAAAGAGAAAAAAATTTTGTGCTGGTCACACTTTGAGAAATTTTTATTTTGTTTTATTTTTTTTTTTTTACCGAGATTAAAATTTCTGCAGATTTTCATGAATTTTTGAGTTGCCACAGACCACAATGAATTTGTAAAAGAAAAAAAAAATGGCTTATGTAACTATGATTTAAAAAAAAAAAAATTAAAAAATACTTGTATATTAGTAGAAGTGGGAAGAAGATATTGTCCTCTTCACCTTTCAAATGGGCCAAGTTTCTCCTATTTGTTAATTTTGGCCTCTACATTATTGAGCAAAATTATATTATGCAATAAAATTATTTCTGAATTGGATCTTTCAGATTATTGCACAATATTTTTATATTAATGAATGTCTGAAATCATGCAATATTGCTCCACAATTCAATTTAAAAAAAAAAAAATTAGATTCTACTCTATCACTATTCTGATGATGTACGATATGTAGGGGGACCACAAAATGATGAATACTCTGTGTGGGTGTGAGAGAGAGAGAGAGAAAGAGAAAAAATGTGTATGTTTCCTTTTGAATATTAAAAAAAAAAAAAGAAGAAAAAAAAGATAAACTTTCTACTCAGGGTGCAATAAGTTCTGGATATATTAGATATTTGGTTTCAGGAAATTAAAAGAATCTATGATTTTTGTTTTGTTAACTTGATCAGTTGGCTTGCATTTGTAACTATAATAAAAGTTCATTTAAATGAGCATTGGAATTGTATAACAGAAGCTCTAATAAATGAGGTGCACACACATACTATAATATATATATATATATATATATATGAGGAAAAATGAGTAAAGAAAAGAAATGTAGATGGATAAAATGAATTTAATCGATATCACTTACACATGTGTTTCGGTCAGTTTATGTGTGTGAAAATATTTTGCACACATAGAAGAATCGAACTTTATCAGAGTGAACATTTATTTTGACATATATGGATTTATTTTGACATATATTGTCGGATTCAATTCCTTTTTCACATATATATATATATATATATATATATATATATATATATATATATATATTTTCTGTGCGCACACAATTTCAGTTTTTGTCCAGAATTTGAATTAAGTCAAATAAATAAAAAAAATTTCTTTAAATGATGATAAACAAATGCTTCATGAATCTGTGTCCATACTGTTTGAGGAATAGCCAGTATGTAAAAAAAAACAAAAAAAAAAACGTGTGTGCGCGCGTATGTGTGTGTGAAAGGTAGAGGTGGTGGTGTTTTTATTTTTTGTTTTGTTTTGTTTTGTTTGTTTTTTTTAAGAAAAAAGGCACATTTGCATATGTAATACATACAAACATCCCTTTTTCCTTCCATCCATTTAATTTTGGCTGTTATGTTCTCAAACTTCTTGCATACAAATTGTGTTTTCAAATCTTTAAAAGAATTTATAAATAAATAAAAAAGAAGAAAACGGAAACATTCAATCTCAGTCAGGGCCCATCACCAGTAAATGGAAGAAAAAAAAGAAAAGAAATGAAACATAGTGTGGCTGCTATGCAGAGGGGAACGAGACAAAAGAAAACTTGTTTATTATTATTCATTTCTTCTTTCCTCAAAAAAAAAAAAAAAAAAAAAAAGACAATTTGAGTGTGTGAATCCCGATGGTCAGTAATATGCATACATAATAAATACAAATAAAAAGATGCTTTGTAAATATTTTGGTAAACGATGCTATTTGGTCTGCTCTTTGTCAATGGCTATCAACCTCTACATGGTGTAACTGAGGCAGTAAAGCTACTACTACCTCCTCTTAATCCCCCCATTCCCATAGATTTATTACCTCCTATTCTGCTGGTATCCTAACTCCTCAAACACCATGTAAATATATATATATATATATATATACTACATACATCCACACAAACAAATTTAAATCATTTAAAAATGTATTCTAATTTCCCCACCCCCCTGATTTATTAACCGCCATCTCCTTATAAAAAAAATTATAAAATAAAGCAAAGTAAAGTAACCTAATCGCTTCTGTTTCTAACTGGATATACATCGCTAAATAAAAGAAAATGACAGCTACAGGTGTGTTGTTTGTTTTTTTTTTTGGGGGGGGGGATTATGGACTTTTTGTGGTGGGGAAAGGGGCAAAAATTGTGTTTGTTTTTATTTCAAGGGTAGGGGGGATAAAATTAATTAAGCTTTAGTTTACTTTTTTTTTTTTTTTTTCTTCCCCTCCCCCTTCCCGTAATATACATATTTATAAATTACTTATTTTAGTTTAAAAGAGAGAAGAAAAAAAAGAATATTACTTCAAAATTTAATCCTGTTTATTATCTGTAGCTGTTCTGAATTTCTTTAAATACTCATCCATACTTTTAATGTTTTCAGTTCATAATGGGTACAAGAGTTTAACCCCCAAGCCCCACCCACCCCCCAAAAAAAAGAAATTCTGCTCAAATATTGGAGGAGCAAGTCTTGCAGACAATTTTTCTTTCTCTCCCTCTCATATTATTTTAGTACTGTATTTTCGCTTAGTATTCTTAACCTACATAGCAGTAGTGGAATTGTCATTGAGTTTTGAGAGTGAGAAAGTTTTTTGTTTCATATATATATATATATATATATATATATATAAAACAAAAGAAAACATGTCACAAAAACTGCTGTTACATAGTTTCTTTAAAAAAAAAAAAAAAATTTTTTTTTTTTCATAAAGTAAAAGTAAAATGTTGGCCTAGAATATTTTTTTCCTTTTAAATGAAATAAAATGTGTAAAGCATTAATACAAAAAACTGCATCCAAACATTTAAAATAATCATCATCAAATATTCCTCTAGACAAATCCCAAATTGGAAAAAAAAAAAAAAAAAAAAAGATGAATAAAAATAATAACCAAATCAATATAAACAAAAATGATGTACTATTTTTTCCAATTCCCACTCCCTTTCTCTCTCTCTCGTATTCAGTTGCTTATATTTTCAATGAAAAATTTTTTTACTGAAAAACAAGGAACTCGAATGCATTATTTTTCAGGTTTGGATTTCAAAAAAAGAAGAAAAAAAAGTCCCAACAACAAAAGAACGTGCAAGACTTGTGCTTTATTGCCACTGCATGACTGTATAGAGTTGCATTGTTTGTATTTCTTACATCTTATTACTGTAACATGAACCTGTGAATAAACATGTCTTCTTGTAACCAGGTCTACATTCATAATTTTTTTTTTTTTTTCAGTACTTATTTTAGTCCAGGTTAAAAGTGTAAAATTCAGACAGAAATCTGAATTAGTTTTTCTAGTTTTATAAGAAGTGACTCTTGTTTCTGAGTGAAGCTTTAGAGCTTTTGAACATGTTGGAATACTTCGGTATATATATATATATATATATATATATATATATAATATATTAATTTGAAAGCAATTACAATGCAAGTAAAAAATAATAAAAACAAAAGGATGTTATTTTTTGTCTTATCGATTTCAAAGTAAAACTTTATCTTTATGAACGGCTAAATGACCATCACGACTTTGCGCATGGCATTTAAAAAAAAAGAACACCATGAGACGCGTGTTTATAACATAAAAAAAAATAACAACAAAAAAAAAACGTGCCCATTTCCGAAAATCATCTCTGAAGATAAAGTTTTACTTTGAAATCGATAAGACAAAAAATAACATCCTTTTGTTTTTATTATTTTTTACTTGCATTGTAATTGCTTTCAAATTAATATATTATAACATACTTAACAATGCTTCAAGCAAATTACCAATTACTTTTATATATATATATATATATATATTATATATATATTTATTGTAATATAAATTACAAATTTGGCACAAGGCTGGTCATCCTAGCTTTTAACTTAACTAATCTCATTCGTGACCCAATTCATTCTACAAATTCCCATTCACCATAAAACTAATTCACACAACAGTCACCAAAACTTTGGTATATAAGATGTGCTGTAGATCACAACTTGGATTTATAGACTCTTTGAGGCTGCATGGACTAAATCGGTCAATCAACACGCTCAAATACGCGGTTGGTTAACTATTTAAAGGCCTTGTTGGACTGGCATTCAGTTGCTCGTGCTTAACATGGACAAGGATTCTGCTTAACACTGACAAACCCAAGGATCATAGGATTCTCGATACACGGACCAACGGACAAGCATTATAGGATTCTACACAACACGGATCAAACTTAATGCCTCAAGGGATATCTCCACTGTTAAGTGCTCTCACCTGCTGCCCCAAAATGGTCACATGGATAATAACAGAACAACCCTTTGTTGCAGATTGACTGTTTGTTTTGCGCGGGAAGTCGAAAAGACAAAGGAAAATTGAACAAGGAAAACAATAGATAGGCGAGACAGAAATCTTAGTATAACAAAAGAGGTGTGACAAAGGACTCATCTGGACAAACGCGAATTTGAACAAAGAGAAAGGACTTCCGGTCAAGGAACGAAAGAATGTGTGGGCGGTCGTCAGTACTTAAGCGGTTATCAGTCCAGCCCAGAAGAGAGACCCGGAGAGACGGCGAAGAAAGCAGAAGGGTCTGACCGTCGATACGGTCGGGCGCTGCTAGCGAGCAGTGAGACTCGCCCACCACCTTCCACCACATAAGTAGTCGTAGTGTCATTTTCCATGCCCGCCACTCACCTACCGCACACCGAAGAAAATAAAGAAGAGTCATCTTTTGTATACGCGTATCTGTTGTTATTGAAGTTCAATAGCTGACTACTAGATACATCGTCTAGGGGTCAGGAACGATGTCCGCTGTATACCCGCAACGTATACGAGTCAGAGTAGCGTGAGTTTGAAGAAACCACTATGCAATACCTTGTACATCTAAAATGAGCATAGGATTTCTATAGGTACAAATACTACATACTGATCCTTGATTCTAGACAAAGCACAGATACTACACTTTGATGCTAGGCAAGACATGATTCTTTTTTTTTTTGCTTCTATATAAATAAAGGCAGTGAAGAGGTGCATGATATGGTTATCATCATAGTAAATGGACTTGGTAACCAGAGTTCAAATCCTGGATGAGGCTGTTTGCATTTTACATAGCACCAACATGAACAACATGTTCTCCATCCTCTGCAAGAGGCACCTTTGCTGGCTTGATCATGTTAGAAGGATGGAAAATGGCCGCATCCCAGAAGACCTTTTGTAAATGGACTTGGTAACCAGAGTTCAAATCCTGGATGAGGCTGTTTGCATTTTACATAGAACTAATACACCAACGTGAACAACATGTTCTCCATCCTCTGCGAGAGGCACCTTTGCTGGCTTGATCATGTTAGAAGGATGGAAAATGGACGCATCCCAGAAGACCTTTTGTAAATGGACTTGGTAACCAGAGTTCAAATCCTGGATGAGGCTGTTTGCATTTTACATAGAACTAATACACCAACGTGAACAACATGTTCTCCATCCTCTGCGAGAGGCACCTTTGCTGGCTTGATCATGTTAGAAGGATAGAAAATGGACGCATCCCAGAAGACCTTTTGTAAATGGACTTGGTAACCAGAGTTCAAATCCTGGATGAGGCTGTTTGCATTTTACATAGAACTAATACACCAACGTGAACAACATGTTCTCCATCCTCTGCGAGAGGCACCTTTGCTGGCTTGATCATGTTAGAAGGATAGAAAATGGACGCATCCCAGAAGACCTTTTGTAAATGGACTTGGTAACCAGAGTTCAAATCCTGGATGAGGCTGTTTGCATTTTACATAGAACTAAGACACCAACGTGAACAACATGTTCTCCATCCTCTGCGAGAGGCACCTTTGCTGGCTTGATCATGTTAGAAGGATGGAAAATGGACGCATCCCAGAAGACCTTTTGTAAATGGACTTGGTAACCAGAGTTCAAATCCTGGATGAGGCTGTTTGCATTTTACATAGAACTAATACACCAACGTGAACAACATGTTCTCCATCCTCTGCGAGAGGCACCTTTGCTGGCTTTATCATGTTAGAAGGATGGAAAATGGACGCATCCCAGAAGACCTTTTGTAAATGGACTTGGTAACCAGAGTTCAAATCCTGGATGAGGCTGTTTGCATTTTACATAGAACTAATACACCAACGTGAACAACATGTTCTCCATCCTCTGCGAGAGGCACCTTTGCTGGCTTGATCATGTTAGAAGGATGGAAAATGGACGCATCCCAGAAGACCTTTTGTAAATGGACTTGGTAACCAGAGTTCAAATCCTGGATGAGGCTGTTTGCATTTTACATAGCACTAAGACACCAACGTGAACAACATGTTCTCCATCCTCTGCAAGAGGCACCTTTGCTGGCTTGATCATGTTAGAAGGATGGAAAATGGCCGCATCCCAGAAGACCTTTTGTAAATGGACTTGGTAACCAGAGTTCAAATCCTGGATGAGGCTGTTTGCATTTTACATAGCACTAATACACCAACGTGAACAACATGTTCTCCATCCTCTGCGAGAGGCACCTTTGCTGGCTTGATAATGTCAGGAGGATGGAAAATGGACACATCTCAGAAAACCTTTTGTATGATGAATTAGTAAAAGGCTCTGATCAGTTGGTAGACCACACCTATACTTTAAAGATTTCTGCGGGAGAGACATGAGGACATGCCACATTGACACAAACACATAAGAGGAGTGAGGCGGAGAGGAAAGTAGTTTCCACAGCAAAGAGAGAAGGTGAGAAAAGTCAGCAACCCCAGAAAGCATCAGAGTTTGTGTACAGTCAGTGCACCAAACACTGTCATTCATGGAATGACCTGCTCAGCCACTTGTATAAATGCAGATAATTTTTTTTCAGTGGGGGAGACACTACACCATCGTCCTTAGTGGACGGAAACATGCCAACAACAATACCCTTGAGAAAAACAAGCCAATACCTGGCCACCAATGATGCTTGCTTCAGAAAAATGAGGTTTAAGAAAAGGTTGGCTTCAGGTTACCCTTACTACACTTTTAAACTGGACTATTTGATTTATACTTTTAAAAAAGTTGCTTTTTTGCCTCCATTTTTAATTCTTTTCTAATATATCATTAAAACAAGTCAATATCTGAGTAAAGTGCTGCACAGACTGCATTGCTGGGTTCCAGTGATTTCTAATAAAGAATTTATCTGAATTCCAACAAACAATGATGAAAATCTTCCTCGGTAGATTCGGTCTAGTTATGCATAAGCCGAAACGGAATTTAGCTATTTTAGATATTTTGTGATAAAACATCTTTTTGTCAGTGGTAATTTTTTTAATTAAAAATTAATGTAATATATTGAGCAAGAAAGAAAAAAAAAGTTTAAATTCTGTCAGATATCTCGATAAAATCATTCGACCACTTACCTCTCACCTCACAAACCATCCAAATAAGTCGAGCATGGCATACTGGGCACTGCTGGGGAAGTAAGGACGAACTCATATGTGACGTTCTCCTATCGACTCCTACACACAGATGCTAGTGTTGTCCGACAAGAAAAATCTTACATGCCTCAGCTCTGTGCGGGCACAATAAATGTATAAAGAAATGCAGCCTATCAGATGCAGTTTAGTGTCATACCCAGAACCTCCTTATTTTCTGGAGGAGTTAAACCCACTGTAAGGGATACAGTGATTATATTAAAAGTCCAAACGACAGAAAAATGAGGTCTAAGAAAAGCTGGTCTTCAGGTTACCCTTACTACACTTTTAAACTGGACTATTTGATTTATACTTTAAAAAAAAAAAAGGGGGGAAAGTGGTTAATATTTTTAAAAAAAGCATTTTTTTCATTATTAAATGATAAATTTGACTAAATTTTCATCATTAGAGATGAGATATAAACTAGCCAACCCCTGAATCAAGTTCTTGTTATAATAGCGATTCATGATATTGATGCTTCTATTTAGGAAGGAGTGAAGAATTTTAATTAGCATTTCATAGTTACGTCTATTATAGAATCTGGATGATAATGGAAAAAAAAAAAAAAAAGGATGCTCAAAAAATGCAGACTCCAAATTATTATTCACTTATAAAATGGACTAGGAATTGCATTATTCTCTAAGTTAGAGCATTCTAAGTGTATTGCTCTAATAACAATCTCATTATGATGAGCCATTTTTTTTCTTGGCTACGGTTATATGAACATGAGAATTTTAGTCATAGTGATGAGTCAATTGTTTTATTTTTCTTGGATTTTCATGATAAATTAATGCAAATCATACATTAGATAAAAGGTTCAGTTTGAAGGTCTGTGAAGGCTCCCGAGTTTGACAATAAACACCTGAAGAAGGACGGAAAGTACATTAGCCAAAATGTGTATACAACAATAAAGATGAGGACAACAGTCAAAAAAATCTAAATAATACAAATTATCAAGCCTTATCTCAAAACATTCAGACAAATAAATCTTACATTTTAGAATATGATTTTAATTATGCCATGAACTTTCAAACAAACAGAGGTTTAAAACTAGAACCAACAAACATAAGATAAATGTTTTTGTTTAATTTTAAAAGTTTAAAACTAGAACCAGCAAACATAAGATAAATGTTTTTGTTTAATTTTAAAAGTTTAAAACTAGAACCAGCAAACATCTTATTATAATTGAGATTGTGTGTTTGTTTGTCTGTAACCAAAACTAAATCACTACTCAAGTCACAATTCCCTTAGTTATTGACGTCACATTCTCCGTGATTTTATTTATATTTAAACCTCAATTATTAATAAAATTGTTTTACATTATTAATACAGTTAACCATATCTACATACTAAAAACCTGCAATTATAATTATATATACAACAAAATAGCGATTTACAGAGTGAACAGGAAGGCTTATTTGCATATTGATTTAAAAAAATCGAATTTAATAAATATGTGCTCAATGTTATTGATTTCTAATTGTTTGGTTTTATTTTAATGAATATAAGCAAAAATCTCTTCAATGAATCTTAAATGAAATCCATTAAGAAGAAATAACTGTAATTTTATTCTTTACTTCCTCTTTTAACTAAATAGTTAAATTAGAAAAAATAACAATGAAAGACAAGAGTGATGGAAGAGTAATTTTCAGTTGTTCTATTTTTCGATTATACTCCCTCTGTTTCAAATCTTTTTATCTGCATTCTTATTTAGTTTCATTAGCCTTTCTAATTTAATACGATATCTTATTACATTAAAACTTAAATACTTGCACCCAGAGGGTGCATATATTTGCTAGTAAGATAAATGTTTTTGTTTAATTTTAAATGTTTAAAACTAGAACCAGCAAACATAAGATAAATGTTTTTTGTTTAATTTAAAAATAAAATAAAATTCAAATTAAGATTAAGATGAGATTTGTAAGTTAATAAAGGGACATAACTCAAAACAGTCAAGTGAGCAGTTGGCTTATGATAAAATCTGCAATGTGACCTATTATCAGTATCAGCAAGGGAGTCTATCTCCTTTTTTGCTAAAGTGGAGCGCCACACCTACCGTCAGCTCCCAGATGTTTTAAAACTACACAGATCAGATTACCCAAGCTATGCTTCTCATGTACTGAGTTGGCAGGGACCAGTATCAAACGAGGAACTTTGCATATTCCTAGGCGGATACGCTGCCAACTAATCTAAACTGGCTCAAGTCCTTTCTTTTGCTGGAATGTAATTCATTGTTTTTTCTGGACTAACATATTACTTATCTTCTTTTTTGTTTTTAAATTAGATCCTATTACACTTAAAGTAGGAAAATCATGTGTGCTTTGATTTGGCTTTCAGATATTCTAACTCATGTATCAGAATTAACAGAGAAATTATAGGAAGAAACACAAGTATTAAGGATGGGGTGGGGTAGGTTTACCAAGCAAAGATATAAGGTGAACAGAGTAATTAGCAAGTGCTAAAAAAAAAAAAACACTAATTTTTCCTTTTTTTTTTTAGGAAAAAAATGTTAAAGAAAAAAAACCTTAGTATTGTTTTAAACTAAATATTGAGCTAAATTTCTAAATATAAACACAACTAAGTAGTCACTTTAAAAAAAAAGAAAAGAAGTTAAATATATCACAAATAATATTTTTAGGTACTTGCTAATTCAACATTAGCAAGTCCCATGTATCAGTTGGATAGCGAGGGAGTCTATCCCCTTCTCACTAGTGCTAGACCAGGTAGATTGTTTTTGTATCTGAGATGGAGCACCACACCTACCATCAGCTCCCCACTTTACTGCACAGATCCAAGTTGTGCTACTCATGCCCTGAGCTGGTGAAGGCCAGATTCAAACCTGGAAAGCTTGTGGTTCCTTGGCAGTTGCTCAACAGTCTTAGCTAAACCAGCCCCTTTTATAAGTAAAAATATCCAATATAAGACAGAAGTCACTTTATGAGCTTCCTTGATTCATAATTTAAATATTCAATCGTTTGGAAAAAATAATGGCAGATTTATAAGTAAAATTGGCCATTATTTATCAAACTGCCTAATTATTTTATATGGAAAATATAAAATTGAGTGCAGGTTTGTAGGACTAAAAAAAGTAAAGTAAAGTCGTCGGGGCGGCCTAAAGTCGGTATCAGCCAGTCAGCGAGGGAGTATATCCCCTTTTCAATAGCACTAGACCAAGGAGATTGTTTTTAGAGGTGGAGCGCCACACCTACCATCAGCTCCTTACTTTACCGCACAGATCCCTGTGCTACTCATATGCTGAGTTGGTGGGGACCAGTATCGAACTAGGAACCTGGTGGTTTCTAGCCGAATGCTCTACCGACTGAGCTAACCCGGCCCCATTTTTGTTTGTAGGACTAGTTATCTTTATTTGTTAGTTTTGTTATACCATTTGTATATTTTTCTATAGAAAATATACAAATAAATATAAGATGAGCATAAAAATCCTTCCCTGGTTGTGTAGAATCATATCTTTAAAACTATCTCAAAAAGAAACACAATACTGGTGGCAATATGTAGACCAATTAATGCCTTTCCTGCAGTGTGTAATATATATATATATATATATATATATATATATATATATATATATATATATATGACAAAATCATAAGCAACTTTTTCCTATGGACTCGTATACATGGATGCACCAGCGTTGGCAAACCAACAAAAACCTAGATTCCTCAGTTCTGTGCAGACACTTGATACAGTTTAGAGGACTTACCAAGAGAGATGGCTGGCGAGAGAGAGTCAAGGGAATCCATGCTGTTGGCACATGCTTTGATGTTGATGAAATGTCAATTTTATAAAAATGAAAATATCTGAATGCCAATCTAAATTACCAATATTCAAATTATCATTTTTTATACAAAATGAATTTATCAATGTTATAAAATAGTAAAAAAAAAAAATTTTTTAAATTAAAAATTCTGTATTTTCATTTCAGAATTAATATTTGTCTTTCATAAGGAAAAAAATGTTAAGTTTTTAAATGCCACCCTTGGCCAGTTAAAAAGGGCTTAAAGTAAGTAAGTCCTGAGTTATGGAATCCTTTGGTAAGCGAACAAGTCCTATCCTGCGTATTGTTAAAGGTCCAGTGATTTAATCCTATGTCCGTCGTCCAAGAGTGTCAACGTAGTTATGGCCAGTATGCTCAGTTTAAGTATTGTCTCAGCAGCAGAGTACTGCCAGTGATTGGCCAAGAGAGATCATATGGTTCTTGCCGAGTCTATAAGTAAAAGCAGGCATCTATCACACACCTTATATATAAAAGTAAGTCAACAAATGTTAAAGAAAAAAACCTTAGTATTGTTTTAAACTAAACATTGAGCTAAATTTCTAAATATAAACGCAACTAAGTAGTCACTTTAAAAAAAAAGAAAAGAAGTTAAATATATCACAAATATTTTTTTTAGGTACTTGCTAATTCAACATTAGCAAGTCCCATGAGATCTTGTTTCTCTCTTTTGAAATGTTATTAGACATTATTTATAGGAAAAACAAACAATTCCATTCTCATTATTTAGGTACTATATGACAGATGCAATAGGTTAAAATATCATAATTCACTAAAAAAACACTAATTTTTACTTTTTTTTAGGAAAAAAATGTTAAAGAAAAAAACCTTAGTATTGTTTTAAACTAAATATTGAGCTAAATTTCTAAATATAAACGCAACTAAGTAGTCACTTAAAAAAAAAAAAAGAAGTCAATATCACAAATAATTTTTTTCTTTTTAAATATAGGAGCATTGAAAATGTCGAGCGATTCACAATTTTTGTCTTGTTAAACAGAAATTAAAATAAAATATCCAAAAGAAAAGGTAAAACTGTTGTATTTACAAAGATACAAGAATTTGCAAGTGGCAATAACTCATACAAATGAGAGATTGCTCATCTAACAATTGCATTTTTATGTTAGATTTTGAAAATCGATAGAAAAATTAATTTTTTTTTTCTTTTTTAACATCATTAACTCCAGTAACCAATAGTAAGAAAGTTATATGAACATTTCTTAATACCTAATATACATATACAAGTAAAGTCATTGGGGTGGACTAAAGTCAGTATCAACCAGACAGCGAGGAAGTCTATCCCCTTTTCACTAGCGCTAGACCAAGGAGATTGTTTTTAGCGTCTGAGGTGGAGCACCACACCTACCATCAGCTCCTCACTTTACCGCACAGATCTCTGTGCTACTATAACGCTGAGTTGGCGAGGGCCAGTATCAAACCAGGAACTTTAAGGTGTGCCATAAAAGTATCAAGATTGAAGCTTACCAAGATAGGAATGAACAGTAAATATAACGTTAATTTTTTTTCAGAATACGTGTGTCAAAAAGTACTGAGTTTAAAGCTGTATTTACCAAGATAGAAATGAAGAATGAATGAACGTTAATTTTTCAGAATACAGGGTGTATCAAAAAGTAGTGAAAATCTCAATACTTTTTTGACACACCTTGTATATATCAAGCCTTGATATTTATAAATTTGCTTATTTGCAAATTTACCATCAAAATCAATTCAGAGATCTTCAAAATGACTGGATACTTTCCAGACAGACCTTGTATTTAAGAGAGTTAACTTCCAGGAGAGAATCTTCTAAAATAACGATTTTGAGGATAGAAACAAAAATAGGTGGTTTCTTTAAAACACTTATTTCCTTAAATTGATCAGTATTTGAATAGTATCAATCATTCATTTTTATCCGCAAGATAACTGAACTGAGACCAAAATGTTGTCTCAAGACTTAAATGGGAATTTTTTTTAACCTTATGCAGAAAATCATGAATGGAACATATAGACAGCAACTTTTTTTTTTTTTAAATAAGGGCATTATATATATATATATATATATATATATATATATATAATTAATCTATTTTATCATTTACCATATATATATACATTTATCATATATACATATATAATTAATCTATTTTATCATTTACTACCATTAATATACCTACAGTGTTGGACTGCATTATATACATATAGTTATATGTAGTAATTGCATTTCACTTAGCTCTAATACCCTTGGGAAAGGTATGAATCCTATTCTCCCTCCAGCTATGGATAAATAGTAGGGTAGACTGGGCTCTTTAACCTTGGTTAGGCAACCGGTCTAGGAGAAGGAGAACTCTGAATTCAAACCTGTTGAACTCCGCTTAAGAAATTGACCTTGTGTCACATCCTGCTCGTGCGGAGGAGTTGGTGT
>CM042138.1:83566515-83621515 GCA_023376005.1 Doryteuthis pealeii | reverse complement strand
ACCTCGTTGTTTTTATATATATATATATATATAAAAAGTAAAGTCGACGGGGCGGCCTAAAGTCGGTATCAGCCATACAGCGAGGGAATCTATCCCCTTTTCAATAGCGCTAGACCAAGGAGATTGTTTTTTAGCATCTGAGGTGGTGTTCCACACCTACCATCAGCTCCTTACTTTACCGCACAGATCCCTGTGCTACTCATACGCTGAGTTGGCGAGGACTGGTATCGAACTAGGAACCTTGTGGTTTCTAGCCAAACGCTCTACCAACTGAGCTAAGCCGGCCCATATATATATATATATATATAATATATATATATATATATATATATATGATAGATAGATAGAATAAAAAAGATAAAATGCGAATAAAAAAAATGTGCTTGATGCTACAATGGCAGAACAGGTCTAAAATCTTGTGTGTGTGTGTGTGTGTGTGTAAACATTGTTTTGAATGTAATTAGTCTTGTTTGAAAGAAAGAAAATTTTGCTGATTGATTCAGAATGGAGGGTAAGTGATAAAAAAATGTTAAGCTTTAAAATCTATAAAAATATTTTTTTATCACATAATTTGACATTTTCAAATTCAGAGAATACAAAAAAAAAAATAGCAAAAAACATTGACGCATTTTTGAATGTTTCTTTTTTTCTTTTTTTTTTCAATTTCAACCGATTTTTCTTTAAGAAAATAAAAGAAAAATGGTCTCATATTACCTGTATTTTCTTCTGTGTCTTATCTTATGATTACTGTTCAGTTAATTTAAAACAGATGATACAGTACAGCTGTTGATTGGATCACTCTTATTAGAAAACAACAGAGACAGCAAGAAAAAAAAAAAGACTGACAAACCAGAAAGTAACCTACTTGTATAGCAAGAACTAATGCTTTACAAACAGCAAAAGTTTTGATATTAAAACTGTTGATTTTTACAAAGTAAATCATCTAATTAGTTTGAAACATTGAAAAAGAAAAACTTAGAATTGATTTGGTTTTTTTTTTTTTCATTTCATACACTGTTGTTTTCCAGCATCAAAGATTTTTCATCTATTTTTTCCCTTAAGTAAAATTTAATAAATCCACCCTGCATCCTACAAACCAAAGATTACTTTTTTTTATTTTACTTAATTTTATGTTCATTTTTTTTTTCTTTTTGTCATAAGACCAGAGCATCCTTGACATTTGGAAATGAGAGAATTTTTTTTTTTAAACAACAATATAACCTACTTGATAATCTATAAGACATTCATTTTTTCCCAAAAAAATTACAATACTGCTAATGCACTGGTATTATTCTTACAAAGCTGAATCTAAGAATTTTTTTTTAAGTTCTTACAAATGCGACCTTGTGCCACAACTAAGCAAAGCTTAGTACCCCTCCCCCCAAAAAATAAAACAGCCATTTCATGGTGGTATAATGGTTATAGCAAGCTAGTATCACAGATCAATTATTACTGAATAGTCATTTTGATTCTCACTGGATGCCCCATACTTGCAATCTTGTGTCACCTCCTACTCATGGTAAACAGGTTGGGTAAATACCTACAAAGCAGTTAACTTTATACCTTGTAAGTATTAAGTTTTATCTCATTGAAATAAACTGCATGAAATATCTCTTTAATTGATATTACTGAAATTTATAACACCTACTTAGCATCTTTTTTAAGACTGGTTATCTGTCCTTTTTTAGAAAGACTAGGTTTAAGTGATAAATGAATATTAATAGATTTTATATATATATATATATATATATAAAGTAGTTAGCTGTATGCTTAAAATGAGTTCTATAATTTTTTTTCTTTTTAAAATGATAAAGTTTGCCTTAGTACAATATACTAAAAGTGAATATAGCTTTGCAATTTCTTTTTTTTTTTTCTTTTTTTTTTCTCTCACCTTAAACAGACAACAATTGGAACATTTTAAAATCTTTTCAATAGCATAATCATCATAAATTTATATGACAATTTGGTTTGGTTTCTTTGTTTAATGGCATATCAACCTTCATAGATTATCTAATGCCAAAGTCATCCTTGTAGAAGAACAGTAGTGGTATGATTTAACCCATAGCTGCAACCAAACAATTTGTAGCTTCATAATAAATTCAAAATGTTGCTATAATCGATGACCAAATATCATTAATGTTATGATTAAGACCTACTGTATGGCGAATTAGTGGAGGGCACCCGACTGGTAGGGAGACCACACCTGCGCTTTAAAGATGTCTGCAAGAGGAACATGAATACATGTCACATCGACACCAACACATGGGAGACTTGTGCAAAAGATTGTGCGACCTAGCGACTCCTCATCAAACAAGGAACGAGAAGGAGTGAAAAAGAGAGGAAAGTAACCGCCACAGAAAAAGAGCCAAAAGGAAGGAGAGACAACAGCAACCCCAGCCAGCATCACTTTGCCAATCAGAGATTGCCATTCAAAAATTGGTCTGATCAGCCACTCATGCAGTTGCAAATAAATAATAATGAGAGAGAAAAAAAAAAGTTGACACTACGCCATCGTCTTCAGTAAACGGACGGATGCCATCCAATGTTTTTTTAATGATTGGTTTGGTTTGATTTTGTTTTACGGCATATCAACCTCGGTGGGTCATTTAATGCCGATAAAGTTTTGAAATAAATCAATTCTTAATGGATAATACAATTTTGTTTATCAACTCATGTTTTTCTATTTAACCCATAGATGGGACGTTTTTTTAATGAGATTCAATAAACTTTTATACTTTTTGTTACTAAAGCAAACTTTATCTTTTTTTTTTTTTTTTAAATTAAAAAATCAGTCATTGGGAATGTTATAGAAATACATTTAAAACTATCTTAGCAGAAATTGGTTTGGGCTTAGAAGATACCATATTGAAGAAAGTCTTTTTTTTTATATATATAATTTACATCATATTCTTTTTTATTTTTTATTTTAAAGATTGTTAAAAGAAAAAAAAAATCAATAAAATAAAACCCTATTAATTAATAGAGAGAATAAGTTTTAAATGATTTTTTGAACATTGAATAAGAGTTTCTGACTAATTTTACAAAGATGAGTCAATAATCATTTGCACTTTTGTTATATTTTCCTTTACATTAATAGGGCACATACCTATTGATTCACCCTTGTATTATGGTGTTTTTATAAAGACTTATTCTGAGTGCAAATTTATTTAGACCAAGACCCAATGCCAAAAAAGAAATTAATAAGTTTGAATCCTAACAAAGAAGCAAACCTATCTTTAAATTACTTTTTCATTTTATCTGAAATTGTATTCAAAATTCACGACCCAATACCTGGTATTTTTTAAGCTGAAATCATGTGGTACTATCACACTATTTAGACTCTAGCAAAACCTATACAAGGATTCTTGTAGGAAGCGCGTGGTGTAATGGTTAAAGTCATGGGAAATAGACTCGTCGCCCCGAGTTCAAATCCTGGACGTGCTAATTGCATTTCATTTAGCGCTAATATCCTTGGGAAAGGTATGAATCCTACTCTCCCTCCAGCTATGGATAAATAGTAGGGCAGACTGGGCTCTTTAACCTTGGTTAGGCAACCAGTCTAGGAGAAGGAAAACTCTGAATTCAAACCTGCTGAACTCCGCTTAAGAAATTGACCTTGTGTTGCATCCTGCTCGTGCGGAGGGGTTGGTAAATATATATACAAGGATACTTGGGGTGTATGGTGTAATGGTTATTGTTGTAAAAAATCCTGGACAAGGCTGTTGATATTTCACAGTTCTAATATCTTTGGGAAAGGTATGCATCCAATTATTCTCCCTCTAACTATGGGTAAACTCTGCTTAAATTGACATTGTGTCACATCTTACTCATAGAGAGGGGTTGGTTAATATCTTATTATAATGGAGATTGTGGGTTTGTCTGTCTGTAACCGAAACTATATTACTATACAAGTCACAATTCCCTTAATTATTTACGTCAAATTCTCCATGATTTCATTCTTTTAAACCTTCAGTTATTAATAAAAATTGTATTACATTATTAATACTGTTGACCATATCTACATACTAATAACATGCAATTGTATTTATATATATACAACAAAATAGCGGTTTACAGTTTGAACGAGAAGGCTAATTTGCATATTGATATTTAAAATGTTATTTTAATAAATATGTGCTTGGTATTATTGATTTCTAATTGTTTGGTTTTATCTTAAGAAATATAAACAAAAATCTCGTGGATAAATCTTAAAAGAAATTTATTTACAGGTAGAAATAACTGTAATATTATCCTTTACTTCCTATTTTAACTAAACAGTTTAATTAGGAAAATGTACCAATGAAAGACAGGAGTAACGGAAATGATGGAAGAGTTAGTTTCAAAGTTGTTCTATTTTTCAATCATACCCCCTATGTTCAAAATCTTTTTATCTACATTCTTATTCAGTTTCATTAGCCTTTCTAATTTAATATGATATTTTATTATAAAATTTAACTAAAATACTTGCACCCGGAGGGTGCATATATTTGCTAGTGTATATAAGGATGCTACATGCTGTTTTGAACAAATCATGGATGTAGCACCCTACAAGACAGCAGCTATATGGTTTACTTACCTCACATTACACAAACCATCCAAGTAAAACAAACAAGACATGCTGGATGCAGCTGGAGAAATAAAGACGAACTCATATAAGATGTTCCCCTATAGACTTATACTAAACAACACACAAGTGTTGGCTGACCAGCAAAAAAACCAAAAAAAACCCAAAAAAAACAGCTCTATGCAGATACAGGATATCTTTGGTTGGTTGGGTTTTACGGCATGTCAACCCCTTGGGTTATTTTATGCCGAATACTTCTATTGGTAAAAAAAAATGTTTAATGCTAACAAAGTTTTGAAATAATTTCATTTTTAATGGATAATACAATTTTGTTTATAAACTCATGTTTTCTATTTAACCCATAGATGGGACCCTCACAAGTGCTACCACTCCGGGTCAGAGTGGACCAGGGAGCAATGGTGTTGAAGGGGTGCTCCACATTCTCCAAAACTGGAACCTCACCATCAGATAGAGTTTAACGTCATTCCCAGGACATGTAGACCCTCAGCCACCGCCTTCTAGCACCCATATGATAAAAAGTGTTGGGGATTGCCATAAGGGCAATAGGGCTGGGAAAATCATATAGGTGCTAGGGCTTGACGTGACCAGCTGATTGATCGGAGGGGGCCTCTCCGACATACAGGATATCATCTAAAGGACTCACAAATAGGGACAGATAGTGAGAGAATCAAAGGAATCTGTGCTGTTGGTGTATCATCATGATTATGTATATTCATTATATGTAAAAAAATTTCCATTCCATTTATGGGACATTGACAAGATATAAATATAGCAATTTTTGTCAACATCCCATAAATGAGACAATGGTGCTTATTATAATGGAAATTTGGTGTCTGTCTGTAACCGAAACTATGTCACTGCTTACATCACAATACCCTCAGAAATTGCATAAGTTTATCAATGAGTATTTAATTTATAGTTGAAATCATTAATACATAGCATAAATCATATTAGCAATGTCTCTATGAAAATCTGACTTAGATTTGCCTCAAAACAGCCTATGTTATTAATGCACTTAGAATCCTGCATTGTGTCTTATATATCACTAAGAAATAAAGGTTTACATAATATATAGGGTGGTTAATTTGCATACTGGTTTTGACAAAACCAGGTTTGATAAATAATTATTTGGTGTTATTGATCTCTAATATTATTGTTGTATTCTACAACATTAATATCAATCCTATGAATGACTTTATATAGAAACCAATTAAAATAAATAATCTTTTTATATACATTCTTATTTAATTTTGTTAGTCTTTCTAATTTAATATATTTCATTACATTAAATTTAAATACTTACACCCGGAGGGTACATATTCTTGTTAGTTGGGTTAAAAGAGAATTTCGGTTATGGTCCCACTGATTTTTTTTTTCTATGATAAAGTTTGCCTTAGTACAATATGGTATCACTGACTATATTATTGTCATTATTATTAGTTATGCCTCCTTAGTTATCTCCCCTCTTTACTATCTTTTCACATCAACGATAGAGATAAAAAAAAGAATCTTCGCACATAATATACAGAATATTAATAATAAGTTAAGTCAGCGAACTGGCCTATAGTCAGTATCAGCCGAACAGTAAGGGAGTCTATCCTCTTTTACTAGCGCTAGACCAGGAAGATTGTTTCTTGCTAGGGTGGAGCACCACATCTACTGTCAGCTTGCAGATGCTTTACAGTACATATCTGTGCTACTTGTACTGAGTTGATGAGGACCAGTATCAAACCCAGAACCTAGTGATTCCTAGATAGATGCTCTACCAACTGAGCTAAACTGATAATACAACTGTAGTGAGAGAGGAGACCTACCTCATGCAACACGGTGTGACAGAGAGAGTGTCGGGCGTGAAGACTTGCCGTATTCTCGAAGGAAGCGGGCTAGGCTTTGCCTGGCATGTAGGACTGACCTAGAGTCGAACCCGCTTCCTTCAGAATGTGAGAGCTGTGGATGATCAGTGAAATAAGAAATAGCATAGTGGCCCGGTTGTAGGTGGTCGCGCCGTGCTGACGAGTGTCGCACGGACAATTATGAGAGAGGAGCCCGGATGTGGTGAAATTGAGGTGTATTTAAAGGACTTATTTTCACAGACCAGGGAAAACGACTGCAGTAGTATTTTGTTGTCGAGACGAGCGAGACAAAGAAATAATTTTGGATATTGGATTTTGGAGCGTGATACAGTTGGGAGTGTTTAAACTGTCGATTGGAACCTTGCGTCAGACTTGACTGTGACCATTAAGGCTACCTTCACACACTGATTAGAACATCTACCTACAAATCAAATTCTATTAAGTAATTAATTTGATAGTTCCCAAAAATGCCCTCTTAAATTCTTTTTTTTTTTTACCATTATTTCTGAAATCATCAAAATCAATCTGAAACTTTTTTTTAGACAATTACTGTTTTTGAACTGATTAGGTAATTTGTTCTAAAAAGTATATTGGTAATTTATGAGGAAGTGCATCCCAGTCCCCTGCCTCTGAAATTGCTGCCCGGTGAATTTTAAAATAACAACCCCAAGCTTCGACGCCACATCCGTATTACTTGAAAGAAAACAACCAACTTAGAGCGTTAAATGTATTTTTTTTTTTTTACTTGAAAGAAAACAACCAACTTAGGGCGTTAAATGTATTTTTGTCGTAATTCTTATTTATTTATCGTAATTTGTTTAGAAATTTATTTATAGAAATTTGTCGTAATTCTTGTTTATTTATAGAAATTTGTCGTAATTCGTGTTTATTTATCGTAATTTGTCGTAATTCTGGTTTATTTACCGTAATTTGTCATAATTCTTGTTTATCTATCGTAATTCTTGTTTATTTATCGTAATAAAAGAAAATCTTAGTATTTAATAGATATATATATATATATATATATATATATGAAGATGGATAGTTTTGAATAGACTGAGATTGATAGATAGATAAACAATAGGTAACACCTATTTTACCCCGTGAAATTTACCTCCCCCCTATATTTAACACAATGAAACTTGCAGAAGCTTGGGGTCATTATTTTAAAATTCACCGGGCAGCAATTTCGGAGGCAGGGGACCGGGACGCACTTCCTCATAAATTACCAGTATATTACTCTATTAGCCCAAAAAATCCCAATTGGTTAATAGACTTAATTTTTGAAATCTACCTTGACAGTAAATTTCCAGTTTGAGGAGAAATATTAAAAAATGTCTACCATAATTAAAAATTTAGTATAGTTTGCAATTACCCACTACCTTAAGCCAAATTATTTTAAGGAAGAAACAATAGCTTTCTCAAGAGTTTCAAAGTAATAAATTCTTTAAGAATAAATGAGAATTTAGAATCTAATTATTATCATTGTCAATTAATAGTTATTTTGAATATATATATATATCTTACATTTATGTTTTTTTGGGTTTTGTGTTTCTTATTTAATTTCCAATGCTTTTTATTGAAACTCTTAGACCAGCATTTTATGGTCATGAGTAAACTTCAAAGATCAAAAATAAAAAAATAAACATGTATCATCTTATTTTTTTTATTTCCAATATATGCTACTTACTAACAAGAGTCAGAGTTGTGATAAAAAGCATCAGAAATAAGACGAAAGAAGTTACTCATTCAAGTAATAATGAAACTCATTGCTTAACTTTTAGGCATTGAATAATGAAATAGTTTTGAAACATGTCTGTTTAAAGAACAATATTTCAAATTGTTAAAAAATAAAGAAATATTTCAGAGAAACCAAAATTTGAAATTTTTAAAATTGAGGGAAAGAGTTACAATTTCAATAAAACCAATTATAACTAATCTTGATCAATTTTTTTTTTTTTTTTTTTTTTTTAAGAGTAATTTTCTTCAAAGATGAAGAAACTAATTGTGCTAATTTTAATCTGCAAAGTAAAAACAGAAATTATCTTAATTAAAATCAATAAATGTTTAAAACTTTCATAGAATCTAAGATACACAGTACTGGTTTAGTTTCTTTGTTTAATGGCATATCAACCTTCAAGGGTTATTTAATGCCAAAGCCATCCTTGTAGAAGAACAGTAGTGTTACTATTTAACTCATAGCTGCGGGGATGAGGTGGCTTATACCTTTCCCAAGGGTATTAAGTCCGAAAGTTAATGTATAGCATGACAGGCGTTCAAACTCGCTAACTATGATGTTGCAGTCCAACACATTAGCCACCACACTACCTGAACTCTCCCTGAACAGTATTAATGCAATAAAAGGTTATCACATTTTAAAAACATATAATTGACAAAAAAAGAAATCATTTTAAACAAAAAAAGAAAAAAGAAAAGATGGAATTATAAAGAATCCTTATATTTCTTCTTATCATACAATATCTTAAAAATATTTTCCGTCTTTTTTCTCTTCCTGGTTTTGGGAAGAGAAACAAAAAAAAAAAAAATTAAAAAAAAAAAAAACAAGAAATAATTTTATTATCAGCATAATCCTATTTCTTGATTGATGTTAACACTTTGAAATCTGAAGAACTTTACTTTTTCTGTGATTTGATGGGGAAACACCATTGTTGGATTTTGCTGATCGGACAATGGATGTCGACCTGGGTGGGGGAATGGGACGAGCTGAGATGGCAGATGAAGAAGAAGGAGAGGGATGATTAGCAGAATGAGAAAACGAGGAAGGTAGATGGGCTGGAGCATGAGATGGGGGTCTGCCATTGGTAAGCTGCGAGAAAGAATGTCTTGAAAATGGTTGTGTACTTTCTGAATTTACTGATGAAGATTGTTGTTGTTGTTGTTGTTCTCCAGAATATCGCACACTTAATGGGAAGTGGGACTGGCTACCATCAGATTTTGATGATGCCAAAGGAAAATCCGAATAACGAAGGTTGTCCATTGGCTCATAATCATAAGATGGGGGCACACGGCTTCTGACAGTTTGGAGATTGGGAGAGGGTTTACTAGAGGAAGGTTTCTCCAGGTCCTTGAAACACACCCTTTTTTGTAGAACCCTCCCTTCAGAAGAGCGAACAGAAGCTGGGGAGGGTAAATAGTTAGTTTGATTATTGAACTGAGGATTCGCAGCATCAGCCCCCAAAATGGCAGGGTCAGAGTATCGCTTAATCAGGGAATGGGTTGATCTTGGCCTGGGGTAGGGGACTTGTTTAGCATTTGAGTCTGAGTTTTCACTCTCAGAATTTGTCATTGCAGGAAGCACAGTAGTATAATCAGGAATAGATTTTCTATGGACAGGGTCGTTATATTCAGCGTGCGGAGAATTCTTCAGCTGAAAATCTGTGTTTGTGAATGCATGCAGTTGAGAGTTTATTGTTCGTTTTTCTGCGTGCGATGGAATGGTTCGAGAAGGAACTTCAGGCTCTAAGACAGAATATTCTGGAGATTCTGCTGTTGTGTGAGAACGGTCGGAACTAAAAGTGGAAAATGTCCCCAGATGTGTTTTAGAAACTGGAAGATCTGTTGAATGAACAAGGACAACAGTGTCAAAAGATCTTGGTAGATGAGATTCTTTCTCTGACTGGTTTTGACTAACTGATTCCTTGTTGTTATTGGAGTGGTTGCCTTGCTGCTGCTGCTGCTGCTGCCCAGAACTTGCCCTTCCTTTTGAATTACTTTCACTTGAAGATGACAAACATTTAAAAGCAGAATTGCTAGTCTGCCGAAGCTGCGGCTTGGCTGGTATTGGGGGTTTTGCCTGCGCATTACAAGAGGAAGAAGAAAGAATTTCTGATTGGTTGTTTTGGTTACTAAAAGAACTAAGTTGCGATGAAGAAAGACTGTTTAATATTTGTTGTGTGCCTTTACTCCATCCAGAAGATGGCGGTGGTGGTGGTGCAGGAGGAGGAGCATTCTTACTTGTCATATCTGAGTACCTGTCCATCAAAAAATTCTGGTTACCTGCCAAACCATTTGTAGATTTTCCTGTTGCGGAACAGGATGAAAATTGGTTGGTAGCACCAGACAGGGGCAGATCCAACTGGTTTTCTGTAGAATTCACCCACAAACCACCTCCTCCTCCTGCTCCTTGATGAGGTTCTTTTTTAATAGCACTGTTTGGGCAGATTGCTGCTGAAGACTTGCTTACATTCGGAGAACCACTTCTACATAATGAGTTTGGGGAATATTCCCTGCATACCATTGATGACCGGCAACTGCTGTTGCTAGCATAAATTCCAGAACTCTTATCTGAGGGACTAGGAGTATGCCTAAATGTTATCGTATCCCCCGTTTGACTACAAGAAGGACTCGCTCGTCTGGAAGAACTGGCCGAACTTGAAGAGTATGGACTGTGGCCATCAGGGCTGGATTTCATTCTTTGCTGGATCTGTTCCGCACGGAGAATGTGTGTTTTCTTTTGTGACTGAACAAAACTGGCTTTCTGAAGTTGTTCAACTGCTTCTCGTTGGGGTGCAACATCAGCCAAAATCTTTTGGGCAATCTCTTCAGGGGTCAGAGAAGTAGAACCCGGACTTGGCGCCTTCTGTTGCTCACCACTTCCTCCTCCAACTCTCTTGAAAAGGGAATTCGATGAAGAAAACACAGGTCTTGGATTTTTAGGACTCTGAGAAACAGTTGAAAAAATCCCACTATCGCTTTTATTGAATTTGGAAGCAAGGAAACTAATCCTGGAACTTCCACTTCCGGATGTACAACTTGGGGATAATCGGTCAAAAGGTTTGTCCGAAAATGTTTCTTCATTGGAAGAACTGTGAGCATCTCCTAGTTCTCTTTTGTCTCTTTCAATTTGTTTTTGAGTAAAATGGTGAGTGGCATCTAATCTAGGACTTTCTTTATCACCGAAATCACTGCAAGAATCATCCATAGAATAAGATTTTATCAACCTTTTCATGTGAGAGGGAGCTCTTTGAAATGTATCAGTAGATCCACCTGAAACAGAAAACATACATTATTTAAGAAAGAGGTCACTGTACAAATTATATATATATATATATATATATACACACACAAGTAAATCCATAACTGAATGATGGGAAAAAATTATTTTAGACAAAACCTATTCATTTTTCAACATAATCTCCTTTTCAATATATCAAACACTAGCAGAGCTACCTGGCATTGCCCAGGATTTAAAAAGTGAAAAATATATCTCTTATCTATATCTATAGATTAATAAAAATTATTTTTCTATAGATTTTTTTAATTATCTTGTATTCTTTATATATTCTTGTTTTAAGTTTGTATTTTTTCTTTTATTTGCTTTTTATCAGAAAATTATTCGTTTCATCCCTTATTAATTTATTTTTTAATCCTTTTTTGAATTAATTTTTTAATATATCATTGCTTTATACCCTTATTACATTTTTTATTTAGCTTTTCTTATGGAAAATGAGGGGTAAAAGTTTTTTACCTCCCTCTTCTCGACAAAAAAAGGTGTGGATTTTATTGAACTTTTGGTCTTTACTAGTCTTCACCAAATTTCCTTTATAAAAGGACTAAGTCATAGTACAAACAAACATACAGACAGTATATATATGATTTATTCTCAAAAAAAAAATATATATATATATGATTTATTCTCAAAAATTTATTCTCAAAAAATAAAAAATTCACTCTGATGAAGGTCGTAAAAAATCTCTCTGTGTACAGAATATTTTTACATTTTTCCTATTATTATTATTATCATTATTTCAACTTCATCTGATTATTTTAATAATAATAATAGCGTAATCCGTATACATTTTTATAAACAGACCGAAACACATGTGCAAGTGATATCGATTAAAAGTGATATCGATTAAATTCATTTTTGTCCATCTACATTTCTTTACTCATTTTTTCCTCATATATATATGTATGTAAAAGTAAAAATTTCAGATCAACAGTTAACAACAACATATCAGGTTAACATTTTGCAGAACATGCAGGGAAAGTTAAGTTTGAAAATCTAAATAAATGTTTTAACACACACACATTTATAAAAACTGAAAATTGGTGTAAAAATACCCAAGACTTATTTCCTTTCCTATTTCCTTCTTTTGATTTGTTCAAAAGTTAAATCCCGCTTTGAAAGAAATCTGGAAAAATAATCTTTGAAAATGCTTACCTATTTTCTGTCCTGACTGAATATCATGTATGGCAATGTTAGGAGTACTTTGAGAGTTTGGTATATGCAAAAGATTGGATAACTCATCAGGACTACTTGTGCTGCTTACTGACATACAACTTTCTGGACTTGTTGCAGGACTGCGAAATAAGCAGTTTTCAGGTGGATACATGGCTTTGATGCGACTCTGGTGAGAGAGACAAAGTGATGGGTCTGGAGGAGGAATTTTTGATGATTTGTAGTGAGTACTACTTTTACCAACCAAACCACCCTATATACAGAAGAAAAAAAAAAGGAAAAAATAAAAACAATGAGAAACAATGTGCCAAGTGTATGGGGTGTGGGGGTTTTAAATTTGTAGAATACTATATATGTTTTATGGCTGTAGGTTATTCTCTTTCTAATCAAGCCAAGAAATTTTCAGCATTCCTTCATGATTATTAAAATACTAGCTTAACTCTTAACGTCCTATACCACCTCATTCCACCCGGCCAGATGTCACATTCATTTTCCTAATCTGCCCCAAACGATAGCCTTTGTTTAACTGTAATATTAAACATATTTAGAAGTCTTTAATTCAAGGGAAATAACAGGTAAGTTTTAATGAAAAGGCCATTTTTTTAGCCATTTTTGATAAATGGTTATAGGTATTGGGCTCTGGACTTAGAAAATTCTCAACAGGATGTTAAGAGTTAAAAGATGCCCTATCAGGCAGTGAGCTCCTGCAGAGGCCTCTTGATTGTACCTTCGACCCCACAATGACACTTCGTGCATTGAGTACATATTAAATTTTATTGAACTTGAACAACAGTTTTCATTAAAACAATATAATTTTGATTTGATTTGTTCTTGTTTTATGGCATATCAACCTCAATGGGTCATTTAATGCCGACTACATTTTTGAAATGAATTGGTGATAATGTTTAATTTTCTAAAGGTTTTTTTTTTTTTTTTGGACATATTTTTTGTGAATGAAACTTTTAGATGATTTTTTTTTAACATATATTTTTGTGTTTTCATTTTTTTGGAAGATTTTTAGATTGTTGTAGTAGATGTGTGCTTCTTTTATGTATCCAAGTAGTTTTTCTGGGTTTATTTGGTAGAATATCTGTTTTAGATTTGTTGTTTGGTAGTATTTTTTTCGTATTTGTTTTAGGTTGCTACATTCTGTTATATATGTGTTTGATTGTGTAGGGTTTTTGGCATGGTATTCAATATGGGGCTGCTTCTTTTTTGAGGAGGTATGAATGGATAATGTATGAGTGTCCTATTCTTAGTCTGGATAATATTACTTCTTCTTTTCTGGATATTTTGGTTTGATTTATTTGAAGTTTTCCTATTTGTGGCATTATTTCATGTAGTTAAAACAATATAATTTGTTTATTTAAAACTTATTACAAAGCAGCGTGATAAACAATATTTTTGGCTTTTCCATTGGGGACAGTACAAATAGCTAGTTTCCATTCCCAAGCCTTGAACTGTCTTTGATAAAAGTAGGATTCTATCAAATTATTAACAAAAATTGACATCATACAAAAAATTTGTCATGAAAAATTACTTTTAAAAAATTCAAACAAAAGTAAAATATTAATTTTTTTTTAAATCGCCGAAAACAATTGCAATAATTAAAACTTGGGAATCCTAAATTTACGGATTGCCAGTCTGAAATATTTTTGATTTGCTAACAGAGTTAGCCTGATTCCAAAATGGTATAATATGTTTGGCTATCGCCTCTCTAAGAGTAAAATTGAAAAAAATATGACCCACTGATATTCCCATTTATTATTAGATATTAACTGTATATTTTTTTATTTCAATCTCTTACCTGTTGCATAAGATGGTGTCGATTAAGATTTCTCATTTTTTCCATTTCTGCAGGATTAAACAAAGACTTTTTCTTGGCCCGTGGTGATAATGGGGGAGTACCAGCCAAATTAGACAATGTGGAGGCTGATGTGGTTGTGGTGTTGGAACTATGAGAAGAAGACAAACTCTCCAAAGAACTGGAACTGTCTAAAGCAAGACTTTTTGGAGCTTCTTGAGTATCTGGTTAAACAAAATAAGAAAAAAAGTTAAATTTATATACCAGCAATAAATATTTTAGTTTTCACTAAGAATCATGGCAATGAAATGTCAAATCTATTTTCTTGAGATCAAATTTTGGACTCTAATGAAACACTTAGAGAAAAGACTTGATGGGAACTACCCAAGGATGCTGCATGCAGTCTTGAAGAAATCTTTAAAGTACTACTACACAAGAAAAGCAGCTGTACTGTCACACAAACCATCTAAGTAAGATGAACAAGACAGGCTGGACACTTCTGGAGAAGCAAGGAAAAACTCATAAGTGACATTCTCCTGTAGACACCTACATATGGACGGTGTGTCCATAGTGTAGACTGACTAGCAAAAAGCTACATCAATCAGCTCTACACAGATTCTGGATGCCATGCAGAAGACCTACCAGAGACAATGATTGATAGAGATAGTTGGATTTTTTTTTTTTAACTCAATTTTTTAAAAACCCATTTTTTCTATTTAACTCATAGATAGGACCCTAGCAGGTACTATCACTCCAGGTCAGAGTGGACCTGAGAGTCAGAGCTCCAGAATTGGTACTTCACTAGATGTAGTTTAACGTCATACCCAGAACACCACCCAGTGAAAATCAAACTCACAAATAATAATCTATCTCACAAACTATTAAACACCACCATAGGCACTTAAAAAAATTCCTTTAAGCCATGAAATATGACTTATGTAATTTTTGTAAGATAGTTTAATAACAGTAAAAAAAACTCCTGTGAGGATAATGTATGAATGACCAAAAGTTCAAGTAAAGAAATGAACTGCTAAATTTGCTTACACAATAAAGTAGGTTGATTTTTCACTATTTTTGAAATATCAAATTCTCTTAAAATATGCCCCATCACCACTGACAAGCTACTTTTTACTTAATAAGTAAGCTGTAACAGTGATAACATTTTAAAAGATTGAAATCTATTTCCTCAAATGAAGGCAAAGTTTTGAAGAAAGATATTTTGTGTGGTAATTCTTTATGGTAATTTGCAACTTTTACCACATGGGAGATGTAACAGTTTCAAATTACACAAATTATTTTATTTATAGTGCTAAAATTTTGTGTAGGACCGGCTACATTCTTTTTGGGAGGAGCTGATGATAAAAGAATTGAGCACCAATGTACAACAGATTCTTTGAACAATCTGTATTCAGTGTTTTTCATTCTCCTAGACTAGTTGCCTTACCAAAGCTAAAGAGTCCATTTACCCATTGTTGGAGCAGGTAAGAGGAGGATTCAGGCCTTTTCCAAGGGCATTAGCACAAAGTAAAATAGAAACTGCATGGTTTAGGATTTGAACTTGGCTCATTGACTATTTCTCACAATGATAACACATTATGATAAAGACACACTGGAATCACTGTTTTTTTTCTGCTAGATGACTGAAGTTAAGCAGCAATGAGCCTGTTCAATATTTTATTGGGTAACCACTTAAGCAATAGCAGGTACTGTAAGCAACCCAAGTCCTTTGCTTATCAAAATGACTTGATTCAGCATTAAATGACCTCTCCCCCCCCCAAAAAAAAAGGGTTGATATGCCGTAAAACCAACCAACACAATAATAATAGTTATGCCACATGCATCTTCTTGTATAAAAAAGACAAATATTCAAATTGTAGAATGTGAAACTAAATTCAAGTTGATAATAAGAAATCATAAGTGCCAAAAAAAACAATTGGACACATGGCACAAGGAATATAGGTGTTGAGTTAATACAGTTCTAAGTGACAATCATCTCTGGGTTGCAGGTTCAATCCTGGCCAACGGTGACAGTAACATAGAATAATTAACACAGCTTAACTCTTGAACCCAGTCATCATTAACAGAATGAGAACAGTCGAATTGGGTTTGGCTGAAAGTTTCATGAAGGCTCCCAAGTCCGAAAAGAAATACCTGAAGAAGGCTGGAGAGCACATCGGCTAAAATATTGTGTAGATAACAAAGAAGAGGACAATAGTCCAATTTATCAAGCTTCATCTAAAAAATTCAGAGAAATAGTGAAAAAAAAAACAAAAGAAAAGAAAACAGTTCTTTCTCTGCTAGTAAAGAGTTAGTGATTGATATTTTTCTGAATTATATATATATATATATATATAAAGATAATTCTAATGAGTCAGACAAACCTACTAAAAGTTTCGCTTAATCAGATCTCAGCCCTGAAGAGCATTAAGCGAAACTTTTAGTAGGTTCGTCTGACTCATTAGATTTATCTTTATTATTTGCTCTACTTAGGTATTGAGCACTTTTTACTTATTAGCTTTAGTCTCCTGGCGGTTTTATATGAAAATATATATATATATATATATGCATATAGATTGTTTTTTCTTTTGGCCAAAATATTGTACCAATAGATTATTTTTTTTGTTGGTACGATTATCTTGGTCTTTTCTTTTTTTCCAAAAATTTTTTTCTCCCCGATTGATGTTTGGCAGTATATTTTTACAATCAAACTATTTGCTGGGTTTTTTTTCTCACCGCGAGGATTTACCAATAAGTTTGGTATATTAAATATATATATATATTATATACTCACCAAAAACTGCTACGAGTGACTGTAGGGCAAACGTAAGGTGACGCTTTGTGGCTTGTTTGCCTAATCTCAACGTGACATCATCACGACCAACATCAAGTAAATCAAATCCTTAGAAAGAATTAAAAGGAAAAAAAAAAAGTCATATTTAATTTAACAAATAAACAAACATTATCCTCTTTCTAATCACATTTCTGTAATCAATCTTTAATAAACTCTGCATACAAATCTGTGGTTGATTTGAAATGTTGTATGAGACACAGTCATAAAGAACTAAAGCTGTTTGGTCCTCATACATTGAAAGTGACAGGAGAGTTCATTAAATATACTAGCAAATATATGCACCCTCCGGGTGCAAGTATTTAAGTTTTAATGTAATAAAATATTGTAATATTTTAATGTAATAAAGTATTGTATTAAATTAGAAAGGCTAATGAAACTAAATAAGAATACAAATAAAAAGATTTGAAACAGAGGGGGTATAATAAAAGATTTGAAACAGAATGAGTATAATAAAAAATGGAACTGAAACTTACTCTTCCATCACTCTCGTCTTTCATTGTTATTTTTTTCTAATTTAAGTATTTAGTTAAAAGAGGAAGTAAAGAATAAAATGACAGTTATTTTATCTTGTTAACGGATTTCATTTAAGAGATTTCATTTCATTGAAGAGATTTTTGCTTATATTGATTAAAATAAAACCAAACAGTTAGAAATCAATAATACTAAGCACATATTTATTAAATTCGATTTTTTAATATCAATATGCAAATTAGCCTTCCCGTTCACATTGTAAAGCGCTATTTTGTTGTATATATAAATATAATTGCATGTTGTCAGTATGTAGACATAGTTAACAGTATTAATAATGTTTATTAATAATTGAGAGATAAAAATAAAGGAGAATGTGATGTCAATAACTAAGAGAATTGTGACTTGAGTAGGAATATAGTTTCGGTTACAGACGGAAAAGCACACAATCTCCATTATAATAAGATATGATATAAACAGGTAGATCTAAGTTAAGATAGCATAGACACAGAGTCAACAGCTCTGTAAGAAGGGTTCAAAGTTACATATATTGGATACACGACTCCAACGAAGGTTAACAGACAAAACATTTAATATAGTACAGCACATGGATATGACGAGATACAAAGTACATGGGTAAAACAAAGTTACATGTAGAAAGATAAACACACATTCATGAATGGTACAAGATATACAAAAAGTACAGACATGAGACTAGGGATAGTCCATGCTGTGTTAATTCACTTACAGTAATGTAAGTGGGGCCAAAAGCCCCAACGAGAAGGGATAGACCGTGTCTAGCCCATGTGTCTCGTGGTTACTGGAACAGGAAAAGAGGGAGAAGCGTTTTGAGCCAGCCGCTTAAATACTATATCCCCCTAGTGGGCACCAGCAAACTAAACCGGGCAGACAACTCTCCCAGGCAAATACGAAACTAACACTACAGCACTGTCAGTTTTTCTTGGTTTGATGGTCATATAGGTGAGAAACTGACAGTCACCAAGCTCCATTGACTGTGTCTACACTATTCTTAGATCCACATGCTTTATCACTGATACTGAGCACTATTTATTTATAAATATAGCAAACTATATTATCATTATCATGTGTGTGTGTGTGTGTGTGTGTGTGTTTGTTTAAGTGACCCAGATGATCCTATGGCATGAAAAGTGCTTACAGTGTTTTACATTTTTAAACTCTGACTGAACAATTCATATTAGCTCTGCCTACTTTAAACCGCTCACAGCGGCTCTGCCACCACTGCAAAAGCAAAGTACAAAAACTGAGGGTTAGCTCATTATAATTGAGCCGAAGGACTCAGTTTATATTAATAATAGGAATTTATTTAAATAGAATGAGTTCTGAGATGAATAGGTAGTGAACTTTGAAATATTCCATCATACAGGTAAAAAATACCAGGGAAATTTGGTACAGCCACGAGTCAGGGGGAATTTTGTAGACAAAGAGTTAAAGAATGATAAATAAAGAAATTTCAAACTTACTCCATAATATTATGGTACGTGTACTAAAAGTAACAAAATAATTTTGCATGAAGTTGATATTTTTTCTAAATTGCAAGGTTTTACAAACATAGAAATATAGCAACAATTAAAACAATTGAGAATGAGACATGTAAGGGAAAAAAAATGTTGCCTTTGGAAAATCTGTAGAAAAATCTTACCAAGAGAAGCCAGAAATTCATGACAACCTGGAATCTGCCACAACTTCACATTGATGGAAACTTCAACAATATTTTCTTTAGATGAAACACGGCTGAGAATATCATGCATCTGTAATATTCAAAAAAAAAAAAAAAAAAAAAAAAAAAGATTTTCTTTAAATTATTTCAGTTGATAAAATTAATAGGAATAAAATATTAAGGAGAATTATATGCTAATTTGTTGATCCCATGGAAATTCTGTGGAGTTTCTTGCATCCTGTATGTTGTTGTGGTTGCAAATTTCTTGCTTGCTGGTCCTTTTCATTGAAACATTTGCAGAAGGAGAGTCAATCATACATATGTATTTACCAACCCCTCTACACAAGCAGGATGTTAGATAAGGTCAATTGTTTGAGTGGAATTTAATAGGTTTGAATTCAGAGTTTTCCTTCTCTTAGACTGGTTGCTATCCTAAGGTTAAAAAGCCCAGTCTGCCCTACTATTTACCCATAGCTGGAGAGGGAATAGTTAGATTCATAATTTCCCCAAGGGTATTAGCACTATGTGAAATGCAAATAACTTCATTATGATTTAAAGTCAGATCACACTGTCCATTTCCTACAGCAATAACCATTACAAAATGAGAACCTCCAAATACACACACACATATATATATATATATATATATATATATATATATATATATATATACATACATATATATACATATATATATGAAGATAGGAGGGTTGGAGTAAAATCCGACAGTATGAGGTAAGGTAAAAGGATAGTGAACAAAAAATAATAACTCAAACAAGTCTGAGAGTTGAAATATTTCGTCCTTTCATAAGGACTTCCTCAGTCAACTGACTCTTATTCAAAACACACACATGTACGTAATTTTTGCTTTGAATAAAAGTCAGTTGACTGAGGAAGTCCTTATGAAAGGACGAAATATTTCTACTTTCAGACTTGTTTGAGTTATTATTTTTTGTTCACTATCCTTTTACCTTACCTCATATATATATATATATATATATATATATATATATATATATATATATATATATATTGTCATCAGAATACAGCGTTCCATACTCACGCCATAAAATAGAATATTTGATGTCATATTTCAAAACCGTCTCCTTTTTCAAACCTCAAAAATTATTAAACGGACTGAATAACAAGGACTACCACTCGCTTTTCTCACTATTCTGTGATAAATAATTTCTTATCACCTTCCACATACCAACAAATGCCCTGAAGATGATCTAATTAATAGATCGAAACACTGCAGCATCGGCCAATAAACTCACCACTTAACCCATTTAAACCTGTGTATTTTTATTTTTCTCAATACACTTACATACCGTCAGATTCACTTCCTTTCTTCACACACACATATATATATATATATATATATATATATATATATAAAGAGAGAGAGAGAGATATCTTTGACATTCTTTTGCTTATGCTCTAGTCTGATTTATACTTATTGGTTTTGGTTATTTTGGCAAACAAAAAATAAACAGCTAAAGTCTATTTTTTTGCAAAGATGGCATGTCTTGTATTATTCTGTAAAGTGGTTATGCATATTGGAATGCAAACTAAAAGCTCAGAGATAAATCCTTGTTGATTTATACTTAAAAAAAAAAAATTGGTGAATTAATAACAATGCATGTACCCAACAAAAATCATATAACATAATTTTATCATATACGTTATGTCAGAAGAAAATAGTTTGTAAAAACAGTGACTTAATCCTTCTTTCATTTATATTGACAATTTTTTTCCTTGTCCTTCTCCAGCCATTGCCATACGTCCATTTCCTCCATGCCAGCAGATTTAATAGATTGATTTTAATGGTAAAACTGGAACCTCACCATCAGATAGAGTTTAACATAATTCCCAGGACATGTAGACCCTGTCTTCGCCTTCTAGCACCCATATGATAAAAAGGGGTTGGGGCTTGCCATAAGAGCAATAGGGTTGGGAAAATCATATAGGTGCTAGGGCTTGAAGTGACCAGCCGATTGATTGGAGGGGGCCTCTCCGACCACCCGTCTAGCCCAAGATAGGGCCAAAGTGGAATATTGCAAGTCATGGACTGCTCAACCACCTGGGTTCTATCTCCTTAAGCATCACGGGTCGCCACCCATGGCCAACAGGTGGCTCTATTGGGGGGGGAGTCTTACCTCTCTGCAGAGGTGCAGTCGGTGCATTCTAACACCCCAGCCGACAGGGCGGCCTGGACCTGGGATCAGTGGAAAGAAAACCAACACAAGTAACCTCAGTGATCAGTGACACCTCTCCTTTCATTTATATTGACAATTTTCTCCTTCCTTTTTTTTTTTCTCCACCTTCTCTAGCCACCACCACACCATCATTTTCTTCAATCCCACATATTTAATTGATTGATTTTAATGACATGTTAACCCATCAAAGGTTATTTTATACCTAGAAGGTAGGGAATTGCATTCAATTGTATTCATATTTACATTTTTTTGTGTACTGGTTTTTTTAATAGGTTTGTTTTGGGGTTTTTATGTACGGAGTCCTTTCACCTCCAAGTTACTCTTATATAAACTAAATTTCAGCCTTCAGAATTCAGCCACTTAGCCTCTTGTAAGACACATACAAGCCATCACTTGATATATTAGTATAGATTCACTGATATAACACTTTTTATATATTTTCTCTAAGCAGAAATAAAAATTATCACTTCAATATAGTAGAATCACATCACAACAATAAAATATAAAATGAAAGTATAATTTATTTGACAATTACATATCAGATATGCATTTACATTTATCTGAATAAAAACATTTTGATAAGATAATTGAACTTTTATTAATATTGTATATAATATAATAAAAGTAGAAAAGAACAAGAAAATACTCACAGTTGTAATAATAGCTTCTCCTGCTTCATAATTGTTCAAAAATTTTGAAAGGGCTGTTATTGAGTTGGAAGGTAAACCTACAAAATTAAAAAAAAAAAAAAGAAAAAGAAAACAACATATGAACATAAAGAACTAGAAACATTGGAATTAATAGGATAATAAATTTTATTGAAGTTTTATATGAAGTATAGACAAGTGAAAGTTTTACCTGAAAAAGTTTAATGGAGGCAGAAAGCTTATTTAACATAGATGAAATGTGTTCTATTTAATTGAAGATTTTTTACATTATTTCTCTGACTTTAGTCTGAACATATCAATCGGCTTTCTAATGCCACATCATCATCATCGTCATCATGTTGCACTGGCGGCACAAATATCCATGACAACCTCTCACCAACCGTCCCTGTCACTCATTGTCTTTGTCCTCCGCACAGCATCCAGTATCTGCACAGAGCTGGTCTATGTATGTCTTTACTGGTATGTATGTCTTTACTGGTACAGTATGTCCATGTGCTGGTTTCCACAGGAGGACGTCACTTACAAGTTCATATTTACTTCTCCAGCAGTGTCTTGTCCGTCTTACTCAGATGGTTTGTTTGATAGGGGGCAAGTGGCCATATAGCTGCTTCCTTGTGGAGTGCTGTTTCCACGATTTGTTCAAGATCACATATAGCATTCTTGTGCAGCTCCCATCTAGCCTATTCTCCAGACGCCTCATCAAGGTCCAAGTGGTGCAGCCATACAGTAGCACTGATATCACCACTGCCTGGAAGAATTGTCACTTTAACTTGTCTGTGAGATGATGCCACATACTATTGATATTAAACACTTTGTCATACAATTTCAAAAATAATCTTATCAAGAAAGATTTTACAGGTACCAAATTAATAATTACATATTTACCAACCCCTCCACATGAGCCAGATGCAATACAAAGTCAATTTCGTAAACAGAATTTAACAGGTTTGAATTCAAAATTTTACTTCTCCAAGACTGATTGCCTAACCAAGGTTAAAGATCCCAGTCTGCCCTACTATTTACCCATAGCTGGAGGGAAAATAGTTTATATAGATTTATACCTTTCCCAAGGGTATTAGCATTATGTGAAATGCAAACAGCCCCATCCAGGATTTGAACTCGGGTCGCCAATCCATTTCCTACAACAATAACCATTACACAAATAGCACCTCCAAAAGTAGATATAGTTAGTTTCTAATAAAAGAATTTTAAAGAATCTTTTTTTCTTTTATCCCCACCAATTCTCTGGAAATTTTTATGATAGAAAATTTAAATGTTCTTTTTTTTCCCATTTTTGTAAATTAAATTCAATCTACTTATTTCCTTAAAACCAACTTGTAAGTCTTGGAGACTGACACTAAAACTTAGGTAAGCCTATCTCCAGGAGATTTTTGGTTCCTCACCCTCTAAATTTTTCAATCTACTTATTTTCTTAAAACCAACTTACCAAGTAAGGCTTGGAGACTGGCACTAGCCCTGGTAAGCCTATCTCCAGGATCTGTTTGTGGAAAGAATACTGCAACTGGCATTCCATTGGCTGCTGGTTCAAAGCGGAATCCTACTGAATGTAACAAATCTTTCCAGCCATTTATCTGACCAACCTTGTTTTCAATACTTTGATACATTGTATACATTGGATTCTTGGCACCTTGATGAATTCTTTGAAGAGATTTCTCAATCTAAAACAAAACAATTCAAATTAAAAAAACGTTAGTCATAAGTTACTAGTAGAATCATAAAAAAGATTTATATTTTATAAGTTTTTACAAATTTACAGACCTCATTATAAATAATAGATCTGGTTAGTCACCCCCCACCCAAATAAAAATTTTTCCCCAAAGTGTCTAAAACGGGAGTTTTTAAATTTCAAAAGAGGATACCCTAAGCTTTCAAAAAATACCAAATTTAGCTTGATAACAATTTTTCCCCGTCCACCTTCTTATCTACCAGACTATAAGTTATGTTTAAGATTGAAACAATTCAAATTCACTACAATTAATGTGAGAAGATATATACTTTGGTCCTATTGAAGAGACCAGCAAACAAGCATTAGGTTTAGGCTCCAAGTTACCACCACAATATTAGCCAAGTGGATAAAAAGCCTTGGTTAAAGTCTATCGAGTTACCTGGAGTCTAGGAGTTCAATTTCCAGGTTGTGTAGTATATAAAAGTTATATAGTCAAGTTCAGTAGAACTAGAGACAAACAGACATCTCAAGGAAAAATTCAAAAACAGTTAGAGGAGTCCAGTGGTGATTATGAAGGTACGGCAACTCAGAAGCCTCCCTCTGATTGTTCTGATAAGAAAAGAATTCCCAAATTTGTCATTGAAATCCAAGTCATGATTGACATCAATGCCAGTCAATCAGGTCCATAGCCAGGCACATGGGAGTGTCAGAGTTTCTTATCAGGCAAATAAGACATTTCCTTTTTCTCATACAAGATGAGAAAAGGACAATTTTTTTTTATCAAAGCCATGAAAGACATGAGGAAAGACTTTCAACAAACTCCTGCATCTTCTATAAGTAAACATGCTTTGTTTTTTTCTCAGATGAGAAAAATTTGTGCCAGGATCATATGGTGAACTCACAGAACAACCATTGGTTTGCTCTATCCCCAACAAAATATCTTATTATAATGGAGATTATGTGTTTGTTTGTCTGTAACCGAAACTATATCACTGCTTAAGTCACTATCCATTTTGTTATTATACATCACATTCTCCATGAATCATTTTTATTCAAGCCTCAATTATTAATAAAATTGTTTTTCATTATTAATACTGCTGGTCATATCTGCGTACTAATAACATGCAATTGTATTTATATATACAACAAAATAGCAGTTTACAGTGTGAACGGCAAGCCTAATTTGCATATTGATATTTAAAATTTGATTTTAATAAATATGTGCTGGGTATTATTGATTTCTAATTATTTGATTTTATCTTAATGAATATGAGCAAAAATCTCGGAGATACATCTTAAAAGAAATCAATTAACAAAAAGAAATAACTGTAATTTTATTCTTTACTTCCTGATTTAACTAAATAGTTAAATTAGAAAAAATTAGCAAGGAAAGACGGAGGTGATGGAAGAGGAAGCTACAGCTGTTATATTTTTCAATTATACCCCTCTCTGTTTCAAATCATTTTATCTGCATTCTTATTTAGTTTCTTTAGACTTTCTAATTTAATATAATATTTTATGACATTAATACTTGCACCCGGAGGGTGCATATATTTGCTAGTACTAATAATGATGAAAACCAAACACGCCTCAGGGTGTTTGCGGTGGTCATAAGTGATGGTGATGTTATTTATCTGCTCATATGGCTTCACTCAACATAGAGGAGGTAGTCCTGCCCCAGATCAAGAGGATAGCTGTTGGCAACAGAACTCTGGTGCTATGCCACACAAACAGAAGAATCCAGTCTTTGCTGTTAGAAAATTTCTGCAACCACATCACGCCCTAACATCGGGCTGCCTCCCCCAGATTGCACCCTCCTTGATAATTATTTGTAGGGCATGGTTGGGCGAGAGACCAACAAAACACCAAAAATGAACTGACCGTAAGAATAATGGCCTCATTTACCAATTTAAACAAAAATACTATCAAAAAGACTTACAGGAAATCCACAAGTCGTCTGGTGGCTGTGTTTGAAGCCAATAACAATTTTTTTGAATAAATTCAATCTGTAATATTTAAAGGTATTTTCATGTATTTATGGTAAATATATCTGATAAAGTGAGATGGACCAATTTTCATTTTTGCATAATTTAGACAACTATTTACCCATTGTACCCTGTATATATAAAGGATAGACAAACAAAATGTTCCCAATCATTAATATAGATTACAGATATACTTACAAGATGTAAAAGCACGCGCATTGAATCCCTGCACTGAGATGGTGACTGTAGCAATTCACAAATTGCATGACCCATGAGAGCCATTTTACTGCTAAGCATGATGTCTTTACCAACCAACACCCATCCACCCCAGTTGCTAGGGTGAGAGAATTGCTTAACAGCTTGGACAGCTTTAATAGCCACATGCAGAGCCTGGGTAACTGTATGGTTCTCCTGCAAAGCTACATACATAGTCTTCATCAGGAGTTTTGATGCCTGGTCAGGCACTTGCCATAGCGAATACAGTACACAACCAGCTCCGACTGAGAGTAGAGCCCGGGTTAGACCGACAACTCCATCAGAGTTTATACGTCCAGCACGGTCGTGGGTGTGGCCAGAGTTCAAAACAACAAGCTTAGCACGGAGTTTTAGATTCAAAATATCTGCTGCTGTGAGGAGGTATTCTGTAAGGGATGGAGTATCAAGGGAACCAACATCGCTGCTGCTGTCATCCAAATCATAAGCATGATTGAACTGAGACGTAGATGATGAAGGTGCACCCAGTTCACCAGGAGAAAGGATGATAGCCGAAAGTTTCCAAGAAATGTGAGCTGAAATATGAATGACCTCAACATGTTCCAATTGTTGTAAAATGGTAGGTTTAGTCGCTTCAAGACCGATGAGCGGTTTTGCTGTTAGAAGTTCTGCTACAATTCTTGCTTCGTACTCAGAACCAGGAATGTCTTTCAGTTGCCATTGTTGTTGTATGGCTGGCGTTAATTTTGGATTCCCAATAACAACTGCGCCCGAGGAATCAATGGTTGGTCGCCCTGTCCGTGATCGATGGTTTTCTGGTTGCAGAGCTGTGATTGATGGCATGATGATCAAGTTGTACCTCTCAAATAAATAATGGTTTGACTCACTTGGCCTCAGCATTGCAAAAGGAACCAAATAAAGATCACCTTGGAGAACCAATATCTGAAAAGAAAAAAAAGAATAATAATATTTAAAAGGTCTTTTTTAACGTTTAAATGTGAATTATTTTTATAAGATGCATAATTTGTTTATTATTTTTTCCATTTGAAGTTTAGCATTGTCACCCCCTACCAAAATATAACTCCTAATTGTTATTTACCACAACTTCTTACCAAGTTAGGATGTGACACAAGGTCTTTTTGTGGGAAGCCACACACAAATGTTCATGCAATGGCTAGTCAAAAAAATGTGTGGATCCCATCGAATCACACGGTTAATTTTTCCAGCGGCCTGGGCTGGCTGAAAACAGTAAATATAACTCCTAATTAATCATCTATAATTGCAAGAAATAAGAAAAAAATGTTAATTTTTCCAGTGGCCTGGGCTGGCTGAAAACAGTAAATATAACTCCTAATTAATCATCTATAACTGCAAGAAATAAGCCGCTGGAAATGAAATAGAAAATTATATTATTATCATTATATATTAAAATTAATGATATTATACATTATATAATTGAAACCAAAAAATAAAACATTCTGATTGAATGCACACACCTATCCCACACTTGAAGAAAGTTCTACAATGTTGACAGCATGGACAAACTATTTGGAAAAATAGATCCCAAGAGGATATTAAACTTTTTGAAAAGAACCAGCCTCTTATCAAGGATGTAAGTTCATTGACCTACAAAAATCACCCACTCACTCTCATGATGTTAAAATTCTCAACAGAAAACTTGATTACAGCAAATAAACCCCTATACATTTTTGAATACCTAATTACCAATAGATGTATTCGGCATAAAATAACCCAAGGGGTTGACATGCTGTAAAAACCAAACCAACCAAACCAAACCAAAAAATAATGAAAGTTAAAACAATATGTCGGAGTGATAAGACTTTCTGACCACCCTGTAGTACTTGAAAAATGCCAATAAATGCACAATAAATTTATCTTCAGAAGTTGTTGGATCACTGGGTAATTAACTACTTTAGTATAACGGTTATCATCAGAGAAAATAGCAATCAACATCCCGAGTTCAAATCTTGGGCAAGCCTGTTTGCATATCACTTCACACTAATGCCCTTAGGAAAGGTATAAATTCATCTGTTCTCTACCAAGCTATGGGTAAATAGTATGGCAGATTGGATACTTTAACCTTGGTTAGGGAACCAGTCTACGAGAAAGAAAAATGAACTTAAATCAGCTTTACTCTGCTCAAAAATTGACCTTGTGTCACATCCTCCTATGGCAAGAGGGGTTGGGTAAATACATATTTAGAATTACTACCACTGATGACATGATGCTTCTAGCACATCTAACATGTAGAAAAATTAACTTAAATCAGCTTTACTCTGCTCAAAAATTGACCTTGTGTCACATCCTCCTATGGCAAGAGGGGTTGGGTAAATACATATTTTGAATTACTACCACTGATGACATGATGCTTCTAGCACATCTAACATGTAGAAAAATTAACTTAAATCAGCTTTACTCTGCTCAAAAATTGACCTTGTGTCACATCCTCCTATGGCAAGAGGGGTTGGTAAATACATATTTTGAATTACTACCACTGATGACATGATGCTTCTAGCACATCTAACATGTAGAAAAATTAACTTAAATCAGCTTTACTCTGCTCAAAAATTGACCTTGTGTCACATCCTCCTATGGCAAGAGGGGTTGGGTAAATACATATTTTGAATTACTACCACTGATGACATGATGCTTCTAGCACATCTAACATGTAGAAAAATTAACTTAAATCAGCTTTACTCTGCTCAAAAATTGACCTTGTGTCACATCCTCCTATGGCAAGAGGGGTTGGGTAAATACATATTTAGAATTACTACCACTGATGACATGATGCTTCTAGCACATCTAACATGTAGAAAAAAAGTATAGTAAATGTATGCTCAAAGCAGGTCTAGGAGTTCTAAACATCCTTGTGGTCCTACAGGTTCTATGTGAATTATTCATTCTATGAGTTCATACAAGTTTTGCAAGTTAGTTGTTTACAAGTGTAAGACAAGTCTATATGAAAAATAAGAAACAAACTTGACAATTCACTGTACTGAAGTGTGACTGTTTAGAGTCTTAGTATCTAACTGATACAATATATTCAGAAGGCATTGTAATGGTTAATAAAATGGCAGTTGCCGATTATATTAAAAAGGGGGGGTAAGAATCCAAAAAATGCAGTAACGGAAAACAACAAACGCTGAATTCAAAATCAAGCGCCAAAAAGGAATTTAGAGTAGTTCAGAGAATGACAAGACGAGTGGTCACGCAACAAATCAGCTCCAGTATCAGCAAAGGAAAACAAGATAAAATATGAACAATTAATACCACAATATAAAAGAAAGGACTATGCCCGGGATGCTATTATACATGTCTGTAATTCTATTTTAATACAGATTGTTATTTTAATACGACTCCGTTGATTTCTTTCATTGTGTTGAGTTTTGTTTAAAAGTTAGTAAGTTGGGTAAACCTATATAAAATATATACAACACCCAGCTTGCTACAGCATCAAGTACATTATCTGGTTTCAATGTATTGTACTACCTAAAGTATAAAAATATGGAAAACATAATGACTGATGAGGTGAACAAACCATCTAACTACTGATATAATAATTGGACTGGGGAGGGGAATACCATGGTATATATATTTACCAACCCCTCTGCACGAGCAGGATGTGACACAAGGTCAATTTCTTAAGTGGAGTTCAACAGGTTTGAATTCAGAGTTTTCTTTCTTTCTCCTAGACCGGTTGCCTAACCAAAGTTAAAGCCCAGTCTGCCCTACTATTTATCCATAGCTAGAGGGAGAGTAGGAATCATACCTTTCCCAAGGGTATTAGCGCAAAGTGAAATGCAATTACCACATCCAGGATTTGAACTCGGGGCGACGAGTCCATTTCCCATGACTTTAACCATTACACCATGCACTTCCTACGCATGGTATAGTAGCTAACATACAGAACTATGACATCATAGTAAGCGAGTTTAAACTCCAGTCACGCTATTACATTTACTTTCGGACCAATATTCAAAGTTATATAACCAGGCAAAAATATCCAGTTCCTAACTGACTAATTTCAATCTTAGTTTTTTTAGTCCTCATTTTTATTGTTAATTCACATTTCAGTCGATATGCCTTAAAGCCTGTTGTATTTCTTCTTTGTGGAATTATTAACAGAAAATACAAACTGTTGATTTAAATGAGGTTTTATTTTTGGTTTGAGAAAAATTCTGCTTTTACATCAAGTTGTACTAAGCTTGGTTTTAACCTCTTAAACTGCAGTGTGGATCCAGGAGCTGAAGGTTGAGCTGAGGTTCACCGGTGACTGTCGTGGAAAGCTGGTCTGTCCCTTCTGGGTTCTAGTCGTCAACTGACTTCTCCCACGTGTCCCTTTCAGTGACCCTTACAATTACTACTACATCTACATCCTACTCCTATTATTATCTACCTCTTACTGCTACCTCTCATATTCCCATCTAAAAGAAACGGTCCTTATTTTACCGCCCAAATTTAAATTCTTGGTGCCAGTGTGTCTACATTTTTCTATTTTTAGAACACTAGCCAAACGCCATTGTTTCAACCATTACAAGCCTTTTCAGGTGTTTCTTGTCAAAACTCTGGAAACTTCTTGTCAAAAAAAAAAAAAAAAAAAAAAAATAATTCAAATAATACAAATTATCAAGCCTCATCTAAAAAATTAATTTTCTTCAGTAGAAAAAAATCTTTAATATATCGCAAGATTTTTTTTCTTCACATTAAGCAAAAAAAAAAAAAAAAAAAAAAAAAAAAAAAAAAGGAATACCAACCAAATTTTTATTTTCTGGACCATCCATTACGGCTTGCAGTGATTCTTCCATAGGTGCCACAAGCAATTCATAGAGTGCTGCAATGGGTGATTTGTCACGTTGTTTGTTCTTCATGGCATTACGCATGTTTGTTATAGAAGGGTTGATACCATTTAGACCAGCAGAGAGGCTGAAGAGGCTGGACAAACTGTAGTTGCTACAGTTAAAGATGTGATTGCGATTGACCATCCGCAGAAAACCAGTACGGTCATTCTCTGCATTCAGTTTGTCTCCAATTTCTTCAAGTTGCTGCTGCCAGGAATCATCAGTGTCAAGTGTATCCAAACTACCCACAGAACTGCTGCCAGCACCACTTCCACCTCCCACACTTCCATGAAGAGTGGAACGAGAACACGATCTTGACAGTCTGAAATTATGATGATTCAAATTTAGAGCATTAAAATGTCAAAAATGTTGTGTGAAGATTTTATGTGAAATTATGATAATTCAAATTTAGAATATTAAAATGTATAAATGTGTGAAGATTATGGAACATTAAAATGTATAAATGTGTGAAGATTTTATGTGAAATTATGATAATTCAAATTTAGAACATTAAAATGTATAAATGTGTGAAGATTTTATGTGAAATTATGATAATTCAAATTTAGAATATTAAAATGCAAAATATGTATAAGTGAGTGAAAATTTTGTGTGAATGAATTAAATAGGATTAGAGAATGCATATAAATTTGAAACTTACTTAGTTTGCCCATTACTGGGGTCATGACCTTCTACGCCCATAGATTCACGGACATCTCCAACATACTGGTCCAATAAAGAAACAGTGGAACCTGCTAGACTTTGGGTATCAATTGCATCACTCGAATTTGATTCAAATTCTGCCATATTGCACTGATGAAATTTTACAATACCTGAAATAGATAGGAACAAATTTTATACAAATGATTCTATTATCAGTGGTTGTTTAAAAGTTTTAAACCAATATAAAGAAATGAAAATAGTGGTTTATATTTAGCATACTAGAAGCCTTATTTTGAGGATTTTATCTTTTGATGAAAAGTGGAATATTTTTCATATAATTGGAACCAAAAATTCAAACAGTCTATCTCCTTTGAACTTTAAGAATTAATTTTAGAAAATGTCCTAGGGACAAAATTTCACACTTACGGACAACAATGTATAAAAAATGTGATTGCAATTGTTATATTAAATTTTAGAAAGTTCTAATATATCTATAAAAGAAACTTTTTTGTCTAATATTTATTTGGAGACTGATAAACTACAGCAAATAAAAGAGAAATACGTTGATAATATTTTTTTCAGTTAGATCTATCAGGTGTGAAGATCTGTCAGATGGTCATCATTGTTGTCACTTGTATTTTCTATATATCTTGAGGTGGAAGTGATAATTACATTTCTGTTATTTATGAATATCCCATATTTTATCCAACTTAAAACAGTTTAATGAGGCGGATATTTAACACTGCTGACTTTAGTTTGTTTCAATAATCAATCATCCTATGACTAAAAGAATGTTATTTCTCTGAATTTTTTAGATGAAGCTTCATTATTTGATGAATAAGCTTCCGTACAACATTTCAGTTGACGTGCTGCAGGTTCAATCCTGGCCAAGGGTGACAGTAACATAGAATAATTAACACTTGTACCCGGTCAGGGTTAATGGAATGAGGACCGTCTACCTCCATGGATTGAATAACGGGTTCAGTTTGAAGTTCCATGAATGCTCCCGATTACAACATGAAGGTTCCTAAGTTCGAAGAGAAGGTCCCCCGAGTCATACCTGAAGAGGCCAGAGGACACATTGTGCAAAATGGTTATTTCCTATAACTCCAACCTAAAAAAAGGGTAACAACTCTGATTGACTGATAAATTATTTATTTATTTATTTATTTATTGATCTACTAGGAAAAAAGAAGTTAGGATTTAGGGTTAGTTTAATGGGAAAATAATTGGTATATTAATTAACAGATAAAATTCATTCAGAGTGGTTCTCCTTTTTTTTTTTTAGGTTGGAGTTATAGGGAATAACCGTACAAAACATTATGTAGATAACAATAAAGATGGAGGACAATAGTCCAAATAATCTTATTATAATGGAGATTGTGTGTTTTTCTGTCTGTAAACAAAACTATATTACTACTCAAGTCAAAATTCCCTTAATTATTAATATCCCTTTCTCAATGATTTTATTTTAATTTAAACCTCAATTATTAATAAAATTGTTTTACATTATTAATACTGTTAACCATACTAACAACATGCAATTATATTTATATATACAACAAAATAGTGGTTTACAATGTGAACGGGAAGGCTAATTTGCATATTGATATTAAAAATTCGATTTTAATAAATATGTGCTTAGTATTATTGATTTCTAACTGTTTGGTTTTATTCTAATGAATATAAGCAAAAGTCTCTTCAATGAATCTTAAATGAAATCCATTAACAAGAAAAAATAACTGTCATTTTATTCTTTACTTCCTCTTTTAACTAAATACTTAAATTAGAAAAAATAACAATGAAAGACGAGAGTGATGGAAGAGTAAGTTTCAGTTGTTCTATTTATCGATTATACCTGCCCTCTGTTTCAAATCTTTTTATCTGCATTCTTATTTAGTTTAATTAGCCTTTCTAATTTGATATAATATTTTATTACATTAAAACTTAAATACTTGCACCTGGAGGGTGCATATATTTGCTAGTCCAAATAATACATAAAAGAATTTTGTCTATTAGTTATCTTGCAGAATCTTTTCTAAAGTAATACTTCCTTGTTTAATGATTAATAGTAGGTTGGAATTTGTAGAATAAAGATGATGTGTTTATTTAGAGACTTCAATTGTATCTCCACAGGTTCAACAATAATACAATCTTTCAATCAATATAGTATGTTCCTCAATTCAGATATCAATTTAGTGGCTCTTTTTTGTACTCTTTCAAACACAAGTATTGTTGGTCGACTTATATACATAAGCGGCCCTAATATCTGTAAGGTCTTAAGCAGCCTTCACGGCGACAGTCTTTAAATGATGTTGACAAATAAACATGTATATTTACACACACGCGTCTTGGAGTTATTAATCATGTCGTTTTCAGAGACAATGTCCCATTCACAGTCTTTAGAGCTCGATTTCAAATTTAATAAATAGTCTTCAAAGCTCTCATTTTCATTTTGTTCCTTTCGTAGGAATTCTACTCTGTCTACTGTCAATGTGTTCATGGGTTTACAATGATCTTTAAATGCGTTAATGACCATGTCAAGAGTTCGTTCGTCATCATTATCAACCGTCTTTCCTTCTGCGTCTTTTACTGTTAGTGTTTTGTAAATCTGTTGGCCTCTTTTTCCTAAGAGGTAAATAAATAAACTTTTTTTCTTTTTTACAATACTAGCGGCATTATCTTTGCAAGTATTTACCCAACTTGTTTGCCATGGGTAGGATGTGACACAAGGTTGCAAAAGTATGAGGCATCCAGGGAGGATTGAACTTGCCATTCAGTAGTAAAGGATCTGTGAGACTATCTTGCTAACCATTAAACCATGATGGGACTCTTTCAATTGTACTGATTTATACAGAAGAATTTTTAGCACTTGATATTTCTAGAAGATTGCATCAAGAAATCTCTGTTATATAACCAACTAAGAAAACAAATTGAAAGTGAACTTAACGATGTTAAGCATAAAATAGCAGTTGTAAGTATAGATAAAAAGCAGGTAAGAATTTAGGATATATCAAAAGAAATATTTCACACATACTTGTAGTACATTTTTTATGCTTCAATGCATATTGTGTATATTACCAGTCATGGTTACTAATGGGATAAGTAAAGGTCAAATATGGTTTAAACCAATCAAACAGCAGGGTGGGGGGAATCCAACAGGAGATCAATACAAAGGATTCTTGCTAGTTATCAAGAGAAGGAAATGCTCAGTCATGTTGAACATCTTTGAGATGATGAAACCAAGCATAGAAACTACCATCATCATTATATAAAAAAGAATCTAGTCTATCATGGCCAATGAGGGAGGGGATTGAGGGGGGGAGGGGCTTTTGTTGTTGATTATCGAAGTGATGATAAAGTACTTAAAAGGAAAAAGAGGGATAAAAAGTCAGTCAACTGAAAATAGCAACAAGGGCAGTAAATACAAATCAGACGAGGAGAAGAAAAAAAAAATCAGAAAAATAGAGTGAGGTAAGGTCAAATTCATTAGTGATATTATCATAATTTTTTTTTTTATTTTTAGTTATATACCAAGTTTAGCTGTGGCACAAGGCCAAAAAGTATGGGGCACCCATTGAGAATTGAACTCTCTAATAATTATCTGCTAATCAAGCTTGCTAACCATCATACCATGGGGGGTGGGGGGAAGGGGCTCTGATATTAACATAAAAAAGTTGGAAGCCAAATTTTTCTTTTATCATCCTTTTATTCTGTTTTTATAATTAAACAAGTCATGATAATATTGTTAAAGCTTATGATTAATATTTAACTATTAATAGATTTTCAGACTCTCAATGTGAATTATTTATTAATGCATTGTGACGGAGAACGAGAAAGGAAAGGGAGCAAGACATTGTCATGCCTGCCGGGATTGAACTCGCGTCCTCCAGTATGCAAAAACAAATGCGATTTGAGCACTGGACGGACGCGAGGTTCGACTGATGTGCTCAGATGTTTGGGTAAATATGTCCATAAATGACAAGTGAGTCGAGCGCTGGCAGTGAGCAGCAGCAGAAGCAGTCAACGACGACGAAGCACTTTGTGAACGACCCAGTAAAGAAATGGAGTCTAAGTCCAACAGAAACAAAACTAAATAGGAATTGCGATTTTGAACTGTTAAAGATTATTTCGACTACGACGACAGTTTTTCCAGCTGCTAGACGAAAACGAAGAATGTGTTGACATTCGTGAAGCTTGTGAGAAGACGGTGAACTCGCTTGTTTTTGGTCCTCCCTCAGCAGGAACTTCTTGATTCGAATATCTATTTCCCCCCCACCTTCTATATGCATATACCCATTCATTTGGAGGCATGCTTAGTGCAACTGTTATTGTTACAAGAAATGGAATTGGCAACCTCAGTTCAAATCTTGAACAAGACAGTTTGTTTTTCACTTTGCACTAATGCCCTTGGGAAAGGCAGGTATGTAGAATAAACATTATACTCACAGTAGAAGCAATATTCTAATTACTGTTGAATTGGCAAGACAAGGCAACAAGCAAGCCGTAACTCAATACGGATCTTGCACTGTCTCAAGCCTACGGCATAAAGGTAGATTATTCATCAAGCACAACACAGAAACCAAGCAGCCAATCAAGACTCAAGGAATGGAATCACCCAAATGCATGAATGGAGTATTCCTGAGTGCCATAAATACCAGCTACTTTGAGCACCAGTTCAGTTGTGCTTAGTTGTTGTTGTTGTTCAAACCAACAGTATACTAACTCACTCCACCATCTATTCTCCCTCTAGCTATGGATGAATAGTAACGTAGACTTATCTCTTTAGTGTTGGTTAGGAAACCAGTCTAAGAGAAGGAAAACTAAATTCAAACTAGCTGTACTCCACTTAGAAATGTGTCACATCCTGTCCATGGTGAAGAGGTTGGGCAAATACATTTTTGTTTGTTTGTTTGTTTTTTTTACGGCATATCAACCTCAGTGGGTCATTTAATGACAATAAAGTTTTGAAATAAATCAATTCTTAATGGATAATACAATTTTTTTATAAATACATTTTTCTATTTAACCCATAGATGGGACCCTAACAGGTACTACCACTCCGGGTCAGAGTGGACCAGGGAGCAATGGTGATGAAGGGGTGCTCCACATTCCCCCAAACCTCCAAAACTGGAACCTCACCATCAGATAGAGTTTAACGTCATTCCCAGGACATGTAGACCCACAGCCACCGCCTTCTAGCACCCATATGATAAAAAGGGGTTGGGGCTATGCCATAAGGGCAATAGGGTTGGGAAAATCATATAGGTGCTAGGGCTTGATGTGACCAGCCGATTGATCGGAGAGGGCCTCTCCGACCACCCATCTAGCCCAAGATAAGGCCAAAGTGGAGTATTGCATGTCATGAACTGCTCATCCACCTGGGCTCTATCCTTAAGCATCACGGGTCGCCACCCACAGCCAACAGGTGGCCCCATTGGGGGAGTCTTACCCCTCTACAGAGTTGCAGGCGGTGCATTCTAACGCCTCAGCCGACAGGGCGGCAAATACATTTTGTCTCTGTACTAGCAAATAAATGTACTTGTATAGAACTAATTCATATCAATATTCACAATTTGGTTTTCTTGCAGTGATTAATCCGCAATCTAAGACATACTACTGTATTTCACTTTAACTCTTAACACCCTATACCACCTCATTCCACCCGTCCGGAAGACACATTCATTTTCCTAATCTACCCTAAATGATAGCCTTTGTTTAAATGTAATATTAAACATATTTAGAAGTCTTTGATTTAAGGGAAATAACAGGCAACTTTAAATAAAATGGACATTTTTAGCCATTAATTGATAAATCATTATAGGAATAGAGCTCTGGACTTGGAAAATTCTCAACAGGATGTTAAGAGAGAAATATTAATTTATGGTTTAACTTGAACACATAAACTTCTAAAGAAAGCAAACATATACAACAAATTATAGAATACAAATCATAAAATCTCCCCATTACAAACAACAACTACAAATAAAACCTTTAAAAAATTAAAAAATCAATTTTAAAAAATAATACCACCAAACCCTCTAGCCATCAATCAGTAGAATCACTATAAAAAGTCTTAAAACACAATTAACAACGATTCATATTCAAATAATTTTTCAAACAGATCTATTTTACGCATACCTAACAGGTATTATCACTTTGGGTCAAAGTGAACCTGGGAGTAATAACAATGAAGAGATACTCCACATTCCTCAGATCACCAGAACTGGAACTTCACCATCAGATGCAGTTTAGTGTTATACCCAGAACACCCTGATTCTCACGGGATGCCTCATATATTTATGGCCTTGTACTAAACTAATCTTAATAAATAACAAAATCCAAACCACAAATTGTATTTTCCATGCAAATAACAATTACATTGCTTAACAATTCTGAATTATAACATTAAAAAACTAAAACAAAAAACATTACTGTTCAAATTTATTAGAAACTAGTAGAGCTACCTGTCATTGCCTGGGATTTAATAAGTTAAGATTAAGATAATTTATGTTTCAATATATTTGTTTTATTATCTTTTATTCTTTATATATTCTTGTTTAGAAGTTGTTTATTTTCATTATTATTCTTATTTGTATTTTTTCTTTAATTTCTCTTTTATTTGGTTTTTATTTTGTTTTATTTTTTAATAATTTTTAATATATCTTTCATTTATACATTTATTATGTTTTTATTTAGCTTTATTTATAGAAAATGAGGAGTAAAAAGTTTTTAGGGTGTGGATTTTATTGAACCTTGGTCTTTGATGGTCTCCAACTATTTTCCTTTATAAAAACATGTGCACTTGGGTGTTGTACAAACATACAATATATATATATATATATATATATATATATTAGACATGGGAGAGGTTGGTGCAGAAAACCAAGCGGCCTGGCACCTCCTAGTCAGACAGGGTGCGAAAAGGAATGAAAAAAGAGAGGAAAGAAACTGCCACAGAAAAGAGACCCAGAAGGAAGGAGAGACAGCAAAAACCTCAGCAGGCATCATTGTTTGTATGCAGTCACTGCACCAGAGAATGCCATTCAAAAATTGGCCAGTTCAGCCAGCCGTGCAGTTGCAGTTAAAGAAAAAAGAAATGAACACTATGCCATCATCTTTAGCAGATGGAAGGATACCAACAATATAGACATGAAAATAGATAAGCTTCAAAAATCCAATACAAAATTATACTTACCATCTTTTGGTGTGATGAGCCATGTATAGAGAAAACCAGCAGCAATAGAATATGATAAAACAATATTTTTCTGTTGGCTAACAATCCCAAGTACTTGGTCCAGTGTAATGGGTTGTAGGTCGTGCCTCCTGTCACCTCCCAGTAAACCAGGCATTACACCTGATTGTCGTTCCAATAGTAAGTCAATAAAGGCACGAGTACAAGCTCTTTCAGCCACCACCAGAGCTTCTTCATGACAGTCTACAGTTACCAGAACACGCTGAAAAATAGAAATCTTTAATTATTATTTGTCTGAATGTTTTAGATGAGGCTTGATTATTTTTATTATTTAAATTTTTCAGACTGTTGTCCTCATCTTTATCAATTCCTACTACCTCCCACTACCAATTCCTACTGCTCGTTTTAAAAGCGAGACAACCAAAACATTCCATCAGTTTCACACCTGAAGATGACAGAAAGACATGCCGAAAGCGCTCGTGAAGAAACCTTTGGTGGATTGCTACACCAGTTCCACCCTGACATCAAAAAGATGGCCAGACAGTTAGAAAGGATCGAACAAAAACTTGTCCGACAAGAATCATCAGTAGAGTTTAACAAAACATGTTTAAAATAAAAAATGCTGACAAAATACACTTATCTTTATTGTTATGTACATAACATTTTGGCTGATGTGCCCTCTGGCCTTCTTCAGGTATTTATTGTCAAACTTAGGAGCCTTTAGGGCATAATCAGGTGCATTCACAGAACTTTGAACCAAACCCTTTACCATTGGGGTATTTTTTTTATATATTTATATATATAATTTTTATTATTTAAATATTTCAGACTGTTGTCCTCATCTTTACTGTTATATACATAACATTTTGGCCGATGTGCCCTTTGGCCTTCTTCAAGTATTTCTTGTCAAACTTAGGAGCCTTTAGGGCATAATCAGGAGCATTCACAGAACTTTGAACCAAACCCTTTACCATTGGGGTATATTTTTTTCATTCCATTAACCATGACCAGGTACAAGAGTTAAGCTATGTTAAGTATTCTAGGTTATTTTCACCCATAATCAGGATTGAACCTAAAACCTATAGATGATTGTCACTTAGAACTGTATTAATATCTGTTGCACCATACGTCCAACCAAATCATTTATATAACAATAAAGATGAAGACAACAGTCTGGAAAATCTAAATAATACAGAAATTTTTAAGTCATTTACTTTTCTACCCTAATCTGATAACAGGGAAATATTTTAAATATTTCTGATTGACTGATTTTAATGACATGTTGACCCATCTAGGATTATTTTATGCCTAGCGGTTAGGGAATCACATTCATTGTATGTTCACATTTACATTTATTGTATAGTTATTTCTCAAGAGTTTTTTTTTTAGCACAGTCCTATCACATATGAATCATTTTTTAACAGATTTATTTAACCCATTAGGGAAACCCTAACAGGTACAACCACTCTGGATGTAAGTGGACCTGGGAGTAATTGCAAGGAAGGGGTATTTCACACTCCTCAGAACTAGAGCCTCACCATCAGATGTAGTTTAGTGTCAAACCCAGGAGACCCCTTTTAACCTGAAGATGACATCCCAGCTGACTTCTGCAGGATATTCCCTCCCCAAATTTTATTAGTCCACACTTCCTAGAGCCCCAGAACTGGAGCCTTACCATTTTATGCAGTTTAATGTCACATCCTGGACACCCCTTTCAATGAGGTGGTTTTTACCCCACTGCAAGGATACAGTTAGTGTATTCTAAGCATTGCTGACAAAGTGGTTTCTGTTGTTATGGACTTTATTTAACAACACCTTATCAGGTACAATAAATGATGAATGATAATTTTAACAAGGGACCCCATACACAAATGCATGGACAGGTCAAAAAATAGTCCTAGTCCCTGTGACCAATGCCATGCCAATGTTGAACTACCTTTTACTGTCTCATCCCCCACCCCGACAGAGTCACAGAATTGAAATGTGGGGTGGGGGGAGTCCCTGTGGTATAGTGCCTAACATGATTGAAATCTTAGCAAGTGAGTTTAAACTCCAGTCACACTATTACATTCACTTTCAGACTAATACCCTTGGGAAAGGTATGAACCATTTATTTATTTCACATGCTTCATTCTTTAAAGGGCATGAATCCACTTTTGGGTCCTTTGTCCTATTGCCAAATATTGACAGAATGGTTATTTTAACTACTTTACCTACCCTATCATAAGTCAATTTTGTCATAAGCCAGACTATATATATATATATATATATATATATATATATAAAACACACACAACATACAACCCCTGTACTGTATATCCAAAGTCTACTATGATTTTGTATTTACCCATTTATCTGTATTTACCCTCTATTTATTTGTATTTACCCTCTATCCACCTAACTATGGATTAAATAATGCCACTTCTGAGCTTCTACAAGAATGGCTTTGGCATTAAATAACCCACGAAGGTTGATATGCCACTAAACAAAGAAACCAAACCGAAGTTGGAATCCCCAGAATCAGATTCCCCTTATTTTTATTTTACCATATCCAATCCAAAGACAAGAACATGACTGAAAGAGATGAACAGGCACTACACAGCCCAAAGGTCAGAGAGTTGTTTTTTTGTCCTATTACTTTGCCCCTCCCCCACCACCCACACTCTGTACTTAATATTCCCAGGTGCATGTAATAAAACGCAAGTCTATCAAATAATAAACTGTTTTCTTTCTTTCTTTTATTTTCATTCAACTCACCTGAAGAGCCTGATAACAAGCGGTCTGCAAATCAAACAAAGATAGTTTGTAGTCACTGCTATTCTGAGATTCCCTTCGAATTGTTTCAAATAAATCAGCTGCCTGGTAGAGCTGCTGCTGGCACTCGTCCAGTTGCCCTCGACCCCACAGGGAGAGCCCCAAGCGATAACGGATTTTTGCTTCATCTTCCCGTCTTCCAAGTTGTTCTGCTATTTGCAGACCCTGCTGTAAATACTGGACAGCCTGTGTATAATTGCCTAGCGCATGATGAACACGACCTTGCAATAAAAACAGATATTATTTGATTATTAGATATAAAGATATAAAGATATAAGATATAAGATCAGACAAGCAAGAATATGATGGCAGTGAAATACTGGTTAAAATAAAAGTAATTGGTAATTTGCTTGAAGCATTGATAAGTATGTTATAATATATTAATAATTTGAAAGCAATTACAATGCACATAAAAAATAAAAACAAAAAGATGTTATTTTTGTCTTATCGATTTCAAAGTATAACTTTATCTTCAGAGACAAATTCCAGAAATGGACGCGTTTTTTTTTTTATGTCGTTATTTTTTTTTATATTATAAACACGCGTCTCGTGGTGTTCTTTTTTTTTTAAACACCATGCGGAAAGACGTGATAGTCATTTAGCCATTCATTCAATTTAAATTTTATTATTTTCATCTATTTATATATTTATGTATTATTCATTTGATATATGTATAATGAAATGTTAATAGTATGTACTATATACTATAAGGAACGTGTATTTTAATTAATTATGTATTCAGTGTTTAGCTCTAATGTATTGTTTATACTAGGACCTAATTTGGCTATTAATAAACTTTCTCTAATTCTGAGATTACCAATGTTGCGTATTACTGTCTCTATTTTAACGGAAAAACTATTGTCTTTATTTTTGCATTTGATTAAATGTTTGTGGAATGAGGATGCATAAGTTTTAAGTAATAAATTTATAAGTGGTAATTGTAAATATAAGTTATTTGGTAAAATAACTTAAGCAAATAAATTAACTATGTAAATAAAAAAAGGTTATTATAAATTTTGTGAGAAACTTATACTTTATAAAATTAAAGTAATTGGACTTTCCATCTATTAATAAATTCATCCTTTGGATTTTTTTTTAGGGGCCGGGTTAGCTCAGTCGGTAGAGCGTTCGGCTAGAAACCACAAGGTTCCTAGTTCAATACCGGTCCCCGCCAACTCAGCGTATGAGTAGCACAGGGATCTGTGCGGTAAAGTTAGGAGCTGATGGAAGGTGTGGCGCTCCACCTCAGATGCTAAAAACAATCTCCTTGGTCTAGCGCTATTGAAAAGGGGATAGACTCCCTTGCTGACTGGCTGATACCGACTTTAGGCTGCCCTGACGACTTTACTTACTTTACATTTCTATAAGGTTTTATTTGTATAATAATAAAAACGTTGAAGTAGCAAATGTTTATAACTTACTTTTCAGAGGTATGTTGTACATATATTTATACATACCAATAAATATATTTACAGAGGAAATAATAAAAGATATTTCTACCTTTGATCAAATTCTTAATAATGATCATAGCTGGAATGAAATCTATTAAATTTGCATACCATGTAACATATTTATGTAACAACCAATGAACTTTAAGATAGCTTGGCACCCCTGCTTGTTGGGAGTGGGTTCTACCTTGAAGCTCTATTAAAGTTCTGTAGATTTCTTCTTAATTAAGTATCAGTTGCCTAGAGATGCAGTTGCAGTGTAAATCATGAATTGTTTGACCCTTTGGACTTTGTTAATAATGCTGCTGATGTGCTCACCTATATATTTTAACCAACAAAATCTTTCAAAAACAGATTTTTTTTTTTTATAATAACCATTTAAAAAATGCAAACAATTTCAATGGTGCATAACTTGATCCAACAGTTTAAAAAAAAAAGTTTACTTTACTGTTTTTAAAACACTGACATAATTATACAAGAGTTAAAAAAAATGTTGTAAATTCAGGTCACCAAATCATTTTTTTAAATTCATAAAAATAATCTAAAAATGTAATTTTCTAGCAATAATAAAAAAAATAAAAGTTGTTTTCAGAATGTACAAAGATTATTTGTATTTGACATTTCAGTTTCATAAATCCAGCCGATTGATCGGAGGGAGCCTCTCCGACCGCCCGTCTAGCCCAAGATAGGGCCAAAGTGGAGTATTGCATGTAATGAACTGCTCATCCACTTGGGCTCTATCCTTAAGCATCACGGGTCGCCACCCACGGCCAACAGGTGGCCCCATTGGGGGAGTCTTACCCCTCTGCAGAGGTGCAGTCGGTGCATTCTAACGCCCCAGCCGACAGGGCGGAAAGATTATTTGTATTTGACATTTCAGTTTCATAAATCAGAGATGCAAGTGAAGGCAAAAAAAAAGATGAAATCTAACCTAAACTACTGAAAGCCATTGTCTTGGCCACTTTATCTTGTAACTGGGCAGCCATACTGAGATGTTGCTCTTGGTAACGCACAGCTTCTTCATGATTCCCAAGAGATTCATGAGACAAACCAAAGTTTCCATAAGCTCGACCTAAAAGAAAAAACAAAAAACTTTTTGTTTCGCTTTAATTCACAGGGAAATAAGACGCAAAAGAAAAACATGTTGTAGATATGCAACTTTACAAAGACATAACATAAAACTGACATTTTCATTCATTTCTCACAATCTATAATTATTATTTCTACTAGTACAAAATAAAAAAAACATCCTCCGGGCGATGTAAAAATAGATTTTTGAAACATATTGCCTGAAGGGTGGTAGTAAAAAATTCAATGTCAGCGAGTTTGTACCCTAAGTAAGTAAAATCATCAAATTCATTAAAGGATTAAAAAATAAAACAATTTGAAATGTAAACTTTAAATATGTATTAAAATAAAACAAACTATATATAGATATATAATACCAGTCATGTATTTATTAAAACTTGTTTTAAAAAACACTGAGGACTATCTAATGTTGCATATTCAAATTTTGAGTGTATTTATTCTGTTATGACGATTTTGGGTAATGTGACGTAATCAGTTATGTAATTTTTGTTACAGACAAAAACCGGAAGCAAATCTCCATTATTAATAGATTCATTTACTTTATCTTGTTGCCATATCATTGTAACATTGGTTGGATTTTACAGCACATCAAACCCCTGTTGGGTTATTTTATGCTGAAGACATTCTTGTTTTATTCATTCTTGTTGGGTATTTGATTTTTTTTTTAAAACTCATTTAAAAAAAAAAAATAAATAAATAAAAAAAACATTTTTTTAAAACTCATTTTTTGATCTATTTAACCCATAGATGGGACCCTAACAGGTACTCCCACTCCGGGTCAGAGTAGACCTAGGAATAATGGCAATGAAGGGATACTCCACACTCCCCAGAGCTACAGAACTGGAACCTCACCATTAGATGCAGTTTAACATCATATCCAGGACAATGCAACCCTTTGTTGATAACTGGCCAATTTGACCTTTCTTGGATCTTCGTATAAAAAAATAATGATAATAAATGAAGAGTAACATGTGTTTAAAATAAATAGTCATTCTATATGTTTATTATATACACAGTAATACAAATAGATATACCAACCAATAAACTAGATACCAGCAGGATTAAGATTAAGAGTGTCAACGAGGACCTAAAAGGTCCTCTCTGAACAAGAGACTAACTAAAGGTTGCAATGAGTACTGTAGAGAAAAAATGGAACAGATTTAAATCAATTGTTTATGAAGTATCCAGAGAGAAAATCAGCACTATAAAAAGAAAGCACAAAGACTGGTTTGATGGAAACAGCATGGAACTAGAACTCATTGACGACAGGAACTTAGCCAGATCCAACATGCTTAACAGGATCACTAGGACTTCCAGAGCCAGATATGAAGCCTGCTATCAACTCCTTCAATGGACATGTAAAGTCATCGGGGTGGCCTAAAGTCGGTATCAGCCAATCAGCAAGGGAGTCTATCCCCTTTTCACTAGCGCTAGACCAAGGAGATTGTTTTTACCTCTGAGGTGGAGTGCCACACCTACCATCAGCTCCTTACTTTACCACACAGATCCCTGTGCTACTCATACGCTGAGTTGGCAAGGGCCGGTATCAAACTAGGAACCTTGTGGTTTCTAGCCGAATGCTCTACCGACTGAGCTAACCCGGCCCTAACTACAGAGATGTAGAGAATTTAAAAAATAAATGGTGGATGACAAAAGCAGATGAACTCCAAAGTCTCACAGACTCAGGTGACCCCAATGGTTTTTACCAGAGCATGAGAGCTGTATGAGGACCAAGAGTGAACCACCCAGATCAACTGCTGGCTCGACAATAAAACGCTGCTCACAGAGAAGAGCGACCTTCTCGCCAGATGGAAGGACCACTTTTTCACACTGCTCAAAGAACCGTTGACTGTATATCAACATGTAATGGACAACATTGAACAACAACCAACCCAGCACCGGATGAGTAAATGTCCGGACCTGGATGAGGTGAGAAGGGCAATCTCCATTCTCCACAACGGAAACTCGTGTATGCAGACAACACTGCCTTCCTGGCACACAACCACCAAGACGCCCAAGAAATAATCACATGATTCGCAAACTCTGGTTGACATTCAGAGTGTTCCTTTTCTTAGACTGGTTGCCTTACTTAGGCTAATGAACCCAGTATTCCCTACTATTTACTAATATCTTGGATCCATGCCTTTTCCAAGTGAATTAGCATGAAGTGAAATGCAAACACTCTCATCCAGAATTTGAACTCAGATCACCAATTCCATTTCCTATGACAAAGTCCCCACAATCAGTTGCAAGCAACAACAACTAAAAAAAAAAAATGATCATTTCTTTTTTTTTTTTTTTTCAATGCTACCAGGGAGGGGGTGTTAGTATTCTTACAACAATGTAACATAAGTGCACTATGGATACTTTTCTATAGAGACAATAGTTGAACTAGTGACATACTTATGCTATTCTTGCCAATTGTAGCAAAATTTGTACTGAAGCAATATTCAACAAATATTATTTCAGGAGGAAAGGAATGAGATAGTGTTAACAATTATTAAGAATGAAAACATTAAAAAACAAAATCAACATAAACCAAATAACTATGACCTTTTTTTAAAAAGAAAACTGAAACTATTATCCAGTAAATAACCTTGCTAGAATCTTTCTAATATGTATTTACCCATCAGCTTTGTTACAAACAGGATGGGGGTCATTTTGTTTTTCCAGCAAAGTAAAGCTGGTTTGAATTCAGAGTTTTCCTTTCCTTAGACCAGTTTTCTTTATGAAGGCTAAAGAATCTAGTCTGCCCTACTATTTTCCCATAGTTGGGTATTACTACAAAGTGAAGTGCAAACAGCCTCGTCTAGGATTTGAACTCTGATAACCATTACATTAATCACACCTCTTTCTAGTAAAGAGTGGGCAGAAAATCAAGAATATCAACTTATCTTTCTCCCATATTACATTTAGAATTGGTTTCCTGTATAGGATTTCTTTTTCTTTTTTTGAAGGTAGGGGTAGGTATTTACCCAATCCATTCACCATGGGTAGGATGTGACAAGGTCACAAGTATGGGGCATCCAGCAATTATCAAACTCGCTATTCAGTAGTAATGGATCTGCAAAACTAGCTTGCTAACAATTACACCACAATAAGATTCCCCTATCTGAAAGGTAGGGGTTGCACACTCAACAAAACAATGTCATCTTCAACACTGAGTGCTTGTACAATTATATATTTCAAACATAGGAAATCATTGGAGTTTACAGAATGGGTTTTAAGGCTTCCATATTGAAAATTGTATCACATGCTGAATTGTTAAATCTTCAGAAAAGAGAAAGAAAACTGTCAATAAAAGAGAATAAAAATTTATTCTATGTTCTCATTTGCTAGAATTAATTCTCATTTCAATGTTTTCTTGGATATCTTCAATATGATACCATATATAAATTACATGAGCCTTCTGCCATGAGCAGGATGTGACACAAGGTCAATTTTTAATGAACAAGTCATGCTGAACAAAGAAGGACAAACTCCTAAGTGATGTTCTCTAGGGACACCAACCCATGGACACACCAGTGTAGGCTGACCAGTAAAAATCTACATTAATCAGCTCTGTATGGATACTTGATGCCTTGCAAAAGATATGCCAAGAGCAATGACTGATAGGGGCAGGTGGCAAGAGAGAGTAATGGGAATCCACAATGTCAGCATAACCTGATGATGACAGCTGGTTTAAATTCAGAGTTTTCCTTCTCCTAGACTAGTTACCATAACATGGCTAAAAAGCCCAGTCTGCCCTAGTATTTATCTACAGCTGGTAGGAGAAAAGAAGAATTCATGCCTTTCTCAAGGGATATTTGCCTCATACCCCACTTGTATGGGCCGGGCACAAGGCCTCGTTTTAATTTGGGCCCACCCACAAGCTGAAGCTGATGGGTGGGAAAGAACAAAAATTGCGTTGATCCCCTCGGCATTCCCCCACAAGGGGGGCACCTCAGACGCTGGGCAATAAACCCAGCCCTGCCTCTTTAAGTCAAGGACGAATATGCAAGGTCAGGAGACCCTACACAAGGGAAGTATGCCTTTTTCAAGGGCATTAGCACAAAGTGAAACACAGAGATATGAAAGTGTACCATAAAACTCAATACAGTTCACTATGGAGAAAGAAAGAAAGAATCAAATCACCTTCCTGGATGCGCTGATAACACATACACAGAGCAGGAGTTGAAGATGTCCGTATACCACAAGCCAACATTAACTGAATATTACCTAAATTTTGATTACAATTATCAAAAGAAAGAGATCATATGTTGCTTATAAAAGCAAAACAGAACTTATGTGGTAAGCCAGACACATACCACTGAAAGATAACCAACATAAAAGGAAATCCTCCAAAGAAATAATTGCCCTGCAAACAGGATAACAGAAGCAGAAACCACCAGCAGATGTGTGCGTTTTAGAAGATAGAAAAATTGGCTACAGCCAATGGATGATAGAGAAAAACTAGAGAACACATGGCCCATAAAAATATCAGGACAATAATTCAAAAGTGATCCCCACTTTTATGCTTTTCTTTTCTTTCCATCTTTACTGCCATCTTTTACAATTTTTACATGAATTAATTTTGGTGATTTTGATGAAATAAACAAGTAAGAATTAATTTAAAAACAATGAATCACCAATTTCCATCCTAACTTCAGAAGCCCCCCCCCCCCAAGTTATAATGACAAAATACTCAAACATCTACATAAAAGCCTAAAATGGGAGTACAGTTTATAAGAATAGCAATTGAAAAATTATTCACTCTTTTTCGGGGGGGAGTCTCCATGGTGTAGTGCCTAACATGCTGGACTGTGACATCGTAGTAAGCGAGTTCTTACTCCAGCCACACCATTACATTTACTTACAGACTAATACCCTTGGGAAAGGTATGAATCCCCCATCCCTAGGTTGAACAGTACCAATACTGTTCAACAAGGATGGATTTGGCATTAAATAACCCACAAAGTTTGATATGCCATTAAACAAAGAAACCAAATATACTTGCTAATGAAACAGTATTTGCAAATGCTTACTAAGTATTTAACATTTGTTAAGAATCCTCTCATACCCCCCCCCCAGCTATGGGTTAAATAGTACCACTAGTTTGGTTTGTTTTGTTTTACGGCATATCAACCTCAGTGGGTCATTTAATGCTGATTGATTTCCTTATCAATATTACAATCAGATCCAGAACAGGAGCCTCACCATCATATGTAGTTTAGTGTCATACCCAGAACATTAGATTTTTATTCTTTGATATTTGAAGATAAAGTTTGACATACATCATAAACTGATTGCCTTTCACATAGCATTAATACTCTTGGGAAAAGTATACAACCAATTTTCTCCCTCCAGCTGTGGGTAAAATAGTCGGGAAGATTGGGTCTTTAACATTGGTATGGTAACCAGTCTAGAAGGAAAACTCTGAATTCAAACCTGGAAAACTCTCCTTAAAAACTGACCTTGTGTCACATCCTGCACGGTATAGAGTGGTCGATAAATACAATATTAGAGAAAGAAGAGAGACTATTTTCTTTTTCTGGTGTTAATACACATTAAAAGACACAGACAAATATTCTATGAAAAAACTGTTATTTTATCATTTTCTAAACCAGTAAATAAAACATAGGAATAGGTAATCATAAATTAACTTTAACTTCAAAAGAGAAGGGAAAAAATTTTTAGAAATGTTTAATTAAAGAAATTAAGACTTACATTGTGCTTCAGAATTGTTGAGAGATTCAGCAATCTGCAAATCAATTTGATGATATTCAAGTGCTGTTTCATATTCTCCCATCTGTTGGTAAACATTTCCAAGTCCACAAGCTGCTTCACCTTCACACAATTTATCACTAACATCTCTGGCAATGTCCAGTTGATGCTCTAGGCAAGAGATTGCTTGTTCAAAATTCCCAAGCAAGCTGTGTAGGCATCCAAGTTCTCCATAAGCCGATGCTTTTGCCTGATTGTTATCCATCTCATGGGCAACAACCAACCTTTTCTCAAAACAAACAAGAGCTTGTTGTAAATTGCCCATAGCCCGATGTGCATTACCCAAACCTCGGTAAGCTTTATCCTGATCCAGCAAAGAATTAGTCGTCTGTGAGACAGCCAAGTACTGCTCGTGGCACTTGACAGACTCTTCGAAATCTCCCAATGCTTCATAACAATCTCCAAGGTTTCCAAATGCTTTCCCTTTCTCAACGAGTATCTTGTTACCGTGCAGTTGTTCCAACATGGCTAACTGTTGTTCAAACAATCCAATCGCTTCATCAAAATGGGCTGTGTTCATTTTTATTATACCCAGATTGCCGCACGCCTGGGCTTCCAGTCGACTGTCATGGATTTCCTGGCTATGTTTCAGCTGCTCCTCATAACACTTGTATGCATTTGAATAATTACCAAGGCACATGTGCACATTACCTATGCTGCCATGGGCACGGCACTCACCCTTTAAGTCATTCATTTCTTGACGAATAGTCAGTTCTTGATTGTGGAAACCTAAAGCTTTATCATACTGACCTGAAAAGGTAAAATTGGTGATGACAGTTAACAAATAAAGAAATGTTAAAAAGATATCTTACAGGTCGGAATTGTCAAAGTTTTAGCGCCATATCAACATTAAGTTTTAATTAATGTTTACATGATACTATTTAGTTTTCCAATAAAAGAAGAAAAAAAAGGATATCCTATTTACAACTATTTACCCATAGCTGGAAGTAGAGTAGTTATTCATACCTTTCCCAAAGGGTATTAGCACTATGTGAACTGTAGTTTTCATCCAGGATTTTGAATTCGGTCGACGAGTTCCATTTCCTGCCAAACCAACTACTCTCGGCAAAACTCCGTAGCTCAACTGTCTTTGGCAAATTCTGCCAACCCCGACTGTCCCCGGCAACAACTCCATAGCCCAACTGTCCCCAAAATCTAAGGTTCCCTCATTATATAGAAATGGGTGTGGAAGTTTCTAGAACATCGTGAAACCTTTCGAAATGTTCTAACTGTTTTACCAAATTGCACGTGTCAATTAAGAGGTCAACGGGTCAACCATCCTTTCTTCTGACAAACCGATCAAAAATAAATTTTTAAACAGCAAAATCCTAGACTTTCCTGGCTATCGAACCGAGTCACACAGGTGATAATAGAGAATTCCATTATCTTATTGCTTGACCGAATGTTTTATATTTCTTTTAGGGACGATTCTTCAAAGGACCACCCAGTAAGTTCTGAGAATCATACTACATCTATTGTAAGTGTTTCTCTGTGTCTGGCACAAGGCCACAAATATGATGTTCCCAGGTAAGGCCCAAACCATTATGTTACATTGACTTTAAGCATCAAGGATGAGGATATCAAGAAAGAATGGCTGAGATTCAATAAACTTGGCGATTCAGTTTTTATTTTGAACTACGGACCATATGACCTTTAGGCACCCCTTTTGCAATCTGGATTCGTGGGGACATTTTTTCCATTTACACCGTCAAAATCCGATTAATTGTTAACAGACGATTTTTTAAATTATAAAACTAACCCCTAACCCTTAACAAATAACCAGATTTTGACAGTGTAAATGAGAAAAGTGTCTTTGTGAGTCGAGATCGCAGAAGGGGTGCCTAAAGGTCATATGGTCCTGAACTTCTAGATTGATAGTATTAGCAAGGGGCTTGTCTGACCCCTTCTATAAAAGTAACAATAGAAAAGTGATAGACTGGCAAGATTATACTAATGAGACAATTGTTGAAGAGGTGAAAAGAGTTAATCCTATGATATCTATTTTCCATAAGAAGAGCTTTTATTTATAAAAAAAAGAATGCCTTTGTAGTTTGAAACTAAGTAACCTTTTTATCTTTAATAAAAAAAAAAAGAATATTTAGTCCCAAAGAATTATAAGTCATGTTTGAACATGAAATATTTGTTATAATGTCTGCATTGCAAATACACTACAGTTTATCTTAAGCCAGAAGATAGTAAATCTTTTTACCTGTGATAAAAGCAAACTTCTCAAAGACTTTTAAAAAATACAGAAACTGAATGAGTTAAAAATTGTTATTCAAAAAGATTACACATTTTGAGTAGCATTCCTAAATAATTATCCTATTCTTTCTTTGAGTTTAATGGTTTAAAAATCGAAAAAAAAAGAAAGAAGGACAAATTAAAACAACGTTATTTAGGAGGTGCCTAATAGTTCTAAAATGAGTTTTAGATGAACGAGGACAAAAGGTGTAGGCGAAAAATGAGCTCTTACTAAAAATCATTCCTCGGGCATTATCATTGAAGCCGGTATTATTGATGATAATGCTGCAAAATTGTCAGAAATTTTGACCAATCACAAAAAGAAGATTATTCAGTGCAGTTTTGTAAGCAACACTTCCTGCTGTCACTTAAGTGTTTTTTCTGAGTCGTTCCCCGCATCTTCAGCGATCGACTTGGATTACACGACAATGAACATTAATAATAACAACAATATAAACATTTTCATCATCATCACTGCTTTAGAGTACTGCTTAATTTGTTGAGATACCAGTGTATGTATTAATTCAGCAACCAGTTGGCTATTATTTTTTTTCTCGTACAACAACAAAATCAATCTGTTACCGCTACCGCTGTTAATGTTATGAATGAGGAAACAGCTAAATTAAATACTACAGTCACTAGAGTGGGATGGCAAAAAAAGACATTTCACTATGGACATGATCGTAAGACGACGAATCACAACAAAAACAAAAGCGATCAACAGAGTTGTCAGTACGAACATGATATATTTATATACATATATATTATGTAAAATAAATAAATAAACTTGGTATTTATTTGTTTATGTATATTCTAAAACAGCATTTTTACGAGAGTGTGTGTAGGAGTCGTAGCATGTGCTTGTTATGGGTGTGAGCGTGTAGTAAATACAAAAAGATTTATGAAGAAAAAAACTGAAGAAAGTAAAAGAATTAATTTGCGAACAAGATCGGAGATTTCAGATCTTATTTGAAATTAAACTCTTTTGTTGGCATTACGTTGAAGAGGAAAATATCTACATATACAAATCAAATATAATGGACACGTTGATGAGTGACATCAAAGAATACCACATCGCCATGTCTGCTGAGGTAGGTTAATATAAGTTGACATCATATATATTGTGTTTTTATTTTTAATTCATTGTTTATTTATATCAAAAAAGAATTTAAGGTTTCTTAAATCTGGATTTCAATAACAATAGATCTGGTTTTTATGTTTTAAACCTTTTTGATCGTGTCTTGGAGTGCATACAAGAAAACAGATATTTGTTATGTTACACAACAGACGAATTTTTTTAATAGTGATTATTAAAAGCGCAGAAAACGACTACTTCTTGTAATGTCTTTTTTTCTTTATTTTTTCATGCTTTTCTTTGGTACAGATTACGATAAGATAGTCATGTGACTAAAGCTCTTCTCGTTTACACCATAAAAGGGAAAGATTGATAGTCTACACATTTAAAATCTTTAACTAATTGACCAGTAATTTTTTTTTGGCAGTCTTGGTTTTTTTCTGATTCTTTTTTCTTTACAAAAATTACGAAAACTTCAAAATGTCAGGATATTACACGTTAGTTTTTACGTTTTTTTTGTGATATAAAAATTGTCCTAAAAATAAAGATGTATTGATAAAATCAAAATCAAAATCTAAGTTAAATTTTGTGGCCTAAAAAGAAATTAAGGGTTTTTTTGGGGGGAAGATAAAAGCAGACCAGACAGGACAGGGTGTGCCCTTTTCTAACGCCCCTTTCGGTTGGCAAAGAAAAGACACTTTTTTTCTTTATATAGTTTTTTTCGTTCATGGTTTGCTTAGTTTTATTACCTTTTAAAACATTTAAAAAAAACCAACAACATTGTTTGAAAAAATAAAAATAAAAACATATTTGGAATAAAAACATTGGTGTAATTTCTGAATAAACAGCCCCTCTAAGTTAACTTATGACAACCTTTTTTTCATAATCTAAATCTCCATGGTTTGCTTAATTATCTAATTTAACCTGAATTTTGTTGAGGAAAAAAATCAATAATAAAAATTTAATCACAAAACTCCGCTAAAATATATCTATATTTTTACTCACTTTCTTTCAAAAAGCTGATTTAAAAAATGTGTTTTTGAAACAAATAGCAGTGAAAATTAAAGTTTAATTATTATTTGTTGTTGCTTTTGTGTAAAAAAACACAAACAAACAAAACCCTGTTTTTTCTGCTGTAAAATCAAATATGTGGTCAAATGAATTTCAGTCTGAGTCAGAAATATTTGAAGTCCATTTATTTTAAGATTCTCGTAGATGAACTTAAAATTTTACCTGTGTGTGTTGTTATTTATTCTTGCATTTTCTTTTGTATTACCAGAAACTTTCCAAATCGTCTTCTTCAGTAATCGAATTTTGTTCTAGTTTTTTAACACTAAAATTGAAACGTAACAGTTACTCAATTTTTGTGTTTAACATGTTTGTTTTTGTTCCATAGTCGTTCAATTTCATTGTTATACTCAACATGTTGAATTAATTTAAGTCGTGTACGACCCCTTAAATAAAGTGACAGCTTTAAATACACGGGAATTCAAAAACTAAACATAAAATGAACAAAGTCACAATAATTCAAAGAAATGGTCCTTGTTTTAATGTACTTATACGCGACGAGTCTAACTGGTTACCACCAATAAATAAACATGCAGAATTGTCAAATATTTTCT
>CM042138.1:83470607-83566415 GCA_023376005.1 Doryteuthis pealeii | reverse complement strand
CTTCCTTCTTCTTCTCTTTAATATCAACGTATTCTCTTCCTCTTCATTGTAATTTCAGTGTCACTTCAAGAAGTGACTTTGAATAATCTTTCTTACTGACAGCTATTTTGTCCTCAGTTTGAGAAATTGTTTTATTTTTAGTTTTATTCATTTTAAAATTTTTATTTAGTTATTTAAAAAAAAAAAGGGAATTGTGGATGTCAATAAAAGATTTGACATTGCAACACCAAAAGAGAAAAGATATATTCAATGTAGTGACAATCTAATAAAGACCACGATATCATCCGTTAAAAATGTTTTTATTTTGTACAGTTGGCCATATAATAGGTGTTTCAAGTTCATTTTAAGTAATCTCATGACTGATAAATTATTTTGTTTTATATAAGTAAACTTTTAGTTGAATACTGACTGCCATAGAAATAACTTTCAGAAAACTAAATTTGAGTAGCTGTATTTATTTTCTTTTCAATGTGAAATTAAAGTTTTCCCAAGTTAGTAACTTAAATTTTAGGCCTCAGTAGTTGGTGCTGGTTGTATAGTTTTATCTACACCATATTAAATTTCCATTTAGTAAGTAATTATAAATAGTTGGTTTTTTTTCTGTTTAAGTTTTTTATTCCTCTTGGAATTGAGTTTACCAACTTCCACACAAAGATACTTCTTCAGGTGCATACCCTACAATTACACTATTTACTTGCAAATATTCAATAGATCACGTTTGTTTTTGTGTTTTTTTTAATGAAATTTATTGAGGGTTGTTACTCTAACTACAAAAATTTTGCATGGACAATTGTAATTCCTCTTTAATAATTTATCAGTAGAGCTGTGTGTATTGATTCAGCTTTATAGTGTTTAAATGGCCGGATTAGCTCAGGTCGTAAGATCATTCGCTAGAAACCCACAAGGTTCCTAGTTCGATACCGTCCTCGCCAATCATGCATATGGTGAGCACACGGGATCTGTGCCGGTAAAGTAGGGCTGGTGTAGGTGTACACTCCACCTTCAGATCTAAAACAATCTCCTTGGGTCTAGCGCTATTAAAAGGGGATAGACTCCCTCGCTGACTGGCTGATACCAACTTTAGGCCGCCCCGTCGATTTACTTTACTTACTTATAGTGTTTATATACACATTTCATTTTAGCATCATTAATAAAACTTAAATGTGAAAATTTTATAAATGCTCATTGTTCCTAGATTATTTCGTATCACAAAAAGAGACAAAAAATATTTATTTTCATATGAAAATTGAAACCACTTTTGTGGAAGTATAGTTTAGCTTTAAACAGCTTCTGGTTTAAAGTGGGAAGAAATATTTTTGGTCTAAATTTAATCTTAATATGGAATTTTCATGTCTCTTTTGTGAAGTTGAAAAAGACTGTTAACTGTTTTCAGAAAAGGGGAAATGAAAGTAGCTTTTTTTTTTTACCATAGTGACCATTATTGTAGGTGTGGCCCAAAATGCACTTTTTTAAACCCCACGACCACAGACCCCCATAAATTAAAATTCAACAAAACTCAGAAAAACATACAACTAATTTTTTTCACCCTGATTATGAAGATGGGAGGGTTTAAAAAACAATAAACATAAAAATTACTTGTTTATAGTCTTTAAAATGGAAAGAATTTTATAAATTAAATCTGTATCTTTTAAAATGGCCTATTTTTGCCATTTTTTCTCTCTGTTGAAGATGTTCTATTTAATGTAATTTATTCATTGGAATAATCAAGAAAATAATAGAATTTTTTTTCCTTATGTGAGTTTACACTCTGTTAATGAGTGAGAGTTTTAAAAATGCCAACATTTTGTTTATATTGGCTAGAAATGAATGAACTGTTTTTTCTCTTGATATTAACCAACTTTAGTTTCTTATTTATTATTGTATTTATTCATTTACTTTTTTTATTTAATAGTATGCATGAGGTAACCTTGTTGGATATCGTTAACCTACATGAATTATACCAAACGAGAAAAAAAAACTGCACCACATTAACAACCAAATTAAAAATAAGCTTCTTGAATCTGCAATCTTCCTTAAATTATTAGTTATTTTTATCTTAAAAAAAAATGGGTTGATGAAATAATTCTAAATGCTTTACCTTTTCTGTTTCAGAAAAACTCAACCCAGTATTTCAGCAAGTTGCAAAGATGACCTGACCGCAATGCTTTTGTAATAATTTGCTGTTATTGGTCAGAAACTGCTGGCAGCTGGCCATTACAATGCTCGTTACATGCTTGAGTCTGCATTGTCATTGTACAATCAAGCTCAATTCGAGATCAGTTTTTCGGCATTGAGCCGAGGCCTATTTGGGGTTACTGGAGGACATAGATAAGGCTATTATCTATATGGATGGAAGATCTTAACATATGAAACAATTGTAGTAAACTGCTTATGATCTTTAGGTCGAGTTTTAATAAACTAAAACAGTTTTTCATAATCCTAACTCAGGAGACGTGCATAAGTCTTTATTCTATTTAATTTGTCTATACATGATTGAATTTGGCTAACACTTATGTGTTGCTGTCACTCGTGCTTTGAGTGAAAACCATTTCCTGTTTTTTTAAAAATTTATCATATTGCGGCAAGTAGCATTTGACACGCTATCCTTTGTTTCTCAGATGACTCACCAGGCCAGCCCTGAGATATTCTTCCACATAAGACTAACATATTGGAACTTCTCACTTTGGAATTTTGCTGGGCTGAAAATTACCCTTCTCTAATAGCCGCTTCAATTTTGGTGTCCTTAATTAGGTTGACTAAAATTCCTTCCACAGACCGCGTAAGATGTGGGCTCTCCAGCGTTATTACAAGCTAGCTTCCCCCCAGTCCACAGCAATATCAATATTCAATCAGAGTGTCCTTGAGCAGTCCTTAATTTTTGTTCTTCTGCACTTTAAATATCTGAAATTTATCTGAGTGACATATATCTAAGTTGACAATTAAAGTAACAGCCTTTTTGGCAAGGGCCGGTTTAGTTCAGTTGGTAGAGTGTCCGACTAGGAGCCACAAGGATCCTGGTTCGATACCAGCCTCACCAACATGAGTAGCACATGATCTGTGTGGTAAAGCGTAGGATGTTTGTAGGTGGCACTCCATCTCAGATGCAAAACAATCTCCTTGTTAGCGCTAGTTAAAAGGGATAGACTCTCTTATTGTCTGGCTGATACAACTTTAGGCCACCCTGACAAAGAGAGAGAAGCATAAGCAAGTAAAGTCTGTCATAGAGTGGTTTGCCATGTCCTAACTCGTATATATTTTTTATCTCTTGGTATTATTATGGCAGGTCACTGAGAAGACATTCTCAGATAATATCTAATGATAGGACATAAACACAGGCAAAATGATTCTTGCCCCTGGGCTTAGTGTGAATACAGACTTTCTATTTTCTCTGCTGATAAACATTATGCCAATTGGTATTATGCCAGTTGTGTTTGCAACGCGCGCACGCACACACACACACACACACACACAACATAAATACATAATAAAGTGTGAGAGGTGTGCTTAATGTAATGGATATCATCATCATAGAAATGGATTCAGTGACCCAAGTGACCTGAGTCACTGGATGAGACTATTTGCATTTTACTTTAATCTAATGCTTTTTGGAAAGGCATGAATCCATCTCTTTTCTCTTCAGCTATTGGTAAATAGACAGACAGACTGGATTCTTTAGCTTTGGTTAGGCAACCTGTCTAGGTAAAGGATAACTCTAAATTCAAACCAGCTGACTCTGCTTAAAAATGAACTTTGTGTCACATCCTGCCAATAGAAAGGGGCTCAAGACAGACTGGATTCTTTAGCTTTGGTTAGGCAACTTGTCTAAGAAAATGATAACTCTAAATTCAAACCAGCTGTACTCTGCTTTAAAAATGAACTTGTGTCACATCCTGCAATAGAAAAGGGCTCAAGACAGACTGGATTCTTTAGCTTTGGTTAGGCAACTTGTCTAAGAAAAGGATAACTCTTAAATTCAAACCAGCTGTACTCTGCTTAAAAAATGAACTTTGTGTCACATCCTGCAATAGAAAAGGGCTCAGACAGACTGGATTCTTTAGCTTTGGTTAGGCAACCTGTCTAGGAAAAGGATAACTCTAATTCAAACCAGCTGTACTTCTTTAAAAATGAACTTTGTGTCACATCCTGCCAATAGAAAAGGGCTCAAGTAAATACATACATTAATAAGTGTATAGTCTAATAAGGAAACTAATCATTTATTTTATCCAACAGTACTTGTTGGAATCGGTGTCTGTTGAGGAATTCAAAGAATATACACACCAAAGTATATTGTCAATAGCATTGTATAAATACATAAATTTATGTTTCGACTTCACAGCAACATTATAATACAAATAAAAACATTTAAAAAAAAATAGAACAATTTCATTACACAATAAATATATTTCATTATTTTTTTTTCTTTTAGTTTTATATGCGGTTGGGTATGTTAATTTAAAATTAAACTTATAGCAATATTTGTATTGTACACAGTTTTATTTATCATCCTATTTATTGTTGTAGATTCTCATATTCCTGAACAGACACCAATTCTCATCAAGTACTTCTCCAATAATTTTGTCAATGCAGTTAATTCAGTAATAGATATTATTTATATAAACTGAACATGATACATTTGAAAATTTCAGACAAAAATTTAGATATAATTACATAGTCATGCTGCATATTTTATTAATTCTCTCACAATATATTATATATATATATATATATATATATATATATATTCACACACATAAACTGACCGAAACACATGTGTAAGTGATATTCTATTAATGTGATATCGATTAAATTCTTTTATCCATCTACATTTTCTTTTCTTTACTCATTTTTCCTCATATTGTCGGATTCAATTCCTTTTCCATTTTCACACACATATATATATATATATATATATATACACACACACACAATAATATAGTAATCCACAGACACGTGTTTTGAGTATCACTCTCATCAGTGTGCTTATACATAACAACTACCCTTGGCCAGGTTTGAGACCTGAATGAACTTTCGTTCGCCAATTCCTCTTATCTGTACGGCCAGAGGCAGCTGTCAAATATAGGAGAATATTTCATCGCTACACATTCTAATTAATATTAGTGTACTTCCTTGCAAGCTTTGTCTTTTAGACAAGCACTAACTGAAGAATATTAGTAAGAATGGACACCATTAAAGATGAAATAAGTCTTTATTACAACATTGAACTTCAGGCATTGAAAGTATATTTTTGTAGGGTATCACCGCTTACAGTTTTACACATACATACAAAAATGTTTGTGGCAATGAATGTATTAAAATGTGGATCATCTCATACATTAATATCAATGTGCTTACTTCAAAGACTGAAAAATAATTGGATAAAAAACAAAGATATTTAATTGTAAGAATCAGAGAATTATACGAGACTTGTCTTTTAATTAAAAAACAAAACAAACAAACATAAATACAGTTGTACTTTGACTTATGAGTTTTCAAATCACAAGCTGTCACTTGGTCATTTTTTTGCTTATGTTGAGAGATAAAATTTGAGGTATGAATGAGATATGCTTATGTTAATAAGTTCACTAAAAACATTTAAGTTTCCAAATTTATTATGCAAAAAAACAAAGCAAAAAAAAACAAAAAAACAATTATTTATAAAAAACACAACATCAAAACATATTACAGCATATAATTCATTACATTATTTTACTAGCAAATATATGCACCCTCCGGTGCAAGTATTTAAGTTTAAATGTAATAAAATATTTATATTAAATTTAGAAAGGCTAATGAAAATAAATAATAATAATACAGATAAAAGATTGAAACATGGAACAACTGAAACTTACTCTTCCATCACTCTCGTCTTTCATTGCTATTTTTCTAATGTAAGTATTTAGTTAAGAGGAAGTAAAGAATAAAATTACAGTTATTTTTTCTTGTTAATGGATTTCATTTAAGATTTATTGAAGAGATGTTTGCTTATATCATTAAAATAAAACAAACAGTTAGAAATCAATAACACTGAGCACATATTTTATTAAATTCGATTTTTTAATATCAATATGCAAATTATCCTTCCCATTCACACTGTAAACCGCTATTTTGTTGTATATACAAATATAATTACATGTTATTCGTATGTAGATATGGTTAACAGTATGAATAATGTCAAACAATTTTATTAATTATTAAAAAGGTTAAAATAAAATCATGGAGAATGTGATGTCAATAACTAAGGAATTGTGACTTGAGTAGTAATATAGTTTCGGTTACAGACAGAAAAACACACAATCTCCATTATAATAAGATTATGTTTTATACAATACAGTGCTATTTTTCTTATTTGAAAACGTAACAAAAAAATTAGGCTGTTTTTGGCAGGGCAGGAATAGATTGATGGCATTTCAGTTTATTTCAATGATTTGATATACGAGGACATTGAGTTATGGCGGAATGAATTAAACTTATAAATCAAAGGTAACATTGTATATAAAAAATGGGTTTATTCTCAATTTAAAAGAAAAAAAAATTGATAACTTTCTTTAAAAAATAATTCCTTTATATTTTGTACTTTCTTGATTAATGGTTTCTGATGCTTTTAATATTTCAGGTGATCAAGGAGGTGAATGCCGTGCATATGGAAATTTGGGTTCTGCTTATTTTCTAAAGGACACTACCGTGAAGCTCTCTCTAATCACAGGCATCAACTTGTTTTAGCGATGAAGCTGAAGGATAGACCAACTGCTGCTTCTGCTCTAAGCAATCTTGACATGTCTACACGGCTATTGGAGATTATCCGATGCACTGAACAGTCATAAACAGTGTGTGCTGCTGTGTAGACAAAGGTCGGATAAACATGGAGAGGCCCGGGAAATTGGCAATGCTGGTGCCGTCTATTTGGCTATGGGCAGTTTTGATTGGCTATTAATTGCCACAATGAACATTTACGAATTGCAAAATTATTAAAGAATGCACACGAAGAAGCCAGAGCCTATAGTAATCTTGGAAGTGCCTACCATTACAGAAGAGATTATGAAAAAGCTATTGCTCTTTCATAATCAAGTTTTGAAAGTTGCTGAACAAAAGAATGATAAAGTTTTGGAGGCACGAGCTTATGCTGGTTTGGGGCATGCGGCACGCTGCAAATCTGATTCTCTCTATGCCGAAGAATTATATGAAAAGTTAGATAACGCCTTACAGACAGGACCGGGGGCTGAGGCTCGCGGCATGTGCTAATTTGGGTATATTTATCACCAGCTGAAGGAACATGAAGCTGCTCTCAAGTTTACACATTGATGCACCTAAAACTAGCCAAAGAAACTTGGTGACCGTGCAAGTGAGGGCGAGCATAGGAACATTGGCTAATTGCTTATAGTGCCCTAGCCAACATGAGATTGCTATGCGATTTCATAAGCAAGAATTGTCGGATTGCTACTGAAGTGAACGAACGCATTCTGAAATGTCAACCCACGGAAACCTTGCTGTGGCCTACCATTCTCTATGGGCATATCAGACCAAGCCTTGCATCATTTCCTTGCACATCTGAACGCAGCTCGAGAACTCAAGGACAGTGTCAGTTGAGGTCGGCCTTGTGTAATTTAGGCAACTTTTACAGTGTGAAAGAGAAATATATTCAGGGCCATTCCATACTATGAACAGTTCATGACCTTTGTCGTCAAGAATTGAAATGAAAAGAGAGTGAGGCAAAGCTTGTTTTAACTTGGTTATGCATACTCTTTGTTGGAAACTATTCTAGAAGCTTTGATTATTACGAGCAGCATTGAATGTTGCCAAAGAAATGCAGGATAAATTGGAGACTGCTCGTGCCTATTGTAACCTTTGGCCTTGCACACAAGGCACTTTCTAGCTTGATATGCATTGGATTGCCAAAGAAAGGCATTGGCACTAATGAAAACATTAAAGAATGTGAAAGGAACTTTTAAGGTGCTAGGTAATTTGGAGATGTTCTTTGAAGACTGTCAGGTTAGTGAATCTGTACAAACCTACAACAACAATTGACCTTGGCCAACAGTGTAAAAATCAAAATCTTATTGCAACTGCTTATGGTGCCCTTAGGAATGTCTCATTGCGATTAGGTAAGTCTATATTTCCTATCTGATATAAAGATTACATCTTTTTTTTTTAAATTACCGTATTTTGATGCATATAAGACCCATCCCATCTTCAGCAGGTTCAGATTCGGAAAAAAAAGTTTTAGTGTATTTAAGCATATATTGTTGAAAACAGTCTAGCTGTGCACTTACACAAACAGAAACATAGCTGTATAAAAGCAATTTGACAGTAGAGTAAGTAAAAGTACTGAGCATAAGCTGCGGTTAGTGAGCATCATCAGAAAGATTAGCCTAGGCCTACAGGAGGTTGAAACTTCACCTACGATGTATGAGACGCAGGGCAATTTTTTGAGCCAAAAATTTTTGGGAAAAAGTGCGTTCTATATGCTGTTAAATACGGGTAATCTTTATCTAAAGCTGCTCTTGGAGAATCAAACTTCTTTTCTATAATAACTAATTTTGCTTTAAGGAATATTGTTTTATTTTAGGCTGGTTTAGCTCAGCGGTAGAGTATCTGCCTAGGAACTGCAAGGTTCTCCAAGGTTCGATACCGGCCCTAGCTAACTCAGTGTAAAGTGGGGAGCTGATGGTTGGTGTGGTGCTCCAATTTAGGCACCAAAACAATCCTTCGGTCTAGCCGCTAGTGAAAAGGATAGATTCCCTTGCTGTCTGGCTGCATACTTGATTTTAGGCTACCCCAACGACTTTACTTACTTAACAATGTTTAGATATCTATATGTGTTATTTCTCTACAAAATTATACTTATTTATGTGCTGTGTGTAATGAATGACTTAATTTTAACCACAAAAAATGTGTTTTTTTTATCATAATTTGCATGCTAATAAATGGCTCTATTTTTAGTTATGTTAGCCTACAAAAATATTAAATGACATAAAGAGAAAACCTTCAAACACTTATTTACACTTTCAAAATTACTGTAATACAATCAATGCAATACCGTAAATAAACTATGTAGTCTAGACAAAACACTTTTTTTAGATAATGAAGTTTTTCTATAACTTGGTTTACTATTTATGTTATTTGTACATAATATGCATGGGTGTTAAGTAAAAACTTATTATCTTAACTAATAGCCTGTTTATGTTGTGAGGCTTTAAGGGGTCAAATAAGAACAAAAACGATGGTAACAAATGTAGTAAAATGTATTAACAGAAAGTAGACAAATCAATAGAGATAAGTGGAAATTATGTCCGACAATAGAGTTATGGCTTACTCGCATTGGCTTACTGCCAAGCCACAATTATCCCTGTTACTTATAGTAACCCGTCGGCGCATTCCATTGGTCAATTATGTATATCACCTATAACAGTTTAGATATAGGCTATACTAAGACACTTTAGATGGAAGTTATAGTTAAGGTTTAGTCATTAGCAAACAAGTAAGCTTCAAATTTTCAAAACATATCTTGTGTAATGAACAATTTTGTTTTGAAAAATTGACTTAAAAAGTCATTCATTAAATGATCCAACTTTTTATTTTTACTTTCACAAAAAAAAAAGAAGCATATAACAGAAGTGTAAATTCAATTTTGTTTTTAATGATGATCAAAACAAAATTGAATTTACACTTCTGTTATATGCTTCTTTTTTTTCTTGTGGAAAGTAAATATAAAAAGTTGGATCATTTAATGAATGACTTTTTAAGATCAATTTTTTCAAAACAAAAAATTGTTCATTACACAAGATATGTTTTTGAAATATTGAAGCTTACCTTGTTTCTATGACTAACCTTACTATAACTTCCATCTAAAGTGTCTTAGTATAGCCTATATCTAAACTGTTATAGGTGATATACACTAATTGACCAATGGAATGCGCCGACGGGTTACTATAAGTAACAGGGATAATTGTGGCTTGGCAGTAAGCCAATGCGAGTAAGCCAATAACTCTATTGTCGGACATAATTTCCACTTATCTCTATTGTATTTGTCTACTTTCTGTTAATACATTTTACTACATTTGTTACCCATCGTTTTGTTCTTATTTGACCCCTTAAAGCCTCACAACATAAACAAAGGCTATTAGTTAAGATAATAAAGTTTTTACTTAACACCCATGCATATATGTACAAATAACATAAATAGTAAACCAAGTTATAGAAAAACTTCATTATCTTAAATAAAAGTGTTTTGTCTAGACTACATAGTTTATTTACGGTATTGCATTGATTGTATTACAGTAATTTTGAAAGTGTAAATAAGTGTTTGAAGGTTTTCTCTTTATGTCATTTAATATTTTTGTAGGCTAACATAACTAAAAAATAGAGGCCATTTATTACATGCAAATTATGATAAAAAAAACACATTTTTTGTGGTTAAAAATTAAGTCATTCATTACACACAGCACATAAATAAGTATATAATTTTGTAGAGAATAACACATATAGATATCTAAAAACATTGTAAGTAAGTAAAGTCGTTGGGGTAGCCTAAAATCAGTATCAGCCAGACAGCAAGGGAATCTATCCCTTTTTCACTAGCGCTAGACCGAAGAGATTGTTTTGGTGCCTAAATTGGAGCACCACACCAACCATCAGCTCCCCACTTTACACTGAGTTAGCTAGGGCCGGTATCGAACCTGGAACCTTGCAGTTCCTAGGCAGATACTCTACCGACTGAGCTAAACCAGCCCTAAAATAAACAATATTCCTTAAAGCAAAATTAGTTATTATAGAAAAGAAGTTTGATTCTCCAAGAGCAGCTTTAGATAAAGATTACCGTATTTAACAGCATATAGAACGCACTTTTTCCCAAAAATTTTGGCTCAAAAAATTGCCCTGCGTCTCATACATCGTAGGTGAAGTTTCAAACCTCCTGTAGGCCTAGGCTAATCTTTTCTATGATGCTCACTAACCCAGCTTATGCTCAGTACTTTTACTGTACTCTACTGTCAAATTGCTTTTATACAGCTATGTTTCTGTTTGTGTAATGCACAGCTAGACTGTTTTCAACAATATATGCTTAAATACACTAAAAACTTTTTTCCTGAATCTGACCTGCTGAAATGGGGATGGGTCTTATATGCCATCAAATACGGTAATTTAAAAAAAAAAATGTATCTTTATATCAGATAGGAAATATAGACTTACCTAATCGGCAATGAGACATTCCAAGGGCACCATAAGCAGTTGCAATAAGATTTTGATTTTTACACTGTTTGGCCAAGGTCAATTGTTGTTGATAGGTTTGTACAGATTCACTAACCTGACCAGTCTTCAAAAGAACATCTCCAATATTACCTAGCACCTTAAAAGTTCCTTTCACATTCTTTAATGTTTTCATTAGTGCCAATGCCTTTCTTTGGCAATCCAATGCATTATCAAAGCTAGAAAGTGCCTTGTGTGCAAGGCCAAGGTTACAATAGGCACGAGCAGTCTCCAATTTATCCTGCATTTCTTTGGCAACATTCAAATGCTGCTCGTAATAATCCAAAGCTTCTGAATAGTTTCCCAACAAAGAGTATGCATAACCAAGATTAAAACAAGCCTTTGCCTCACTCTCCTTTTCATTCAATTCTTGAGACAAGGTCATGAACTGTTCATAGTATGGAATGGCCTCTGAATAATTCTCTTTCACACTGTAAAAGTTGCCTAAATTACACAAGGCCCGAGCCTCACTGACACTGTCCTTGAGTTCTCGAGCTGCGTTCAGATGAGCAAGGAAATGATGCAAGGCTTTGTCTGATATGCCCAGAGAATGGTAGGCCACAGCAAGGTTTCCGTGGGTTGACATTTCAGAATGCCTGTCGTTCACTTCAGTAGCAATCGACAATTCTTGCTTATGAAATCGCATAGCAATCTCATGTTGGCCTAGGGCACTATAAGCATTACCAATGTTCCCATATGCTCGCCCCTCACTTGCACGGTCACCAAGTTTCTTGGCTAGTTTTAGGTGCATCATGTGTAACTTGAGAGCAGCTTCATGTTCCTTCAGCTGGTGATAAATAATACCCAAATTAGCACATGCCCGACCTTCAGCCACCCGGTCCCTTGTCTGTAAGGCGTTATCTAACTGCTTTTCATGATAATTCTTCGCAAGAGAGTAATCAGATTTGCAGCGTGCCGCATGCCCCAAACCAGCATAAGCTCGTGCCTCCAAAACTTTATCATTCTTTTGTTCAGCAACTTTCAAAACTTGATTATGAAAGGCAATAGCTTTTTCATAATCTCTTCTGTAATGGTAGGCACTTCCAAGATTACTATAGGCTCTGGCTTCTTCGTGTGCATTCTTTAATAATTTTGCAATTCGTAAATGTTCATTGTGGCAATTAATAGCCAAATCAAAACTGCCCATAGCCAAATAGACGGCACCAGCATTGCCAATTTCCCGGGCCTCTCCATGTTTATCCGACCTTTGTCTACACAGCAGCACACACTGTTTATGACTGTTCAGTGCATTCGGATAATCTCCAATAGCCGTGTAGACATGTCCAAGATTGCTTAGAGCAGAAGCAGCAGTTGGTCTATCCTTCAGCTTCATCGCTAAAACAAGTTGATGCCTGTGATTAGAGAGAGCTTCACGGTAGTGTCCTTTAGAAAAATAAGCAGAACCCAAATTTCCATATGCACGGCATTCACCTCCTTGATCACCTGAAATATTAAAAGCATCAGAAACCATTAATCAAGAAAGTACAAAATATAAAGGAATTATTTTTTAAAGAAAGTTATCAATTTTTTTTTTCTTTAAATTGAGAATAAACCCATTTTTTATATACAATGTTACCTTGATTTATAAGTTTAATTCATTCCGCCCATAACTCAATGTCCTCGTATATCAAATCATTGAAATAAACTGAAATGCCATCAATCTATTCCTGCCCTGCCAAAAACAGCCTAATTTTTTTTGTTACGTTTTCAAAATAAGAAAAATAGCACTGTATTGTATAAAACATAATCTTATTATAATGGAGATTGTGTGTTTTTCTGTCTGTAACCGAAACTATATTACTACTCAAGTCACAATTCCCTTAGTTATTGACATCACATTCTCCATGATTTTATTTTAACCTTTTTAATAATTAATAAAATTGTTTGACATTATTCATACTGTTAACCATATCTACATACGAATAACATGTAATTATATTTGTATATACAACAAAATAGCGGTTTACAGTGTGAATGGGAAGGATAATTTGCATATTGATATTAAAAAATCGAATTTAATAAATATGTGCTCAGTGTTATTGATTTCTAACTGTTTGGTTTTATTTTAATGAATATAAGCAAACATCTCTTCAATAAATCTTAAATGAAATCCATTAACAAGAAAAAATAACTGTAATTTTATTCTTTACTTCCTCTTAACTAAATACTTACATTAGAAAAAATAGCAATGAAAGACGAGAGTGATGGAAGAGTAAGTTTCAGTTGTTCCATGTTTCAAATCTTTTATCTGTATTATTATTATTTATTTTCATTAGCCTTTCTAATTTAATATAATATTTTATTACATTTAAACTTAAATACTTGCACCCGGAGGGTGCATATATTTGCTAGTAAAAATAATGTAATGAATTATATGCTGTAATATGTTTTGATGTTGTTGTTTTTTATAAATAATTGTTTTTTTGTTTTTTTTTTGCTTTGTTTTTTTGCATAATAAATTTGGAAACTTAAATGTTTTTAGTGAACTTATTAACATAAGCATATCTCATTCATACCTCAAATTTTATCTCTCAACATAAAGCAAAAAAAATGACCAAGTGACAGCTTGTGATTTTGAAAACTCATAAGTCAAAGTACAACTGTATTTATGTTTGTTTGTTTTGTTTTTTAATTAAAAGACAAGTCTCGTATAATTCTCTGATTCTTACAATTAAATATCTTTGTTTTTATCCAATTATTTTTCAGTCTTTGAAGTAAGCACATTGATATTAATGTATGAGATGATCCCACATTTTAATACATTCATTGCCACAAACATTTTTGTATGTATGTGTAAAACTGTAAGCGAGTGATACCCTACAAAAATATACTTTCAATGCCTGAAGTTCAATGTTGTAATAAAGACTTATTTCATCTTTAATGGTGTCCATTCTTTACTAATATATCTTCAGTTAGTGCTTGTCCTAAAAGACAAAGCTTGCAAGGAAGTACACTAAATATTAATTAGAATGTGTAGCGATGAAATATTCTCCTATATTTGACAGCTGCCTCTGGCCGTACAGATAAGAGGATTGGCGAACGAAAGTTCATTCAGGTCTCAAACCTGGCCAAGGGTAGTTGTTAATGTATAAGCACACTGATGAGAGGTGATACCTCAAAACACGTGTCTGTGGATTACTTATTTATTGTGTGTGTGTGTATATATATATATATATATATATATGTGTGTGAAAATGGAAAAGGAATTGAATCCGACAATATGAGGAAAAATGAGTAAAGAAAAGAAATGTAGATGGATAAAATGAATTTAATCGATATCACATTAATAGATATCACTTACACATGTGTTTCGGTCAGTTTATGTGTGTGAATATATATATATATATATATATATATATATATATATATTAGTGAGAGAATTAATAAATATGCAGCATGACTATGTAATTATAATCTAAATTTTTTGTCTGAAATTTTCAATGTATCATGTTCAGTTTATATAAATAATATCTATTACTGAATTAACTGCATTGACAAAATTATTGGAGAAGTACTTGATGAGAATTGGTGTCTGTTCAGGAATATGAAGAAATCTACACAATAAAATAGGATGATAAATAAAACTGTGTACAATACAAAATATTGCTATAGTTTTAATTTTAAATTAACATACCCAACCGCAAATATAAAACTAAAAGAAAAAAAAATAATGAAAATATATTTTATTGTGTAATGAAATTGTTCTATATTTTTTTTTTAAATGTTTTTATTTGTATTATAATGTTGCTGTGAAGTCGAAACATAAATTTATGTATTTATACAATGCTATATGACAATATACTTTGGTGTGTATATTTCTTTGAATTCCTCAACAGACACCGATTCCAAACAAGTACTGTTGGATAAAATAAATGATTAGTTTCCTTATTAGACTATACACTTATTAATGTATGTATTTACTTGAGCCCTTTTCTATTGGCAGGATGTGACACAAAGTTCATTTTTAAGAAGAGTACAGCTGGTTTGAATTTAGAGTTATCCTTTTCCTAGACAGGTTGCCTAACCAAAGCTAAAGAATCCAGTCTGTCTTGAGCCCTTTTCTATTGGCAGGATGTGACACAAAGTTCATTTTTAAGCAGAGTACAGCTGGTTTGAATTTAGAGTTATCCTTTTCTTAGACAAGTTGCCTAACCAAAGCTAAAGAATCCAGTCTGTCTTGAGCCCTTTCTATTGGCAGGATGTGACACAAAGTTCATTTTTAAGCAGAGTACAGCTGGTTTGAATTTAGAGTTATCATTTTCTTAGACAAGTTGCCTAACCAAAGCTAAAGAATCCAGTCTGTCTTGAGCCCCTTTCTATTGGCAGGATGTGACACAAAGTTCATTTTTAAGCAGAGTACAGCTGGTTTGAATTTAGAGTTATCCTTTACCTAGACAGGTTGCCTAACCAAAGCTAAAGAATCCAGTCTGTCTGTCTATTTACCAATAGCTGAAGAGAAAAGAGATGGATTCATGCCTTTCCAAAAAGCATTAGATTAAAGTAAAATGCAAATAGTCTCATCCAGTGACTCAGGTCACTTGGGTCACTGAATCCATTTCCTATGATGATGATATCCATTACATTAAGCACACCTCTCACACTTATTAATGTATTTATGTATGTGTGTGTGTGTGTGTGTGTGTGCGTGCGTGCGCGCGTGCAAACACAACTGGCATAATACCAATTGGCATAATGTTTATCAGCAGAGAAAATAGAAGTCTGTATTCACACTAAGCCCAGGGGCAAGAATCAATTTCTTGCCTGTGTTATGTCCTATCATTAGATATTATCTGAGAATGTCTTCTCAGTGACCTGCCATAATAATACCAAGAGATAAAAAAATATATACGAGTTAGGACATGGGCAAACCACTCTATGACAGACTTTACTTGCTTATGCTCTCTCTCTTTGTCAGGGTGGCCTAAAGTTGGTATCAGCCAGACAATAAGAGAGTCTATCCCCTTTTAACTAGCGCTAAACCAAGGAGATTGTTTTTGCATCTGAGATGGAGTGCCACACCTACCATCAGCTCCTTACTTTACCACACAGATCATGTGCTACTCAGTTGGTGAGAGCTGGTATCGAACCAGGATCCTTGTGGCTCCTAGTCGGACACTCTACCAACTGAACTAAACCGGCCCTTGCCAAAAGGCTGTTACATTCATTGTCAACTTAGATATATGTCACTCAGAATAAATTTCAGATATTTAAGTGCAAATGAAGAACAAAAAATTTAAGGACTGCCTCAAGGACACTCTGATGAATATTGATATTGCTGTGGAGGACTGGGGGAAGCTAGCTTGTAATAGACATGGCTGGAGAGCCACCATCTACCGGTCTGTGGAAGAATTTTAGTCCAACCTAATTAAACACCAAAAATTGAAGCGGGCTATTAGAAAGGGTAATTTTCAGCCCAGCAAAATTCAAAGTGGAGAAGTTCCAATATGTAGTTTATGTGGAAGAATATCTCTCCAGGGCTGGCCTGGTGAGTCATCTGAGAAAACACAAGGATAGCGTGTCAAATGCTACTTGCACCCAAATATGATAAAATTTTTAAAAAAAAACAGGAAATGGTTTTACTCAAACACGAGTTGACAGCCAACACATAATTGTTAGCCAATTCAATCATTATAGAAAAATTAAATAGTAAAACTTAGTCACTCTCTGAAGTTAGGATTATGAAAAATGTTTTAGTTTTATTAAAACTGACCTAAAAGATAATAAGCAGTATTACTAACCCATTGATTTCATAATGTTAAGATCTTCATCCATATAGATAATAGCCTTATCTATGTCTCCAGTACCCCAATAGGCTCGGCTCAATGCCGAAAAAACTGATCCTCGAAGTTTGAGACTGATTGTACCAATGGACAATGCAGACTCAAGCATTGTAACAGAAGCATTGTAATGGCCAGCTGCCAGCAGTTCCTGACCAATAACAGCAATTATTACAAAAGCATTGCGGTCAAGGTTCATCTTTTGCAACTGCTGAAATACTGGGTTGAGTTTTTCTGAAACAGAAAAGAGTAAAGCATTTAGAATTATTTCATCAACATTTTTTTTAATAACAAATAACTAAATAATTTAAGGAAGATTGAAGATTCAAGAAGCTTTTTTGAATTTGTTGTTAATGTTGCAGTTTTTTTTCTCGTTTGGTATAAATTCATGTAAGGTAAGATATCCAACAGATTACTCATGCCATACTAATTAAATAAAAAAAAGTAAATGATAAATACAATAATCAAATAAGAGAAACTAAATGTTGGTTAATATCAAGAGAAAAAGACAGATTCATTCATTTCTAGCATATAAACAAAAATGTGCATGTTTAAAACTCTCACTTCATTAACAGAGTGTAAACTCACATAAAGGAAAAAAAATTCTATTATTTTCTTGATTATTCCAATGAAATAAATTACATTAAATAGAACACATCTTCAACAGGAAGAGAAAAAAATGGCAAAAATAGGCCATTTTAAAAGATACAGAATTTAATTTATAAAATTCTTCCATTTTAAAGACTATAAAACAAATAATTTTTTATGTTATTTTTTTAACCCTCCCTCTTCATAATACAGTAAAAAAATTAGTTTCATTTTTTTCTGAGTTTTGTTGAATTTTAATTTATGGGGGTTGTGGTTGGGGTTTAAAAAAAGTGCAATTTTGGCCACACCTACAATAATGGTCATATGGTAAAAAAAAAAAAAAAGCTACTTTCATTTTTCCCCTTTTCTGAAAACATTAACAGTCTTTTTCAACTTCACAAAAAGAGACATGAAAATTCCATATTAAGATTAAATTTAGACCAAAAAATATTTCTTCCCACTTTAAACACAGAAAGCCTGTTTAAAGACTAAACCTATATACTCCACAAAAGTGGTTTCAAATTTTTATATGAAAATAAATATTTTTGTCTCTTTTTGTGATAGAAATAATCTAGGAACAAAAATGAGCATTTATAAAATTATCACATTTAAGTTGATTAATGTGCTTTAAAATGAATGTGTATATAAACACTATAAGTAAGTAAAGTAAAGTCGACGGGGCGGCCTAAAGTTGGTATCAGCCAGTCAGCGAGGGAGTCTATCCCCTTTTCAATAGCGCTAGACCAAGGAGATTGTTTTAGCATCTGAGGTGGAGTGCTACACCTACCACCAGCTCCTTACTTTACCGCACAGATCCCTGTGCTACTCATATGCTGAGTTGGCGAGGACCGGTATCGAACTAGGAACCTTGTGGTTTCTAGCCGAATGATCTACCGACTGAGCTAATCCGGCCCATTTAAACACTATAAAGCTGAATACAATACACACAGCTCTCTACTAAATTATTAAGAGGAATACAAAATTTTCATGAAAATTTGTAGTTAGTACAAACCTCAATAATATTTCATTAAAAAAAAACAACAAAAAAAAAACTTATCTATTGATATTTGCAAGTATAGTGTAATTGTAGGGTACTGCACTGAAGATAGTATCTTTGTGTGAAGTTGGTAAAACTCATTATCCAAGAGGAATAAAACTTATAAACAGAAAAAAAAAAAAAACTATTTATAATTACTTACTAAATGGAATTATATGTGTAGATAAAACTATACAAACCAGCACCAGACTACTGAGCCTAAAGTTTTAAGTTACATAACTTGGGAAAACTTTAAATTTCACATTTGAAAAGAAAATAAATACAGCTATCAAATTTAAGTTTTTGAAAGTTATTTCTATGGCAGTCAGTATTCAACTAAAGTTTATTAGTATAAAACAAGAATAATTTGATCAGTCATGAGATTTACTTAAATGACAACTGAAACACAAACCTATTATATGGCCAACTTGTACAGAAATAAAAACATTTTTAAAGGATGTATATTAGTGTCTTTATTTAAGATTGTCACTACATTAGAATATATCTTTTTCTCTTTTGTGTTGCAATGTCAAATCTTTTATTGGACATCCACAATTCCTTTTTTTTTTTAAATAACTAAATAAAAATTTTAAAAAATGAATAAAAACTAAAATAAAAACAATTTCTCAAAACTGAGACAAAAATAGCTGTCAGTAAGAAAATGATTATTCAAAGTCACTTCTTGAAGTGACACTGAAATTACCAATGAAGAGGAAAGAGGAATACGTTAGAGTACTTAAAGAAGAAGAAGAAGAAGAAGAAGAAGAAAAACAACTAAATGGTGTAAAGCACAAAGTCAAGAAAAACTGGGGTAAAGTGTCACAAGGAAGGAAATTAGACATCACTTGTATTTAGAAAATAAGATGATAAGAATAATTGAAAAGGGAAAGTCAGGCATGAGATACAAGAATTGGAATGAAAGATAAATGTCAATAAGAATAGTAAAGGAAATGTCTTGTTAAATGAAAGAAAATTAGAGTTATTTTACAGTGATTTAGGAAGAAGCCATTTTAAAATCACTGATGTGAGTTGATCTATTCAGATTATTACATTAAAAACCCTGAAACCTTTTGTAAAAGTATTTAACCAACCTATTCACCTTGGATAGAATTTGACACCAGGTCATAAGTATGGTACATTTAGTGTGGATCAAACTCACTATTCAGTAGTAACAGATCTGTGAGACTAGCTTGCTAACCATTACACCAAGATAGGATGCCCAAACTTTTGTAAAAATATAGAGAAACCATCATTCTAACAAAAATGTTATAGGTTTATTTCCACAACACTGTACCCAACAGTACATCCAACTTGTCAGCAGAGTTTAGAATATACTGACTGTATCTCCTGCAAAGGGGTAAATCTGATCAACCAAAAAAAAAAAGGGGGGGGGGTCCTGGGTATGATACAAAATCACATCTGATTGTGATACTCTGGTTCTGGAAATCTGAGGAGTGAAGAGTACCACTTAATTGCCATTACTCCCTGGTCCACTCTTACCCAGAGTGGTAGTCCCATTCCTCCATGAAATAATATCTTTTGCATTTATACTTTACCTGCTTTTACCTTAAAAAAAAGCCTAACCTGAATTTTATGGCAAGCAAATAAAGATAAAAAAAAGTCATTACCTTTTAGAGGAGATTTGAGAGCAGTATCAATGAGTGCTGATACCAACTCATTATTGGAGGATTCCTGAGCCAACCCCGAAGCAAAAGAAGCCATAGCATCACCATGATTACCAAGCTGTAGTAATGCCGTGCCTTCTTGTAAATAGGCCTACAAAAGAAGAAAATAAATCACATATCATCTACAAGAATATAAAAGTTTATATTGTTTATGATTATAGCTGTTTATAATCAAATAAAAATAAGATTAAGACTTTATAGCACATTAAAAATCTTGATTTGTATACTTACCTGAAAAAGATGTCCTTAAAGAAACTAAAATAGAGTAATGTCTATGGAAGTCCATCTAATTAAAGCATTTTATCTTGTTAGGTCAAAGTTATATTTGTTGTGATAGTGGAACAAATAAATTTCACAATAAAATTTAAATGACAGATTACAACACATAAAATATATTTAGCACCGAGTCTAGTCAGTACTCATGTGGGATGATTTGAGAATTCAATTGGTTATAATCAAATTTCTCATGACCAATACTACTATCCCAGAAAGAGCAATAGTGAGAGGTTTGAAATCTTTCAATGAAATGTCCAACAACTTAGAAATCTAATAGAAAAAAAATTAACTTTCGGGTACCTTCTCGAACTCTGGAACCTTCTTGTCATAATCAGGAGCCATCCCACAACTTTGTGTCCACTATGCTATGTATCCAATTGGACACACAGCATAGTGGATATAGGTGTTGAGTTAATACAGTTCTAAATGACAGTTATCTATAGGCTGTAGGTTCAATCCTGGTCAGGGCGACAGTAACATAAAATATTAATTAACACAGCTTAACACTTGTACCCAGCTATGGTTAGCGGAATGAGAACAGGATACCCCCGTGGATTGAATAAAGGGTTGGATTCAAAGTTCCGTGATAGTTCCCGAGTCCGACAAGAAATACCTCAAGAAAGCCGGAGGGTAAATCGGACGAAATGTTGTACAGATAACAATAAAGATGAGAACAATAGTCAGAATAATCCAAATTCTTTATTTTTTTGGTGATTTAAGGATAATTACCTCCAAATATCTGTACAGTATGGGTACAACTCTCGTTTTAATGTTCCATGTTTTTTTTAGATCTTTGATATTTTGCATAGGTAAATCTGATCAACAAAAAAAAAAAAAAAAAAAAAAAAAAAGGGGGGGGTCCTGGGTATGATACAAAATCACATCTGATTGTGATACTCTGGTTCTGGAAATCTGAAGAGTGAAGAGTACCACTTAATTGCCATTACTCCCTGATCCACTCTTACCCAAAGTGGTAGTCCCATTCCTTCATGAAATAATATCTTTTGCATTTATACTTTACCTGCTTTTACCTTAAAAAAAGCCTAACCTGAATTAGACATTAAAACTGTTAGAAAATACACTGATTTATGTAATCTATTGACCATAGATATAATCCTATTGTTGAAACTTAAGCGTTATATCATTCTTATACAGATATCCAGTATTACTTTTTAAACAAAATATTCTGTACAAATTACTGTATCTAATTCATCAAGGGTTTTTGACAGACTCTAGTAAATGTTTACAGAGATTATCTCATTTATTGTCTCCCTTCTTTTGAGGTAATTATAGCTAGGATTTTTTTTTTAATTAAAAAAATTAGTTTTTATATAAAGTAACCTGGAGGCATATTTTTGATCAGTTTCTTACCACCTTAATTTTTATCTCTTTATCTCCACTTTGCTGACAGTTTGTTTAAAAAATATCTTTAAAAAAAATCTCATTATCCAACAAAAAATTGTTTGTTCTAGGATCTCATCAAAAATAAAGGGTTTATGTTAAAATCAAAAGCATTCTATATCTTATGATTTTCAGAATCATTCCAAACACTTGAACTGATTCAACTTTTTAAAATGCACACAGGATTTTAAAATATCTACAGTTTACAATATCTATTAGTCAAGAGAAATGTTCGAATAAGTGTAGCATAAACTGATTAAAAAAAAAAATTTTTTTTAAAGATATTAAGTCAACATCTATACATATATAAAGGGCAGTTGTGTGTATGTATGGGCGTATGTATCTCCAGATGAAACTATGAAAACTAATGACAGAGTAAATATATATACACATTAAATATCATTGGTTTTTGCTTTTTGTGTAAATACTATGAAGATTTGATTTATATTGGAAGATATTCAAAAATTAAAATATGCAGAGAAATAAAATTAAAATTGTACTTAAAATGCCCAGCATTTGTAAATCTCATAAGTAAACAAATCAATACACTAGGTATTTTTGCCCTCCCCTCTACCCAGGTGATGCTGGGTAGCTGCTTCTAGTCTAATATAATGGAGGGATTTTATCCCAAAGGATTAAGAACTAAATTAAAGAATCTGGTGAATGACATATTTATTTCTCTGAATTTTTGGCCAATTGGACACATAGCGTAGTGGATAAAGGGGTTAGGTTAAGACAGTTACAGTAACAGTTATCTCTAGACTGCAGGTTCAGTCCTGGTCAAGGGCAGCAGTAACATAGAATAATAATTAACTCCTGTACCCCAGCTATGGTTAGCGGAATGAAAACAGAATACTCCCGTGGATTGATTAAAGGGTTAGGTTCAAAGTTGTGTGATGGCTCCAGATTATGAAAAGAAGGTTCCCGAGTCCGACAAGAAATACCTGAAGAAGGCCAGAGGGCACATCGGCCGAAACATTGTCCAGATAACAATGAAGATGAGGACAATAGTCCAAATAATACAAATAATACTAAGACATTGTATTTATTTTTCATTATTCTTTGGATCTTTCTATTTCAAGTCAAAATAGTTTGGATTTTCTTTTCTTCTTTTTTTAAAATTTTGATAGGAATTCAGCTCCAATATAAAGCCCAAAATATAATATAACACAAATGTTTTACTACAATACAGTAGGTGAATCAAAAAAAAAAAAAAAAAAAAAAAAAAATATTCAATAAATTTGAATGTATTGATTGATGCAAAATAACAGGAGGTAGGTATTTACCCAACTCCTCCGTCACAAACAATGTGACACAAGCTCAATTTTTACGTGGAGTAAAGCTGGTTTGAATTCAGAGTTTGCTTCTCTGAGACTGGTTGCCTAAGCAAAACAAAAGAATACAGTATGATCTACTATTTTATCCATAGTTGGGGGGAGAGAAGAGATGGATTCATGCCTTTCCCAAGTCAAATTAGTGTGAAGTGAAAAACAAACAGCTTCATCCAAGATTTAATCTCTGCTCACCAAAAAACGATGTTTTTATTTCGTTTCGGGCCGATTCTTCAAAGAGACCACCCGGTAAGGTCTGAGAATTATACTACATCTATTAAGCTTTCTTTCTGTTTGACACAAGGCCACAAATATGGTGTTCCCAAGTATGGCCCGACCATTATGCTACACAGATTATCTGTTAGTCTCTATTAATCTCTTTAAAAGGAATCAACTTCACAACTCCTCTAGACAAGCAGATATCACCAAATCAAAACAATAAAAACTCAAAAATTATTTTAACTCACTTAAAAGCTACTTTCGGCAGCCATTAAGTTCAATGTAAAACCAAACTCTCTTCTCAGAATTCATATTATAATTAATTGTAAATAGATAAGTACTCTATAATTAGAATTCAATATTTATCTCCCTTGAAAAATTATGAGTAGGGGTGAGCACAAATGCAGACTCTACAAATTGAATTTGAAATTGCTTCATTCTCTAACTGAATGCATATTAATACTATTTCACTAACAATGATCTAGCTAGAATGTTCTATTCTTGTTGTTTTACTGTAAGATACAAATTTATAAACATAAGAGTTACATGCTAAGTGTAACAGTTATCACAGAAAATTAAAATAAACATTACAATATTATTTCTAAAGAGAATTTACTTTACCAAAGTAAAGCATAATTTATTTTTGTTGTTTGTATTTCTGTTACTTATTTGAAATCTACTCTCAACACAAAACCAACTGTTCATCACTTGTTTAATCCGAGTATCCACATGGACAAGATTTAAAGTAAACAAACCATACAATCCCATTTACCAAGCGCTGAATATGCAAAATATATGGCCTATTTACTTTTTCAACCAAAAACATGTAAAAATGAGATAAAAAGAAAGATAAAAACAGAGTAAAAAAAAGAATAGATAAATAAGTTTAATCTTCAATGAATTTATGTTGACTCAGAAAAAAAAAAATGTGTTACAGTTACATAGTAACAGCTGATTGGACAGTTGGTGTGTATGTATGTATGTTCGGAGTAAACTACTAAAATAAAAGAAAGTAAATATATATGCACATTCACTATCACCAGATTTTGCTTTTAGAGCAAAAATAAAGTTTTTTTTTTTTTAATATCTGGAAAGATATTTAAAAATTAGGATTTGAATAATAAGAGTAGGGAAAGTCATTGGTTGCGTTTGTGATTTTAAAAAAATCAATTGTGTAAGACCAAAACAATCAATGGATCTGCGAGACTAACTTTTTATTATACCCCTCTACCCAGGCAATGCCGGGTAGCCAATTCTAGTGAATAATAAGGAATTGTTACTTGGCAAAATAGATTGATGACCTGAATTGTCATAAGTAAAATCTAAAGCTGAGAGAAAATCCCAGTCAAAATTGATAATAACGTTAGGATGAGATGGTTGTTGGTTGTACATATCATTTCCTTTATTATACCCCTCTACCCAGGCAATGCCAGGTAGCCAATTCTAGTGAATAATAAGGAATTGTTACTTGGCAAAATAGATTGATGACCTGAATTGTCATAAGTAAAATCTAAAGCTGAGAGAAAATCCCAGTCAAAATTGATAATAACGTTAGGATGAGATGGTTGTACATATCATTTCCTCAAATGGTATAAATATAGAAGAACAATTCCTTTATGAAAGTGATTACAAATAGACTTTATTGTTTGAGCAAACTTAATCTAAGATTTGAAATGATTATATGTCTGATATAGGAGAGAAATCAGAAAGCTACAAATTGGAGACAAAGAAAATGTATTCCTTTTGATTTTACTTCATTTCACTGATAAAAATATGATCCTGTTGTTTTGATTAAGTTAGGCAACCAGTCTAGATATACAACACCCTCCCAGTATCAACAAGGGTGGCACAATACAATTACAGAGGTCCATGTTTAGTCACGTGCTACGAATGCTCAAAGAAGCACCTGCACAAAATTTTCTAGAATTTGCTGTAATAGGGTCAAACAACTACGGAGCACAAAGGGGCTACTACTGCATAAACTTACTTGCTAAGCTGCAGGTGGACCCTCATAAAGCAAACAGTGGCTTCAAATGAGGAAAGACTGAATGCTGCTGTAGGATGTTCCAAACTAATACAGCAGCAGAGAATATAGTAAAACATCATTCTATGTCTCTCTTATATATATATATATATATATATATATATATATATATATATATATATGAAATAGGTGTATTTGGGCATCATCTTTGCATTGAAAAAAAAATTGGTTAAACATTGTAGGATGTTCCAAACTAATACAGCAGCAGAATATAGTAAAACATCATTCTATGTCTCTCATATATATATATGAAATAGGTGTATTTGGTCATCATCTTTGCATTGAAAAAAAAATTGGTTAAACATAATAGAATCATTATTGTTTTCAAGTTTTCTAACAATTCTTTTGATGTTATCAGGTTATCATCTTAAAAAGCGTTAATCAGTTGTCTGAATTATTATTGGTAATCTAAGTACTTTTGGTTCTTTTCTAAGCCATTATCAAGGCTGTTTAATATCTAACTAAACTATTGTTTAGTTTTTGTCACTAAGGTCATGCTAAATAACAGTGGCAGTTTATTTTTTTTAAATATTTCTAAGGCATTAGGCAAACATAATTTAGAATAAAAACTACTTGGTTTACTCTTTCGGACAACTGATTAATGCCTTCCAAGATGATAACATCAAAAGAATTGTTAGAAGACTTAAAAGAAAAAACTTGAAAACAATAAAGTTTCTATTATGTTTTAAAAAAATTTGTTTGAATATATATTAGTTATTGATTAAACTTTACTGAGTTGTGGCACAAGGCAGAATATATGGGGCACCCAATGAGGCTCGAAACTGTATTTTCCATCATATAAGATTAATAGTTTACAAAAAGGTATTTGGGGGACTACCAGTCACTACAACCCATAGCTGTCTATTTCAAACTTCAGTAGATAACCCTTTAGTCATAATACCAGCTGGGTGATATTGGCATAAAATTATTTTAATGCTAAATGTGCATCTTATATGTTGGAAAATACAGTACTCATTAGTGGTTACTAGAATGACTTCCAGATTTCAAGGATCAAAGAATAACTGAAAATTCTACTTGTTTAGGTTTCATGTTTGTGTGTGTGTGCGTGTGAGACAGACAGAATTGTGGGGGTGTATATGTCTATCACATCAGCCTTTTTCTAAATCTACCACAGGACTCAGGCCCTCCTTAAAGCCTCTAAATTATGGCAAGAAATGGGCTTTTACCCTGCTACATTAACTTATGTGTTTAGATTTTGAGTTGTTCTCATAGGCTGGTTGCCCTACCAAGACTAGTGAGCCCAGTCTCCTCTACTATTTTACCTGTAGCTGAGAGGGGGCAAAAGAGAGAAAGAAAAGAGAGAGATTCTTACCTTTCCCAAGAGTATTAGTATAAAGTGAATGTAAACAACCTCAGTCAGAGACTTGCACGCTACATTCCAATTGTATTTTCGGTGCCAATTACATTATGCAACCCCCCCACACACACACATATATATATATATATATATATATATATATATATAAAAACTTTGAAGGTGTGTGGTGTAATGGTTAGAGTCATAGGAAATGGACTCGTCGACCCGAGTTCAAATTCTAGATGCATTTTTTTTTTTACATTTCACTTAGCGCTAATACCCCTAGGAAAGGTATGCATACTCTCCCTCCAATTATGGGTAAATAGTAGGACAGACTGGGTTATTTAACCGTGGCTAGGTAACCAGTCTAGGAGAAGGAAAACTCTTAATTCAAACCTGTTAAACTCCACTTAAGAAATTGACTTTGTTTCACATCCCTGCTTGTGCAGAGGGGTTGGTGTGCGAGTGTGTGTGTGTATGTATATATATATATATATATATATATATATATATATATATATATAAACTTTGCTTTTTTCTTCATTAAACTAGGTCAATAAAATATATACCACAAGGTAACATGGCATAGGAGAGGCTGCCTTTTGTGAAAATTATTCAATAAATTTTATTGTATTTCATTTATTAACCCCCCCCCCCTTTTTTTTTTTTTAAATCTCTGGAATGAGCTGTACTCTGTGAAAGCCAGGCCTGTCCATTTCCAGATGTTATTAATATCAACTTTAAACCAGAAATTAAACTCCTTCAATTATTCATTAACTGTTAGAGTAATTAATTTTCATAATCAACAAACATTAATATAAAATAGGTAATTTTATATCATGAATTAATTTTATATTTAAGTTTTCTTTATAATGTATTAAAAAAAATGTTAAATTGGTTTCAAAAGACTCCTAGATTGTAGTGTTACTAAGTGTGCATTAACACAAGATTTAAATTACTTAAAAGTTAGCTCAAAATTCAATAAGTTATTCAAATAAAGTATTATTCAATAATTGTTATTGTTGTGGAGTAGCCTATCTAACTTTTCTTGAAGTATATAAAATTTTCCAAGACAATTTGTGTACTGCTGTTTAGGACAGTAAGAGATCATTATGAGAGAACCATATACTAAGACTTCAATTCTTAGCACTGTGTCAAAGTACTTTATTGTTAGTGCAACCTTTTAGTTGAATGTACTAGTATACCAAACCATTCTATGTTCCAGTATACAATAGTTATTGTCCATAACTAAACATTAAATTAACTGAAAATCTATAAATCAAAAAGGAGTGAAAAAGAGAGGAAAGAAGTTGCCGCAGAAAAGAGAGTTAAAAGGAAGGAGAGACAACAGCATCTCTAGAAAGCATCACCTTTTATTTGCAATCACTGTACCAGAGACTGCGATTCAAAAATTGGTCTGCTCAGCCACTCACATAGCTGTAGATAATAAGAAAAATAAAAAAGTGGACTCTACGCCATTGTCTTTAATAGACGGAAGGTTGCCAACACATAAATCGGTTATTATTATTAATAAATCAAGGCATATCATCTACGTTTTTGTGAGGACTTATATGTTAGTAAAAATTTAGGAAGAAGTTAATATTTATGACTCACTGGTGGTTATTATTAGTACTACAAATGTAAACAAACCTAATTTTTTCATCTCAATTTTCCAATGACCAAAATATGTACAGCAAAAAAGATCCTAATTTTAGTTTTTGGCTAGGGAATTTTCAAATACAGGGTTATAAAAAATTGATATTATAAAGAGTGCTCAATATTGGTGATAGAGCATATGCATCTAAATAGGGATAGCATAGACACAGTCAACAGTGCTTGGTGACTGTCGGTTTCTCGCCTATGTGATCAATGTCTAATGATGACCCAGGAAAGAAACAGACAGTTACCAAGCATTGTCAACTGTGTCTACACTATGTTAATTTAGATAGTGTATACTAACAGTACTCAGCAGTCTGTCTTACTCAGATGGTTTATGTAATGGAAGATAAGTAGTCATATAGCTGCTGTTAATGATATCAAATGATATTTGAAACACCCTGTAGATTTCTACTTTAATTTTTTTTTTTTAAATGGATAGAGATTCAGTTTAGGTGAATTGGCAGAAATAAAGTAAGTTCTATTTAGTATACACCACTAAAAAAAATTTTCCCTTTTTTTTTTTTTTTTTAAATAAAATTGTCAAAAACTAATTTGGTAAAAATGTGCCCTTGGGTCCTATTGGTAACCTCAAAAAATCTGGTGATCATAGCCCTAGATATCCTTAAGTTATTTGATGTTAGAGGGACAAAAAAAAAAGACATTTGTCAAATTACAGTGCTAGAAATGTAAAGAATTAGAAACAGATCAAGATTTCTAAGATCAACTGCAATTAGACATATCACAATCCATAAGTATTTAATATAAAGAAAATTATCTAAAAACAATCTATAATATATAAATTGCTAAAAAAAATGATAATAAATATATTTAAAAAAATTGGTTCTCAAATTAACAAGAAAACATTTACATGTCTCCTTTCTACCTGCTCCATGTCCATCCCATTTTATTAGATATGGATAAAAATCAGGTCATAAAATAATCCTGAATTTGTTTTATTTCTAAAATTTGTATAATCTTTTTCAAGATTCTTATACTTATTTTATATCTTTTTTGTTTTTGTTATTCAACATAAGTAAATTAATCTAACAAACAAAAGTTATTCCTACTGTCAGCAAGTGATTTGTGTGTGTGTGGTGTGTGTGTGTGTGTGTGTGTGTGTGTGTGTGTGTGTATATATATATATATATATATATATATATATATATATATATATATATATATGTAACAAAGCCTATGTTACCATCTTGGATGGATTACCAACATTTCCGTTTGACATTCTGAAGCTCTTGGCCAACCAAGAATGAGCTGAGGATTTATTACTTAAACATTCAATCTGGTTCACATAACTAAATACCGTGAACTTTATAAAAAAAAACAAATAAATAAATAAAAAGATTTTATCTTCTATCACATTCATTTTCTGTTTAAATTTAATAAATATACATTGAATTCTTTTTCTATAAGGGGAAAATATTCCCTTTAATTTAAAATGGCATTTCCCAATAATAAATGTTATTCACCAGATTTCTAATCTTTTATTCATCTGAAATATTCATAGATAAAATAACTTTAAATTATGATACAGCATGTTGGCAAATATCATAGAGAATGTGTGCTTGAAGATATACTATTATTAAATACATTTTAACATATATGCTTATTCCAACTTTAGAAGGGCTCATCTTAAAGTGTAATAGTCACTCAAGGATCAATTATAACTAAATAGTAAATTTGACTTACTACAGGTTTTTTTCATACTTGTAGTCTTGTACCAAATCTAAGTTACACTCAAATAACTACACCAACTTTAGAAACATCTCTTCATGTAAGAAACCAAAAAATTATAAATTTAAACAATGAATTTAATCTGAATCTAAAAGGGGGAATTTACATTATTCACTGATATACTATGACTGGTTTAGCTCAGTCGGTAGAGTGTTCGCCAAGAATCACAAGGTTCTTGGTTCGATACCGGCCCTTGTCAACTCAGCGAATGAGTAGCACAGGGATATGTGCGGTAAAGTGGGGAGCGGATGGTAGGTGTGGCGCTCCACCTCAGATGCTAAAATAATCTGCTTGGTCTAGTGCTAGTGAAAAGGGGATAGACTCCCTCACTGTCTGGCCGATACCGACATAAGGGCGCCCCGACGACTTTACTTTTACAATAACAAAGACGGGGACACCAGTCTAAATATATCAGTGAATGATAATTTAGATTATGAATATAGAATTAAAAATTGAGACTAAAATAAAAAAACAAAAGAATCTAGAAAAAAGATCACCCCCCCCCCCGAAATTTAATGAAAATAATTTTCCTTAAAATGTATTACTGAATGTATTCATTGATGAAGTATCGAAATGAATGCATATGTTATTCAATATTTGTGATGTCAATCATTGTTCACAAATACAGGACAAGGCCATTTGCATTTCAGTGCTAATATCCTTGGAGAAAGGTAAGAATTCAATTATTCTCCCTCCAGCTAAGAGTAAATGGTAGAGCATACTGAGCTCTTTAACATTGGTTAGGCAACCAGTCTAGGAGAAGGAAAACTCTGAATTCAAACCTGTTAAACTCCACTTAAAAATTCACCTTGTGTTGCATCCTGCTCATATGGATGGGTTAGATAAATACACATAAGTGGTTTTGAAAAGAAAATCCTATACAGACAAAACATTTTTTTTTTTTTTTTTTGAATACACAAAAATTGTAACTTAAAGTCATATAAAAAAGAATTCTTCCAGTCATCAAGTATAAAATAAAAGCAATAACCATTTCAAAATTAAGGACTTACAGAAGTTAAGCAAAAAAAAAAAATGTGTTTAAAAAGGGACAAATAATATAAAGAAAAAAAAAAGAAAAAAAAAAAGAAAAAGAAGTTGCCTTCAAAAACGTTTTTTGAAAAACCTGTATTTCAGTTATGCTTTCAGGGGAATTCAAGCATTCATTATTATTTTGAATGTCCAAAGAATTTTTATGACTATAACTGAAATTGTAAACAAGTACAATGACTTCAAGAGATTTCTTTTTACTACTATTACTACCAATGTATTACATGCATACAAAGTGATTCAATACCTTCAGATGGAATCAAAATACATATAAATAGTATAAAAATACATTTTTTGATTCAATAAAACAAGTTGGAAATCCATCCTATAGACAGGGTTTTAAGCTAGTACCACTGAACAATATTTTGTGAGAACTTACATCATCAAGGTTAACACTTATGTAAACAGAACATGATTTTTTTTTTTTTAAGTCTTGATTTTCTAGTGATTGGAAATATACCTTAGTAATGGGAAAAAGTTTATAATTTTGGTTTCTAGCGAGGAAATTTTTCATTGAGATATCTACTTTATATGATTGATCAAAAAGATAAAGATTTAGTTTACCCAACCTGATGGTCACAAAGTAAGGGTCCAGTTTAGCCTTATACTTACATTATAAATCAAACCTCTTGATAAAAACTTTAATATTTCCAAAAATCTATATAAAAAAAGAAAATGCTCCAGGATTCCATTAGTAACCCCACAAAATTTGTTGGTCATAACTCTAGCCACCCTTGAGTTATATATGATGATAGGGAGATTTAAAAAGAAAAAAAAAAGAAAACATTTGGTGAATTCTATTTAGTTTTAAAAGATCAATGCACTAATAGATCAATAATGGCATCAATACAAGTTACAAAGATTAAAATAAATAAAAGTAATTAATAATTTGCTTGAAGCATTGTTAATTATGTTATTATATATTAATGATTTGAAGGCCAATACAATGCACATAAAAAATAAAAACCAAAAGATCTTTTTTTGTCTTATCAATTTCAAAGTAAACTTTAAAGTAAAGTACTTTAAGTACTTTAAAGTTTACTTTGAAATCGATAAGACAAAAAAATATCTTTTTGTTTTTATTTTTTATGTGCATTGTATTGGCCTTCAAATCATTAATATATATTAAAATAAATGGTTTAATGGTTTATGAAATACCCATAAAATGAGATTTATTCAATAAATCATTTTTTCAGTTTTGAAAGCTCCAATTATTATTGCTTGTTATGCCTCCTTGGGCATCTCCCATTTTTACTATCTTCACACATCAACCCTCCATCCCCCCTTTTTTTTTTTTTTTTTTTTTTAATTAAAAAAAAAATCTTTGCACAGAACATATACACTACTAATACAATACATACAGATCAAATTTTATTAAGTTAATTCATCCTATAGTTCCCAAAAATGCTCTCTTAAATTATTTTTTAAAACCATTATTTGTAAAATCATCCAATCTTTTTCAAAGAATTATACCATTACTGTTTTTGATCTGATTAGGCAATTTGTTTCAAAAATATATTACTCTATTAGCAAAAAAGGTGAATTTGTTAATGAACTTAGTTTTTGAAATCTGCCTTGACAGTAAATTTCTAGTTTGAGGAGAAATATCTAAAAGATATCTACCATAATTAGAAATTCCATAAATTATTTTAAAAGTTTTAATTAGGTCACCTCCCAGTCTTCTTTCTATGTAAAGCAGTTAATCCTAATTTCTGTAATCTCTCTCTGTAACTGTAATCTTTTACTCTTTTTATTAGTTTTGTTACTCTTATTTGTATTCCTCCCACCCAATCTCAATATTATACTCCAATTTCCATGTCTAGACACTGGATCTCGGGCCTAAGTACAACATTCTATATATGGTCTTATTAGAGTTTTTTATATATTTTAAAACAACATTTGCCTCAATGACAAAAAAGAGAAATTAGCCATCTAAATTCATTATATCAATAGGCAATTGTTTAAAAGAGAAATTCAAGCAAAATTTTGCAATTAAAGGGGAAAAAACATAATAAAAAACAGAGTTCATTATTTCTAATAACAGAAGAATTAAAGTCAACTTGCCAGTCACAATGTTTGGTAGATTTATTTGCAAGGCTTACTTAAACATAAGATGAAAAAAACTGGCCATCTGCAGCTGGTCAACTGATAGAATAAACAATCCAATTAAACCAGTCAAACACCTTCCAGGTAATATACAGGTAAAAGGGATTGTTCAGTTAAATTTACACTTACAACTATTGAATGACAATTTTACTTTCTAAGGTTTCTATAGTAATTGAAAATCAAGAGAAGAAAATAAAATGTTTTCATAACATAATCCCTTACAGTATAGTATATGATACAGAAACACACAAAATTATATATATATATATATATATAATATATAAGTAAAATGAAAAAACAGGTTTAAATGGGTTAAGTGGTGAGTTTATTGGCCGACGCTGCAGTGTTTCAATCTATTAATTTCTTATCTTATGCCCTGAAGATGATCTAATTAATAGATCGAAACACTGTAGCATCGGCCAATAAACTCACCACTTAACCCATTTAAACCTGTTTTTTCATTTTTCTTAATATACTACATACCGTCGGATTCACTTCCTTTCTTCACACACACACACACATATATATATATTCAATATTTTTGTTATGGCAACTCATTTGGGGTTTTTTCCCAACATAGTCAATATTGTGAGTTGTTTTTTTTCTTTTTCCATTGAGTCATGCTCTATCTTATGTGTGTGTGTGTGCACGCGCCAGATATACATATTTATGTGACAGAAGGTGAATGAAAAAGGCCTTAGTATAATCACAGATTGAGCTTTTCAAACAAAATATATAAAAACTACATCTCTTTCCAGTTTTGTTTGGATGGCAAAAAATAATACTGGCTGATCCCCAGATATAAAATGACAAATTGTGAAAAAAGCACCAGTATATTGGGGGGGGGGGGTAAAGCTATGTGTAAATTGTGCCTAGAAGAAAAGCTGTGTATTTTTACATTTTACAGACTGCTGAACAAAAAGTCAGAGTTAATATCAAAATGTGAACATATAAATAGATTTTTTTTTTTTTTTTTGTCACTTGCCTCCAGACTAATTTTTTTTTCTTTCTAATATTCCCTAAATTTTGATTGTTGGGCATCGGAGTTTTGTTTTTTCTTTCTTTCTCCTCGCATAAAAATGATACGGTGTCTGAAGATCACACTATATGAAACTTAGTGTAGCAATCTTGAACTATTGTGGACATTTTGATATTTTAGGTTATATGAGGTCTATTTGGAAAGCGTCCAAAGATATTTAATATTAGCATAAAATAGTCTACTTAGAGAAATAACATCTTAATTCCCTTCAAAGAACTCCAATTGGAACCCTCACACACATTTAGCCAAACATTCTTTTCGTTATTTAAAAGTTTGCAAATTCTCTTTCAGGATCACCATTAGTTATTTCATTATATTCTCTGTAATCTCATCCACAGTCTAAAAGTCTAAAATCTCCTCCCTTTCAATGATAATTTTAGCTTTTGGAAAAATGAGACATCACAGGGACCAAAATCTGGACTTTGTTTGCATTAACATATCTGATGATGACAAAACCCTGTGCACAACACAAAGAATTGGTAGGTGCATTATCATGATGAATTTAACAGTAACACAGTAAACAAACTCACAGAATCTCATTGCTGGCTAAGTAACCCTATAGAAGAGGCTCAATTCACATGTATAGTAAGGTCTTTTTGATTAGGTATCAAGTAATATCAAAGCTGCACAACCAGTTCCTGAAATATTTAAAATAGCTGGATACATTCCATATAGACCTTGTGCGTGAGAGAGAGAGACAGAGACTTAATACATTTTGAAGACAATATAAATTTTAAATCATCTACCTTTTGTCAAGCAATAATTACTCAAAAATAATTTTCCGAATTTAGTATCATTTTATTAAACCCTTAACAAAGTAATGTAGACGGAGATGCCTATTGTTGGTATTAGCTAGATAGTTGTTTGGTTTGGTTTGTGGCATATCAACCTCAGTGGGTCATTTAATGCCGATAAAGTTTTGAAATAAATCAATTCTTAATGGATAATACAATTTTTTTATAAATACATTTTTCTATTTAACCCTAACAGGTACTACCACTCCGGGTCAGAGTGGACCAGGGAGCGATGGTGATGAATGGGGTGCTCCACATTCCCCAAACCTCCAAAACTGGAACCTCACCATCAGATAGAGTTTAACGTCATTCCCAGGACATGTAGATCCACAGCCACTACCTTCTAGCATCCATATGATAAAAAGGGGTTGGAGATTGCCATAAGGGTAATAGGGTTGGGAAAATCATATAGGTAGCTAGATAGTCTATCCCCTTTTCACTAACACTATACCAGGGAGATTATCTTTGTATCTGGGGTGGACCACTACACCTACCATCAGCTCCCTACTTTACCACACAGATCCAAGCTGTGCAACTCGTATACTGAGTTGGTGAGAGCCAGTATCAAGCCGAGAACCTTGTGGTTCCAAGGTGGATGTTCTACTGGCTGAGCTAAACAAAGTGCGAATATGCAGTTCATTTTCATATGAAGAATTAATTATGTTCTTTACAATTCTTTTTCTTTTTTTTTTAAACTTCTCATTTATATATAAATCAAGATTAAAAACAGCTGCACAAAATTTAACTGACTTTTGTCTCTTGGAGATAAATTTGTGAATTATTTCAAATATCAGAAAGAGTTTAGTAGGTTTCAAGTAAAACATTAAATACCATTCCTCTTTGGTCATTATTATGAGTTTTCTTGTAACTGCTAAAGAATAAGATGGCAAATGAAAAGAAGAAAAAAAAAAAAAAGGGTTAAATTCCATTGGAAAATATCAAGAGAGAAACTAAGCATAAACATTTGAAGTTTTATACAAGAGTTTAAGAGGAGTGGAGCAGCTAAATTCATTGCACATGTCTTGAATACTTAAAAAATTATCAAAAGAAATAAATTTAAAAGAAAAAAAACAAAAAAACTTCTTTTATTCTAAATAATCCTCAAGCTGAAAAAGATTGAAAATGCTCACATTTCATAGTAGAACAGTGAAATACCATTGAGTAATCAGAAGATATAGAATTTCAAGTTTAGGCACTCAATTATAAAATTAAAAGACTGACAAACATCTGAACCTTCTAAAAAATAAAGTCTATGAGAACAAGGATTCCCATATGTTTGCCTTTGTTTTTTTTTTATTTTGTTTTTTATAAGCCAATATAAATTCCTGAAACTTATTTTCTTTCATAGACCCAAGAAAAAAAAAAAAAGAAAAAAAAAATTTCAAGAAAAAAAACAACACCTTCTGACAGTTTCAGCCACATTATTTTGTTTACTGATACTAATTAAATCTATATGAATTTTACTTATTTTCCTACTATTAAAAATAAAGTTTAACCTATTTTTAATTTTAGGTAATTTTTATGAATTGTCAACTTTTCTACTATAAAAATGTGTCTTGAATTTTGATTCAATGCTAAACAATGCAAATATACTGAAGGGAGGAAAATGTGAAGTTATTCTGATAAATACTTGTTACTAAAAAAACAGATCATCCTAACACATCTATACATATATAAAGGGCAGTTGTGTGTATATGTATGTCCAGAGGAAACTTCGAAAATAAAACAATTAACAACAAAGTAAATATATATACACATTAAATATCACCAGGGCTTGGTTTTTGAGCAAAAATAAGAGATTTGATTTATATTCATGAAGATAATTAAAAAATAAAATTTAAATGATAGCATGTTTTTTTTGTTTTTTTTTCCATTTGGTATTTTAAATAGTAGACATTAACATTTATTTTCAGAGTAGCTGGATCAATGCAAGGCCTATTTTTTTAAAATAGGGATTTAAATGGGGCATCCCACAAGGATTCAACTCACGATTCAGTAATAATGGATCTGCAGGACTAACTTTTTAAAAAATCCCCCTCTACCCAGGCGACACTGGGTAGCCACTGCTAGTTGATATATAAACATAAGATTAAAAAATATATTACTGTGTCCAATGGATAATTCTAAATAAGAGAATTAAGAAAACAGCAGCAATGTACTGAATTAAAAAGAGTAAATCTCATGTAGAGATATATTAAAGTTATGTAATTTATAACTCATGATATACAACATACAATAAAATATAAAGATCTGTTAATTAATTAATGGCATGCAGAGATGCTGATAGGTACATGTCCTGCGTTGTCCCTGACACACAAAAATCTAATAGGATGCAGTAAAATCTTATCCATGCATCCCAGTGTCTTTCTTTTTCAAGCTAACTGTAAATACATTTCAATATTTTCTTAGAAATGAATTACACAGGAGAGGTTACAAGGTAGGGGTTAGACAGCTTTAGTTGTTTTCCCCAGATCATAAATAAAAACCCTACAATTTATTAAGAAACTTTAGTTGGGACCCATAAATTTTCCCCAGGACGCACTAAATTAAAAAGCTATCAGCATCACTGGGCATGTCAACCTGTCTGGGGTTATTTTATGCCTAGAGGTTAGGGAATTGTAAACATTGTACGTTTATATAGTTATATGATATGAAGTAATCTTATCTAAGGTAAATCTAAGGTAAATAATTTTTAACCAGATCTATTTTACTCATAGATGGGACCCTAATAGGTACTATCACTCCAGGTCAGGGTGGACCTGGTAGTAATGGCAATGAAGGGGTACTCAACACTCCTGAGTTCCAGAATAGGAGCCTCATCATCAGTTTAGTGTTATATCCAGGACACCCCTTTTGGAAAAGGGGGGTGCCCCTCTGCAGGGTATATAGCCAGCATATTCTAATCCCTACCAACAGGGCAAAAAGGTCTATTCAGGAAGAAATCCAAGAGACAACTATTATAACTTTTTATTATTTTAAAGTTATTGATGTGCAACTAAACAAGAATGAAAATGTTGTATTGTCCTCAGACGGAAAACGAAGCTTCCGGCAAAAAGACAAAGAGAAATATAAAAATATATATTTTAAAAAAGGGGAAAACGGAAGCGAGGCTTTTCGGTCAAAGAAGCAGGGAGAAGATAAAGAAATATATAACAAATGTCCGTTATCAGATCAAAAGATAAAAATGCGTAGGCATGTTAGCGGATGTGAAGACCAGATCAAAAGATAAAGATGCGTAGGAGTATCTATGAATATAAAGGCCAGATGGTTCGAGCCGACAGGCAGTCAGAGACGCCAGCCAGCAGCCAAAAGGACACTTCACATCTCCCGTCAGCAAACGCCCCTCAGGCACTCATTGTGAACACTGCGCTCTTCGCCAGCTGCCGGCATTTTTCATTGTGAAGCTCTGCGCCTTTACCACCCACACACCAAAGAAAATAAAGAAGGGTCCTCTCTTTGTACATATGTATCTGTTGTTTATTGAAGTCCAGTAGTCGGTAGTAGCTGACTACTACATACTTCGCTACGTGACCATATATACTCGCAACGACTACTTACATACACGATTTAGAGGCCGCTACGTAACAAAAATACAAAAAGGGAAGAGGTGTGTGTAATAAAAAGAAATATCAGTCCAATCTTCTTGGCAAAAATGTTCTTTTGGTTTATGTTTGATTGTAGATCAGCATTTGTCTATTGGCTGTTTCCAGATTATATAATATTCCAAGAGCATAAAAATGGCACAAAGCCTCCAGCAGTATGCTGAGGGAAAAAAAGATCTATCTTTGCAACTTTTTTTTTCTTGTTTCTATGGCAACAACTCATATCACCTCCTAATAGATTGTTCAGAAAATTCATCTTAAAGGCAAGGACAGATAATCCAACATAGCTATTTTCGGAAATCTGTGTGTGTGCATAATTGGGACCGGTGCTGACTACCCACCAAAGACCCTCAACTGGGGGGAGGGAACCTGCTGTTTCAACAGTGCTTTGTGCAGGGGCTCAAGATTAACAGTGCCCTGTTGATAATAGAACATTGATAGGTGACACCAAAGCTATCCTTCAAGAAGAACAGTAGTGGTACTGTTACATATTAATTGGATACCTAATACATTTTAAGGTAGTGTAGAAATCATTATGGCGATCAGTACAGCTGATGGCTTTGAGAGTGAGTGACAGCGTTTGACCTCACTTTCTAGGGATAGACTGTGAGAAACGGAACCCTGATAGAAAGCCCCCTTCCGGTTTAAGGATACTTAGTAAGTAACTTAGACAGTTAGAAGTTAGAAGCCAAGCTAGCAAGATGCGCATTGTCTGGTCTGGGGATCTACGAATAAAGTAACATCATCGTAAATCGAAGTCTTGTGTTTATTACTAAAAACTAACAATGACACAGGGCTTCTGATAACAAGAAATCCCTAGCAACAGAAACCAGACCCGGAATCCTCAATAGAAGACCAGACGAGACCTTAGAAGATATACCAGACCAAGATAGATGATAGACAATCACAAGCAAAGCCGGCCAGAAGAATAGACGACCAGAGTAAGAAGAAGTAAGAGAAGTATATAACATATACCTATTTAGTGCCGGTAAGGAAGGCGCTATGCAACAGTACTATTTAACCCATAGCTGAGTGGATGCAAGGGTTCATACCTTTTCGAATTGTATGTCCAAAAGTGAACCTAATAGCACAACTGGAGTATGAACAAGCTTACTACAATGTCATAGTTCAGCACTTTAGCCATTATGCCACCAGGACTCTCCATTAGTATAAAGGTCAATCAAAATACAAGTATTGGATTCATTCAAAGTTAATTTCAAGTTGGAAGGATAAAGAAAACTTAAATACATACAGAAAGATGGAGATAAAAATCATTGAATATACCTTTAAAAAAATATTTTAATGGATGAATTTTTAACCCAACATTTTCACAAATTAAAATGACAGATTTATGTATTCAGTTCTCAACAGATCAGAAAGAATAAGTCATTTCATTATTATAAACAAAAAAAAAAAAAAAAAAAAAAAAAATGAAATATAGCATTTTGTTGAAGATACACGAAATAAACATTTCTTATTTATTTATTAGTTATTTTTACAATAATTTTAATTTTTTTATGCATAATCAAAATAGAATTTGAAATAATCAAACATTTGCACAATCTGATTTCACTAGCAACGAAATTTAAATTTATCTCATCTTGACAACAATGAGAATCTGAATTTAATATCTACTAATTCATTCTCACATTTTTCACACTGGTGAATTTATGGTGCTGTTATCACCTACTTGAGTATTCAATTCTTCTGGGGAAGAATTTGTTTTACTTTTTATTATAAGAATAGATATCCAATAGAGATATAATTGATTTTACAATTATTTGAAGAGCCTTTTCACCGATTTGTAATTCGCTATTAGAGTTAACCTTCAAACCTCAAGCCTATTTTTGTTATTATATATTTGAGCCAGTATAAATGAAGTTAGTTGTTAGCAAGAAGAACTAGCAAATTATTACTCCTGAGTTTGGAGAGTTCCCATAACGTAGCAGCTAACATGCTGGACTATGACATCATAGAAAGTGAGTTCAAACTTTAGTCACAATATTACATTCACTTTTGGACTGATACACTTGGGAAAGGTATGCATCCAACTATTCTTCTCCCCCATCCAAGCTATGAGTAAATAGTAGACCAGACTGGGCTCTTAAACCTTGATTAGGCAACCCATCTATGAGAAAGAAAACTATAAATTCAAACCTGTTAAAGTCTGCTTAAGAAATTAACCTAGAGTCACATCCTCCTCATGTGGAGGATTTGGTAAATATATAAATACCCTTGGGAAAGGTATGATCCCCCTATATCCCCCAGTTATAAGTTAAAATTTTTTGTACCAGGAAGGCTTTGGCACTGAATAATCCACGAAGGTTGATATGCCATTAAAACAAAGAAACCAAACCAAACAAGTAAGGTCAAGTCTCACTGGGTGCCCCATACATCCAGCCTTGTACTACAACTAAGCAAACGTTTAGTAAATAACATCATAGAGTTAGTTTTTCCTAAAATATCTGAATTGCCACTTGGAAACTCAAATCATCACTAATTTAGGAAACACTAACTACTAGTAGTACAATAGAGGTCAAATCTACATTAAAAAAATATGGAAATATCTAAGTTTTGAGTGGGTTGGTCCCATTAGTAGGTTTGCACCATGGCAGTAATCTGTGTTAAGGAAAACTCAAGTTTAGATCTAAGGTAATCTACATAGATTTCAGGCAAATTATGTAATTATATCAATACTACAACAAACAAGAATTATAAGTTAATATTCCATGAACAAAAATGACATAAAAAAAACAAATTTCATTCAATATATAATAATAGATCTGTTCAGGAGGAAATAACAACTTTAGTTTGACTGATACCAATTAAATCTCTATAAATTTTACGTCTTTTCTTCCTTCTATTCAGAATAAATATCTTCTATAAACAAGTTTAAATATGACTAAAAATATTGCAACATTCACATAATGGTTCAAACAATATGAAGATCTATTTTTATTTTATCCATTATCCAGTTAAGGTAGTTTGTGTGACAGGAAGACAACTCAAGTCTAGATTCAAGGAAATTCATATAACAATACCCAGTAGAACCAAATAAGCCCTAACAACTACAATTTAAAGACTAAATAATTCATATTTATATATCATGTAACTAACATTTGTCCGATTGGTTCAGTGATTAAACAGTTAATTGTCAGTCAATAAATCAGCCTTTATCTCTCAAATGAAAATTTAACAAAATCTATTAAAAACTACAAGTAAACTTGCAAACCATAAAACCCCTTCATTGTGTATATAACAAAGATGAGGACAACAGTTCAAAAACTCTAGATAATACAAATTATCAAGCCTCATCAAAAGATTTCATTGTGTATATAACAAAGATGAGGACAACAGTTCAAAAACTCTAGATAATACAAATTATCAAGCCTCATCAAAAGATTTCATTGTGTATATAACAAAGATGAGGACAACAGTTCAAAAACTCTAGATAATACAAATTATCAAGCCTCATCAAAAGATTTCATTGTGTATATAACAAAGATGAGGACAACAGTTCAAAAACTCTAGATAATACAAATTATCAAGCCTCATCAAAAGATTCATTGTGTATATAACAAAGATGAGGACAACAGTTCAAAAACTCTAGATAATACAAATTATCAAGCCTCATCAAAAGATTTCAGACAAATAATTCCTAATATTTCTTTTATACAGTATAATTACATATAGTATGACCTATAAATAAGTAATCTACCAATTTTTTTTTTATAAAAAGTTTTCTTCTAAATCCAAAGATAACAGGATTTTATGGTCTTTAGTCACCATCAAGTTGTGCTGATAGCATGGATTCCTATATGACTTGCTATGCCTATTGATCATTGCTCCTGGCATGTCCTCAACTCAGCATCCAGTGTCTGCACATAGCTATTGTATGTAAGTTTTTGCTGGTCGGCAAAATAGAATTTGAAATAATCAAACATTTGCACAATCTGATTTCACTAGCAACCAAATTTAAATTTATCTCATCTTGACAACAAGTGTATCAATTTGTAGGTGTCCATAGAAGAATGTCACTTATAAGCTCGTCCTTACTTTTCCAGCATGTCTTGCTCATTTTACTTGGATGGTTTGTTTAATAGAAGATAAGTGGCCATATAGCTGCTGTTTTGTAGAGTGCTGTTTCCAGGATTTGTTCAAAACAGCACACAGAATCCTTGTGTAGTTTCCATCAAGCTTTTTCTCAAAGCGTTTTGTCAAAGTCCATGTGGTGCAGCCATACAGTAGCACTAATATGGCTACAGCTTGGAAGAATTCACACTTTGTTTTATTAGCTATCATTTATTACCAAATTTTGATAGATTATAAAATAATGGACACATAATTAAATTGCCAACTGACATTTGTAATTTCTGCAAAAGAAGTTGGTTGTTTTGCTGGTTTTTACAACACATCAACCCTAGCTGGATTATTTAATGCTGAAGTTTTCTCTCTCTCTCTCTCTCAGTATTGAAACTGGACACAAAAATAAAATTGCATATATATATATATATATATATATATATATATATATATATGAGATTTACTTATTTTACATGGCATCCAAAATCTGCACTGAGCTGATTCATGTAGGTTTTTGCTGGTTGGCCTTCACTGTGATGTGTCCATGTGTAGGTGTCCGTAGAAGAACATCACTTATGATTTCGTCCTTGCTTCTCATTTTATAATGTTCCACTAGAAATAATAAAATTCTGGTATCTTTGGTTTAGAAGAAAATTAACTTTTCATTAAAAGAAATTGTTAGGGATATACCTATTTATGAGCGATACTATATAGACTAAATTAATCCCATGCCAAGAAACTGGCATTAAGAAAATAATTAGGATCTTCTCTAGACATATGGCAGAACATTTTAGGGGGGGGAGAGAGGATCTAAGCAAACAAGTTAAAAAATATAAACAATTCCTCTGTCCACAATTCTCAGTCCATAGAATTCCTTAATTCTCATTTGTATGCCATAATATAAATAATCAACAAACTACTGACAAGTGCACTGCATGTGTGTATATGTGTATGTAGATGTGCTTTAAAGAATGATACAAATAGGAAAATATTTAGAGATACATGAGACTGTCTTTAAGGAAGTAATAGAAAACATAACCAAACTCATTTCCTTGACACGCCTTCAAAAAAGACTTTATCCTTGTTTTTACAACCAATCCCTTCAGTGAACATGTCCCCTTATTTTTCCTTTCCTCACAAGCACTGTGAATAATACAGGATGTTCTAGTGTATTTCTATTTTCTTATTAGACTCAGCACCACATGTGTGAACACCCAAGTAGATCACTAAAGACGTGTGTGTGTGTGTGTGTGTGTTGTATATATATATATATATATATATATATATATATATATATATATTATCATCATAAGTTTGAAAATATAACATCAAAAATATTAAGAGAAACAAGACTAAGATGGAGATTATTTGTCTAAATTTTTGGGACACATGGCATAACGGATATAAGTGTTGAGTTAATACAGTTCTAAGCGCCAATCATCTGGAGGTTGCATGTTCAATCCTGACTATAGGCAAAAATAACAGAATATTTAATATACCTTAATACTTGTACCCGATCATGATTAACAGAATGAGAATAATCTACCTCAATGGATTAAATAAAGGGTTCGGTTTGAAGTTCCCTGAAGGCTGCTGATTCCAAGAAAATTCCCAAGTTCAACAAGAAACACCTGAAGAAGATCGGAGGACACCTCGACCAAAATGTTGTGTATATCTTATTATAATGGAGATTGTGTATTTGTCTGTCTGTAACCGAAACTATATCACTACTCAAGTCACATTTCTCTTAGTTATTTATATCACATTCTCCATGATTTTATTTTTATTTAAACCTTAATTACTAATAAAATAGCCTTTTATACTGTTGGACTTACTTGCATATTAATAAATTGCAATTGTATTTATATATACAACCAAAATAGCGGTTTAAAGTGTAAATGGGAAGGCTAATTTGCATATTGATATAAAAAATTTGATTTTAATAAATATGTGCTTAGTATTATGGATTTTTAATTGTTTGGTTTTATACTAATGAATATGGGCAAAAATCTCTTCAATAAATCTTAAATGAAATTCATTGACAAGAAGAAATGAGTGCACTTTTATTCTTTACTTCCTATTTTAACTAGATATATAAATTAGGAAAATTTGTCAATGAAATATAGAAGAGATGGAAGAATACGTTTCAGTCGTTCTATTTTTCGATTATACCTCTGTTTCAAATGTTTTTATCTGCATTTTTATTTAGTTTCATAAGCCTTTCTAATTTAATATATTTTATTACATTAAATACTTGCACCCGGAGGGTGCATATGTTTGCTAGTAACAGTAAAGATGAGGACAACAGTTTGAAAAATATCAACAATACATAAGACATAGATGTTGAGAGAGATTATTCTGAAAATAATTTTTTTTAGAAATAATTTTCAAAGGAAATATTACTACTGATCATTTTATTCATAGATCTTTTCTTTCTTCCAAATGAAAATACTTTGGAAACACCTTAATATAACAGTTAATGTTTTATGAAAGTAAAAATATGCATCTTTTTTTTTATTCTTTTTTTTAAAGGACAATTTCTTTTTGTGTAAAATAAAAATAAAGCAATGCTTTTTATTAATTTTTATATCAAAACATAACATCTTGTAATTGATCTAATATTTTCATCTTCCAGCTTAGCTCACAATTTTTATAAATATCTTATTCCAAAATAGGACTTCAGAAATTGCATGCAGTTAATAATATGACTTCCCAAACTTGCTGGGAAAATACTTGTCTTAACATGAAATTTTCTTAACAAACAAGTTGAATCTCTCAGTTTATTATTAAAGTTTGCAAGATAATAAAAAAAAATGACCTAAGTATCACACATCATTCATAGATCACTTTTATATAAAAACACATCCCTAAAGACAACTTCCAGTAATTCAAATTAACATGGCAATTTGTAAGATTTTGTTATAACTGTACTTAGAGTAAAAACAAAGATTTTATCAAAATTACTAATTCTAAAGATGACACTAAATTTTACCCCCGGAAGAATAAGACTGAATTAATTATACATAGTTTATTTGTATTTTAAATTATATTCCCTTCCGGGATTTTTTTTTTTTTTTTTTTTTTAAATGATGCAATGAATTAATAACATCCTCAATTTTCTAGCCAAGAAAACAAACTACATTCTTAAAGAAAACAGCTGCAAGTAACTTTAATTTTAATCTTAAAGGAAAAAATAAAATTGACACATAATTAAAATGTCTACTGAAATTTCAAATTTTTGCCAAAGAAATTGGTTGGTTTTACAGCATGTCAACCCTTATTGGATTATTTGATGCAGAAGTCATTTTTTTCTTCTTTTCTTTTAAGTAACTAATGATAATAATCATTTGTAAACAATTATAGCTTCAAGTAACTAATCTTAATACTAATAATTTGTACACAGTTATATGGCTTCAAGTATTCCTATCAAATATGGATAATTTTAAAACAGATCTATTTGATTCATAGATATGACCCTAATGAGCACTACCACTCCAGGTCAGAGTGGACTTGGGAATAATGGCAATGAAAGAATGACTCTACACTAACCAGAGCTCCATGTTAAAGCTAAGTACAGAACATTAAAAAGAATTTTCAGTAATAGCTAAAAAGCTGTTCATTTTAGCACCAGCAAAATAGAAACAACTATGTATTCCTAAATATCATAAGGTTGAATATTCTTATCACTGTTATTCATAGAATGAGTGTGTGAGTAGTCAATATCTGTTTTGTATTAACCCTAAACCCTTAAAATAAAAACAATGACCATGCCTGAAATTCTGTGATTATTAAATAATATGTACAAAAGTAAACTCATACTTATCATTTGAGTGTGTCCTATCATTGTGTAATGGTTAGCAAGCTAGTCTCACAGATCCATTACTGCTGAATAGTGAATGTTGGTCTTTGCTGAATGCCCTATACTTGCAACCTTGTGTCACATCCCTACTTGTGGTGAATGGGTTGGATATATACCTACTTCTCATCATTTGATATATTATATTTGAATTGCTTTTCTTGAAACTTGTCACTGTAAAACAGTAAAATCCAATACAATTTTCTTCTTGGAATAATGGCTGATAATGTCCTGTCACTAATTTTTTTTTTTTAAACTGATTCACTGATATTCTTTTTTATTTTTTTTTCAATTACAGAGGATTTTTTTTAATGCAATAAAAAAAAAACCTCTAAGTGTCAGTAAAAAAGAGAATCTTACATAAAATATAAAATAAATGAACAGACATGTCCAATGTCCATCCCTTATAGCTATAAATCATCTCATTTTTCCCTTTTTCTTATTCAGTTCCGATTAGTCATATTTGAAAAGAAAATAATGACATTAGCACAAGTAAACCATTAAGTTTCTTTTATGGATTAAAAACAAATTATCTATATAAGAAAACATTGTTTTATTGGTTTCCATAATTTAACTTTAATTAGTTATGCTATTTTTACTGCATGCCTCATTAAAAAGAACTAAAAAAAAACTCTTCATATGAGAAATAAAAAAAAGGATAAAAAGAGTGCAGGTCAACCACATGACAGTAGAGTTATTTCTTCTTTATACATGCATTAGTATAACACCAGGTAGCAACCAATTCATCAATAATTTATAAACCATCATGAATTTGACTATAAACCAGCTGCCAGACTGTGGATGCACAATGGCACCTAAGAATATTAAATATGGCTTGCTAAATATTGCACAAATAGTTAACATCATCATTTCTGATGATAATAATTTCTAGAAAAGCATAATTAGTAGTAACACCGGTCCACTCTGCATGGAGCATGCTATTAATATGTTAGACTTTATTTATGGTTGAATAGTAAAACAGTTTGTGGTTGGCATCTCCTGATTGAAAGAAATTTTTTTTTTCCCTTTGTCTCTTGCTATAAAGTGGGTATGAAATATTCATTCCAAGTAGTAATATCAACATTACAGTGATTAAGGGGCCGAATGTATCATAATGGCTATTGTTGTAGGAAATGGACTTGGCAATGAGAGTTCAAATCCTGGACAAGGCTGTTTGCATTTCACTTGAAATTAAATATCTTCGGATAGGCATGAATCCATCTATTTACCCCCTAGTAGGGCAGCTTAGATTGATTTTAACAGCATGTTAATCCCTCTAGGTTTATTTTATGCCGAAAGGTTAGGGAATAGTGTTCATTGCACATTCATATTTACATTTTTTGTGTAGTTGTTAAAAAGGATCTTTATGATTTTTATGTATACGATCCTATCAAATATGAATAATATTTTAAAAGATCTGTGACTCATACATGGGACACCCTCCTCTACAGGTGCTATCATTCCAAGTCAGAGTGGACCTGGGAGTAATGGCAATGAAGAGGTAATTCACACTCCCCAGATCTGGAGCCTTACCATCAGATGCAGTTTAGTGTCATACCAAAGGCATCTCTTATTGAGGGGTGCTTACCAGCAGGGGATAGCCAGCATATTTTCAGTCCCACTGACAGAGCTTGCAACCAGTCTAGGAGAAAGAAAAGTCTGTATTCAAACTAAGTTGTACGCTACTTAAAAACTGACCTTGTATAGCATCTTGCCACAATGGCAGAGTAGTTGGATAAATGCATACAGTGATTAAGGTTAAGCATCAATGGGCCTGCTCAGAATTTAGATGAGTGACCATTAGGGACAGCTGGTATCAATCAGAGGCCTGTATGCCAGGATAAGCAATGCTAAATAATTTCTGAGAATATACCAAAGAATTTTATGTGAAGGCAGCCATTGTGTAACAGTTACTCTCATAAGGAATGGACATGGCAACACAACATCAAATCATGGATGAGGCTATTTGTATTTCACATAACACTAATATCCTTGGGAAAGGTAAACATCCAATCATTCTCCCTCCAGCTGTGGGTAAATAATAGGGCAGACTGATCTCTTTAACCATGATATGCCCAACCAGTCGAGAAGAAGAAGGAAAACCTTAAATTCAAACCTGTTAAACTCTGCTTAAAAATCCACCTTGTGCAACATCTTGCTCATGTGAAGGGGTTGGTAAAAACATATTGAAGGATTCTATGTTCAGTGGAAATATTTAGTTGATCGATGAAAACGAGATGGAAGTGATGATACAAAACCTCAAGTAATTCGTTAGTAACTGTGACAGAAATGGAAAAGGATAAAAAAAGCTAAACAAAAACCAAGTCTTTTTTTTTTTTTTTTTTGCATCATGTAAACAGAGGTCAATAAAAGCACAACAGGAGTGAACCACTCACATTGAAGTTGGCTCGAGAAAGAGAATGCAAATAGCATACAAGTTAATTCACACACACATTGTGTACCTTTAGGGCAGATGTGATTGCAAAGCAAAGATTTTTCTTTGCCACCAACTTGGTGAAGAGACAAAATTCAGACGTGTTAGTTCTTACTCCTCACTTTTTACTCTATATTCCCCCCCCACTCCTTACTTATACATATTACGTATCTCCCCCCCCCCATTATCACCTCACTACTTGATTCACCACTTTTTGGCAGGGTTTTTGTTTTTACTTACATTTTGACAAGGCTTGGTTAAACAGGAAACAAGGTAAAGTGAGATTTAAAAAAGAAAAAAAAAAGAATGTGAGGAAAAACAAACAGAGGGCTATACAGTGCATTCTGGTTTATCAAAACTGAATTCTTTTTGGCAAAATCATGTGAAGAAGACACAAATAAAATTCTGGCAAATACTAGACACTCAAGTGAATTCATATAAATAAAAGATTAAATTTTTTTTTTTTTTTTTTTTTTTTTTTTTTTTTTTTTAAAATCGGTGGCTTTGCTTTATTTTTTGATTGGCCTGGTCAGTCGCACAGAATGGGTGATGAGAATATCTGTATGAATAGAGCCAAATTGAGAAAGAGTAACCAAGAAGACTTTTAACCAAGATCAACAAAACAATCCTATATCAATAAATGCTCATTGTTTTCGCTGAGGATTAGCAAACAGATGAGCAAGGAAAAGATTATTGGCAACAATTAATATAAACAGATTTTAAATTAGCATTTACAAGTACAAATTCACATCACTATTGTTTTTAAGTTTCTCCTGGGCAAGAAAGATTTTGTTCAAGTCATGATTCACGACAGTTTTTTTTTTTATGAATTAAAATATTGTTTTCTAGAAAATTGACTTTTTCACAATGGGAATTTTATATCAGACTTTTCTTTTCTCTTTTTTTTTTTTTTGGGGGGGGGGTTAACTTTAAACAACATTTTAAAAATTAGAGGTTAGGGAATCGCATTCATAGTACATCTATATTTATATTTTTTTTTGTAGTTGTTTCTTAAGAGATTGTTTTTTTGCATACAGTTATATGATATCAAGTATTCTTATCTAATACAAATAATTTGACACAGGCTGTCAGAAAATAACTGAGGAGGAGCAACAAAGAACCGATTTTTTTTTCCTTTAAACAGTTATCAAGATTCAATACTCTAAACAGCTATCACCTAACTCAAATTTAGATTCATAGTGTGTTCTCAAGTAGACAGAACTGCCTGTGTTAACTGTCTTAGAATGTGGTAGGAAAATATTCAAAAGTTGGTGTGATGCCCAAATAAAATATGGTCCCAAAGCTATAGTTTAGAAACTACTCTACTAACTGGGTTAAATCTGACCCTTTTATTCAAAATACAAATTTATTGTCACAGATAGTCAAAAGATACTAATATATCAATTCATTGAATTATTCATGTCTTCAACAAAATACTTATACCGAGGTATTTATAGATCTGCACACGATCCCTTAAACAAACTTTGAAACCAAAGGAACCTGCAACCATACAAGCGATGACAATTCTTTATTTTAAGGTTAAAAAGAGATACAGGCTGGTACTCATTTGGGTGGGAATCCATCTTAATATTTCAGTCAGCTGTTATAGAATAAAAGCAAATAGTGCCTAGACAAAAGAGGTCAAAGGTAAGGGATCAGTGCCATACCTTTATGTAACCACAGATAAAACAACTACCAGGTGTTTCACAAAATGAAAGAGAAAACTTGGTCACCCAAAAAGGTGGGGTGGGAATTTTTTTAATTGTTTTATGTCTAAAAATAGTTGTGAAAAGTAAATAAAATATATTGGAAATCTAAAACAATTCTATTTTCAAGCTGGATAATAATTATTAGCAATAATCATTTTATCAGACTTAACCATTTTTTTAAATCAAAATCTGATTTAATAAATGGAATTATAGATAATTCAAATGATAGAGTAATAGTTCTGGTTTGAAAAGAGAGAGAAAGAGAAAGAAGAAGAGAAGGAAAGAAGGAGAAGAAGAGAGAAAGGAAAGAAGGAAGAAGAGGGAAAGGAAAAAGGAAGAAAAAAGGAAGAAAGAAAGAAGAAGAGAGAAAGGAAAGAGAGAAGAGAGAAAGGAAAGAAAAAGAAGAGAGAAAGGAAAAGAAGAAGAAGAGAGAAAGAAAGAAAGAAGAAGAGAGAAAGAAGAAAGAAAGAAGAGAGAAAGAAAGAAAGAAGAAGAGAGAAAGGAAAGAAAGAAGAAGAGAGAAAGGAAAGAAAGAAGAGAGAGAAGGAAAGAAAGAAAGAAGAGAGAAAGAAAGAAGAAAGAAGAAAGAAGAAAGAGAAAAAGAAGAAAGAAAGAGAAGAGAAAGAAAGAAAGAAGAAGAAAGAAAGAAAGAAGAAGAAGAAAGAAAGAAAGAGAGAAAAGAAGAAGAAGAGAGAAAGGAAAGAAAGAAGAAGAGAAAGAAAGAAAGAAGAAGAAAGAAAGAAAGAAGAAGAAGAGAAAGAAGAAGGAAGAAGGAAGGAAAGAAGGAAGAGAGGGAAAGGAAAGAAGGAAGAAGAGGGAAAGGAAGAAGGAAGAAGAGGGAAAGAAAGAAGGAAGAAGAGGGAAGGAAAGAAAGAAGAAGAGAGAAAGGAAAGAAAGAAGAAGAGAGAAAGGAAGAAAGAAGAAGAGAGAAAGGAAAGAAAGAAGAAGAGAGAAAGGAAAGAAAGAAGAAAGAAGAAAGAAAGAAAGAAGAAGAGAGAAGAAAGAAAGAAGAAGAGAAAAGGAAGAGAAGAAGAGAGAAAGGAAAGAAAGAAGAAGAGAGAAAGGAAAGAAGGAAGAAGAGAGAAGGAAAGAAGGAAGAAGAGGAAAGGAAGAAAGAAAAGAAAGAAAGAAAGAAGGAAGAAGAGAAGAAGAAAGAAAGGAAAGGAGAAGAAAGAAGAAGAAAAAAGAAGGAAAGAAGGAAGAAAAGAGAAAGGAAAGAAAGAAGAAAGAAAGAAAGAAAAGAAAAAAAAGGAAAGAAGATAAAAACAGAGAAAAAAAAACAGAGGAAAGAAAAAAAGAAAGAGCGCGAGAGAAAAGGAAGAAAGAAGAAAAGAAAGAGCGCAAGAGAAAAAGAAAGAGCGCAAGAGAAAAAGAAAGAGAGCAAGAGAAAAAGAAAGAGAGCAAGAGAAAAAGAAAGAGAGCAAGAGAAAAAGAAAGAGAGCAAGAGAAAAAGAAAGAAAAAAGAAAAAGTATTAAGAAAGAAAGAAAAAGAAAACAAAATAAAATTAAAAAAGAAAGAACACAAGACCGAAAAAAAAAAGAAATGGAAAAATCAGAAAATAAGCATAAAATGAAGATAAGTTAATGAGAAATAAAATGGAGTACGATGAACACACTAAACTTTAAATGGAAATCCACAAAAAGGAACTTTCAATTTATTTTTAATCATTTTGTGTGACAGTCTAAATAAACAGAAGTCAGAAAATCTAATTAAAGAAATTTTGGTTTCAAGATTTAATTATCAAATATGTAATCAATATTTCCATAATAGTTTTCCATTAATTTCAATCCTTTTAATTTTCTTCTTTCAAAGATATTTCCATCATTTTTTAGACTAAACATGTTGTCCAAATTCTCTGAAATGAAATTAACAAATGAACAAGTCATATATATATATATCTAACATTTACACTGAAAATCAATCACATCAATATTTTGTCCATGTCTTGAGTATGACACTAAACTAAAAATTAAGACTAATCTCATTATAAACATACAAGGAATGTATTTTCAAAATTACGTATCCCAGAAATATCACTACAAATAAAGTTAGACATCATCGGTTAAACTGATAATTCAATAGTTCAGAAGTCTTTCTATTTTTATATTAAAACAATATTAATATTAAAGGCTAGGGAAAAAAATCGACATTGAAAAATAGAAGTCTAAATAATAGAGGAAGAGCAATAAAACCATGTCCTGTCCTATATTTCATCACTGAGAAATTTCATTTGAAAGTGTTCACAAGGAAGTCTTCAGGAAAATTCCCATTTAGTCTGCTTTAATAATCTAACAAAAGTTACTCCCTCATTTTCACACCTCCCCCACACAAGACTGTGAGATTTACTATCAGTTGATATAGATTTATACAAGAGGTATCTTTAAAAGGCATCATCATTCTTAGTAACACACATTCATCTATAATCATGAAATCATTTCCTTAATATAAAGCACACCTGTTTCATGCTTTTTAAGCATATTGTTGTACACCTCAGTAATGTAGAAACAAATACCATTTTGTTACATAAAAAATTATGAGGGTAAGTAAACAAACAAACGTGTTTATTTTTTATATGGCTTTAAGCTGACAATTTTTGGAGGATATGTGCTTAATTGAAGTCATACCTAATTTTGAAAATTAATCAGTTAATAATTAATGAATTTAGGCGGGCATATATGTTCAAATGTAAGGCTAAACAAATCGAGAAAATGTCAATCCCTGAATGTACATTTCGACCTATTAGGTCTCAACAGCAAGGTTATAGACATGGGAGACTGCTCCGTATGTGACTCGAAACCTCGACAGTCAAGCTGACAGGCGAAGTCTCTAACCATTACACTAGCTGACCATCCCACATTCTTCGCTTGTTAAAACATTATACAACAAGCAAAACTTTTTGTTGCCTCTTTTTATTAATGAAACATATGCATGTGTGTGGTTAAATCTTAATGTTTTACTATAAGTATTGCATTGAATTTATCTAACCATTGCCATTAAGAGATTGTTTATGTAAAAGATTGCAATCTAGAAATTGTGGAGATATTTAAGACCTCAAGATAAAAGAAATTTAAAAAAAACTATCAAATACAAATATTCTTTCTTGAAAATAGATTAGGTTTAATATGATACTTTTATTACAAGACTGAACAATTTAGAGGACAATATCAATTTCAGTAACAAGACTGCTATCTTAATATATTAATTCTTTAACGAATCATAAATTGTATATTTGTCTATGGAAGCCATCAGCTTCCTGTACACTAATTTGAAAGATTACTGCCTTTTGATCCTATACATTTGTATTCAATGTCTATTATGTCATTTAAGATATATCATTCAAAAGAATCACTTACAGTATATAGTTTTGTGTAAAAGCTGTAACAAGATACCTTCTTTTTCAAAACTTTTCAAAAAGCAAATAATAGTATTAGCATTTCATTAAGTAAATTTTGATGATTAATCATTTTCAGTAACAAACATAATAGAGATATAAAATCCTTTGTGTCTTATTGAACAAAGACTATAACTTGCTATATTTTCTTTGCTTTAGCATATTACAGGTTGAATGGCCAATCTTAAACCATGGAATACTGAAAATTTGAGAAGGAACTTTAATTACAATAGAAGAATTAATGACTGAAAATTTGCTGTTCAATAACTGCCTCTAAAACAATCTACCAATTCAATGGTAACAACCAGTTAAGTGAATGTTAAAGTGCACAGTGATACTATTTTAGAACTATGAATGCAATTATGTTGCATTTGTTTATCTTAATCAAACCATCTTCATATAAACTAAAAGGATATACTGAATGGTCAAAAAAGTCTGTTCAGTTTAAGACATTTTTTTTTTTTACATTAACTTTATTGAACTATTTACTATTTTGTTCTATCTTCTGGCATCTTCAAAAGAACTTCATAATTCCATCCTCACAGAAATGTATATTTCTTTGCAAAAAAAAAAAAAAAAAAAAATCTAAAATGCCTTTTTCAATCTCCCAGGAAATTTAGATTCCTTTCATTAATAGGATTTTCTAAAGATCTGAATAAGTAATAATCCCTAGGTGCAGTATCTGGTGAATATAGCAGATGAGTTAAACATTCCAATCCAAACAGTAAGAGTTTTTTTGCCAAGTCACCAAACAAACATGCAATCTAGCATTATACAGATGGAATATTACACCTTTTTCTATAAATTAATTATGGCTGCTTCTCATTGATTGATGCCTTCAATCTGAAATAATTACTTGTTTAAATCAATCATCTGGTTCTCCAGAAGGGACTTATAGTAAAGAACTGCCTTTGAATACTTATATAATATATATCATATATAGCTACACCTTGGTAATATGAAGACCAGCCTTTGGCATAATTAATGATGGTTCACGCTTCTTGTCCTCCAATGATCTTTTACATTGTTGTAAAGTATCTACTTTTTATTGTCAATCACAACTTATTTAAAAGAACAAGACATTTAAATATAGTAGTTTTTTTGTTGTTTTTTTTGGAGGGGGGGTAGTGCTTGATTTGGATATTTGGAATCTATTGGTCCCACATGGTATATGACATTGATTATTTTCAAATAAGGTTCTAATTTATTCCTGACCAACTATGGAGTTTCATTCAGTCAGAAATTTCCAGCATAAAACTATGTAAAACATTTTTAACATACTCAACCATTCACATTACCTTCTCTTTCTCTATACAATGCATTTTTTTTTCTTTAGTTAGGGTTGTATCTTTACTTCTTCTATAAAAGTAGGATATACCAAAACATATTGCTTATTTTCTTCCAATTTTAAAACCAAAATGCATCAAATTTGACTTTTTCCTTTTTTTTTTTTTTTTTTTGAAAATACATACTGGTATGATAGCCAGAATCATGAGTGATATTTTTTAATGGAGTTAAAACTAATTGGTCCTAATACTTTATAATGGCAAAAACAGAATTCATTTTTTTGACCAACTCAATAAGAGATCTTCAGTTGTATTTTTTATCCAGAGTAATTCACATCAACATTATCCAGTGCATGTGATCTATGACAGTTAATAATTGAACCACAGCACACACACACAAAAATTAAAAAATTTGCCATGTTAAAAGGTGAAATTATATAGCAAAGAATAATCAAAATCGTCGTATCAGCCAGGCAGCGAGGGAGTCTATCCCCTTTTCACTAGCGCTAGACAAAGGAGATTATTTCAGCATCTGAGGTGGAGCGCCACACTTACCATCAGCTCCTCAACTTTACCGCACAGATCCCTGTGCTACTCATACGCTGAGTTGGCGAGGGCCGGTATCGAACCAGGAACCTTGCTGATTCCTAGCCGAATGCTATACCGACTGAGCTAAATCGGCCCTTAAAATAATCATAGCTAATCTGTATATAAAGAAAGTTATCTTGACAAACATTTTTTTTTTTTAATCTGACTGATGACAAATAAAATAATAAAGTTTATCATAGACATTCATTTTTTTTTAAAATAAAATTGTATATGTTCAGAAAATTATAAGCTTATTGTTTGAGATTGGTATATTTTTGCATTGCATCATACCAATGAAATATCTCATCAGAACAATCATTACTTTTACTGCCTTTATCAACATCTTTGGATTATCTTGAATTACCAACATAAAATAACCTAGGACAAAGAAATTTCTCAAGCAATATCTTGTTAGTGACTTCTAAATATTTAATACTAATGCAATTTAAAAGTTTTAATAAGAATGCAATTAAACTAAAGATAAAGAAATATTATTTCAAAATGGTTAATCTCTATAAATATAAGTATAAAGATTAACTACATGAAATTATTTATTAGAGTTTTAGAAAAATTTAGAATGAGCCATGTTAAAAACCTAAACTGATACATTTTGCTTATTATTTTTATATTTTTTCAAATTATGAATTTAATAAACAGGAAAAAAAAAAAAAAAACTTACATAAAAGGAAAACTTTGAGTTGACTTTCTCCTATAAATATTTTTGGAATTGAATAAAGAATTGAACAGAATTAAAATGATTCTAATTTTTCACCCATTTCTAATCAACTAAGTATGGTTCTTTCAATCTGTACTATTAAGCATTACCAATTTAGTTTATGTTTAGTTTTTAAAACTTTTGTTCAGTTAAATATATTCAAGTTCTATTTCAGAAGTTTATTTCTACTACTACTACTACTCCACAACCCTGATCTTTTGGCAGTCTTTGTAAATCATTAAACATATAAGTAAAGTAGGCAGAGTGGACTATTGTTGATATCAGTCAGATAGTAAGGGAGTCTATCCCCTTTTCACTAGTGCTAGACCAATGAGATCGTTAAACATATAAAAGATAATTATCTTGAAATTCTAATAATTCACTGGGACATTTATATTTCTAATAAATATTTCAGCAGCAAAAATTTTTGCTTAAGAAAAGAAAAAAAAAGAAAAAAAAAAGTAGTTCTTTAAAAGCAATTAAAACACACTGACTAAAAATTTAGTGTGAAATAAATTTTTTAAAAACTCCCAGTCACACAGAATTTTACAATTAGCAAATCAAATCTAACCTTAAAAGCTTATTCCTCACCCCACCCCCCAATCACACAGCAAAATATACAATGTTATTGTTTTTACGTACACTAGTATTAGCAATAGCTCAAGTGGTAGAATTAGTGTTATGGAAAAACAGGCTTCCTGAGGCAAAAGGAATGTTAGTCTGAGTCTCTCTTGAGAGCTTATTCTTTATTTCTAAACCTTACTGTTTACGGATGGCTATATATCAACAGTCTGACTAGTTGTACTGTAAAGTAACTAAAATTAGGAGGAAAGAAACAGTAGTAAAAAAAAAAAAAAAAAGATTGATAAAGCAAATAGATTTTCAATAACTTCACTGAAGAAATAAATCTTTCATATTTATTTTCATATATGTAATAATCAACATCACCAATTCATGCAGACGGCACTGATTCCAATGACTCTCTCTCTCGCCACCCATCCCTATCAGTCATCACTCCTGGCAAGTCATCCAGTGTCTGCATAGAGCTAATGAATGTGAGTTTTTACTGGTAAGCCAAACTGGTGTGTACATGTGTAGGTGTCTACAAGAGAATGTCACTTATGAGTTCATCCTTACTTGTCCATCATGTCTTATAATACTTATTAAGTTTTTTGCTTGTCTGGGGAAAAAAAAATTATATGGACCCTAGTTGAGAACCATTGATTGAAAGTATTAAAATGTGATCTTGGTTTTTTCTTTCTTTAATCAACTTCTTTATATTGAACTTATGTTCACTATGATAGCAAAGCAATACAATTATATACCAGCTAGTTCTCTGAATAGTCAATTATACAATTAAAAACATTAAAAAGAACCTTTAAGGTAGACTTATCAAACTTAAATAGAGCAAGAAACCAAAAAATGTTTGGAAAATTATCTACTCAGTTATATTAAAGTGAATAAGTTCTAATATTAAAAGGCACAAAAAATGTAAAGACTAAAGAGAGATTCAAAGGGATCTGATGGTTGGTTGGATTTTATGGCAAGTCAACCTATGCCGAAGATACTTTGTTTTATTCATTCTTGATGGGTACCCAATTCTTTTTAAATACATTTTTTAGAACTCATTTTGTTCTATTTAACCCATAGATAGGACCCTAACAGGTACTACCACTCTGAGTCACAGTGGACATAGGAGTAATGGTGATGAAGGGGTACTCCACATTCCATGAGCTCCAGAACTGGAACTTTACCATCAGAGTTTATCATACCCAGAACATGAAGACCCTCAGTCACTGCCTTCTAGCACATATATAATAAAAAGGTTGGAGATTGCCATCAGGGCAATAGGGTTGGGACAATCATAGGTGCTAGGGCTGGATGTGACCAGCCAATTGATCAGAATGGGCCTCTCTGACCACCAGTCTAGCCTAAGTAAAGACCAAAGTGGAGTGTTGGCACCAACGGCCAACAGGTGGCCTCATTGAGGTCGGGGGGGGTCTTACCCCTTTGCAAAGGTGCAGTCAGTATATTCTAAAGTCCCAGTTAACAGGGCTCAAAGGGATCTGTACTGTCGACATGAATAGGTTTCAAATTAGTAGGGTCTATTACAGTGCACAATGTTAAAGAGAATAATTGATTTCACACCCTCTGTTATTGAGCGATAAATACTCGTAAAATCTACTATATATAATTAGTAAATATTGTTTATCTATTACTCTGAAAAGCAATATTAAGCAGCTTATATAAGTTCATATTACAGATGGACAGATTATGTCTCTTCAATTGATTGCATATAATAAGAAAGTCAAATGAACTCATTTACATCAACTATAAGCAATATCAAATTGACAATGAAATCAAAAAAGTAAGACAAATTGAATATTTGTTATAACTGAACTGAATCACTTCAAAAGGTATTGAGTAATATCTTTTCCGATATCAACCCTTTTCTTCAGCGCTTAATGATACTAATTGACGTATCTATCAACAGGGATTGCATGCAAGAGTATTTATGCTTTTGATTAACTACCTTCACACCTGATTACACAGACAGATTGTCAGTTTTGTATCCAAGGAAACACTTACTCAATGCACATTAGAAAGTGAGAAATGAACTGATATAAAGACTGACAAGACTTGTCTTTATATAAGGTATTTTCTTTCTTTGATTTCAAGTCAGGAGAAGTTCAGAAAAAAATCCACAAGATTATATCATTTCTTTAATGATGGATATCCTATTAAACTGATGTTTCACTAAAGTAAATTAAAAAATACCAATCAATATATTACCTGGGTTCAATATATAGGAATAACAACAAAAAAGATTTTATATATATATATATATATATATAATATATAATATATATTATTATTATTATTATTATTATTTATATTTTTGCTTTTACAATGCGTATATTGCATAAAATTCGATAATTATAGAAAATAATCATGACAAGTGAATCTCGATAAAGAATTGTTTGGTGTGTAGAACATCGTACAGACTTCATTAAGTCTCATCAGCGATGTATACTAATGATTTCCCTCCTACAGAAATCAAAACTGGGACTTCAGCAGGCATAGTCAGAGACTATACTGCTTCGGCCACGATACGCACCAGACAATCCCTGCGAAATTAACCTGTCAGTGATACTGATACGCCTCTACCATATGAGGTACGGGGATGTTGAGTGAACAATAACAAACCAGGCCTATGCCTCGGCGAAGGAAATAAGATTTTGGATGTTTGTTTTTTAGAAGCATTGTATATATATATATATATATATATATATATATACACATACACACACACATGCATACATAGCCAATATGAGTACACCTCAACCAATTTTTTTTTAAATGTTAATTTTCTTCAAAATCAAAGATACCAGGGTTTTATCATCTCCAGTAGAACATTACATAATCAAAATGGATACTATTAGGTATTATTTATTACCAAATTCTACAGCTATATATCATCAGGTCGTGCTGGCAACAAGGATATCCATGACAATCTCTCACCAGACAAGATCCATGACAATCTCTCAACATCATATCGTTCATCACCCTTGCAAGGTCCTCTGTGTAATATCCAGAATCCATGCAGAGCTGATGTAGGTCTTTGCTGGACAGCCCACACTGGCATGTTCATGTGCAGATTTCCACAGAAGAACATCGCTTATGAGTTTGTACTTACTTCTATGGCAGTGTCCAGCATTTCTTGGTCATCTTAAGACTAAGAGGTGGTATGCTTATTTTGGGAAAGATATATATACCTTTGCTTACTTTCAATGAGTTTGATAAGGAATATCCATTTTGATTGTATAATGTTCCAATGAGACAATAAAATAATGGTATCTTTGGTTTAGAATAAAATTAACTGTTTGTAAAAAAAAATTGTTTATATATATATTTTAACAATGGAAAGGAGTAACCTACTCGAGTTTCATCGATTGATTCTTCAGGGTTACATTAGTTAAATTAATTGAGTATATGGTATAATACATGTATTATACATCTAAGATTAATCGAAAACTCGATTAATTTAACTAATGTAACCCTGAAGAATCAATCGATGAAAACTCCTTTCCGAATACTACCATCTAAGATTAATCGAAAACTCGATTAATTTAACTAATGTAACTCTGAAGAATCAATCGATGAAACTCGAGTAGGTTACTCCTTTCCATTGTTAAAATAAATTTTTGCTCTACATTGTATTGAGCACTTTGTATTTGTTTTTTCTCAATCTTAACCTCTGGATAATGTGCGCTTCCAACAATCGTACTCATACCCACCGGTAAGTTACTACTTATACATTAACAAATATATATATATATATATATATACGTGTGAGTGGTGTGTGCAATGTATTTGGATTTTTTAATGGAAAAATTGGGATACGATTTTACCGAGTCCTTTTAGATTTTTGTGCTGTCAGGGATGCAGGACACGTACCTATCCCCATCTCTCTCATATCTATCTATATATATATATATATAAATCAGTGGTGACTTCAAGGGGGGTGGGGGCTTGTTGGGCTCAGCCTGAGTTAGTCAACATCCAAATATATCCATCAAAGCAACAAAAATCTTTCATAATGGGTAGTTTTCATTCTTGACTTAAGCGAGATCCAAAATTGATTGTTTTAACTATGTGCCACAAAATATTGATCAAAATACATTTCATTGATATTGTTCATAATAAAGAACAAAGAAAGAAAGAAAACTAAAGAGAAAAAAATGCAATAGAATTAACATGACTAGTCAGGATAGTTTGATCGGACTGGAGGCAATCAATCTGGAGACATACTTAGGCAATAATGTATTTCTTGCTTTAATTTTATAATCAATTAAAAATCTTTAATGAATTGTATGACCTATATTTCAAAGGACACATTTCAATTTGTCATTTTCAAATATCAATTTTAAATAATTTCTTCCCTACAGAATAAGTTTTGTTAGCAGAATGTATCAATTGAAAACAGGGCTCATTTGATTTTGCCCAACCTTTTGTGCTCTGATGAAAATCAAAGAAAGCATGAACCTTAATTCATCATTTATTAGGTGTAGGGGTTTATTGGGATGAAAAAAGTAATGGGTAAATAAAAAATGGAGGGGGGGGGCAATAAACAAACACATAAAAGACATTGTCCTCACTCTTTTTTTCTTACATGTCTGGAACAATTTTTTTAGAATAAATGTTTATTCTTCTTATAGAGTTATTATAATTAATATTAAAATTCTAAAAAGTGTTGTTTTTTTTTTTTGCGGGGGGGTTCAATGTCATGCACAGATTTTTATAAATTATATATTTTAGTTACAGTAAAGGTATGATTTTGGCATCTAAGTTATACAAATAGTATAATTTGTTAAAGATTGTAATGAGCCTGACAACCATTGATGGCCGAGAGTTGACACTGAGATTGTATACAAATGTACCACCATCCATTTTGGGAGGAAAGACCCATCATACATATACTCCCTCTATAACACTAATATCAAGAAATCTTCTTGTGAATGTGATCTGGGTATTACTGTCTGCAACAATTTAGGTTGGACAAAGCACATCTCTAAAATTGTCAAGGCCGAGGGTGTCCTGGTATCACTCCCCTGCTATCTATTTAAAGCTGTATAAAGCTATGGTGCGGCCACACGTGGAACTTGCATCACCAGTTTGGAACGCCCTACCTCGCTCAGAACATTAACCTCCTGGAAACTGTACAGAATTGTGAAACCAACAAATACCCTCCATCAGGCATCTGCCATATTCTGCACGTCTTGTTGCCTTGGGAATGGATTGGTTGAAAGTCTGGCATCTGGCAACTGACTTGGTAAACACGCATAAGGTCATTAACCATCTTACCAACAGCAACCATGACCACCTTTTTGATCCCCATGTTTCTAACACATGTTAGCAAGCCTACAAAGTCAGAAAACAGCATAGCTCACATGACTTTCGAAAACATTTTTTCATGCTCAGAGTTGCATGGAATAAACTGCCCTTATCCATTGTAGGCTGCCGAAACACTGCATCTTTCAAAACCTCCATGCTTCCTGTTATTCAACATAACTATACCTGATACTCCCCTCCACATACGTAGGCACGCACATATGAGCCTTTGATGAGTTGTGGAGCACCTGAGCACTGTATGTGATAAATTTCATTATTATATATATTACACACACACACACACACAATTCCTATAATCTATATTTATAATTTGGAAAATTTTGTTTATTATTATTTTGTTTAGTCCTAACTGTGAGCTACCAAACTTGGTATGCATACTTATTGGACCCAGAAGTTTTTACCCTAAAATTTGTTGTTTCTCATGGCTAACTAATACTGTTTTACTGTGATCTTACACTTGCCCTTCTACCCCAGCATAAATGGCTAGTTTATTAAATATTTCCTGTTATGAAAAATTTAATTTTCTAAGCTAATAAATTAATATATCATTTTATAAGAGGAAGTAATAATCAAATCAGACATTATGTGTGTGTATATGTGCCTGTGTATGTCTACAGAATGTAAAGATTTGATGCAAAAAGAAAAGAAGGAAGAAAAAAAATGCAACAGTGAAAGTTAGACATATTTAAATCCAGAAAGTCATTTTTCCAAAATAAAAATTGAATTCAAAGTTACTGTGAGGGCAACACATGGATTAGACTTCACAAAACTCTTATAAATTCTTTATTAACAAGTTAATATTCCAAGTTAGGTTTTAAATTTTATTTCAGGGTTGATAAATTTTGTGCTACTTAAGCCCCCCCTCCCCACCAAAAAAAAAAAAAAAAAAAAATTTATTTAGCTTGTTTTGCAAACGAAGCAAATTCTTTAGTGTGGTTGAATTACTGAGAAGGACATTTATACATTTACACAGTTTGTACAATGGAAGAGAGTATGACCTACTCACAAGTACATGACACAAAATATGTCTAATTTTAAATAAAGAAAATTCTTTTTTTTTTTTCTTACCCCCACCCTGCCATTAGATGAATTACATATATAAAAGGCAAAATAAATAAATCAGCTTCTAAAATGACTCCTCCTCCACACTTCCCTTTGGGCCGGTTTAGCTCAATCGGTAGAGCATTCGGCTAGGAACCACAAGGTTCCGGGTTTGATATCGACCCTCGCCAACTCAGCGTATGAGTAGCACAGGGATCTGTGCGGTAAAGTGAGGAGCTGATGGTAGATGTGGCGCTCCACCCCATACGCTAAAACGATCTCATTGTCTAACATTAGAGAAAAGGGGATAGACTCCCTTGCTGATACCAACTATAGGCCACCCTGACGACTTTACTTTTTACTTAATACTAAATGAATAAGTAAAGTAAAAAAGTAAAATCGGTAGAGTGGCCTAATGTCAGTATCAGCCAGACAGCGAGGGAGTCTATCCCCTCTTCACCAGCGCTAGACCAAGGAGATTATTTTAGCATCTGAGGTGGAGCGCCATACCTACCATCAGCACCTCACTTTACCACACAGATCCCTGTGCTACTCATATGCCGAGTTGGCGAGGGCCAGTATCAAACCCAGAACCTTGCAATTCCTAGGCTGAGGCTCTACCGAGTGAGCTAAACCTATACTAAATGAATAAAGATTTTAAATATACAAAGCCAAAATATGCTTTTGAAGTCAATTAGAAAGTTTTTTGATTTTTTTTAATAAAAGTATTGGTTATCTATGTTTTTTCGTCTTCTGTTAGACTAATCTTTTTTTGTTGTATTAAAAAAATTCTTTAGATAAAAAACAAAAATGATCATACAATGCTGCAATGACCATTTTTTTAATGCAAAATTATACTTACTGAAATAAAGTATTAAATACAGTTGCTTTTTTTTTTAAATAGATCTATACATCTTAAACAGTTGTGGGAATCTATTTAACAATTTCACTTGTTAGTCATGTGATTAATTTTAACAACATGTCAATCTGTCCAGGGTTTAGGCCTAGAGATTAGGGAATTCTTTGTTTAATGGCATATCAACGTTTGTGGGCTATTTAATGCCAAAGCCATCCATGAAGAAGAACAAGAGTGGTACTATTTAACCCATAGCTGGGAAGAATTATGGGGTTCATACCATTCTCAAGAGTATTAGTTCAAAAGTGAATGTAATACTGGAGTTTGAACTCATTCACTATGGTGCTGGAATCCAGCATGTTAGCCACTATGCTACAGGGTTTTGTTTTGTTTATTTTGTTTTATGGCATATCAACCATGGTGGGTCATTTAATGCCAGCAACATTTTGAAAGATTCATAGTGATAGTTTGGAAGAAAATTTTTTAAACTAACTTTTTTTTTCCCCCCCACTGATCGGAGGGGCCTTTCCAACTATGCCACAGGAACTCTACCGGTGAGACCAAATACAAAATAAAAACAATTAGAGAATATATAGGGCAAAATTAAGGGTTAATACTTCCAAGCAATAAGAACCATTTTTATGTGTTGCATTTGTTAAATAGTCATTTCTAAGTCAAGTGCGTTGTTCTTGCCAGTGCCAGTTTATCTGTTTAAAGTCTATAAAGCGAACAAACATTATACACATGTTTTTTCTAGACCTCCAATTATGAGCTTATTTGTACATGTAGTAAGGTAACTTTGGACTATACACACAATGACACTCATGACAAAATTTCAACATCAATGATAGGCAAATACTTACAAACAAATTGTCAGCTAACACATACGCAAGAGTAAAGTAAACAACTGTCTATCCTGTGAGTGTATTCTTTCATCAACACTTACATTGGTTAATAAGCATATCTGTATTCATCAGAATAACAGGTAAATACTCAGTGCTAAGCTTCACACTTTTTTTTTTTTAAGATTCAATATTTTTAAGATTTTCATTCTAATTCTCACTGGTGACTCATTGATTCTTATTTTTTCATTGCAATATTCAATTGATGTTTTTTGTTTTGTTTTTTTGGAGGGGGGTAAAAAATTGAACCTTTTCTTTTTTTTTCCTTATTGCCACAAATCTTAATGTAACTTCAATGACTTGGACACACATAGGAAGTGATTATTTTCCTTGATTATTGTTGTCAAAGTTCCCTTAGTGGTAGCAGAAAGTCATAATTTTCTAAAAAGAAAATTCTCAGAAATACCCCAAATAGGAAATTTCTAAGAATTTTCATTTTAGAAAATTGACTTTTTGCTACGACTAAGGGAACTTTGGCAACAATAATCAAGGAAAATAAGCACTTCCTATGTGTGTCTAAACCATCAAAATTTGTGGCAATAATTCTAAATAAATTTTTTTTTTTTTTTTTTTGTCAAATACTTCAATGATTTGACTGATTTAACTGATGGGTTTTATTGCTAAGAGAAAACTTTTAACTATTTATTAGAACAGAAATCTTTATTATTTTAAACTGAATTCCAATTAAGATATTGATCTGATACACAATTTTGATGGGATTATTGTTGTTGTTTGTTTTTTTTTGTTTTTATTTTTTTTTTATTTTTTTTTTTTTTTGGGGGGGGGTTCTTGATAAATGAAAAATGTTACTTTTTTATTGCTTTCATCACAGGCATCAGACTTAATTTGACTCACCTGAGTAAAATAACCAAGATGAAAGAATAGAAAGAGAGAAAAAGAGAGGGGGGGGTAAGTTTTGCTACATTTGTAGTGAAGTTCAACATTCAAGCTAGCATTATTCATTCCTGTAGTAATAAGTTTCATGTCAAAGATGTGCAAAGAGCATCGTTCCAACATGAAGAATTCTAGAAACCATATCAGTCATAAAACACAGCCCTATCAGCAGGGCTTAGCTCAGCCGGTATAGTGTCCAACAAGGAACTACAAGGTTTCGGGTTCAATACTGGCCCTTGCCAACTCAGTGTATGAGTAACACAGGGATCTGTGCAGTAAAGTAAGGAGCTGATGGTAGCTGTGGAGCACCACCTCAGACGCCAAAACAATCTCCTTAGTCTAGCACTAATGAAAAGTGGATAGACTCCTTCACTATCTGGCTGATACCGACTTTAGGCCACCTGAAGACTTTACTTACTTTTATATCCTGCAGAGGATCACCCGCCACCCAAAAGAAATGTGTCCTGTACACATCTGATGGTGAGGCTTCAGATCTGGAGAGTGTAGAGTACCCCTTCATTGCCATTACTCTCAGGTACACACTGACCCGGAGTGGTAGTACCTGTTGGAGTCTCATTTCTGAGTTAAATAAATCTGTTTAAAAATCATTTGTATTAGATAGCACAGTCTAAAAAAAAAAGAATTTTATATAAAATATATATATATATATACAAAAAATGTAAATATGAATGCACTTCACTAACTTCTACACATAAAATAACCCTAGACAGGTTGAGACGCCATTAAAATCCAATTAATCAACCATGATAAAACAGTAGTAAACAACAAACAAACAAAATCAGAATTGAATCCGTCTTCCCAATCTAAATATTTTCATGAGCTCATAGCTGTAATATTTCCTTTTTCCTCGTATTTTGTTGGAGAAATATAGATCATATAAAATAAGCACTTCAAATAAAAAGTGGCAAATATAATTTCAAAGAAACTTTTCCCATAGTGAATAAGATCAAAGGAAAATCATTCTTGCCAATATTTTTTTTAAAATAAGTAATGTCCATGTTTTTACCCATTTTGTTTTTTATCCAACATTTGAGTCACTTTATTTTTTTTTTAATAATTTTCAGGTGAAATTTCATGAAAAATATGTCAGTAGTTTGGGAGTTTTCAAACATCAATAAAATATACATATAAAAAGAAAAAAATATTTCTATACACTAGATATAATGTAATAACCAACTCCGGTCTACTTTTTGTATTAGATATAAAATCATCCCCCATATTTAAAAATGTGGGCATACAAAACTAGACTAAGAAATATGAAAGGAGATGAAGTGACACAAAAACTCAATCCCACGAGGCAGCAATTATGTGAAGAAAAACAGACAGACAATATAATTAATTATTTTGTAGTTGTTCCCATGAGTCAAACTGTCAATCTCTTGTTAGCAGTGATTTGAAGATGACAACTGACAAATGCTATCAGAGAAAAGAGTCTTATGACAAAATACATTTCTAGAAACATTTCTAATAAGCTGTTTTGTATTATTTTCTGTATCATTGAAGGAATTCCAGTATATATATATATAATATATATATATTTCTTTAAAAAAACAGTTTGCCAATAAAAAATTTCAAACTGATATCTGGGGAAAAAAATTAGGAAAAAAAATAGAAGAAAGATTTGTGTAGTAAAGTGGGGAGATGATGGTAGGTGTGGCACTCCACCTCAGATGAAAAAACAATATCCCTGGTATAGCACTAGTGAAAAGGGGATAGACTCGCTTGCTGTCTGGCTGACACCTACAATAGACCTACCCCCCCCCCCCCCGCTAACATTACTTTACTTTAATCTCTAACAAGAATGTAAGAATATAAATCATTTTCTTCCATTCCTCTATATGTATAACATTTGCATATTCTTCAAATTGACATATGAAAATGCTATATTGTACATGCTTCACTGAATTCAAAAGATATTTTGATGGATGGAAAAAGTAAACCATGCATAAAAAAATCAATGAAGCTATCTATCATGTCAATACTCTTGGAAAAAAAAAAAAAAAAAGGAAAAAAAATTCAACTGATTTTAATAAAATTCAGCACATGATTTATGACAATTTTAAAAATGGAATGAAAACTGTTTGCTCACCAACACAGCTAGAGAACCCAAACTTCCCTGCTATTTTATCTAGTGCCGAGAGAAGAAGTAGATTCATGATTAAAACGCGATGTAAAAATAGATTTTGAAACATATTGCCTGAGGGTGGGAGTAAAAAATTCAATGTCAGCGAGGGATTAAAACATTTTGAAATGACTATATATAGATATATAATTCATCAAATTAAAAAACAATGAGGACTGTCTAATGTTGCTTCCCTTCTTAATAGATCTTGCTTATTTTTTTTGCTTCTTTCTTTATTCTATAAAGACAGAATTATCTAATACACTAAGTTTAATTGAAATCTGTCCATGTATTTTTTAGTAACAACTAAATGTTATAAAAAAATCATTGAAATTTATACATACTTTTGGGGAAAGGAATTGACAATTGATCCTGTAAATCCTTTCTAAAAATCCTATAATGGTGCATATATATATTGCTGTTGTTAGGTGTGTGGTGAAATGGTTATCATCACAGGAAATGGACTCAGGCAACTACAGGTAAAATCTTGGCCATTTGCATTTCACGTAGCGCTAATATCTTGGGAAAGGGATGCATGCAACTATTCTCCTCCAGCTAAGTAGTAGGGCAAGACTGGGATATTTAACCCTGGTTAGGCAACCAGTCTATGAGAAGGAAAACTTTGAATTCAAACCTGTTAAACTCCACTTAAAAAGTGACCTTGTGCCACATCCTACTCATGTTGAAAGGTGGTAAACACACACACATATATATATATATATATATATATATATATATATATATATATATATATATATACTATAGTGTTAGATGGTCACTGTTTCAGCTTTTGCTGGAATGGCGTACCAAAGGCAGTATTATTGGTAGAGTGCTCAATATAAAATAGAGCTGTTATATACTATAATAAGATAAATATATAAAGGATTTATATATCTATTTATTAGGTGACAAAGGAACATTTGAAACATCTTCACCTGATGATTGCATCGCATGAAACCAATATGGTCGTGAATGTTCCTTTGTCACCTAATAAATAGATATGTAAAACCTTTATATATTTATCTTATCTTATATATATATATATATATATATATATATATATATTGCTGTTGTATAAATAAACTTTGTTTAATCACTACTATAATTCCTTCTCTATAACTTTAAAGAAAGCCTATGCAATTAAGATACTAAACTGATGCAAGTTAGTAAAACCAAATTCATACAAACAACTATTTAAACCATAAAACTTGAAGTTTTCCTTCTACAGAATTGGTTCATTATGCTTTTGTTTTATAGTACATACTTCCTTATATATTCTATAATATGCAGAGGAAATAACATATTTGCTCTAAATAAGCTTAAAGAAAAAAAAAAACTATAATCAAAGAGCATGAAAGATTAAATATTGATATCAATAGAACGTTTGTCCTAGAGACAAACTCCAGAAAACAAAACATTTGATCAAACGAAAAAAAAGAAAAAAGCAATACAAAATGTGATAAGAATTTTGTCTGTATTGATACTTACCAATTATTATTAGAGTGAAAAAAAAAAAAAGCCAGAGTTGACAATTATATTTTTCTTATTTTCACAAGTGAACAACAAAAATATTCTTGAGCAGTGGAATTTTAATAAAAAAGAGAACGTACAAGTTTGAAATATTTATAGTAAATCAAAATAATACTCCTGAATTTTATAAAATTTTATAATAACGTATATTTAATACTTTTTGACAATTTATTCCTTTCAATTTAGGATTTGCTAAGCTCCCATCAATTCTCTGCACAAAGTTTAATCTCTTAACTACCAATCCCATTTACTGAAAAATCCATGGCAATGAGGCCTGCTGTATGTGTTCTTCAATGAAACTCATTGTATTTGTATTTACCAGCCCCTCCGCACAAGCAGGATGTGACACAAGGTCTATTTAAGCCGAGTTTAACAAATTTGAATTGTTTTCCTCAAGAGTATTAGTGCTACGTGAAATGCTACCAGCCTCGTCCAGGATTTGAACTTGTGTCACCGTATCCACTTCTTATGACTATAACCATTACGCAACAGATGTTGCAGTAATCTTTGTCGGTATCAATTGTATAACATGGGAATCTATCCCTTTTTCATGAGCACTAGACCAGGAAGATTGTTTTTGCTGGGGTGGAGCGCCACACCTACCATCTGCTCCCAGATGCTTTACCACACAGATCGGATAACCCAAGCTGTGTTACTCCAGTGCTGAATTGGTGAGGACCAGTATCAAACCTGGAACCTTGTAATTCCTAAGCGAATGCCCTACTATCATTGTATTATTATTCATAATTTGAAGCATCATGTTTCTAATGTTCTGGCATGAAAAGGATGTGGATAATGCTTTTCAGCCTTGTGCGTCTGATTGTAGAGGTGCATTTAACACTTTATTGATAAGTGGGTCAAAGTATAGGACGTTTTAAGAAAAATGTTAACATTTATGAGTTTCTTTATATTATGATTTTAAAGTCTCCACCTGTTCACCATCCCTGTCAACACATTATCGGAATATTCCCCATGTGGTCTCTGTAATATCAGCTCTGCTTTCCTAATAAAGATACTTCCATAGAAGTATTTCCTTTTTAAATCACCTATGGGAGATTTCAGGAATGTGTTGACAGGGATGGTGAATATGTGGAGACTGAAATTATGTAGGGGTGTTATATATATTATATATATATATATATATATATATAACAATAATAATAATAGAAAAATGTAAAAATATTCCGTACACAGTGAAAATTCGACCTTTATCAGAGTGAAATTATATATATATATATATATATATATATAAAATAAAATTTCACTCTGATAAAGTCGAATTTTCTCTGTGTATGGAATATTTTTAGATTTTCTATTATTATATTATTTCATTTCATTTGTTTATTTAATAATAATAGTTTTGAATGTGTACACATAGATAAACTGACCGAAACACATGTGTAAGTGATATTGATTAAATTCATCTTTTATTATTCATTCTGTACTTTTTTTCTTTATTCATTCTTCCTCATATCGTCGGATTCAATTCCATTTTTACATTTATATATATATATATATATATATATATATATATATATATATATATATATATAATCACCCAGTAGTTTTTACATTCTTGGAAATAATTGTTTTTTAAATCATTAAAATACGAAATACAGAAAGTGTTTTAATAGTTACACTATAGTGATGAAAGATCATTTATTAGGGTAAACTTTTCAATTACATAAAAGCTGCTAATTATTTTGAAGGAGGCCAAATATCTAAAGCCAAATTAAAGAAAAAATGTTTCATTTAATATTGCACTAACAATAACATTTATAATGTTGAATATATTTCAACAACCTCAGAAGAGTTTTAGTTTTTTGTTTTGATAAATTAATGAATGTAACATACATCACATACCAGCATGTAAGTTAATCCCTAAATGAATATAATATACTATACATGACACCATATAAGTTAAATTTCTGAGGGTGGTAATTCAATTTTAGGCCAATATTTGCCAGATAACAGAACCTTACCCTCTCTAAAAAATAAGGCAGTGCCACTTATGTCTGTGACAGTTTAGAGAGTCTAAATTCAAGATTTTTTTTAGTGCTTAACAAAAAGTTATACTTCAAACCTTATATATTAACTACTTATAAGGTAAATTTAAAACTTTTTTTCTCTCTCTCTTTTAAACAAGACATTACTATTTTTAGATTTTTGTAAGAAAAACTATATTTTAGATTAACTAATCTTGGTAATGAAGGACTATTCGCTCGTAAATTCCTACCATAAAATAAACTGAACCCTCATTTTATGTCCGTGTTTTTGCAATAAATGTTTTATTTTTCTTGCACCCGTTATGTTACAATACAAAATATATTTTATTTATTTATTTTAATATTCATTTCAATGTGCATATTCTAAAGTTTTTATTTTGTGAGAATGTTTAGTTTTAAAACTAAGCATTCTCACAAAATAAAATCTTTTAGAATATACACATTGAAGTGAATATTAAAATAGATAAAGGAAATATATTTAGTATTGTAACATAACGGGTGCAAGAAAAATAAAACATTTATTGCAAAAACACGGACATAAAATGGGGGTTCAGTTTATTTTATGGTAGGAATTTACGAGCAAATAGTCCTTCATTACTCTAATCTTTAAGGGAAAACTGATTATACTAAAGCCAAAAACACTTCAGTAATTGAAATGAGGTTTTCATTTCTAAAATCTTTCTCATGCCCTTCTTTTATTTTAGGTACAAATGGTCCAACTTTTCCGAAATGTTTTGCAAGGTCTGGTGAATCTACAAAATAGCAGCTGCTTCCTCTTTATCATTTAACAGAAACTAAATACTCTTGACATTGAACAGTGGTCCTTAAAATTAAAGACCCCTTTTCTTTAAGAGGTTGAGTGAAGAGGCAGAATTATCTCTAGGGATGAATTTAAGATTCTGCTTCTGTCAATCCATTCAAATGACAACTAAAGAGCCAACTATCAATGAAACTTTAATGCATCCTTCATGATTGACTGGTGCTAGAATTAATTAATGGTTGCTACTGTATTTACAGAGACTATTGGACAAATAAACAAACAAACAAAAATAAAACACATACAGTGAAAAAACTGAACCATTTTTTATACGTTGCCATAAATATTAATGAAACTTCAATGGCCTGGACACAAAGACAAAGTCATTATTTTCCTTGATTCATACTTTTCTAAAAAAACAAATTTCTCAAAAATAACAACAACAAAAAAAGGGAAAGTTTTTGAGAATTTTCTTTTCCTTCATTTGATATCCTAATTTGTGATTGTCTTTTAATAATAACTTTTCACTATAACTAAGGAAACTTTGATGATGATAATTGAAGAAAATAATCACTTCCTATGTGTATCTAAGTCATTGAAGTTTCATTAACATTTGTGACAATAATAAAAAATATTTCTGTTTTTTCACTGTTTTTGTTGTTTTATTGTCTAATGTACTTTATTAAAAAATCATTGGTTATTTCCTATAAGTCTAACATAAACAAAGGGGAACCACTCTTGACTGATAAATTATTTATCTATTTTCCCATTTAAACTAATCTTAAACCCTAACCCCGTCTTCTTTTTCCTAGTAGATCAATAAATAATTTATCAGTCAAGAGTGGTTCCTCTTTGATCATGTTAGACATAGGAAATAACCAAATTATTTTTATCTCTTGATCAAAATATTTATATAGTCTCAAGATCAATGAATTGGACAAATATTCTTCAAGATTTATATCACCAAGTTCACATTTTTTCACATACATAACTGACTAATGATATTTTTAACTAGTAGAAAAATTAACTTTTAAACAAACAATTGTGTGTTATAAATTTAATCTTAATAATTATGAAAATCAAACTTTTTTCTGATATACAAAAAAATGACATAATATAAAATTTTGATTTCCTGAACAATTTCTTTGCAATAAATAACTCCGAAAAATATACTTATAAGTAACCACAATATCATTAACACTTATGATCTAAATAAACATCCAAGATAATGGAAGTGTGTTTAGCGTAACGGTTATCATAGTAAGAAATGCAATCAGTGACTCAATTTCAAATTTTGGATGAGGCTGTTTGCATTTCACTTTGTACTAATGATCTTGGAAAAGTCATGAATCTATATGTTCTTTCCTCCTCCCAGCTATGGGTAAATAGTAGGGCAGACTTCCTTAACCTTGGTTAGACAACTTAGTCTAGCAGAAAGAAAACTGAATTCAAACCAGCTGTACTCCGCTTCAAAATTGACCTTATGTTACATCCTGCCCATGTAAATGCATACATCCAAGAAAATATCTATTAACGATAAAGTAAAAAAAGCCGTCGGGGCAGCCTAAAGTCGGTATCAGCCAATCAGCGAGGGAGTCTATCCCCTTTTCACTAGCGCTAGACAAAGGAGATTGTTTTTTTTTTTTGTTTTTTTTTGTGCTACTCATATGAGGACTGGAATCGAACCATGTGGTTTCTAGCCGAACGATCTACTAACTGAGCTAACCCGGATTAATTTCTGCAAATAATCAAAATTATTTGTTACTTAACAGCTAGGGCATTTTTGTCCTAACAAAAAAGAACAACTGTTTTTGTTTTGTTTTGGGGGAGAGGTTGGTGGGGTTAACATTTTAAATCTCAAGTGTTTATTGAAGGTTTCATGAATTAATCAATATAAGAAAGAATACTAAATTGTATGTGCTAAATTCAGATAGAAAGAATTAACAAGGAAGAAAGAGGAATAAAATGTACTGTAATTAAGTTAATCATACTTTTATTTTGAAATATTAGTTACTTTAAGGTTTATTTCTGGATCTCAAATTTCCACATTTATTTAAATTTATGTGAGGATTTCATAAGGGAAGCAACAAGTGAAACAATCCAAAAACCAAACTGATGTCTCCTCAGAATATTTGAATAGGAATAAAATCATCTATACTCAAAACCAAATTAAGATTGTAACATTTATCACTTGAAGCAATTAATTTGAATACAAAATAACTTCCTGGTTTTTAAGTAAATTATCACAAAAAGTTACAGAAATTAGTACAAAATCCATTTCAGGAAATCCAATTATATTGTTACCTTTTTTTTTTTTTTTTTTTTTTTTGTGAGAATAGAAAAAAATCAAAAACTTATGGATCAAAATTCTTTGATTCCTTCAAATAATTAGCAGCTCAGAATCATGTCACTAAAATGTCAAAAACTACAATGTACCAGTCACAATATATCACTAGTTTTGGTTATTATTAGTGTTCAGATTTTTTCTTTTTTTTCTTTTTTTCAGAAAAAGTTTTGAAAATTATAAAATGAGCAGTGAAGAATGCTTTTTTTTTGGGGGGGGGGTATTAAATTCTTAAATAAATAGCAAATCCGGGACTAATTAACCATCTCATTATCAATTGAAACAACAACAAAATCTGTTTAAATATCATAACTTTTATCTGGCATTTGAATTAAGTTTTTAACATTTATCTCTTGAAGCAATTAATTTGAATACAAAATAACTTCCTGGTATTTAAGTAAATTATCACAAAAAGTTACAGAAATTAGTACAAAATCCATTTCAGGAAATACAATTATATTTATTATTTCGTTGTTGATAAAAGTACAAAATGGTCAATCCGGTTCAAAAGAAGAAAAGAAATTTAAAAAAAAACAAAGAAATATCGGAATAAATTATTTTAACTGAACCTTTTTTAAATGCTGAAACACGCACATTTATAAAGGTTAAAGAAGGCTATAGTCGGATTCAAGCGCACCTGTAGTTAAATAGATATTTATTTACATAATGACACAACAAACACATGTATACCTTAGCTTTTCCGTTAAGTTGTCACAAAATTTGGAGTAAGATCTCAAAATCACAATTTAAAAGTTGAGAGATTCAAAGAGATGTTTCTTAATCATTCGCATTAAGGAAACATTTTAAGGAATTATATTAAATATAAAAGAAACACTCAAAATACTTCAGGCTTACTTTGGTAATATATCTATTTATTATTGTTTATTTTGTCAGTGCAACAATTAAACAGTCAATATTGTCAAAGTTGACTATCACTTGAAAATCTTTTTAAAAAATAGACTGAATTAAATCAAAATTGGCAACGTTTTTAGTAATAATGGTCCGAATCCTAAATTTCTATAACTTTCCCAATAAATACCAGTAATCTATTAACAGTAACTTTTCATTAACTTCTAAGATCCCTTTTCTTTAGTGGGCTAACATTTTAACACTGCCTACCCCCTTAGCAACATATAAACTAGTGTCAACTAACTCTCGTCTTAACTGTTTTGTTTTTATTCAATTAAATACTTATATTTCGTAAGCAAAATGAAATCTGAGATATTAAATTTTTTTATTGAATTTTATGAAATTAAAAGAAAACGTGATAAATTTATAAAGAGAAAAAAAAGGCAAGCTGATAAATCGTGGTAGATTCAATGGAGCAACAAGTGACTTCATTCTTAAATTTCACGTTACCTTTTTCTCTTGTACGGTAAGATCCTTTTTCTCTTTCTTCTCTTCCTCTTCCTCCTCCAGCAATGTCGTTATTAAAGTTGCACTATTATTATCATCACCATTAATAATATTAGTGGGGCTCGAGGCTTTTTTCTTGTATTTGTAAGACCACTTCATCATGGTAACACAGCAATATTTTAAGAAGACGTCTTTGTCTTTTTAAAGTGTGAAGAAAATAAGAGTTTGAAAAAGCAATAGTTTCCAGAAGAAGAAAAAAAGTTTAGGCGTTGCTGTAAAAGACGTAATGTACTCTGGACACAAGATGAGGAAGAATTGAATAACTGGCAGGAGGCACTATCCTCCGGGGTAAGAGTAATAATAATAGCAATAATAATAATAATAACAGCACTGCAACCACTGCTCTCGGCAGCTGGATATAAAGCGACATGTGTGCTCTGGTATTAGCTAGATTCCCAAGCATCCCAACTGTGGTGGTGGCTGTCGTAGTCTTTCTTCCTGTCGCCAGCAGTCAGAATTAAAGTGTTGTTGTCCCCCAGATAAATGCAGGTAATCCACATGGTCCCCGGGTTGATACTGATTGACTCCGGCTAACATTATACGGACACGGATACACACACACACGCCGAACTCTTTTAAGGGCCACAGACACGAATGCACGAGTTCTCAAATCATAAAGACATAAAAAAAAAAATCTGCTAACTGCTGGGAAATACTTAAAGAAAGAAAAAGAAGAAAAAACAACTTCCTTCCTCTTCTTTTTCACCTTCTGATCTGGCGGTAGTTTTGCCGTTCGAAGTCTACCAACCTTACCCAGCTATGCCTGGCTACTTTGCAGGCAAGAGGGGAGAGGTAATTGATGGAGATAGCGGAGGGGGGGGGGCTAAAGAGCTTATAACTTCTTGTCTACAACACGAAGATGCTCAAATCGTTTTGACACTACGTAATCCATACACATGTTTTCACTTTTTCTTTTACTTTATGGTTAGTTGCCAAAGCAATTTTAGTAGTTCTGTTAAAACTATCAACTTTAAGCTTTCCGAGTTTTCGAAAAAAAAAAAAAAAAAAAAATGAAAAAAGAAAAAGGCTCAAGTCTTAAGAATATATTCTATCCAAGAATCTAGTCGAGTTGTTGCATACTTTTTGTTTCTCTTTCCAATTGTGTAGAAAGAAAAAAAAAAAGTGATTGAGAATATTTCACAGAAGCCAATGAAAAATGTTTAAAAATTAAACTAATACATTAATAATAAAGATAATTTTTAAATATTAAAACCTATTCCTTATATGATACTAAAAGTGATATTTTTTTAATTAGTGTTCTTGTCATGTGGAAAAATAATCTCAATCAAAGGAAAAATATATACAAATATAATGGGAAAAAAAAACATTTAAATTTTCTTCAAAATACCATTTGAATTATGTTCACAAAAGTTACCAATTTTAGAAAACCACTAAATCCAAATAAATACGATTAATTAAAAATTTAATTTTTTTAAATAAAAAAATTTCAATTTCCCCTGAAATTAATCAACTCGTGAAATTCATTAAAAAAAAATTTTTTTTTTTAAAAACTAGTTTAAATCTAAAGTCTATAAAAATAGAAGAAAATAAAGTTTTAAAGAAGACAATGATAGGACTACAAGAGAAAGAAAAAAACCAACTAAATCATTGTGATGTGCACAACTTAAGATAATATGCCAAATCTTGAAAGAAAGCAATGTGAATCTTTATTTGATCTTAAAACTTAAGATCCCAAGAGACAAATACAACTCAGATGAGGTTTTGTGCTTTATTGCCTTAAAGATAAAATCGGTTACACACTTCGTATATCTAATATGAAATAATTCCCCAAAGAGTTTTCTGAAATGATATCATGTAACTCTAATATTATTTTTACAGCTTTATCAGAGAACATAAAGCATTGGCTTTATATCTATTCCCAAAGGCTTCATATTTATGGCTTGCATTTTGGCTTTACTCCATAGCACATCTCTTGTTCTCAGGATTTAAAATTTGCATTGTAAGCAAGTTTTAAAAAAATAACTTTTCAAGGCTTCTCCTCCACTTAATAAAAACAGAGATTTCAATCCTTTTGCAATTATAATAGTATAGATAAAATAGGTAAGCTTTAAAGCTAAAAATTATGATTCAATGAATCTATTAGGTTGAATTTTATAGAAACCTCATTAAAAAAATGTTTTAAAAAAAAAAAAAAAAAAAAGAATAGGAGTACTTAAATTATTGAAAGTTTACAATTAATTCTTTCATAAGAAAAAGTGAGAAAATACCTCAGGTGTTTACTAATTAATTTTACTTTTCTAAAAATTGTAAACAAAGACAAAATATAAAACAAACATGTTTTACTGTTGAATAAAAAGAAGTTTATGTGAATCATAAGGATTTATATATTTTTTCACTTTAAATTTTAGTTTTAAATTAAATTTGCCGAAAACTTTAAAAAAATAAAAAATAAATACTATAAGTTAGAAAAAAATCAATACAAGTAAAATCTACACTACTTTTAAAAATAACTTTTTTTTTCATAGCCCAACTTATCAATAATTTTCTTTGATTTTCTTTTCAAGACATTCCTGCTAATTGATGATTCCATAAAAGACATTCTTGAACTATTGATTAAGCTTTACAGTCTAGAAACTGCTTGGTATAACATTTTTAAAATAGTCAAAATTACTTCAAAATGCTACACAAGAATAGCTTCTAAAATGAAAATGGTTGTAGTTTTTATATATTTATTAACTTCATTTTTTTAATTTTTTTAAATGAAGAATGAAGGTAAAAGTTTAACAAAGTTATCTTTATATAGTATTTAATAAATACTGGGTACATGCATAAAGATACCATCAAAAATTATACTCAAAATTAATTATTTGTTTTTACCTATAAACTATTAATATATAATCATCACAATATTACTGAAAAGCAGGGGTTTGTTGTTTTTTGTTTTGTTTTGTTTGCTTTTGCTGTTAAGGAAAATGTTTGGGTGGGGGGAAGAAACCACAACAATCCAGTCTATTTTTTGCAAAAATTTGATTGATTGATGCTATTAGAATCCCATTTCTTAGATCCAATAAAGTTCATCCATAAGATTTTCCAGGTATTTTTTCCTAAAAAGTCAAATAATCCAGTTGGTAATATCCAATGTCAGGTGTTCTTAATCGGGTCTATTCCAACTAAGTGAACTGGTTAACAAGTCCATAGCAATGGAAGAGATTCTACTCACAAAGAATGAATACATATACATATACACATAAGTTAGCCTGACACTCACGGGTTTTACTAGTGGCAGTAGTGTCGACAGTAGTGTAGACTAGTAAATGCTTCACTGTCGTCTAATTATAGTGGGTGTGTTCTCACCTGCAAAGGCCAATCTTGAATGACAGCTGATCAAGTGGGAGGGGTTGTTAAAAAATGGGGAGGGAGGCCAAAGTTATACAGAATTTTTTCCTTTCTTTTTTATTGTTACCTAGAGAAAATAATTGTACAAAGAAAGTGTTTTTTCCGGTAATCATAATCATTAATTATCTTTTCACCTTGTTTGAATCAATAAAAGAAAAACTTTAAAGAAGAAATGCTTATTATGGACAAGGAATAAAAACTTTCTGTTCCCATTTAACTTCAAAAAGTCTATTCTACTCTCTTTTTTTTTCTCTCTCTCTCTCTCTTTTATCAACATGCCAATTTTTTTTACATCCTGGAAAAATACAAACATTAACGTATAAATATATTTTCCATTTCAGTACTCACAAGCCCTTTTAACATAATTTCATAAAGTTTTTTTTGTTTTCTTTTTTAATTAAGAAATTAAAGAATTATTTTCATTGGTCATTAGTGTAACTAAGTTTTAACCCTTTAAGAATACTTAAAAACATATTTAGAAATGAATGCTCCAACCCTTTTCTGCCTAAAATTAATGCTCCAACCCTTTTCTGCTTAAAATTTTTGCTTCAACCCTTTTCTGTCTAAAATTTTTGCTTCAACCCTTTTCTGTCTAAAATTTTTGCTTTTCTGTCTAAAATTTTTGCTTCAATTGCTTCAACCCTTTTCTGTATAAAATTTTTGCTTTCAACCCTTTTCTGCTTTTTGCTTCAACCCTTTTCTGCCTAAAATTTTTGCTTCAACCCTTTTCTGCCTAAAATTTTTGCTTTCAACCCTTTTTCTGCCTAAAATTTTTGCTTTCCCTTTTCTGCCTAAAATTTTTGCTTTCAACCCTTTTCTGCCTAAAATTTTTGCTTTCAACCCTTTTCTGCCTAAAATTTTTGCTTTCAACCCTTTTCTGCCTAAAATTTTGCTTCAACCCTTTTCTGCCTAAAATTTTTGCTTTCAACCCTTTTCTGCCTAAAATTTTTGCTTCAACCCTTTTCTGCCTAAAATTTTTGCTTCAACCCTTTTCTGCTTAAAATTAATGCTCCAACCTTTTTATGCTGATTTTTGGTAATAGTTTGAAAATTCAAAAATTTATTTTATTACCTCCTCTTATGGAGAGTGCCCCCCTCCACATACACACCTGGTGGGTTGAGCACTTTGGAGGGGATTTCACTGATGACCGCCAACTACACTTAAAGGCAACGCTGTTCTATAAAACGGATGGAGTACTCTCTGGCAGCCTTTACTTATATACACATGTATGTTTTTATCAGTTAAAATCCTTGTCCTAGTCTGTAAGTGTGCTGATGGCCGAGTGGTTAAAAAGTCTGAATCGATCGGAATTCCATCCCGGCTGGAGGTAACCTGCTAATGTTTAGCCACATTGAAGAGATACATTGAAACATGGTGTCTGTGGATGACTATATATATATATATATATATATATATATATATATATATATATATGGTTTACTTTACTTGTGATTATCCAAGCAAAACAAACAAAAAACTAATGCTGTTTCGTTTTTATAGAGGCAATGTTTGTTTTTTTTGTTCTCTCAATAAAAAATACAAATAAATGACACATCAAACAGAAGCTATTTGCATAATACATTAAAGATTTTCATTACAAGCAGAATAATGAAAGCAAGCAACAAAAATGCACATGACACTGAACATAGTCTTTCCTTACGGAAATCATTCTGTAAGAAAAGCTTTAAACTGAATAATAACATATCTATAAACACGAACCTCTAAAATTAAGAGATTCTAAATTGTATGAGGAGAGATGTCTGAAAAGTAAGGTCTAAACATTTACTCATACAGCATGTTCATTACAATACAAATAAAACATTATACATACTAGCAAATATATGCTCCCCCAGGTGCAAGTATTTAATGTAATAAAATATTACCTTAAATTAGAAAGGCTAATAAAACTAAATATGAATGCGAATAAAAAGATTTGAGACAAAGGAGAGTTTAATCGAAAAATAGAACAACTGAAACTTACTCTTCCATCACTCACGTCTTCCATTGGTAAATTTTCCTATTTCAACTATTTAGTTAAAATAGGAAGTAAAGTATAAAATTATAGTTATTTCTTTTTGTTAATGGATTTCTTTTAAGATGTATCCCCGAGATTTTAGCTCATATTCAATAAGATAAAACCAAACAATTATAAATCAATAATACTAAGCACATATTTATTAAAATCAATTTTTTAATGTCAATATGCAAATGAACCTCCCCGTTCACACTGTAAACTGCTATTTTGTTGTATATATAAATACAATTGCATGTTATTAGTATGTAGATATGGTCAACAGTATGTAAAACAATCTTATTGATAATTGAAGTTTGATTAAGATCATGGAGAAAGTGACGTAATTAAGTAAGGAAATTGTGACTTGGGTACTGATATAGTTTCGGTTACAGACAGAATGGCACACAATCTCAATTATAATAAGATGTTACCAGCACTACTACACTATTTTTCAATATAATCATCATCAAGATTAATGTCTCATTAGTGCATGAATGCATAAATACCAAAGATGCTGATAGGTACGCGTTCTGTGTCCGTGACGCACAAAAATCTAAAAGAAACGCAGTAAAATCCTATACATGGGTCCCAGTGTTTTTCGTTTTTCTTCCCTCACCATTTCAAGCTAACTGTAAATACATTTCAATAGTTTCTTAGAAATTAATTACACAGGATAGGTTACAAGGTAGGATGTAGGAGGCTTTAGTTGGGACCCATAAATTTTCCCAGGGACTCATTCAAAGCAAATATGTGTGTCCCAGCTAAAAGCTATCAGCATCCCTGAATACCCTGAATGAAGAATGTGATGTCAAATCACTTTGTTCTTTATTTAATTGCCTTTGTGACCAAATAAGATGACACTTTCCAACATCACAATTTTCTATGAACAATTTCAACGACCACTGACTTTCAAAAGACCAAACTCCACAGCAATATCACAAAGTGTGTGCCATCTATCATATTGATTTTAACGGCATGTCAACCCATTCCAGGTTATTCAATGCCTAGAGGTTAAAGAATTGTATTAATTGTACATTTATATCTACATTTTTTGTGTAGTTTCTAATACAAATAATTTGCATACATTTGGATGGTTTCAAGTAATTATTTCTAATTAATAATACTAATAGTCATTTGTTTGCACAGTTACATGGTTTCAAATAACTAATAATAATCCTTACTAAAAAAAATCAAAGCTTCAACTATTCTTAATACAAATAATTTACAATTATATGACACCAAATATTCCTATTAAATACAAATAATTTTTAAACAGATCTATTTGACCTATACATAGGACTCCTACAAGTGCTACCCCATCATGTCAGAGTGGACTTGGGAGTAATGGCAATGAAAGGAGTACTCCATATTTCCCAGATCTCCAGAACTGGAGCCTCACCATCAGATGCAATTTAGTGTCATACCCAGGACACCGCTATTTGGAGGAATGGTTCCACCCCCTTTGCAGGAGATACAACCACACATTTTAAGCTCTGCCAACAGGGTGGTCTATCATCTTGAATCAAAGTGACAATGTGTGAAATGTCTTCTGTTCTTGACAACACTGCATGCATTTTAGCACAAAATTTTTTTGTTTTTTGGGGTTTTTTTTATACTGAGGTGTAACAGAAGTTATTTTAGGTTTCACTATAATACCTCATGCTCTAAAAATTAAATAGCTTTGTCTGCACCTAAATCAACTTTTCAAATGCAGAGGTACCTTAACTTACAAGTTTTCTGAATTACAAGTTGTCACTGATGATATTTTTTAAAATTTGTGTTGTGAGCTAAAATTTGAGGTACAAGCAAGCTTCGGATAAGCTTATGTTAATAAGTTCACTAAAAACATTTGTTTCCAAATTTATTATGCTAAAGAAAAATATTATTTATAAGAAAAACATTAAAACATATTACAACATTTAATTCATTACATTCTATTTTATGTTTTTATACAATACACTGCTATTTTTCTTATTCAAAAAAAAAAAAAAAAAAAAAAAATAGGTAGCTTTTTGGGTGTGTGGAACTGGAATGGATTAATAGCATTTCAGTTTATTTCAATGGGGAAAATTAATTTGATATACGAGGAAATTGAGTTATGAGCAGAACAAAATAAACTCATAAGTCAAGGTAGCCCAGTACAATAAGGTAATATGTATTTCATACAAGAATACTTTTAAAAAAATAAATAGCATAAATAATAACATAAAAACATCTAATAAATTAATGTCATTGTTGTACTACGTAGCCTGGGCAGGTTGTTATGGAGGGTTGATGGAGATTGCCATTCAAAAATTGGTCTGTTCAGCCACTCACACAGTTGCAGATAAAAAATTGAAAACATTTTTAAAAAGTGGACACTACACCAGCGTCTTTAGTAGATGGACGGATGCCAACATTGTTGTACCGATATGTTAAAGATAAATGTATTAAAATGATCAATTGATGCAGAGAAAAACTACTTCAGTTTATATCAAGATCAATAAAAAGACAATAGAATTATAAAGAAACAAATAAAATAAAAAAGGTAATTTATGAGGAAGTGCGTCCCGGTCTCCCGCCTCAAAAAACGCTACCCAGTGACTATCAAAATAACAACCCCAGCTCGTCGTAATTCTTGTTTATCTATCGTAATTTGTCGTAATTCTTGTTTAGATATGAAGATGGATATATAGTTTTGAATACACTAAGATAGATAGATAAACAAACAAAATAATATAGATAGATATGAACAAATGGAGATAGATATTTTTGACAAGTAAATGTATTGGGGGGGGGTTGCTTCTTTTTTTTGTCGTAATTCTTGTTTATTTAAACTAAAAACAAGACATTAAACAAACATGAATAAAAAAAATTAAAAGTAATATAGATAAATATGAACAAATTGAGATAGATAGTTTTGAATAGACTGAGCTGGGTCGTTATTTTAATAGTCACCGGGCAGCAACTCTTGAGGCAGGAGACCGGGATGCACTTCCTCATAAATTACCATAAAAAAAGGGTAATTAATAAGATAATAGTACAGAATTAACACAAATACAAATGAGAAGGTTACTTTCAAATTTATGATAGTATCAATATAGCAATTGACTTTATCAAACTTGATCATATTGAGTTGATTGTAGAAAACTAGTTATTTCATTCTACTAGGCAAGATACATGTTATGACAAAATTTTACTGTGAAAACAGCAAGCAGCCCTAGAGAGTCAATGGATTTGATCAAATGCCACTGACAGTTACAATGGTGCACAATATTGCCATAGGCATTTCCTTAAAGGCTAAAGAGTGCATCCAGACCAAAACATAAACTTTTCACTCACTTGTATAGTTCAGTGATAGACAAGCAAAACATTACACATAATAGTAATTGGCTGGCTGAATATGTTCTTTTTTAAGGATAATTAGTTATGTCTCATAAAAAATAATAAAATTATATATATACACATACACACACATGTGTGTGTATATGCATATTTATGTATAACACATAAGTTTACACAGATAATACAATGATCCTAGACAGAGCACATATACACTAATTCTAGATAAAAGCAACAATCTATACATAAATTATATCAGTTTTTATGGGCATGATGCTAGCATATATATATATATATATATATAAATAATTAATATAGTTATAGGATTTGCTATATTTATAAATAAATAGTGCTCAATATTAATGACAGAGCATATGTAAATCTACGTTCAAATATCAGACACAGAGTCATTAGTGACTGTGAATACTCTCCTATGTGATCATCAGATCTTCATCTGATGATTGCCAGGTGAGAAACTCAGCCACCAAGCACTGTTGACGATTTCTCATATATATATAAGTCGTCGAGGTGGCCTAAAGTCGGTATCAGTCAATCAGCGAGGGAGTCTATCTCCTTTTCACTAGCACTAGACCAAGGAGATTGGGGTTTTTTTGTGTCTGAGATGGAGCGCCACGTCAGCACCTTACTTTATCGCACAGATCCTTGTGCTACTCATATGCTGAGTTGGCGAGGGCCAGTATCGAACTAGGAACCTAGTGGTTTCTAGCCGAACGCTCTACCAACTGAGCTAACCTGGCCCTTAAAATATATAAATATATAATATATATATATTATAGCATAGCAATAGCATAATCTTTACAGATCATTGCTGTCCCTCACAATCCTATAACTCCACCACCAGAACATTTCCTCTCATGAGCCCTCAGATGACTCATCAAACCCGCTGCAGATTCACAAAGTTTGAATCAGATGATAAAATTTGATGCTTATGCACACCATATGCCTCTTAAGACAAGAAGCTGACTTACAGACTTTGTTACAGATTGCACAAGACACATTGTTTGATGTTTGATAATAATAATAATAATGATAATAATAATGTTGAATAATAATAATAATGATAATAATAATAAAGTTAATAATAATGTTGATAATAATAATAATAATAAATAATAATAATAATGTTGATAATAATAATAATAATAATAATGTTGATAATAATAATAATAATAATAATAATAATAATAATAATAATGTTAATAATAATAATAATAATAATAAAAAGTTAATAATAATAATAATAATAAAAAGTTAATAATAATAATAATAATAATATATATATATATATATATATATATATATATATATATATTACATCAATATTGTAGCAATAAATTTATAGCCTAATGATTAAAAAAAACTGTATTTTACACAACAAATATATTTTTCAACATAATCTCTTTTCTCTATCAATACATTTAATTCAATGGCCAATATTAATCATAAACTGAACATTTTACAGTGAAAATTCCAGACCCAAATTCAGCTATGATGATCCACCCTCATGTATACAATTTTTAGCAATCAATACCAAGAGTCAGCAACCTTTTTTTATAAGTATTCAAGGAAAAGAGTATTGTTATCATTTGAGTTACATTTTCCCAAACTTTAGAAATATAAATATAAAAATGATAACAAAAAATGCATAAAATCCTTGACTTTTTTTGTTCACTAAACTTCTGGCAGTCAAACATTTTAAGAAAAACTGGAGTTAGGTTCATGTACTGTTTTACTTATAGAAAAAAAAAAACAATATCAACTAAAAGCATTAAAATATACAGGTCAATACTAAAAGTAGAGACACAGAATGGCAGTCTATTGCACCAGAAGATAATAATTGATCAATTTGTTTTATATACAACCTAAGACAGTGGTGAATATAAGGAAAAGTAGTAGAAATGAAATATGATGGCATAGATATTTAGATATGAGAAGTAAACAAACAATGTGTTTTGATATGGCTTTTTTAGCCGACGATTTTTGGGAGAAGATGTGCTAAATTGAAGTCGTACCTAATTTTGAAAATTAATTAATTAATAATTAATGCCCGCCTAATTCATTAATTATTAATTAATTAATTTTCAAAATTAGGTACAATTTCAATTTAGCACATATTCTCCCAAAAATATTTAGATATATAATTGAGAAAATCTCATTTATATTCTAAAAGCTTTGGGGTTTTTTTTTTTAATAAGAATTTGTGATATTTCTTTTTCTTAAAATAAGTCTCTTTAATGAGTAAAAAAAATTGTATTTGGATTTTTCAGACTACTGTCATCTTTATTGTTATATACACAATGCAATGGCTAAAGTGCCTTCCAGTCTTCTTTAGGTGTTTCTTATCAAACCCTTGAGCTTACGTAGACTTCAAATCTAACCCTTTATTTAACTTAACTCCTAACCACCTATTCCACCCGGCCAGAAGTCACATTCATTTTCCTAATCTACCCCAAATGATAGCCTTTGTTTAAATGTAATATTAAACATATTTAGAAGGCTTTAAGGGAAATAACAGGTAACTTTAAATAAAAAGGACATTTTTAGCCATTTATTGATAAATCCTTATAGGAATGGGACTCTGGACTTCTCAAAATTCTCAACAGAATGTTACGAGTTAATCTATTATTCTCATTCAGTTAACTATGACTAATATTCTATGTTATTTTCACCTGTAGTCAGGATTGAGCTAACACTTGTTATAACAGAATGAGAATAATCTACCTTAATAGATTAAATAAAGGGTTCAGTTTGAAGTTACATGAAGGCTGCCAATTCTGACAAGAAAGTTTCAAATTCAACAAAAAACACCAGAAGGAGGCTGGAGGGAACTTCGTCCAAAACATTGTGTATATAACAATAAAGATGAGGACAACAACCCGAAAAATCTAAATACAAATTATCAATTCTCATACCAAAAATTCAGACAAATAAAAAGAAATTGATAAAAAGGTAATATTTTACACACTTAGAATAAATTTTAAAAAATCAGTGACATGCATATATATTTTATTACACATTATCAATAAATTATTAATAATGATGAGACAAACAAAGATAAAAATATTAATATTGTTTCACTAGTAAGTTATATGAAAAGCATAAATATATACCATAATTATTTATGTATAAGACGCATTTTTTTCTGGCCATATGCCATCATATTTAAGACAGGATGACTAAAAGTAAGCAGAAATGCTGATAGGTATGCGTCCTGCGTCCCTGACGCACAAAAATGTAAAAGGATGCAGTCAAATTGTTTCCATGCATCCCAGTGCTTTTCGTTTTTCTTTCCCTCACTATGTGTGTTTGTTTATAATTTTGTTTCTCCTAATGTGAGTTTATATTTTCACCACAAGCTTGTTTCATTTTTGTGTGAAAATGTCCATGTGTTTACTCTAAATAAAAAAAAAGTAAAGTCGTCGGGGCGGCCTAAAGTCGGTATCAGCCAATCAGCGAGGGAGTCTATCCCCTTTTCAATAGCGCTAGACCAAGGAGATTGTTTTTTAGCATCTGGGGTGGAGCACCACACCTACCAACAGCTCCTTACTTTACCGCACAGATCCGTGCTACTCTCCCCTGCACCGAGATCCCTGTGCTACTCATACGCTGAGTTGGCGAGGACGGTATGGAACTAGGAACCTTGTGGTTTCTAGCCAAACGCTCTACCGACTGAGCTAACCCGGCCCACTAGTGATGAATGTCAACACTATAATTTGGAGTTTTAAGACATAAACTATATGAACTCTCATTTTCAGTCATTAAAAAGTTGAACAATTGCTAAATTTAGCTTAAATTTGGCTGCTGCAAATTCTAAAAAGTCAATGCATATTATACACAAGAATTTTTTTTCCAGAATTCTGTAGTCTAAAATCAGTAGGTCATGTTATACACAAAAAATTACAGTATTTACACTTTGAAATATGTTAAGTCTATGAACGAAAAAAAATAAGGTTTGCTCATATAGAATAACAAAATAAAATAAATATTATATTGATAAACAATTAAACTGACCCTCTTCATCACTACTTGTCATAAATTTGATATGCAAACACAATAGAAAATAAAGCTGACAACCTAATTCTCATTGTTATAAATACTGGTAAGCTGCAAAAGACGTTCAATGAAATTATCTTTGTGTCAGAAAATCTTCCAAGATTAATAATTAATCCATGAGAGGGTCATAAAAAGGTGAGATAATATGAAATAATAAAACACTTATCCTGATTGTATATATATTTCTAATCTAGACAATCAAAAGCTAAAAAATATTTTATTCTTGTATATAATACACTTTTTATATTTTATATATAAAATTTTATGTTGAAGAAAGATGAGTGAAAGGGAAAAAAATACGAAAAGTGAGGATGATTTATTGATATTTGACAAAATATATCACACAAAGTTTTTCAATTAGAGATTTACAATAGGAACATATATTTAAAATAAATATGTATTAGGCAGAATTCATTTCCATTTTTCTTGCCTACATAAAATGTCATTAAAGTTCCTAACATCACACTGAAATATGTTTATACTACTTATATGTTAGGGCATTTCATAATCATGTAATGGTTAGCAAGCTAGTCTTGCAGATCCATTAATACTGAATAGCGAGTTCAATCATTGCTGAATGCCCTATACTTGCAAGCTTGTGTCACCTCATACCCATGACAAAAGGGTTGGGTAAATACCTACAACTTACATGTTTTCAAATGCTGATTTCAAACTAAATTGAAGTATTTGATGATAGTGGTTTTCAAATTTGTTAAAAATTTCCAAAACAGATTTCTTTGAAAATATTTTTTTGATTGATTTTTTTTATTAAGAAAAAAAAAAAAAAATACACATAATTATTATTTACACAGCAAATTTACAATCAAATCATTTTTAAAAAAAAATAATTGTGCCCTTTCCCTTGTATTTTACAATAAAATTGACGCTTCAAGTGTGAAGTTCGCGCACAGTCCAGCATAAAACCAATGTCATGCCTTTCAATTGTCACTTTTAATAGGTCACAAATCTTAAGTCAGTAGCCATCATAACTTGTCCAATGTGGTTTTAACAATTAAAACTAAAAACCATTTAACTTTTCAATGGTTAGAGTCATAGGAAATGGACTCGTCAATCCGAGTTCAAATCCTGGATGAAGCTACAGTTTACATAGCGCTAATACCCTTGGGAAAGGTATGAATCCAACTACTCTCCCTCCAGCGATGGGTAAATAGTTAGGCAGACTGGGCTCTTTAACCTTGGTTAGGCAACCAGTCTAGGAGAAGGAAAACTCTGAATTCAAACCTGTTAAACTTCGCTTGGGGTGGTCACTACTAGAATAGGCTCAGTCTTAATTAGTGATCTATTTCATTAATTTTTTTACAAATAAACCTTGCTTGTACCTCAAATTTTAGCTCCCAAAACAAAGCAAAAAAATCGGCTAAGTGATAGCTCATAACTTGGAAAACTCATAAGTTAGGGGCACTCACAAGTGAAGGTACCATTGCATATATTTTTCTCACATTCTATCAGATAATTTCTCATCTAATGATTGCAATATATGAATATATTTATTGAGTAAAGAATACAGGAAAAAAAATGTTCACAATTCATGTTGTCTTTTGTTCTGTTCATTAATAAGATAGCTGAGTTTTCACACATTAATCAGCCTTATTTTCATATTTTCTGTTTTTATCACAATGCTTCCAATGGTGAAATTTGAAACAATCTTCAGCTGCAGTATTGAATATATCAAAGTAAACCTAATGCCCTGGTCTAGACATTGAGTTCATATAATAATTTATTAATTATTCATGATTATTATAATTGTTATAAGTGAAACAGGTATAGATTTTCTCATGTGACTAATTCGCAAAAAAATATGGTTTAATCAATTTTTATTAAATTCTTATTTGAAAAAAGAAGAATCGGAGAAAAATACACAAAAATTTTATTAATTAGTAGATTCTTAAAATGTGAGTATATTTGGCACTGAAATGTTCCAACTGATTATTTTTCACAAGTCTAAACACATTTTTAAAACCAAATAACTTTGAGTTGAGTAAATACAGTTCTAAGTGACAATCATCTGGAGGTTGCGGGTTCAATCATGATTAAAGCCGAAAATAACAATACTTGATATAGCTTAAAATTTGTACCCAGTCATGGTTAACAGAATGAGAACAATTTACCCTAATGGATTAAATAAAGGGTTCAGTTCAAAGCTCCATGAATGTTCCTATTTACTACATGATGGCTCTCAAGTTCAACAAGAATAACCTGAAAAAGGCCGGATGGTACATCAGCCAAAATGTTGTGTATATAACAATAAAGTCAGAAAAATGTAAATAATACAAATAACTTCATTCCATATCTTATTATAATAGATATCTGGTGTATGTCTGTAACTGAAACTATGTCACTGCTTATGTCATAATACTCCTCAGGAATTGCGTAAGTTTATCAATGAGTATTTAATTTAGCCAAAATCATTAATTAATAGAATACATTATATTTATCAATGAGTTCTCTATGAAAATCTGAGTTAGATTTGCCCCACACAGCCCATTTAAAATCCTGCAATGTGTCTTATATATCACTAAGAAATAAAGGTTTACAGGATATATGGTGTGATTAATTTGCATACTGTGATAGTGAGATTCCAGTTTTGGAGGTCTGGGGAATGTGGAGCACCCCTTTATCACCATTGCTCCCAGACCCACTCTGACCTGGAGTGATAGTACCTGTTAGGGTCCCATCTATGGGTTAAATAGAAAAAATGTATTTAGAAAAAAGAATTGAGTATCCATTAAGAATGAATTTATTTCAAAACTTTGTCAGCATTAAATGACCCACCGAGGTTGATATGCCATAAAACAAAACGAAGACAAAGAAAGGATTGAGTAGATTTTTTTTTAAATTTGGGAATATTAATCTCTAGGAAAACAATCAAACCAGGTATAAATCAAAACTGTTTTTAAAACATGAAACTTTAAAACCCCTGTATCATTCACTGAAACAAGAAGATCTTAAGACAATCACTCAATATTCTAAGAGTACTTAATCCACACATATAAAACAATACATATCCAGATATTTTTCTGTGTGTAAACATGTTTCCTAGACAGAAGTGCTGATTCCTACATACAATTGTCATTTTTGATAGATACTATGCCAGTATTAATACAAACACACAGACACACGCATGCACACACATACATACACTTATTGACCTTGAAACTTGTTGGTAGGAAATTTAAAATCCTGAACAATTGGAAACTGTTGTCATAACCTGAAAAGAGATTTGATTTTCACTTGGAGGAAGATCTAATATGGAGCAGCCTACTGTCCCCTTAAGATCAAAGTCTCCATTGTTCTCCCACAACTATATCCCTAACCCTACCTACCCAGGACACTTAACTCTCCCTACAGATTATTTAACTTCTGCTTTCGTTAACCCTATTTTGTGTCACCAGTTAGCTTAGGGTCAGAAAAGTCAGAAGTGGAGACATTTTATATTGACAAAGTATTAAGTTAATACTCTCATATTAACATATAATGGACTTTTTTATTATTTTTTTTTAACAGCATTAATATTTGTAGAAAGGAGTTAAATAAAAAAAAAAAAAATTAAAAAATCAACATATATATGCGTGCATATTTATCCAAACTGCACTTTTTTTATGCTAAGCTCTGAATTTGCAGTATTTCAATGTTCTTTTTTAAAGATATCCAATTACTTTATATCTCAATGTTAGGGAACTTGAAACATTGTCTCTTGTAAGTTTGGGGAAAAAGTTTACATCATTTACGAGGTTAAAAAAACAAAACAAATCTAATTATTAAAATCTATTACAAAAAGATTTTTCTTTGATTAAATTTATAAATATATATATAATTTATATATAAATTTATAAATACATTTATATAAATATTTACAGAAAGCAATTGATAAGATTCCAATTCCTCATGGTTCCAGGTTTGAGATATGCTAAAATGAAATGAATGGAAATATACCAGCAGATGATGAAACTTGAATAATTGAAAATCTTTGTTTTTTTGGTTTTTCTTTTGTTTTTGTTTGTTTGTTTTTTGGGTTTTTTTTGTTGTTGTTTTTTTTTTTTGGGGGGGGGCAATTTGAAAATTAATTTGAATTTTTTCCATATTCTTATGAAAAGGAGGGATATAGATTTATTTGTATCTCTGACAAGCAACATTCTGTTACTGAATACTTACTTAAAAAAAAATGTTTTTAATGTTTTAAAGTATTTACCAGTATGACAAATTATATATATATATATATATATTATGAGTAAAATTTAATGCTAAAAGTGTTTTTGCTCTGTAAAATGCTCAGTGCTCAAAAATGCAAAGCAATATCACAATATATTTTTGAATATAAAATAAGATAATAAAACAAGATGAAAACTCACAACTCAGAGTTTCATGTTGTTGATCCTCAGGTGAGCTAGAATTCAACATCATCTGATTGTTATATTCAACTGAACAAATATGTATTCAAAAGATTGGAGTTGGTAGTGAAATGCCTCCATGAAAGTAAATATTTACTTTGCAACTTTGGCACCTAATTGAGCCACATGACAATGTCAACCACATATAGTCATGTGACTAAAAGAGTATTTTAAAAAAAAAAAATTTTTTTAAAAGTACATATTTGTTCATTCAGTTGAATCCAACAAGCAGATGTGTTGAATACTAACTCACAAAAATCTACAATATGAAACTCAAAGTCATGAGTTTTTATTCTATCTTATATTATACTCAAAAATATATATTGTATGTGCATGCATATATATATATATATATATATATATATATATATATATAATAGGTGTAGTGGTCTATTGTTAGTATCAGTTAGACAAGGGAGTCTACCCCCTTTGCACTAGCACTAGACCATTATTCTTATTTATCTGAAATTATTTTAGATATATGGCACAACAGATATGAGTTGAGTTAATACAGTTTTAAGTGACAATCACCTGTAGATTAAATGTTCAATCCTGACTACAGGTGATAATAACATAGAATACTTAACACTTGCACCCAGTCATGGTTAGTGGAATGAGAACAATCAACCCTATTGGATTCAATAAAAGGTTCGGTTCAAAGTTTCATGAAGGCACCCAAGTTCGACAAGAAGGTTCCAGAGTTTGACAAGAAACACCTGAAGAAGGCCAGATGGCACATCGGCCAAAATGTTGTGTATATAACAATAAAGATGAGGACAACAGTCAGAAAAATCCAAATAATACAATGTCATTATTCTTATTCTCAGCAAAAATTTAATCTGGCAGGAGAAAAGTGTTTAATTTTGATAATTAAACACTTGTTCAACCTTGCTTAAGGAGAAACAAAAATTACCAGCTTGTAATTTGTTTTTTTCTCTGTACTTGTTTTCTATTATTTTAAAATAACACAGCAATTATTTTTCTTTTTTTTTTTTTTCTTTTTTTTTTTTCATTAAAGTTGTGTCAATGAGTATTTAACTCATTGAAATCCCTGTTTTCCATCAATCTGTTTTTATAGCAACACTATCTTTACTATTTTGTGGACATAACATTGACAAAAGTAGAGTAATTAGCTTCTATCTTTAGCTTCTATTGTTCTTTATATATATACATATATATATAAAATAATAGTATCACATATGAATGAATTTGTCTCTCGCACACAGGAAGTTTCGTGAAAACCAAGCCAGTGAATGATAGAGTGATTTTCCAAAACATTCAAAACACTATACAATCCACATCATTGTTAATAAATGAAATGATATTTATTGTCCATTAAATCTCCTGTCAGTCTCTGGTAATCAAGCAGCCAACCAAGGTTCAAGTTTTAATTATTAATTTAACCTGAATAAAGCAGTTGGCAACCAATCAAACAGTTATTGTCATTTTCTTGACAATATCTAAATCACATGCAAGATGCTGAGAGGAGATGGAGAAGATGCTAATTTAAACTCTCCCCCTTCTATAAGAGAGCTGTCAACCATAGCTTTAAACTATATTAACAAATTATATTAACAAATGATGGAGCTATATAATAGTATTTTATATATTGCAGCAACATTTTTATTATCCCTTTTTACTTATTCTCATATACACAAGATTCTTAGGTATCTTCTGCTTTGGTTTCTTTCTTTTTTATCTATAAAGTATAAACTTTAAATTTTAGAAGAAATTTCCTTTTAAAAAGGAGGAAAATAAAATATACTCTACAAAGACATGAAAGCAATGGTTCATTCAAAGGGTTGTGACACAGATTTATTTGACATTGTCACTGGAGTCCTACAAGGTGACACAATAGG
>CM042138.1:83455607-83465607 GCA_023376005.1 Doryteuthis pealeii | reverse complement strand
TATATATATATCATCATGGGTCGGCTTTGTGAACAAAGATTAAAATAAACTCTTTAAATAGCCACAGTTAGCCAACTGGGGGTGTAAGAGACAAACTTTGTTTAGGCCACCTTTTCTAAATTTTTGAAAATAACTTATCAGTATGAGGATATGTTTAAACAGAAAAAAAACAAAATTTCAGTGTCTGATGACACTGTGTAAAATAGAAACATCATATTAATAGATTTTTTTTTTTTTTTTTTTTTTTAACTTGCTTTAAATTTTTCTACAGTCATATTTCTTATATATATACATACATACACATACACACACACACACACACACACACACATATATCATTACAACTACAACACTTTAACAATCCAGTGACATTACACACTGATCTGAGTGACACTTTGATCCTAGGCAGAGCATACAGATTCTCTGATCCATTATAAAAGTAAAGTACCAATCCATATATAAATAATTCAACCATTTATTATGGATTCTTTGCTAGTATACTAATAATATCTAACACTAGACTTAAGAAGGGTGCAAATGTAGAAAAATCTTCTCAGCCAACAGTTCAATTATGACTCATGTCTATAGACCTATGCTAGAATTTTATCTAAACATATCTTTGTTAAATTTCAAATCAACTGGTTTATGAAATTAACCAGCATTTTAGTTTATTTGGTTGATGATTAAATTAACTTCACAAAATCAATACAGGATGTTCATAAAGTCTTGCAGCAGTTTTGAAATTTAATAATTCATCTCGTACAGAAAGAATCTTTTAATAAAGATCATATGAAAGTAACTCTGAAATATATTTATAATTACCCTTAATTTTTTTTAAAAAAAAAAAAAAAAAAGAAAAAAAAAAGAAACTCTTTACAGAATTAGCTACAAAAAAATTTAAATAAAAGTGACCAATTTTTCAAGAACAAACAGAAAAAAAAGGGGCAAGCAGTAATCAGCATTCACTTTATCATTTGCTGAAAATAGGAAATGTTGGTTGGTTATTTTATGGTATATATCAACCCTTTTCAGGTCATTTAATGCCGAACAACTTATTTTTGATAAACAAAGAACTTAGGTTGCTTACAGTACCTACCGTTACTTAAGTGGTCACCCAATTAAATATTGAATAGGCTCATATCAAAAGGAGTTTCACAGGTGTTTCACCTAATTAAATACCTGCTGGAATAAGTGTACTGAATGCCAAGGGAGAGTATTTTGAAGAAATCATTTCATTTACTGTTCACTGCAATAAGCTTCATCCAGGATTTGAACTCATGTCACCATGTCCATTGGCTAGGACGATAACCATTGCAACACAGGTGCATCGTAGTGTAGAGGAAAAGGGAAAATGCTAGCTCAAATGATAGCACCTACCTATTCAAGTTATCTCGAACAGAAGATACATTAAAGCTGTATCTCAAGTATCTCAATAATATAAGTATACCCTTAGTGATAGGTCTGTTTGTTTTGTTTTATGGCATATTAACACATATCAGGCCTTTCAATGCCGAATCAAGTCATTTTTGATAAACAAAGGATTTAGGTTGCTTACAGTACCAGCTGATGCTTAAGTGGTCACCCAATTAATTACTGAACAGATTCATCACTGCTTAATTTCAGTGACCTAGTGGGAACCGGTGCTTTACTGGTGACTTGACCGTAATATAATTGGAAAGGAAAGAATTCAATAAAATCCATCACAAAAGGAGATGATGAGTAAAGGGTTTTGCATTTTTGAAAGGTTTTGTTGAAGTTATCCATAGCAACATATATATATATATATATATATATATATATATATATATATATATATATATATTTCTGGGAGAATATGAGCTTAATTGATGTCATACCTAAGTTTGAAAGTTAATTATTAAATAATTAATTAATTAGGTGGGCATACTGTGTGGAAATAAGATTATTAAATAATTAACTTTCAAAATCATGTACGACTTCAATTAAGCACATATTCTCCCAAAAATTGTCGGCTAAAAAAAGCCATATCATAAACACACCGCGTGTGTATTTACTTATATATATATATATATATATATATATATATATATATTATATATATATAGGGGGTGTTATTAAGATATAAGTCTTAGTCTAACAGTTGTCACAACTAAATTTTGAAAAGAATCTCAAGATTAAAAATTAACAAAGGCTTCAAAAAGATTTCAAAATCAAAAGAAAAACCTAATTTTTACTGTTTCAAACATCAAAAGCCAAGAGCAAATGGATTTATTGTGAAAAGAGATGAGGATTTTTATCATAAATCAAGGTAATCAGTTGTTGAGATAAGATGACAGCCATTCAGAGAAAAAAGATTAACTTAAATTGTGTGGAAATAAGATTTTCTAGACATGTATAAGCACATACTTTTCAATGTAAGACAACAATCAATAAATAGGAAAATGAATCAATAATATATATCTCAAGTAATATGTAGAGGACAGCACTTATGGAGAAATATGAATGAATGAATTAAAAAGATCCTGAATATAAAAAAATGACATTTTCTAAAACATGCTTATTCATGGCTTACAAAAGAATACTTTCCTTTATTTACTATATGAGAAAGAAAAAATAGTAGCAAATGAAATTATCCCAAAAAATCGGCTTTATACTCTTTTTATGCTTATAAAAGTTGAAATAAATCTAACATTTTCTTTTCTAAATTCAAAATGCCATAAGTAAATGAATACATTTTAACCTTATAAGAAAATGATATCGGTAGATATGGTAAATATTGATGTAGGAGCTTTCAAAGTGGTCTTGACTAATGAGAAGAGATCCCCTTTGGTTTGAATTCAGGCCCAGTATGTCCTATTTACCTATAGCTAGAGGGGGAATAGTTGGATTTGTACCTGTCCTAAGGGTATTAGCACTATGTGAAATGCAAACACCCACGTCCAGGATTTGAATTTGTCTCACAGTGTATTTCCTATGACAGAAACCATTACACAATGCATCTCCAACTAAAATCTTTTCATCTTAGAAATGATAAAAAATCAAATAGATTGATTGATTTTAATGGCATGTCAACCCATATGGCATTATTTTATGCCTAGTCATTAAGGTATCACATACATTGTACATTTATATTTACATTTTTGTGTAGTTGTTTAAGAGTCTTTTTTTTTTTAATTTTATTTTAACAATATGTCAAATAAATACTGTGGGATAGTTTTTTTAACAATTACTTTATATGGTACGAATCATGTTTACGTTTATAATTTTTGTTTATTTCTCTCAAGAAAAACAAAATGTCATTCATGTAAACATATTCAAATAGGTCCTTTATATTGTTTGCATTGAAAAACAAAAGTTGTCTTATGAGAACTAAATCTCTGCATTCTATGAGAAAATGTTTAACAGTGTAGAGTGTTTGACATGCTCTACACAGTGTTTGTTGTTCTTGTTTGAGTATAAAGGAGTGCATAAGTCTGGTGTGACGAATGCGTAATCAGGATATAGTGACTTGTTCCCTTTCTGAATCTTCTTAAAGCTGGTTTCCATTCTTCTAGTGTGGGTTTTACCAGGAAGAATTAATTGAGTAAGTTGTTATTCCAACGTTGTTACCATTTTGTATAGAAGAATTTGTTGATATTGTGTTTCAAGTCAGTGTATGGAATTTTGACTTTGTTGGGGGTCATATTTAAAGCCAACAGATAGAGTAGAAAAAGAATCTATATTAATCAAGTCAGGCCAAAAATTCAAAAATGATCTGTGATTATCTTTAAGAATATTGACAATAACTTTGAGAATAGTCCTTAATACACTAGAAATTGTTTGGACAATTAAAAACAATTTCCCTTGTCTAGCACTAGTGATCAAGGGATAGACTCCCTCACTGTTTGGCTGATACCGACAAAAGGCCATTTCACCAACTTATACTCTAGATATTAACACCCCACAATAAAGTGGCTGTGCGGACACTTACCTCCTATCACACAAACCATCCAAGTAAAACTAACAAGACATGCTGGACAAGTAAGAATCAACTAATAAGTGACGTTCTCACGTGGACACACCAGAGTGGACCGACCAGCAAAGACTTACAGTGATCAGCTCTGTGCAGATACTGGATGTTGTGAGGAGGACTTGCTATAAACTCCCTCAAAGTCTAGACATCACTTTATCATATATGTATTTACTCAACCCTTCCCACTACAGGAGAGATCAATCTTTAAGTGGAATACAGCCAGTTTGGATTCAGAGTTTTCCTTCTAATCCAGTTGCCTTACCAAGGCTAAAAAACCTAGTTCACCTTACTATTTACCTATAGCTGGGAAGAGAACAGATAGACTCATGCCTTCCACAAGGATATTACCATGAAGTGAAATACTAACAGACTTGTCCAAGATTTTAAGGTGGAGGGTATAATCTAATTTTTGGTCCCATTTTAAATGTAGCTTCTCAGCCTTTTACCTAACAGGAGAATATATCTGTTCTGATCAGCTTAATACCTGATATTTTCACAGAAGATTGGTAACATTGAGAGAGGAGACTTGCTGCATGGGCAACTTTGCTTATACCTGCATCTAAATCCAGATGCAGATTCATGATCTCACAAAACTGATGAATACTACCACCACCACTAAATTCCATGTACAAAATTGAAGCTAATTGCATTCAGTTTAACACTTTGTAAGTTTGCTTCTCTATAAAACTTGAAAAGAAACATTTGATAATCAAAGATTTCTTAAAATAATATTCAGGGCTTCAGTTGCCATGGTAACAGCAATGCCCTAACAAGATAGTAAATGGACACTGGCGTTTGGCATTCCACACATATTTCAATTTTACTTTTGGGCCAAAATGGACATTTGCACTGGGCAGTCTGCCTGATACAAGAAGAAAAGAAAAAAAAAATCAAAGTTAATTTCTTTCTTTGTTTTATTCACCATGCTTTTTATATTTCTTAAATAGAAATTCTTCACTTGGAAGATTGCCAAGTACTGCATAACATAGGAAATTCAGGTACATTTTGTGCCGCATAACATTAGTTTCATTTCAAATTTAGTTATAATTTATTCTAATTATTTTGTATTAATATTATAGAGAGAAATAAATTAAAATCTATTTTGGATGAAGTAATATGAAGAGGAAGGATGAAAAAATTTTTTTTTACTGTCTTTAAAATGGGAGAATTTCATAAATCAAAATCTTTATCTGTCAAAATGGTGCATTTTTTTTTTGTTTTTTTTTAAATCTCTTGAAGATGTGTTCTTTTTGATGCGATTTATTTCATTGTTATAATTAAGAAATTCATAGAAAAAAGATTTGTGTGTAAATTTAGGCACTGTTCTTAAAGGAAAAAAAAAAAAAAAAGTGACAATTTATAGTTCTAAATTTTTTTATAAAAGTTTAAAGTGGGGGGTTATGTACTGAAATGTTGGCCATACCTACTCAGAGATGCTGATAGGTACACGTCCTGCGTAACTGATGCAAAAAAATCTAAAAGGACGCAGTAAAATCATATCCATGCATCTCAGTGTTTTTCTTTTTTCTTCCCTCACCATTTCAAGCTAACTGTAAATACATTTCAGTAGTTTCTTAGAAACGAATTACACAGGATACGTTACAAGTTAGGAGTTATCCAGCTTTAGCTAGGACCCATATATTTTCCTGGGGACTCATTCAAAGCAAATATGTGTGTCCCAGGATGCACTAAATCAAAAAGCTCAGCATCACTGCCTACTGACTATAATAATAAACAGATTTTTTTTATCATATGAAAATAACAGTTTTCCATTAAGAAAATTTATTCTAAAAATTAAAAGACTCTTAAAAAAATAAATAACAAAAATAAACCACTTCTTAATCTACTACAAAAAAATACTAAGTGACTAAAATCAACCTAGCTTCAGATCCTTTATCACCAAGGAAAATTTAAGACCATCTGTGTTCAACCTAGTACAATTTCAACACCTTGTCTTAACAGATAACAAAGAAAATCATCCCCACTTTCAATGTGTCTAATCAAAATTAGTTTCTACAATTGAAATCAATTTCAAAAAATAAATCTAATCCTTTTCATATCCTGATGAATAGAGATAAGAAATAAGAATTCTATCTTTAATTTTCTATAGTTAAATTCTAACAAAATAAACCCACCTCGCAAACACATGACTATTATATTGATCTTCATAATAACAACATCCACAATAAACTCTTTCTAATCAAACCCACTTTGGGAGGCTGGAGACCAACTTTAAGGAAGTCTAGAAAGGAACAAGTCATTGTGTCCCGATTACGCATTGGTCATACAAGATTAACGCACTCCTATATATTCAAACAAGAACAACAACCACAGTGTGAAACATGTCAAACACCTTTGACAGTTAAACACTTATTCATGGAATGTAGGTTTTTTGCTCACATCAGAAACTGTTATTTTAAAGCAAATAATATGAAAGATCTGTTTGAAAATGTCAACATGGAGGATATTCTCTCTTTTTTTGAGGGAAATAAAATTATACCATAGAATATAGACATGAAACAAACCAATACCATACAACATAATCCCCAATAATGCTAACACATTGTTAAAACCAATTACTAAAAAGTATAAATATAAATACACGATATGTATTACTTCCTAACCATTAGGCATGACATAACCCCAAACAGGTTGATATGCCATTAAAAACAATAAACAAGCAAACATGATCTTCATAAATATTTCCAAAGATTCATTTTTCCATAACCTAAACCAAATCTCATAACTTGAACTTTGTTTATAACTTTGACAAGAATCATTAACATTGCACATTTCTACAGACAATTGAATATCTTCTTAGTGTCTATGGTATTGTAAGCTCAATATTTTGACTGGAGATGCTCATCAACAATGATTATTGTCATAGACGCTTTCTAATGTTATAGTATTATTAATTTGGCTAGTTATTCTACTCTTTTAATCTTTGAAAATACTGTTGTGTTCGGTTATAAACTTGATTAGTTGAACTGTAGTTATATACCCTTGGGAAAGGTACGAATTCAACTAGTCTCTCTCTAGCTATGGGTAAATAGTAGGGCAGACTGGGCTCTAACCATGGCATGGCAACTGGTCTAGGAGAAGAAAAACTGAATTCAAAGGGGCTTTCTTCACGTTAGTCAAAACTACTTTGAGAACTCCCCCCCTCCTCCTATAATCTTTTTTTTCCTATTCTACAGTCTTCTTCAGGTAGTACACCTGAAGAAGACTGTAGAATAGAAAAAAAAAGATTATAGGAGGAGGGGTTTTATGGGTTTTATTTGATTTGTTGTTTAATGGCCTATCAGCCATCATGGGTTATTTAATGCCAAAGCCAGCCTTGTAGAAGAATAGTAGTAGCTAGGGGATGAGAGGGTTCATACCTTTCTCAAGGGTATTAGTCTGAATGCAAATGTATTAGTGTGACTGGAGTTCAAATTCGCTTACTATGACATCGCAGTCCAACACATTAGCCACTACACCACAAGACTGTATGGCAAGAGAGGATCTCTTTATCTGGCAGTGAGAAACAAAATAACAGTAAACAAAAATCCTATTTCTCTAAATGTTTGAGATGAGCCTTGATGATTAGTATTATCTGCGTTATTTGGACTATTGTCCTCATCTTCATTGTTATCTGTACAACATTTCGGCCGATGTGCCCTCTGGCCTTCTTCAGGTATTTCTTGTCAAACGCGGAAACCTTCTTGTCATAATCAGGGGCCTTCACGGAACTTTGAACCTAACCCTCTATTCAGTCCACGGGGGTATCCTGTTCTCATTCTGCTAACCATAGCTGGGGTAGAGGCGTTAAGCTGTGTTAATTATTATTCTATGTTACTGCTGCCCTTGACCAGAACTGTCTTAACCTAACTCCTTTATCCACTAGGCCATGTGTCCAATTCCAGAGTCCGAAAAGAAGGTTCCCGAGTCCGAAAAGAACTACCTGAAGAAGGCCGGAGGGCATATCGGCCGAAACGTTTTATAGATAGCAATGAAGATGAGGACAATAGAATAACGCAGATAATATTTAACAAAAATCCTCTAAGCTACATAACTAAGAATCTCAGAATTCATTTGAGATAGAAATTTAAGAATCATTAATTTCATTAGTTATTTAGCTGTTATGCCTCCTTGGGGAGCTTCTTTTTTTTTTCTATCTTCTCACACCAACCTTTCAAAAAATTAAAAATAACAAAAAGAGAGCGAAGAATCTTTGCACAGAACATATACATTATATCGATATAAAAGTAATTCATTCAATAGTTCCCAAAAATGCCCTCTTTAATTTTCTTTTTTCTGACCTGTAAAAGATATGTTCATGGCAATGCTTATAGACATTATAATAAACAATCTATGCAATAAATCATATCATCAAGAAATTAGGGACATTTTCATTTATGCTAGTGAAAACTACAAACAAACACATCTTAAGTAATAGTTCATTTCAGCTACTATAAATGTTCAGATATTAGAATTATTTTTCTAATAAAAATCAAACAAATATTTATAATTCATATTTTCAAATTATTAAATTCACCTGCAAATAACATCATTTGAGAAGCAAAATTAATGTATTAGTAGCATCTAAAATTTCAAATTTGTTGATCCGGAATTGTTAAAGACTTGGATTCTTTGTTAAAATAATAATTATTTAAATCTATTTTTAACCTACGTAGAAGAAAAAAAAAATTTTAAAAGAATCTTTTGGGAAAAATTTTTCAAGACTAATATTTGAATATATCCCAATCCAAAAGGTTTGGGATATATAACATTTACACCTACTAGCTTTGCAGACAAATATATATATATATATATATATATATATATATATATATATATACACACCCACACACACACACACACCATGGAACTTTCTGAGACCTAACTTTTAGTCTAATTTTAGGAGTTGTGTCCTATGCTAGATACAAACTAGGCCTAGGCTTTGCCAACTATTTACACAAAGTTTGTCTAAGAATGTCACATAATACACGAGTATATACGGTACATACACGTGTTTGTGTGTGTATATATAAATATATATATACACACACACACAACTGAATTTTATGTTTATATCATGACTTATAATACACCATGGTTTACATACAATATTAGCTGGAAAAAAACACTTGAAGCAATTTTTTACATCAATTAATAATTAATAGACTTATTTTGGCTAGTTACCAAATATTTTATCTCACTTTAAGTTACTACTTATTATTTATCTTTTTGGTGATGTGTTATCTTGTGTATAATGCTGATTACATTTTAGCTTCATATTACAAGTGTCAGATTAATATCAACCAAATTATAGCTTAAAAGAACACATGAAAAATCTTATTACAAAGAAATTTTCGTATTTACAAAACTTTTCACAAAATAGATATCAACAAGCGCTGATAGATGTGAAGAATAATTCCAATTACCGTCGAACTGGGAAGACAAGGCAACAAACGATTGTCACTCAAATACAAACTCGAATGCTACAAAGTCCACTGCAAAATGACAAAGTAATATATAAGACTCTACAATGTCATTCAAATCAAGCAGCCAATCAGAACTCAAGGAGTGAAATCACCCAGATTCATGAATGGATCATTCTTGATTCCTATTTATACTAGCTGTCTTGGACACTGCTTGAGTTGGACTTAGTAAGCTGTTGTTATTAAAACCAACAGTAGACTAACTGACTTCAATAAGATGCAATTTATATGATGCAAAAAACACAATTATCAACTTATATATAAAACAAGACATATCTATCTCAGTTATGTACCCTTGTCTCATTACAGAGTAATGAAAAATTATACTATGGTAACAAGTCATTTTAGAAATTCAATTTATCAAGATTTATTCCACAGGTAATAACTAGGTAGACAACACTAGTTAAACTTTCCATCATTCACTTTCTTACTCTCTCACTCTCTCACTATATTCCAGTATTCTCCCTTCTCTGCATCAAACCCTGAGCTAAAAACTTTTTTTTACAAAAACTAATATGCTAAAAAT
>CM042138.1:83435607-83450607 GCA_023376005.1 Doryteuthis pealeii | reverse complement strand
TAATGCCGACTACGTTTTTGAAATGAATTGGTGATAATGTTTAATTTTCTAAAGGTTTTTTTTTTTTTTTATGTATTTTTTGTGAATGAAACTTTTAGATGATTTTTTTTTTTGGAAGAGTTTTAGATTTTGTTGTAGATGTGTGCTTCTTTTATGTATCCAAGTAGTTTTTCTGGGTTTATTTGGTTGTTTTAGATTTGTTGTTTGGTAGTATCTTTTTCGTATTTGTTTTAGGTTGCTACATTCTGTTAATATGTGTTTGATTGTGTAGGGTTTTTGGCATGGTATGCAATATGGGGCTGCTTCTTTTTTGAGGAGGTATGAATGGGTAATGTATGAGTGTCATATTCTTAGTCTGGATGATATTACTTCTTCTTTTCTGAATATTTTGGTTTGATTTATTTGAAGTTTTCCTATTTGTGGCACAGTTCTCAATGGATTCGAACTCACAGCCCCTTTACTTGTTTTTATAAACTTAACTTAGTGAATCAAATAAAAATATCTATGTAAATTTTATCAAACATATTGAGATTTTTTTTATTTTTCAAATATATATATAAGCAAATTATGTTGATATTTACTTATCTATCTGAATTTTAGTGATTTTTTTTTCTTTTGAATTTAATTTTAAAAAAGTATCATTATTTTTTCTAATATTTTTTAAAGGATTGTCATGTCTAAAAATCTATCGTTTTTAATATTTCACTATATAAATACTATTTCTCTCAATTTTTTAGATGAGGCTTGATAATTATATGTATTATTTGGATTATTCGGACTACTGTCCTCATCTTTATTGTTATCTATACAACATTTCAGCCAATGTGTCCTTCGGCCTTCTTCAGAACTTTCAACCCAACCCTTTATTCAATCCACAGAGGTATCCTGTTCTCATTCCACTAACCAAAGCTCGGTACAAGTGTTAAGCTGTGTTAATTATTATTCTATGTTACTTTCGCCCTTGACGAGGATCGAACCTGCAAAACAGATAACTGTCACTTAGAACAGTCTTAACTCAATGCCTATATCCACTATGCTATGTGTCCAATTGGACAATTCAAGAGGGAGCAAATCTAGATTCCTAGACAGAACAGAACGAACCTTTTTGAAAGCAAATAGAATGAGTTATTTCCCTTTGATTATTTCGCATAAGCAACATGATAGAAATTTATTTTGTCTTCAAAACATCCTATACGCTTAAACTGAAATGAACTAAAAATATTTAAGATATCAAAGGATACCAAATAAAACACTAATATATGAAAAAATTAATCAAGTTATTTATCTCTATCAGTGTAAATAACTGATAATTATGCTTATTCTATAAATGATTATGATGTTGTTGTTTATAATTATGTTACTATAATGTCAAATTTTTATATATATTTTATATATATATTTAAATAAATAGTATATAAAATATATTATTGTCAAATTTGGGAAATTTGGTTGTATCTAAAAAAAATTATATAAAAAAAATTAATCGTAATTAGGACGAGTTGACAACCATTATGTATTTATAAGAGCTAAAATCTAAAAAGATATTAATAAACAAAATATTATTAAAAAAAAAATTAAAAAAAAAAATTCATTACGAAGTTCAAAATATTGTTTTGCAGTTTATGCACACTTAATTGTTTCTTTGTATTATATATGAAAGAAATTACTTATCTGATATTAAGAATTTACTATAGTAGATAATAATTATAACTACATATAGGAATGAGGTTCATATTCTTTACCAAGGGTAATAATCTTGAATGTAGCACAACTGAAGTTTTTTGAAAAGTTTATTACGATAATATAGCCATGACGGATAAATTAATTTGGTGAACCATTATGAATTATTGTAACATATTCTGTAACTGAAATACATAAGATGACTCTTGAAATGTGAGAGATGCTAAAAAACATTATATGCTTAGCTTGAGCAAGGACTTGAAAATGATAAATGAAACATAGAAAAATTCAGTTATATATCAAACCCCAAGTATGTTTAGAAACATAGTGAAAAGTAATATATGATATCGAAATTTAGGTACAAATGTAAGTTTAAAAAAATGTAACAACAGAATCTGCAATGATGATCAGTCAGAGTCAATGATTTTACTGCAAAGTCTTTTGAACTTTTTATATTAAAAATGCTTATAATATTTTAAAAATAAAATTTATTTTATTGAACAATAAAATTTTTTATTTTGAAAATTTCGGTATTATACTGAGAGAGTTCTGTGCCTCGTGATATAGTTTCGTTTTTCCGCTTACAATGTTGCTTTGATAAAGACATATTCATAATGTCGGAAAATTTCTGTCAAAAACTTTTAACATCTCTGTTTTTTTCTACAAAACTTTCTACACATATTGTCGAATTCAATACATCATTAATTACCATAGTACATTATATTAAAAAATGATATTAGTAATTACCTACAAAAGAATTTAAAAAGGGATTTATTACAACTTACTTTATACACTATAAATGACAATTTACGGAAGTAATGCTACTAATTTTAAAACAGGGATCTGATTTTGACAAAAACATAACTTTGAAAACATGATAAATTTTACAAGTATGTATTTATCCAACCCCTTCACCATGAGCAGAATGTAACACAAGGAAGAGTTTTGAATGGAGTACTGCTGGGTTGGGTTTTTTTTTTTAGACTTGTTGCCTTACCATGGCGAGAGAACTCAGTCAGCCCTACTATTTACCCATAGTTGGTGTAGTAGAGGAACAGATGGATTGGTACCTTTCCCATGAGTATTAACACAAAGTGAAATACAAATAGCTTCATACAGGATTTGAACTCTGGTCGCTGATTCCATTTCCTACAATGATTATCACACTAAGCATATAAGTATCAGACAATCTTAAGGATGGATTCACTCTAAATTTCCTCTTCAAGTAAAATTATGCAAATCCTCCATCATCAGTGACCTATAGTCTAACCACTGAGATTAACCTAAATTTTAATAAATGGTTCAAAACAGTTAAACATTACATTTTATTATACAGGGTGGTCCCGAAATCTTGTCACCCCTACATATTATTTTAACTTTCATTTTTTGTTTTCATGATGTATATATGATGTATTTACCTCTAAAAATAATTTTTTTAATTAAATTATTTTCTAGAATTTCAGATTGTATTATGTAATTATTATACTTTTAAAATAAAATAAAAAAATATGTAGGGGATGACAAGGCTTTCAGACTTCCTTTTATATATTTTAATTATAACATTATTTTTACACTAATCTCTATGAAAATTTAAAGAGAAATTATTCTATAAGTATTTACAAAATTTAGCCAACTTTAAGCACAAGGTCAAAATTAGGTATTTACCCCACCCATTCGCCAGAGGTAAGATGTGACACAAGCTCGCAAATAGAGGGAGGGGGGTCCAGCGAGAATCAAATTCACTATTCAGTAGTAATGGATCTGCAAGATTAGCTTACTAACCATTACACCATGATGAGACACCCAAAAGGCGTATCCTGGCTAGGTATTTATCCAACCCGTTTGTCATGGTTAGAATGTGACACAAGGTCACAAGTATGAAACACTCAGTGATGACTGAGCTCACCACTCTACTCTGTAGTAATGATATGAGAGAGCAGCCTATGAAAGTCCTCCACAATTATTCTGTCATATCAGGGATATTAAAATCACGACAAAGATTAGCTTTGATCTGAATTTTGACATCAGAGCAAATATTTTTACATAAAACATAACTTCAAACACACTTGATAAAAACAAAAGATTTCTCATAGGACATGGTCAACAAAAATCTCAACTTCTAAAAGATGAAAGTAAAACAGATCTTTTTTTTTTGGTCTGGGTTGGGTAGTGTATAAAAATGATATATTCTGGATCAGACAAGTGACATTTCAAGGATGAATTAAGGAGGAAGAATTAATTGATACAAGATATCATCTCTAAGCGTGGACAGTGGAATGAGAATAGTCTATCCTTGTGGATTAAATAAAAGGTTTGGCTTGAAATTCCCAGGTTACCAACAATGACAACCACCTGAAGAAATCCAAAGGGTATACAATGGCCAAAACATTGTGACTATAATAATAACCAAGTTGAAGACTTCAGAGTAAACCAATGTATAAAATGGTAAAGATTATGGGAAAAGTAATCAGTATGTGATCAAAGCTTAGTGATTAACCCAATACAAATGCTCATGCAGTTTAAATGTTATAAAATTTAATGAAATATATCTATATATTATTAAAATTGTCATTATGTTTGTATGTACATAACTGCAACCCAGTAAAAATGCATGGCAAGATTTTTTTATCAGAGCAATACACTTAAAATTCTCTAAAAAAATAAAAAAAAATTTTTAAATTAAAAAATAAAAATAAAAAAATAAAAAAAATCAAAGAATAAAGCTATTTTCAGTTCAATTTGCAGTTCAAATTTCAAGATTTTTGTAGGGGTCTGCATTTTGCACAGAATGCCTTTTTCTTTTCTTTTTTTATTCATCAAAATTTTCAAAATAACTATGAAATGCTCATTAGAATCTTAATTCCTAAAATAGGAGCTTTTGGTTAATTTGTTTTACAGCATATCAACATCTGTTGGGTCATTTATAGCTGAATTGTCATTTTGACAAACAAAGGAATATGGTTGCTTCTGTGATAAGCCAATTAAATATTGAACAGGCTCATCACTTAAATAGAAGCATCAACTTGTATTATTTAGATTTTTGGGACTGTTATCCTCATTTTTATTGTTATATAAACAACATTTTGGCCTTTTTAGTAGTGAAACAGCTTCGTTCTACTGACAACTCATGATTGATAAAGAATAGAAAATGATAAAATAACAGGTTTTTGGTTATTTTCCATTATTTTTAAGATATAGCAAAAAAAAAAAAAAAATGAAAGGGTGCCAATAATGGTGATCAGGACTGTAAATAACATTCTTCCTTTCATCATCTGTTTTATAGAAACATCAATAATAGCCAAACTAATTATAGAGTCTGAACAGATCTATGTATATGTATTTAACATTTTTTTTTTTTTTATTTCTGTTCATTACTTATTTTTCTTTGTCATTGTGCTGAAAAGGCATATACATTTATGAGGTCATATATAAAAAGATATACATACATAACAACCTACATAGACATACTTGCTTTGCACTCTTTTTTTTTTTTTTTTTCTTTTTGCCAATGCCAGAAAGTGCAAGCCATGTAGAAATTAAATATAAAAATAAATAGGAAAGATTTTTTTTTTTTAAAAAGGGATAACATGAAAAATAATGGAAAGTTGAGAAGACTCCTGTCATTTTTTTTTTGTCCCCTTACAGAACTGGCCATTATGTAAAAATGACTGAATATATAATAGATGACTTTGTCAAGCCTTAAGGCTGACACATAACTGTTGCTTATTTACTCATTAATATATTTTCTTCTCTCTTTTCAATTGTAAGAGTAAAAGGAAAGCATTTGGAAAAATGCAGAGTAAGACATTGTATAGCAACTCAACTGCAAACAGTGCACAAAAACAAATCATTGACAGATATGGCAAGAGGAAAAAAAAATTAGCCTTTTAATTTAATTTTATATCTTGTGTCTCTTTGTGGTCTTTTAAAGCCATACACTTTGAATTTGTATCAACTGATGTTACACTGAATTATTGTTATTCTATTTTCTTTTGTAATTAAAAATAAACCACAAGTGACATGGTTATATGTTTATTCTGAGTCATCATTTTTAATCAAGAAATTTACATAAAAATACGACCAAATGAAATGAAATGAAAAAAAAAAAAAAATAACAAGGTCATTCCAGTGATTTAATTTACTATTTTGTCTACAATTTTCTATGATAGTTGCATTTTATACTAAAATCTTTTTATGTTATTTTATACATACAAATAACATTAGATCAAATATATAAACTACATATATTTACCAACCCCTACACACGAGCAGGATGTGACACAAGGTCAATTTCTTAAGCAAAGTTCAACAGGCTTGAATTCAGAGTTTTCCTTCTCCTAGACTGGTTACCTAACCAAGATTAAAGAGTCCAGTCTGCCCTACTATTTATCCATAGCTGGTGTGGGGGGAGTAGGATTCATACCTTTCCCAAGGGTATTAGTGCTAAGTGAAATGCAATTACCACATCCAGGATTTGAACTCGGGGCAACAAGCCTATTTCCCATGACTTTAACCATTACACCACGTGCTTCCATATATATATATAAACTACAGAAGCAGATAAATATAATTCTCAAGTCATTCTGCATAGATTTCCTTGATTCTTTCTTGCCACTTGTCCCTGTTGGTCATCGCTCTTGATAGGTCCTCTACACGGCATCCAGTGTCCACATAAAGCTGATGGATGAAAGTTTTTGCTGGTCAGCCAACATTGCTGGATCCATGTATAGGAGTATACAAGAGAATGTCACTTAGTAGTTTAACAGTGTCTGACATGTCTTGTTCATCTTACTTGGATGGTTTGGGAGATGGGAGGTAAGTGGCTGTATAGTTGCTGTTTTGTGGGGTGCTGCTTCTAGAATTTGTTCAGAACAGCATCCTTGTGTAGTTCACATCTAGCTTTTTCGCAAAAAAATTTGTTAAACTCCAAGTAGTGCAACCATACAGTAGTACTGACATGTCCACAGCTTTGAAAAAATCCCGTTTTATTTTATAATACAAATCAGATTTCCAGATGATCAATAACCCGTCAATAGAAGTCTAGGCGTTTCCTATGTGTATGTTGACAATGTTTCCAAAACCATTTTAGTATACTTAACTCTTGACCTACCATCGCTGTACTAAATTTTCTTACCTGTATTTTTTACCTGTATGATGGAATATTTCAAAGTTCACTATCTATTGATCTCAGAATTCATTCTATCCAAATAGAGTCCTATTATTATTGTAAACAAGTGACACATGCAATAGCTGCTTCCAGCAGCTTACGGTATGATTGCAGTGGTGGGAGAGCTGCTGAGAGCGGCTTAAGTAGGCTAATAATTAAAGGGCACTTTTGGCAGCCAATATCCTCAATATAAAAAGTAAAAGTCGTCGGGGCGGCCTAAAGTCGGTATCGGCCAATCAGCGAGGGAGTCTATCCCCTTTTCAATAGCGCTAGACCAAGGAGATTGTTTGGCATCTGAAGTGGAGCGCCACACCTACCATCAGCTCCTTACTTTACCGCACAGATCCCTGTGCTACTCATACGCTGCATTGGCGAGGACTGGAATCGAACTAGGAACCTTGTGGTTTCTAGCCGAACGCTCTACCGACTGAGCTAACCTCGCAGTCAAATCCTAATTATAATATAATAATTATAAACAAGGGGAAGTATTCTATAACCAATATTTAATAGTTACCTCCCTTGAGAAATTCTAATTGTGATAAGCACCGGATATAGATCCTCCCCATAAGGTTGCTAATTGGATTATAAACTGCTTTATTCTCTAAAAATATTTTAACACTAAAAAAAAATATTGCTACAATGTGCCATTATTATCATGTTACAATAACTAAGAAATCAGATCATTATAAAATAGAATACTAAGTCCAATTACCGTCGAATTGGCGGGACAAGACGGCAAACAGTCGTAGCTGAATACGATTCTGAGATGCCGTAAAGACCACTGAAAAGTGGCGGGATTTATGGAGCCTCAGAGGACCCTACAAACCATGCAGCCAATCAGGACTCAGGGAATGGACTCGCCCAAATGCATGGGTGGACTGTTCTGAATTCCCATAGATACCAGTTGTCTTGACACTAGTTCAGTTGTGCTTGGCCAGTCACATTGCTCAAACCAATTGTTGACTGACTTACTTCAATAGTCAACAAGTCAAAAAATACTTATATGTACCAAAATACTAATATAATTTCTAACTTAGGGAATCAAACAGTTACCAATCCAATTTGCAACTTAATATGGGGGTCTGTATCTGCGTTCTTCCTAATAATAACTTTTCAAGAGAGATAACTATTAAATACTGATCATAATGTACTTTCTCTTATATATAATGTGACCCTATACAATTATATAATAATGAAATTTATTGCCTAGTGCTCAGATGTACCACAGTTCATCAAAGGCTCATGTATAGTACATAGAATAATGTACTAACGTTAGGAAAATGAATAGCATACAGTAATAATATACACGTATGTGTGTGTGCACCTGCATAAGTGTACAGAGGGGAGATATCAGGTATAGTTTTGTCGAATTACAGGAAACATGGAAGTTTTGAAAGATGCAATGTTTCGGCAGCCAACAACAGATGCAAGCAGTTTATTTCATGCCTCAGCATCTCTGAGCATGAAAAAATGTTTCTGACAGTCATGTGAGCTATGTATGCTTTTTTTCTTTTTTCTTTTTTTAATTTTGTAGGCATGCCCACACGTGTTAGAAATATGGAAATCAAAAAGGTGGTCAAGGTTGCTGTTGGTAAGATGGTTAATGACCTTATGAGTGTTTACCAAGTCAGTTGCCAGATGCCAGAGTTTCAAAAAAATCCATGCCCAGGGCTGCAAGACAGTCAGAATATGGTAGATGCCTGATGGAGAGTAATCGTTTGGTTCACATGGTGAAATAATTTAGATAATGTCAACAGGATAAAGTTGAAAATAAAAATGCAAAAAAGAAAGGCCTGTTATAGATATTGAATAGTAAAGTCGATGGGACGGCCTAAAGTCGGTATCAGCCAGTCAACGAGGGAGTCTATCCCCTTTTCAATAGCGCTAAACCAAGGAGATTGTTTTTAGCATCTGAGGTGGAGCGCCACACCTTCCATCAGCTCCTTACTTTACCGCAAAGATCCCTGTGCTACTCATACGCTGAGTTGGCGGGGACCGGTATCAAACTATGAACCTTGTGGTTTCTAGCCGAACGCTCTACCGACTGAGCTAACCCGGCCCCTTACCAGTGTTTTTGCTGTTGTTTTTGCCTTGTTTTGTTTTTTCAACTCTTAAATATAAAAAAAAACTATTTAGAACTTATATGTGTATATAGCTCTTTCACAAATACATGCAATAATGTAGGGAATACAAAATTTGATAGCTTTTTTCCTTTAACATCTACCAAGCATATCCATGTATCAGTGGAAATTAGGGTCATCTCTGACCCCACAGGCAACACCTACCTACTCATTTAAAATTGGTAAGGTTAGGTTTATATATATATATTTTATGTCTTGTTCATCTTACTTGGATAGTTTGTGACCCGCTGAATCCCAAACTAAGAAAAATAACTAGACAACTACTAGAAAAACTTCAGATAAAGATCATGAAAAAGAAATATTCTGTGGTTTTTAACAATACTTGCCTAGATTATATATATATATATATATATACATACACACACACACACACACACATACATACATACACTATCTCTCACATACACAAAAATGAATCTATAAAAATATAAATTATCAGGAATATTTTGACATTACTTAAAAAGTAATTTGACTAAATTATTTAATTTTTGTAATTTTCACTTAAAATTTAAATTTTTTTCAAACAAAATTATTGTTGATCGTAAAAGTGCAAATATGATTCAAGAGATTAGAAGTGGTAAAAGTTTGTATTTTCCCAACAAAATCAAACTAAATTATCCACTTACAAAGTCATTTATTATTAATCATTTAATAATGAATTAAACCATATGATCTGATCCCTGAATTTGAGGTTAGCTCATTGTTTTAAGATCTTTAAATTGTTGCATAGAAATTAAAGAAAGATGTTGATAATTATTAAGAAAAGAATTGGTTTGCCCTTTTACAAGTCAAATGTGTTATTAATCATGTTTGATTATTATTATTGAAATAGCAGAAATGCAAAACCAACCAAGTATAAAACACAAGATGCAACAGTAAAAATACATATGAATTTCATCAAGTCATTAAAAAATAATAATAATAATAATAAAAACTATTTAATACTCCAATTCCAATAAAATATGTTTGTAAGACTTTTTTCCCTTATATTTTTAAATGGTCAACAAAATAATGAAAAAAAAAAAAAAATTTCAAAAACATTGTAGTTGGCAAAATTTAAAACTTAATACAAAATAAAATTGCAACACAATGAATGCGTGTTTCAATTTACCCAATATCAAACATCAGGTAATATTGTTGGATTACAGTAGATGGCCGGGTTAGCTCAGTCGGTAGAGCGTTCGGCTAGAAACCACATGGTTTCTAGTTCGATTCCGGTCCTCGCCAACTCAGCGTATGAGTAGCGCAGGGATCTGTGCGGTTAAGTAAGGAGCTGATGGTAGGTGTGGCGCTCCACCTCAGATGCTAAAACAATCTCCTTGGTCTAGCGCTATTGAAAAGGGGATAGACTCCCTCGCTGATTGGCTGATACCGACTTTAGGCCACCCCATCAACTTTTTTACAATAGATGATCATATATAAATATCAATACATACATAGGCTCCAAAGAGGGAGGCACGCTTTGTGTAATGGTTATCAACATAGGAAAGGAAATCGGCAACCAGAGTTTAAATCCTCAATTATGCTGATTGCATTTCACATTGTGCTAATGCCCTTAAGATAGGCATGGATCCATTTGTCCCCCCCCCCAATTATGGGTAAATAGTAGGGCAGACTATGTTCTTTAGCCTTGGTTAAGCAACCAGTCTAGCAGAAAGAAAACTGAATTCAAACTGCTTAAAAATTGACCTTGTGTCACATCCTGGCAGAGAGGTTGGTTTGGTTTGTTTTGTTTTACGGCATATCAACCTCAGTGGGTCATTTAATGCCAATAAAGTTTTGAAATAAATTCATTCTTAATGGATAATACAATTTTTTTATGAACACATTTTTCTATTTAACCCATAGATGGGACCCTAACAGGTACTACCACTCCGGGTCAGAGTGGACCAGGGAGCAATGGTGATGAATGAGATGCTCCACATTCCCCAAACCTCCAAAACTGGAACCTCACCATCAGATAGAGTTTAATGTCATTCCCAGGACCCGCAGCCACCGCCTTCTAGCACCCATATGATAAAAAGGGGCTGGGGCTTGCCATAAAGGCAATAGGGTTGGGAAAATCATATAGGTGCTTGACGTGACCAGCCGATTGATCGGAGGGGGCCTCTCCGACCGCCCGTCTAGCCCAAGATAGGGCCAAAGTGGAGTATTGCATCAGAGAGGTTGGTTTGATATTTTTGTTTAATGGCATATCAACCTTCATGGGTTATCTAATGCCAAAGCTTTATGTTTGTATAAGAACAGTAGTGGTACTATTTAACCTAGAGCTGGGGGGGGGTCATACCTTTCTCAAGAGTATTAGTTCAAAAGTGAACATAATAGCACAACTGGAGTTTGAACTTGCTTACTACAATGTTGCAGTCCAGCACTTTAGCCACTATGCCACGTGAAGTCTCCCCCCTGGAGGGTGTTTTGTAAATATATACATAGGCTCCAAAATAAGGAGCGTATCAACAGAACCTATGTCCATAGTGTATACATGTCAAAATTGGCATCATTCTTCATGGTATGGGGGTTATTTTCGTATTTGCCTGGGGAGTTGTCTGCCCGTTTAAAGTCACTGGTTCCCGCTAGGGGCCTTGTGTATTTAAGCGGCTGTTTTGAATTTCTCTTTCTCTTTTACCTGCTCCTCGCTACGAGACCACATGGGTTAGACACGGTCTACCCCTTTCTTGGTGAGGCTTCAGCCCTTAACACTGGCCACTCACTGCTAGTAAGTCTCTTATATGATATATGACTATCCTTTAGTCATGTATCCATAACTACGTTTTTATGTACATTTAGGTATCTCTTTGATACCTAAATATCTTGTATTTTACCATTCATGAATGTGTCATTATCTCTACTCTTGTATATGTATCTATTACTTTATGTATCTCGTCATATCCATGTGCTGTATACCTATTAAATGTTTTGTCTATCAAACTTTGTCGGAGTTTGTTTGCATTCAAACGAGTTATGACTTTGTCATAACCTTTGAATCTTACAATGGTAATGCAATTTTTCTTTTCTATAAAGTAAAGTAAAAAAAGTAAACTTGTCAGGGTGGCCTAAAGTCGGTATTAGCCAGACAGCGAGGGAGTCTATCCCCCTTTCACATGCACTAAACCAAGGAGATTGTTTTGGCGTGTGAGGTGGAGCGTCACACTTACCATCAGGTCCTCACTTTACCACACAGATCCCTGTGCTACCCATACGCCGAGTTGGCGAGGGCAGGTATCAAACTCTGAACCTTGTGGTTTGTAGTCAAACACTCTAACGACTGAGCTAAACCGATATTGATAATAAAGCATTTAACATACAAGCTGCTTCAGTTAAAGTCTGCCTTCTTTTTTTTTCTTCTTCTTGAAAATGTTAAGATTTACTTTTAAAAAAAAAAAGAATCTTTTCATAAGACCACAGAAAGTTTTTTAAATTGAATAAATCTGAAAATTCTCATCATGACTGAAAGTCGTTTATAATGCAGTAGCAACAACAGGTGAGTAGTCAAACAAGAAAATATGCAAGAGAAAAGACAAAGTAAAAGTTTATGTAGGTTAGTAATTCCATAGCTAGATATTAAATTAGTACCAAAGATAAACTTAAGGACAAGTGAGTAATAGAAAGGGAACAGTCACTAAGTACCATTCACCAAATTCTTTCCTTTTAAAACTACACTTGCTTTTATCAGCAACAACTATCCACATGATTACAGAGCATCTAGTCCTTCATTACAAGATACATAAACAACAGCAAGCTGAAAAATAATTATACTAATACCAATTCTTGAGCTATGCTAATAATTCTTAAATTGTGTTTTTTTTGTTTGTTTTTTTTTTTATTATCCAATGTTCAAATGTAGTCTTCTTATCAAAGGGCATTTTTTTAATAACTTTTCATCATAGACCTTTCATTTATTAAAGATATTAATGACTTTTCAAATTTATATCAGAAAGAATTTTGGTTCAATTTATTTATTTAACGGCATATCTATTCCTTATGGATATATTCAGTGTCAATATTAGATTAATTCCTAAATGCTTGATTACAACCATAACTATATTTTCAATGTTCCCTTTTTTTTATTTGTCTATAATCATTTGTTTGCACACAGTTATCGTTTTACATATTACTATCCAATATTAATAATTTTCAAAGAGATTTATTTGACCCATAACAGGTACTACTGCTCCAAATCAGAGTGGACCTGAGAGTAATGACAATGAAGAGGTACTCTACACTCCCTCGGAGCTCCAGAATGCAGTGGTATCAAATCCAAGAAACCCTTTTTTGGGGGGTGGGGGGAAGTTTTACCCAGCTGCAGAGGATACAGTCATCATATTTTAAACCTTGCTGACAGGGTGGACAAAGATTTCCAATAGTATTCTTAGTACATTTCAACATTGTAGAAATTCTATGGTATTTTGGACAAAGAAACTTTTTATTAATGTTAATCAAACATTTTTTTCTATTTTGTTTATAATTTGGGTTATAATCTTTCAAGCAAAATCAAGAAGAAAAAAGATTGATTTTTTTTTTTTTTTTTCAAATTTCAAAATTCTGCATAAACTAAACCAGTTTTCTTTTTCTTAGGTCTTTTTTTTTCTTTTTTTTTTTTTTCAAGTTAATAATGAGTGCTATGTAATTATTTTACATCTCCAGCTTGAAGAGCTACATATGAATCTAATTAGTAATGATTAATTAAATGTGAACAATAGTTTAGTAAGACAATTAATCAATTATTTTTTCTTTAGAAGTTTTTTTTTGTTTTTTTTTGGGGGGTCAATCAAAAATTTACAACAAACCTATTGCTATCAACACTAATTGTTAATTTCTCTGAATGTTTGAGATGAGGCTTGAAGATTAGTATTATCTGCATTATTCGGACTATTGTCCCCATCTTCATTGTTCTTTGTACAACGTTTCGGCTGATATGCCCTCTGGCCTTCTTTTAGGTATTTCTTGTCGGACTCGGGAACCTTCCTTTCGAACTCGGGAACTTTCTTGTGTGATGGCTCCCGATTATGACAAGAAAGTTCCCAAGTTCAAAAAGAAGGTTCCCGAGTCCAACAAGAAATACCTGAAGAAGGCCGGAGGGCATATCGGCCGAAACGTTGTACAAATAACAATGATGGGGACAATAGTCCGAATAACGCAGATAATACTAATTGTTAACATAAAATATACATGCATATAAAAGAGATTTGCCAATTATAACTTTGAGATTATAAATATCTCATGAAGTCAATATTCTATGAAAGTTTTTAGAGGAGTTTTGTTGAGAAATATTTCATGTGAATGCAAGAATCCTAGTGAGAGATTTATGTTTACATTTTTGTTTTGGTATGAATTGTTCATAAAAAAAGTCATATCTAGCTTATGATCAGTAATTGGAGGTTTATTAATTTTGTTTATGAACTTTTTAAAGAACAAATCTTTTATCATAAATTTAGAAAAATAAATGTTAAACTAACTTACAAACATTTTAATGCAAGATGGAAAAAAAGATTTTAAAAGTCAATGAAATTCTGAATGTGTACTCTTATAATTATAAGAAGTAATGTACACTCATGTGTTTTGCAGGCTGTATGAATATAAATTTAAAATTATTAATCCCGTAGGATGTGGCATAATTGCTTATCAGATAAGTATACACCAGTAGTAAAAAATATACATACATACAAAAGTATATATATATATATATATATATATCCACCATCCTTTATGTATGCAAGGCTTCATAGTCATACATGTTCTAGCCAAAAATGCCAGAAAATGATATTTTGATATTATGCAGACCACCCAGATATTACACCCTGATTCTGTGTAGAGAACAACACTTTGATACTAAGCAGAGTATGCACAAGTACTGATCCATACATAAATAATCCTGTCATTTTTTTATGTAGGCTATATAAAACAATACTTATATTAACAGTGCCTTTGATTTTTATATAGTGATATTGAATTTGATTGGCTGATTCAATCACAATCAATTACAATTCTAAAATAGCAATGGAACAAAAAGTT
>CM042138.1:83325607-83430607 GCA_023376005.1 Doryteuthis pealeii | reverse complement strand
TTTCACAGACTCTTTAATAGATTCAAAGTAAAAAGGGTAAATAGAAGTGCCTATAAGCAGATACATTTAAAGCTACTAACAAATCCTTCAAGAATAAACAAAACAGGAAGTTTGAAGTCTGATCTCAGTCTTTATCACTAAGGAACTTTGATAAAAATGTCTATTATTTCCTGCATTTACTTGAAGAACAGATGCACTGGTTTTCTTCATACAGACTTTCTTGAATATCTCAAATGCCTACACATATCTCTATCTACTCTGCATCTAAACTGAAACCTTTGACTTCTACAATAAAAATGCATCAACAAACTACATTGTCAGAACTCCTACTTAACTAATGTATTTCTTGAAAGAAACTTCAGCTAAAATAACATTTATTGAATGTATTACCCATAAAAATCTTGCAGCTAACTAAACCTTCCTTCCCTCTTTATTTTTATCATATATACATGAGAATTGTAATATATCCTTTTAATAAAAGTAGTTTATTTGTATTAAGGTTTGCTTTGCTTTACGGCATATCAACCTCAGTGGGTCATTTAATGCCAACAAAGTTTTGAAATAAATTCATTCTTAATGGATACTCAATTTTTTATAAACACATTTTACTATTTAACCCATAGATAGGACCCTAACAAGTACTACTGCTCCGGGTCAGAGTGGTCCAAGGGGCAATGGTGATGAAGGGGTGCTTCATTCTCCATTCTCCAGAACTGGAACCTCACCATCAGATAGAGTTTAACATTATTCTCAGGACATGAAGACCCTCAGTCACTGCCTTCTGGCACATATATGATAAAAAGATTTGGAGCTTGCCATAAGGGAAATAGGGTTGTGGCAATCATATAGGTGCTAGGGATTGACATGACTTTTACTATGATGTGACCAGCTGATTGACCTTTGTATTAAGATTATCACAGATGATTTGCATGTCTTAAAATTTACAGTATATCCAAAATAAGGTTAAAGAGCCCAGTCTGCCCTACTATTTACCCATAGCTGGAGGAGAGTAACTTATATATATTAGTTTGCTATATTTATAAGTAAAGAGTGCTCAATATCATTAATAGGGCATGTATATTTAAGTTAGGGTAATGAAGACAAAGTCAACAGTGCTTGGTTACTGTCAGTTTCTCACCTATGCGATTTTCAAACAAAGTGCTTGTTTTTGAAAATTGATTTTATGTCTTCACTACCCTAACTTGTGTGTGTTGTATAATATAATATTGTACAATATAATGACAGTTCTATCTCATATTGAGCACTCTAAAAAAAAAAAATGCACATGAAAAATAAAATCATTAAATAAATATACTATTTTCATTTTTATTTTTTGCCATCTTATGCATTTTTTTAAGAGTGCTCAATATGAGATAGAGCTGTAATTATATTGTGTTGTATAACACAATGTGTGTGTGTGTGTTCACATTATTCCAGTTTGAATATTATATATTATTCAATTTTTTTTTTTCATTAACTATTAGATATTTATTATGGCTGTAGAATACTAAGTCCAATTACCGTCGAATTGGCAAGACGAAACGGCAAACAGTCGTAACTGAATACGATTCTGAGATGCCGTAATGACCACTGAAAAGTGGCAGGATTTATAGAGCCTCAGAGGACCCTACAAACCAAGCAGCCAATCAGGACTCAGGGAATGGACTCCTCCAAATGCATGGGTGGACTGTCCTGAATTCCCATAAATAACAGTTCTCTTGACACTGGTGCAGTTAGGCTTGGCCAGTCACATTGCTCAAACCAATTGTTGACTGTCTAACTGACTTACTTCAATAATGGCAAGTTAATATGGTATATAAAAAAAGTAAGAGTTTTTTTGTTTTTTTTTGTGGTATCAACAAATATGATAACAAGGTTCACCAAGCTGTCCAATAGGATAGGGGCTTCAGAACTTTAAAAACAGTTCTATTACTTTAGCTGGCTTTGCTCAATCGGTAGAGCACCCAGCCAGGAATCACAAGCTTCTGTATTCAATACCGGTCCCCATAAACTCAGCGTATGAGTGACACAGATTGGGTGATCTGATCTGTGCAGTAAAGTGAGGAAGTTGACAATCTCCCTGGTCTAGCACTAACGAAAAGGGGGATAGACTCCCTCGCTGTCCGGCTGATACCAACAATAGGTCACTCCGACAATTTTACTTTAGCAATAGCTGCAAGTGTGCAGTAGAAAATAAGTACTCTTGTTTGAGAGGAGATTTTAGTATTGCCAGGAAACTAATAATTATATGACTAATTAATAATGAGGTGACATTCTTCTCCACCTGAAAGATAAGAACATTTACTGTTTTTAGAACAAATCTATAAAATACGGTAATTTATGAGGAAGTGCGTCCCAGTCTCCTGCCTCAGAAATTGCTACCCGGTGACTACTAAAATAACATCCCCAGCTATGTTGTCTCGGCGGTGTTACTTGAAAGAAAACAACCAACTTAGGGCGTTAAATGTATTTTAGAGGGGGGGGTCTCTTTTTTGATATGAACAAATGGAGATGGGTGGATAGATATAAACAAAGTAAAAAATTAACAAATTGAGGTAGATAGATAGATAGATAGATAGATAGATAGATATCCATCTTCATATCTAAACAAAAATTACGACAAATTTCTATAAATAAACAAAAATTACGACAAATTTCTATAAATAATTTTCTAAACAAATTACGATAAATAAATAAGAATTACCACAAAGAAAAAGAGGCCTCCCCCACCCTCTAAAATACATTTAACGCCCTAAGTTGGTTGTTTTCTTTCAAGTAACACCACCGAGACAACATAGCTGGGGACATTATCTTAATAATCACCGGGTAGCAATTTCTGAGGCAGGAGACCAGGACGAACTTCCTCATAAATTACCAAAAATACTTGTACCCTTTCTACTTTTTCTGATCAAAACTTAAGTTTCTACTACTGTGAACTGTAATAATACATGGGATATCAATGCCACTTATTTCTATCAAAGATCTAGAAGATACAAAATAAAAAAAGGCAAGTATAGGTTATATCTTAAAAGCTTAACTACAAATATAGGTGCCAGGGCTTGACATGCCTAGCCAATTGATCAGAGGGCCTCTCCGACTGCCCGTCTAGCCTAAGTAAGGGTCTAAGTGATTCCATCACTAAGTATCACGGGTCGCCACCCGCGGCCAACAGGTGGCCCCATTGAGGGATTCTTACCCATCTGCAGAGGCGCAGTCGGTGTATTATAAAGCCCCAGCCGACAGGGCTCCCAGATGAGAAGAAGAGAATGCAGAAGTAGATTGTCTTTCTCTAATAGCCAACTTCATTTATGTGATTTTTAAGAAAAGAGTGAGAGAGAAAAAGAAATCCTCTCTAAGAACCCAGTACATTTTTATGTGATTTGAAAGAGAAATTAGATTTTCTTAAAATAACTTCCATATATTCAATTTTGAAAACAAAGAGAGAGAAAGAGATTTAATTTTCCCAAAGAAATCTACCCCCCCAAAAAAAAAACATTCATTCTTCATTTCTATCTTGGTAAATACAGCTTTAAACTTTTAATTTTGACACACCTTGTATTCTGAAAAAAATTAATGAATGGAACTTTTTTGTTTTCAGAATACAAGGTGTGTCAAAAAGTACAAAAATATTGATACTTTTTTGACACACCTTGTATATGAATTAAGCAAAAATAGTCTGATTTATTTATCTTTATTGTTTAATTACATTATGCCATTGGCACATAAGAAAGCTTTTTACTTATGCAATAAATAATACATTTAAAGTTGTTTTAAAAATCTTAAATCAACAAGTAAAAATGATCTGATGAAAAGTAGTTTCATAATAGCTCAAATGAACTACAAAAACAAATTTCATACTTTTTGCTTAAAATATATTTAAATTTTTTTCTTTTTTATGGACAGTAAGGGTGTTTTTACCTGTCAAGTATGAGCCAAAGATCATAGCTGAGCCTTGATACGATGTTTATTTTAATTCTGTGTTGACAGACATATAATGTGAATGCATAAAATACAAAAGAAAAAACAAAAATCAAGTGTATAAAACAAGAGAATCTGCAGGACATATTTACAAAGACCAACCAGAAAGTTTCAAGTGAAGTTCAGTTTAACATTCAACCTCCAATGACGGTGGCTGCTGTTTCTCTTCCTGTACCTGTCATCCACATACCCAGGTACTGAATTGCCTTCACATCAAGATTAAAGGATTAATATTGAGTAAACAGACCTTCTTTTTGATGGGGATTAATTTGTATATGTTAAAAACAGTTTTGTTCTTTAGTTTTCATCATATATTTTATATTCTATATTTTAAGAATTTTATGTGGATCAATAAAAAAATTTTTAAATCTTGCTTTAACTCTTTGCCGACTTTAAATTACTTACAGCAGCTCTCCCACCACAGCAAGCAAAGTACAAAAACTGATGGTTAGTTCATTACAATTGAGCAAAAGGACTCAGATTACAATAATAATTGGACTTTATTTTAATAGAAAAATGAATTTGGTAGGCAAAGAGTTAAAATAATAATTTCTGTTAGAGATTGTGTGTTTTTCTGTCTATATTACGACTCAAGTCATAATTGATATCACATTCTCAAACATTATTAATACTGACATACTAATAACATACAACAAAATAAGTTTACAGTGTGAACGGGAAGGTTAATTTGCATATTGATATTAAAATTTGATTTTAATAAATATATGCTTAGTATTATTGATAACTGTTTGGTTTTATTTTAATGAAATAAGCAAAAATCTCTTCAATGAATCTTAAATGAAATCCATCAACAAGAAAAAATAACTGTAGAAAAATAACAATGAAAGAGTTTCAGTTGTTCTAATTATAATCTTTTTAACTGCATTCTTATTTAGTTTATTAGTTAAAACTTAAATACTTGCACCCGGAGGGTGCATATATTTGCTAGTATTAAATAAATGATTAAAAGCAAAGATTAGAATTATATCTTAAATAAGTATATATTATACATTTGTGCAGAAAACCAGGAAATATGGAAATCTGGGTATTTAAGAAGGCCTTGCCTTTGGCCCCAAGGTTGCTAGATAAATGGTCATGTATATATTTACCCAACCTCTCTGCAATGGACAGGATATGACACAAGGTAAACTTTTGAATTTAGAGTTTTCCTTTTCTAGGCTGGTTGCCTATCTGGTATTTACCCATAGTTGCAAAGAGTGAGAACAGATGAATTCATGACTTTGCTAAGGGCATTAGTGCAAAGTGAAATGTTCAGGATTTGAACTAAAGTCACTAATTCTATTTCCACAAAGATAAGTATAACGCTAAGTGTAACGCCTGATAAATGGTTATGTACTTGTAATAGCCAAATTTTAGTTGTACTAATTTCAGAGTGATAATTGATTATCTTATTTTTACTATTAACTATTAATTGAATTGATAAAAATCTAAAGTCACTTTTAGGGGTTATTTCCTATAAGTCTAACATAAACAAAGGGGAACCACTCTTGACTGATAAATTATTTATTCATTTTCCCATTAACTCTTAAAATCATGTTAAGAATTTTCTAAGTCCAGATCCCAATTCCTATAACCATTTATCAAAAATGGGTAAAAATGACATTTTCATTAAAGTTACCTGTTATTTCCCTTAAATTAAAGACTTCTAAATATGTTTAATATTATATTTGAATAAAGGCTATCATCTGGGGTAGATTAGGAAAATGAATGTGACTTCTGGACGGGTGGAATGAGGTGGTACAGGATGTTAAGAGTTTTTAAACTAACCCTAAACCCTAACCCCATCTTCTTTTTTCCTAGTAGATCAATAAATAAATAATTTATCAGTCAAAAGTGGTTCCCCTTTGTTTATGTTGGACTTATAGGAAATAACCCATTTTTCTGTTGTAACTGCTAATATGAAGGAATAAAATTATTTCATTGGAGACAAGAATCTTGAGCACCATTTCATCCTATCTAGAGTAATACTGGTCATCTTGTTGGTCTATGTTATTCATTGCTTTTTTTTTTTTTTTTTTTCTATTTTTCTTAATTTACTCCCCAAAATAAAATAAGCAAAAGGAAAAAAAAGTAAAGTTTAAAGAGAAAAAAAAAACTATGAACAGCTATTTGCAAGAAAAAATATATAAAAGAAAAAAACCTGCACAAAATGAGGTTAAGGTGTTGGCAAACATAGATCAAAAGAAACAGTTTGATGAAGTAGGTTTTTTAAAAAAAAAGCACAAATTGATAAAAAGAAAAAAAAATACTAAAGTGTATTGCAAAAAAAAAAGCAGAGATATTTTTTCAAAAAACGTTTGTTCAGTGGTCATGTAATTAAAACACAAAATAAGACCAAAAATTCAAACAAAAAAGTAAATGCTTGAAATTATACACGGATTTACTTTGACTAGTGTCTTCATATTAGTTGTTACAGTCACAAGATTTTGACCTTCTGCAGGTACCTGTCATAGTCAGTAACCTTCTGAGAATTTTAAACTGAACCCTTTATTCAATTCATAGGGGTAGATTGTTCTCATTCTGACGTCCATGCTTGTGGATATTTCAAATCAGTTAATTCTCCAGAGAAATTATTTTGTCAACTTACTTGAAAGTTTAAAATAATATTAATCCAGAAAATAACCCCCATACAAATCAAACAATTGCTTTTAATAAAGATTCCAATTAAATACATCCAAGAAAATACTGTAATAATTGATCGATTGATTTTAATGGCATGTCAACCTGTCTAGGGTTTTATGCCTAGAGGTTAGGGAAATGGCATTCATTGTACATTTAAATTTTTTTGTGTAGTTGTTTCTTATGTGGTATCAAGTATTCCTATCTAATACAAATAATTTGCATACACTTGTATGGCTTCAAGTACCCCTATATATATATATAATACAGAATAAATAATAATACATTATTATAATACTAATAATTTATACACAATAATATACTTTCAAGTAATTATTTCTATTTGATAATAATAATCATTTGTTTGTAGACAATTATGTGGTTTCAAGTAATTAATAATAATCATTAGTGAATAATTATAGATTCTAGTAAATATTCTTAATACAAATAATTTAGATATATGGTATCAAGTATTCCTATCTAATATTAATTTTCAAAGAAATCTATTTGACCCAAAATATGGGATCCTAACAGGTATTACCACGTATCCATTAGAGTGGACCTGGGAGTAATGTCAATGAATGGGTACTCCACACTCTATATTCTGAGATTAATATAATCTTATATTAATATTAATCTATTTCATTGTGCTAAGTATCTTGTTATAATTGGTTTAAACAACCACATTCCAAACAATCTTTATTAAAATATATTTTTTCATGGATACTACCAGTTGTGATTTTATACATAAACACATATCACAAACATTATTAAATCCAAAAGAACATCAGTGATTTAGCTAACAAAATGCTGACCATGAACTCCTAACTCAATTGCTACATTCACAGTGTGATGTGAGTGTATGAGAAGGCCGGGGGGGGGGGGTCACACATGTAAGTGCATGATTAAAACAGCTGGTCTGCCTCCAAAAAGTCTGAGCTTGTCATTTCAAGGACCAAAGTTGGAAAAGCTTACTCTCAGAAATTAGCAGGCAGGGGAACCCGAGATACATACATTGTAAATTGGAACCATGGATTGGTAACACAAAAAGACTATAAAACTTCCAGTTCTTTATATATATATATATATATATATAAGTCGTCGGGGCGGCCTAAAGTCAGTATCAGCCAGTCAGCGAGGGTGTCTATCCCCTTTTCAATAGCGCTAGACCAAGAAGATTGTTTTGGTGTCTGAGGTGGAGCGCCACACCTACCATCAGCTCCTTACTTTACCGCACAGATCCCCATGCTACTCATACGCTGAGTTGGCAAGGACCGGTATCGAACAAGGAACCTTGTGGTTTCTAGCCAAACGCTCTACTGACTGAGGTAACCCAGCCCCTATATATATATATATATATATATATATATAATAACAATTCACAGTTAACTAATGAAAAGAACATTCTTTTTCCTATTTTTAGATGTTGACAGTACTAGCTACTTCATATAAAATATTGTTATATGAATACAAATAGAAATCTGTTCCTAATGAAATGAAAACTAATTTGCTATATCAAAAACTGTCACCAGTTGAATTAAGAACCATACAAGCAAATCTACTCTCACCCAACCTAGGAAACCTAATGTAGTGCAATGGTTCACAAGCTAGACTAACAAACCAATATTAGTGAGCTTGATTTTCACTGGGCATACCATACTTCTGGCCTTGAGCTAAATTGAACTTCGTAAATAACTACTCAAGTCTAGCTTATCTTTCAAGCAGTGTTTCTAGAACAACAGGGACATTCAAAAATATTAAATTTATACTTCATTACTGAATCATAAAGAATATATCGAAATTGTAATATTGAATAATATAAGACTATATGATAAACAATAATCAAAATAACCAGTCATATTTGAAGAAAAAAGGAGACTAGTAGCCAAAATATAGTCAACTACAGCTAAATTTGCAAACCAATTACAACAAACAAGAAAACAAAAAAACTTAAGGTCTTTTTCTTAGCTATTAAAGACTGGGACATTTTTTCATAACTGTAAACTAACTTATCAGACACTCCAAGACAATCATTGTTTTCATTACTATTCAATTCCCTGCCAGAGTAAGAATATTTTTTTTTTTTTTTTTTATCTATATGTATTACAAGGTGCTTAGTGACTTTAATAGATTCATTCTTTTAGACTTGCCAGCCGGCCAATGCCGGGGGTCCAGTGGCTTCGGCCCTGGATCTTAGAGTAAATTAATATCGTTGATCCCAGAGGGCCATCCCCCCAGGCAACACCTGCCCCCTTGATTTAAAGGGGCAGGGCTGGGTTTATTGCCCAATGCCTGAGGCACCCCCCTTGAGGGGGAATGCCGACAGGATGAACGTATTTTTTGCACCCGCCACACCATGAGCTTTGGTTTGTGGGTGGTCCCACATTAATAGGGCCTTATGTCTAACCCGTACACGTGGGGTACGTGATAAATAACTTGCCAGGTCCATCAAGCTTCACCAGAACCCTGTCAGCCATAAATTTCAAAAACTTGGCATTTGACAGGAGGAACTCAAAAGTTGATATTATATTGCCTCCAGGTTTGAATTGACTTGTCTTAGACTGGTTGCCAACTAAGGCCAGAGATCCCAGTCTGCTCTGCTATTTTACCCATAGGTGGATAGAGAAGAAATTGATTCATGCCCCCCCTCCCAAGAGTATTAATACAAAGCAGGCACAAACTGTCTCAGCTGGAACTCAAACTTTTCTTACAGATTCCATTTTCTTCACTTTTTACCTAAACATCTATTTTTTTTATGAATAAACAGACCCTCTTTTTGATGGGGGTTAATTTGTATATGTTAAAAACAGTTTTGTTCTTTAGTTTTCATCATATATTCTATATTTTATGAATTTTTAAATGGGTCAATAAAAATCAGAAACATCTTGTTTTAAATTGTAATTCCTATATGTTAAATATAACTTTAGTCTTTGCTTTTAGTTATTTATTTTTATATTTTAATAACATTTTTCAATTTGGCCATAATCTTCAAGCACACAAAACTTCAGCATAGTAATATAAGTACACACCATAAGAGGAACAATACTTTTAATTGAATTATATTTCTCATAACACCAAGATGCAAACTTTCTACATAGACAATTATAATCCTCGTAGTGCTATATTGTTAACATGCTATTTTCATAACAGAAATAAATATTCATAGTTTTGCAGTAATTTATAGTATCACTATAAATAATCTGACAATGAGTTAAAGCTTTTCAGGTGATAATAAAAGAGTTAACTGCTTAATTGTGAGTTTCCCCAAACAACTTCATTCAAAACAAAGAACACTTTAAAAACAAAAAGAGTGATTTTACAATTGTAATCTGTCACAGTTAATTAAGAAAACAATTAAGTACTTTATATACTTTTCTACTATACAATACATCTAGGTTAAATGAAAATATCTTGAAGGTCTAGCCAACTAGTTCTAAGTCAAATCTAAACCAACAATTTACAAAGAAATTGTTGAATGTGTTTTGACCTTTCAACAGAAGTTCTAGAAACCTATCATCATATTAAGAAATTCTAAAGTTTTATATTCCGTAATGATTTCTAAATGATTATTAAACAAAAAAAAGCTTACATTTATTTCTATTATTATATTTACATTGTAATTCTTATTAGTTTATCTAGTGAAAATTTTATTTTAAAATAAGAACTTTTAATACCAAATTACTATTTAATTATATGTAGAAAAATAAAATTATCAAATTGTATATCATCACATTCCTCCTAAGTGAGACTGGAATCCTAACATTATTTGGAAATTAATGGATTGTTCAAGACATTATGAGCAAAATAATTAACATAAAATAAATTGTACTCAATTTAAATAGAATTCAGAAGTAGAATTCAATATTCATTTGTCTGTATACAAATAAACTTTATGAAAATTTTCATATAAATTCTCTCTTATGTTTTACTCAAAGAACTCCAAGCAAAATCTTTATATTCCTTTTATGGTATAACATTTTAAACAAAAACTTACCAGAGTCCATTGTGGATTAATATGCTTAGCTTTCCTGGCATCATCCAAACTTTCAGCATATTTATGCAATTGGGCATAGGAGGCCGCTCGATTGGTGTAAAGAATGTGATTGTGTGGGCTAAGAGCAATAGCTTCTGTGTACAATTGAACAGCTTGGTTATAGTCTCCTTTTGAAAATGCATCATTGCTTTCTTGTGCCAATTGACTGAGTGCACTTTTATTATTACCAGATATATTATGGATATCATAATTCTCCACCTGAAAATTAAATGACAAAAAAAAAATTAATTAAGTTAAAAAAGTTAATAAAAAAAAAGACAATTATAAACTGTTTTTTTTTTCTTTTTAAACATTTATCATTTAATAACATCCCAAAGTAAAAAATTCTCTAAATTTTACAATCTATAATTATTCAAAAAAGTTCTATTTTATTTTTAAATCATAGGAAAATCTTATGATAGAAAACAGTTTTGAAGTTGTTGGTTGTTGTTTTGTTCAACATCTATGATAAAAACACAACAGAAAAATTACCTAAAATTATGATGAGTATCCACACAATTTTTGACTCACTCATAATCTTAAAAATTAACTTAAAATTATTATACAAGGTGTGTCAAAAAGTATCAAGATTTTTTGGTACTTTTTTTTACACACCTTGTATTCTGAAAAAATGAATAACGTTCCATTCATTAATTTTTTTTCCCAGAATACAAGGTGTGTTAAAAAGTACCAAGTTTAAAGCTGTATTTACCAAGATAGAAATAAAGAATGAATTGAACGTTGTTTTTTTTTGGTTTGGAGTCAAAAAGTACAAAAAAATCTCAATACTTTTTTGACACCTTGTACATGAAAGCAACAAATTGAAAAACTTATATGAAAGTTTAGAAGATTAATACTATCCATCATTACAAACAGATAATAAAAAGTATAAAATGTTGGTTTGACTATCATAAAAATCTGAGGAAAGCATGAGAATAACAAACAAAATTCTATGGGAATAAATGTCAACAATAAACAAAAAATTTTCAAGTAAATAAAGCATTATTTAAAATACTACATTTCATGATGATAAAATTTAGACAGCCAATTTGAGAAGTTCTTACACAAAAAGAAATTTGTTGATATCTTTTTTCAGGATAGAAGAAAGTATTCCCAGGCATATGGTGACAGGAATACCTGAATGCTTTTAAAGACACTTATAGTTATAAGATAACTTTGTCTCACAACAAAGTTTTACAAGACAATTTGGCCAACTGATACTTCAAATAAAAAATGTCACCAAGTTCTCAGATTTCCTAAATTCTAACATGTGACAGCTACAATTGGAACAAACATGTGGAGACAGAAAAGCAAACAAAATTCAATAAAAGCACAGAACATTTCTAAAAGAAGCCTTTGTCTATATCTTGTGGGCGGTGGAATGACTTGTAGCTATTGTTATTTAAACAGTAAAACATCAGATTTGCCATTTTTAGAATGTTTTTAGATGTAAATACAAAAAGGGGAACTGATCAAAATAACTTTGTGCAAAGTCATTATCTGATTTCAAAAACTAGTAAAAAAGTAAATAACATATCAAAGTTTTAAAAATTATCTGTATATCAATACCATTATAACTACCTACATACCTTCATCTTCAAGACTTGGTGTAAGTCACATTAGTGGAAGGCATAGATACATTAAGCTAAGTTAAAGTTAATTCCCCAACACCTATGCACATATCCTTTTTTTACTACACAGGTCAGCAGATGAAATAGGTTATTAAATTTATTTGTAGACAGCAGCTCTCCCAGTTATATTTTGCTATATGTGTGTGTGTGTGTGTGTATCCAGAGTGGACCGACCAGCAAAGACCTACATTGATCAGCTCTGTGCAGATACTGGATGTTGTGATAAGGACTTGCCAGGAACAATGTCTGATAGGGACGGGTGGCAAAAGAGAGTCATGGGAATCTGTGCTGTCAGATCAATGTGATGACATATACCTAATACTGTATATCATTTGTATATGCTAATGTGGAATTTTCATGAGTTCAGCAACATTTTATTCAAGTGAAGTGATAAAATTTATAAATCTATATTTTAGCTCATAAAAGTGTACTTGATAAATTATTCACTTTTGACTTTTTTTTTATTGTAACCCTCAGACTTATTCTAGTTTTTAATAAGCAATATAAATAAAAAAATTCTTTAAAAAAAATAAAAAATAAAAATAAACGAATAAAAAATAAGCCTATAGTGAGATTTGCATTTATATTCCTTTTCCTTCATAATCATATATTTATAAAACCTCCATTAACTGTTTTTATCTAAAGTTGATGCCAAATTATTTTTTCAAACTATCAAAAATTGTTCTAAGCTTTTTCATAAACTTCCATTTTAAGCCAATAAAAATAGTCAAAAAGAATTTGAAAAATCACAAAGATATTCCCCACCTCCAACCATCTATAATTTACACTTAGAAACTCAAGCAAATAAACAAATCAGAATGAATAGAACTTTCAAATTATGTTCACATTTTTCATCCGTAATATAGTCAAATATTTCAAGGTTAACAATCTAATCAAAAGAAAAACCAGATCAAAACAAAAAAATTAACTGTAAAAATAGGTACACAAAGTTCCCAATGACCTGATGAATATTCAGTTTTTGAGTTTTATTCTTAATTTAGTACAAATTACATGAAGAAACCAGATAGATGAATATTACAAAATCTGAAGTTCCATTCCAAATGACACATTTCTGGTGGATCAATAAGTTTACTCAATAGGGAAAATTTTGATTTTATATTAGAGCAAAGACTCAAGTATTCAGATTAGAATCCGTAAACCCTTCTCTAATCATGATGTAAATATCAACATAAGTATCACAGTGAAAAGAGGACAGCATTACATTCATGAAGTTTATATTACCATTTGAAATATTAGCAAAAATAAAATTTACAACAAATGAAATTTGAACAGTATTATTTAAAGCAAAAAATCCGAACAGATAGATTAAAATTTGCATGTTTTAGCAATATATTTATCTAATACTTAAAAAAAGAAACTACACAAGTAGTGTCTTGTTCCACCATTAATAATTACAATGTATAATTGGCCACTAAAGTCTTCTTGGCTCAATACACTGACTTGTCAAAAGTTCAAATCAAACATCAGTTTTACACTTCATTTTTCATTATACAAGCTATTTTTATACATGAAAGTTATAAGCAAAGTACAAGGGCATATATTTATCCAACCCCTCCGCCACAAGCAGGATGTGGCACAGGGTCAATTTTCTTTAAATGAAGTACAACTGGTTTGAATTCAGAGTTTTCCTTCTTGATTGGTTGCCTTACTAGCTCAGTCGGTAGAGCGTTCGGCTAGAAACCACAAGTTTCCTAGTTCGATACCGGTCCTTGCCAACTCAGCGTACGAGTAGCCCAGGGATCTGTGCGGTAAAGTAAGGAGCTGATGGTAGGTGTGGCGCTCCACCTCAGACGCCAAAACAATCTTCTTGGTCTAGCGCTATTGAAAAGGGGGATAGACTCCCTCGCTGACTGGCTGATACAGACTTTAGGCCGCCCCGATGACTTTTTACTTACTAATATTAAAACCCAGTCTGCCCTATCATTTACCCACAGCTGGGAGGAGAACAGATTAATTCCTATCTCAAGGATATTAGCAGAGTATGGAACACAAATAGCCTTGTCTAAGATTTGAACTCTGGTCATAGATTCCATTTTCTCCAATGATAACCATTACACTAAGTGCACCTCTAAAGTACAAGGGTGGAACAATGTTCATGGCAGTTTTAATAATTGAATTTTGATTTAAAATTTTCATTATATGATGTTCAATCTATGTGCTTAATGAAGAAACTTTAGGTGAAGTGCATTGTCAAGGAAGACAATTCTGTTAAAAAATGAATATGTATTGTAAAAAAAATAAATGCTTTTTTAATCATAAGGCTATATATTTACTGATCTGTCTATGTATTCTTTCAAAGATTTATTATGAAAAATAATTATAATAATAATAATGAAATTTATTGTGTACAGTGCTCAGGTGCACCACAACTCAATGTATTATACATGAGAACTATAATTAACTTTTTTCTGGCCATATGCCATCATATTTAAGACAGGATGACTAAAAGTAAGCAGAGATGCTGATAGGTATGCGTCCTGCGTCCCTGACGCACAAAAATGTAAAAGGATGCAGTAAAATTGTTTCCATGGATCCCAGTGCTTTTCGTTTTTCTTCCCTCACTATTTCAAGCTAACCGTAAATACACTGGAATGTGTGTTTGTTTATAATTTTGTTTCTCCTAATGTGAGTTTATATTTTCACCACAAGCTTGTTTGATTTTTGTGTGAAAATGTCCATGTGTTTACTCTAAATACTGTGGAGAAATGTAGACAAACACAGGATGTTACAATGGATGAAAGTTTATTACTAGTGATAATAATAATAATAATAATAATAATAATGAAATTTATTGTGTACAGTGCTCAGGTGCACCACAACTCATCAAAGTCTTATGTCAAGTACACAGAATAATGTATTAGTGTCAGGAACATGAACAGTTTACAGTAGTAATATGCATGTGCGTGTGTGCATATTTAGTGTCGGCGGACTACAGGAAGCATGGAGGCTTTGAAAGATTCAGTGCTTCGGCAGCCTACAACAGACGCGGGCAGTTTATTCCATGTCTCCGCAATTTATATAATCTTATTATAATGGAGATTATAAGGTCTGTAACCAAAACTAAGTCACCATTGATGTCACAATTCCCTGAGTTATTTATGTTATCTTCTCAATGATTATTAAAAAAATTTTTAACTAATCTAATTAGTATCTTATTAATGATGTGTCAATTAAAGTCTAACTGAGTTAGATTTACCTCAAAACAGCTGATGTTATTAGTGCGTTTAAAAACCTGTAATGTCTTATATATCACTAGGAAATAAAGGTTTACATATTATATGATGTGGTTAATTTGCATACTGGTTTTAACAAATAGTTACTTGGTGCTATTGATCAATAATATCATTGTTTTATTCTCCAACGTATTAAAATCAATCCTAGGAATGATTTTATATTGAAACCAATTAGAATAAGTGTAATCTTTTTATATGCATTTTTATTTAATTTTGTTAGTTTTTCTCATTTAATATATTTTATTACATTAAAACTTAAATACTTACGCCCGGAGGGTGCATATTCTATCTAGTTTATATAATTTAAACTAGACATTTTGGGGTTGGAGGAGACATTATTTTCAATATTAAATACATTTGAACAAGTGAGCATAATGGTAAAAACAACAAAGTGTAGCTTTCTAAAGTCTAAAGTTTCACAACGAGGAGACAGATTGACAAAATTTATAGCTATACACTCTTAACAAAAACATTCCATTTGTAACAGTTTCATTCTTGTACAACAATATATCCAAATAGAAATAACTAAAATGATCTTTCTGTATATTTCATACCCATTGAACAATAAGTTGATGTTTTCCTCACATTTGACAAAGTTTTTATCATTCCAATTAACAGAACATTTTACAATGTGTTTATAAAAAAAATAAAACTCAACAATTTCAATATAGTTCTATCATTGCTGCTAATATCATCAGCAAAAATAATTTGATTTGATTTGGTTTGTTTTACGGCATATCAACCTCAGTGGGTCATTTAATGCCGATAAAGTTTTGAAATAAATCAATTCTTAATGCATAATACAATTTTTTTATAAACACATTTTTCTATTTAACCCATAGATGGGACCCTAACAGGTACTACCACTCTGGATCAGAGGGACCAGGAGCAATGGTGATGAAGGGGTGCTCCACATTCCCCAAACCTCCAAAACTGGAACCTCACCATCAGATAGAGTTTAACGTCATTGCCAGGACATGTAGACCCGCAGCCACCGCCTTCTAGCATCCATATGATAAAAAGGGGTTGGGCTTGCCATAAGGCAATAGGGTTGGGAAAATCATATAGGTACTAGGGCTTGACGTGACCAACCAATTGATCGGAGGGGGCCTCTCCGACCGCCCGTCTAGCCCAAGATAGGGCCAAAGTGGAGTATTGCAAGTCATGAACTGCTTATCCACCTGGGCTCTATCCTTAAGCATCACGGGTCGCTACCCACGGCCAACAGGTGGCCCCATTGGGGGAGTCTTACCCCTCTGCAGAGGTGCAGTTGGTGCATTCTAACGCCCCAGCTGACAGGGCGGTCAGCAAAAATAAATCCCCGGAGTTGAACAAGATGCTTATAATCAAATTCAGTGTAAAATGTCACAAGACTAATACAACATATCATATAGATTCAACTTTGATTGATCGATTTTTAATGACATGCCAACATGTCTGGGGTTATTTGATGCCTAGAGATTAGGAAATCACATCCATTGTACATTCATATTTATATTATTTGTGATTGATTCTTAAAAGATTTTCTTTGCACACAATCCTATTGAATATGAATGATTTTAAAATAGATCTACTTGACTCATAGATGGGATCCGAACAAGTACTACCAGTCCAGGTCAGAGTGGACCTGAGAGTAATGGCAATGAAGGGGTACTCCACACTCTCCAGATCTCTTGAACTGGAGCTTCACCATAAGATGCAGTTTAGAGTCATACCCAAGACATTCCTTGAGAATACAGTCATTCAGTCAGTGTATTCTAAGCCCTGCCAACAGGACAGTTCATTTTAGAGGGAAAATATTTTACAGAAATACTTATAAAAATTTATAATAGATAAGATATAAAAAAGATAATTAACTTTGAATAAAAAATATCATCCTAACTGTTATGGTAATTTACCACGCACATATGAACTCTTCCAACTATAAATAGCAGCATGTTCTGCACTTAAACAAGAGTTAATATTTCAGCAGAAAGCTGATAAGACAGCCTCACGTGTAACCGATTCATTGGTATATATTTGTACTACTGTTCTTTGTTAATATATTTGTTTAACTCATTTCCTCTCTTGTGTCTTTATTCTGGCTCCTAACCAGGCCACAACACTAATATTTTAAATAATTCCGTGTATCAACAGTGAAATGTTACTCTACATCATATATATATATATGAGATTACAAACTACAGAGAGACTAATGAAAAAAACAAACTTTTATACTGAAGATCAACTTACCCACTCAGTTCTGACCTGTTCAGTGGAACACCAAGTGAGTGAGGTCACTCTCATAATAAAGGAGCTTGACTTCAGGGTGCCATCCCAACCAGGCAACATTTGTCCTCTCATCTAAAGGGTGGATCAGGTTTATTGCCTGAGGCACCTCCTACCAAAGGGGGGAATGCCAACAAAATCAAACTATTTTTTGGCACTAGCCTAAGTTATGATACATATGTGAAAGGGTCTCCACCTTAAAACTTGTCACATGCTACTCATAGCAAAGGTTTGGTTTATTTATCTATTTACATGCCAACTCTAAGAGTTTATTTAATGCTGAAATTTGATTAATTTGTAACGTTTGATTATAATGATAAATTTATATTTTCAATGTTCCTTTGCAAGATAAATACAGAACAAAATCAGATTAGATGGATGTGAATGGTGATAGAGGATAGAGATATATAGAGGGTGATTGAGGATTGAGGATAGAGTACAGAGGATAGAGATAGAAGATAGAGATAGATAGAGATGATAGAGATAGAGGACAGAGGATAGGATAGAGGATAGAGGATAGGGATAGAGATAGAGAGAGAGGGGAGAGAGAGAGAGAGGGGGAGAGATAGAGAGAGAGGGGGAGAGAGAGAGGGAGAGATAGGAGAGAAGAGAGAGAGAGAGGGGAGAGATAGAGAGGGGAGAGATAGAGAGAGAGGGGGAGAGATAGAGAGAGAGAGATAGAGATAGATAAGAAAAAAATAATTTGGGCTATTTTTTTTTCTTTTTAATAACAATGATGAGTTAACAAATTTAATTAAAAACAATTATCAACTACTTATATCCATGTTAGCTTTGTGTTTTTTCCAAATTTCACCACTTAAATCTTTGAAAAAAAAAAAAAAAAATAATTATATGTATAAAAGTCTCCTGTTTCTCACTCAGTATTTAAGTCCAAGGAGAAGCATACATCAAACTAAATCATCAGAAGAAAACTATAGAAAGCATTTACTTACTACTTGTCTATTATCAAGCAGAAACTTACATTTGGATTGAGCCAGGTCACCCCCGTTTTCAAACCTGCTAATCACTGACATATCCTTTTTCTCCTGGAAATGTTTTCTCACCAGGCTTATTATTACTAGAGTGTTTGTCCTACCTGTGCTTTTTGTTTCACTAACAAGTCCATTTATCTTCACAAAACCAGCCAGCCATTTTACAATGAAATCACTGCCATTCATCCTTTTATTTCTGTGTTATAAGTACCTTAAAATTATGTTCCAAATCCTGTTGTTCATGCTTCAAATTACAAGAGGCATCTCTCATTTATCAAAGTAAGTTACAACAGAAATTGGGTTCACAAAATAGACAAGTTTTATAGAAGTAGGAATTTTTAATTCCAATAAATCAATGACCAGAAAATATAAATAAAACCATAATAGAAAAAAGAAAAAGAGAACTATCTTTTACAGTATATTACTAACAAAGCTTTACATACAACGTAAAATAATGTAGGATAGCAATAAAAATATAACATTATATATATATATATATATATATATATATATATATATATTATAAGATGTAGTGTGTGTGTGTGAATATACATATATATATATATATATGTATATATACACACATACATACATACATACACACACACACACGCGCGCGCGCAATTTCATGTATAAAATAATAAAACAGAATAAAAACTATTGTTTTGGAAAAAATTATTATTTCATACTTAAAATATATTTTGATATTGCTCTGCATTTTAGTTCCTAGAGAACTACTAAAGATGTGTTTTAAGATACTTTTCGATTTAAATTTTAAATCACACACACACACATATATCTTATTATAATGGAGATTGTGGGTTTGTCTGTCTGTAACCGAAACTATATTACTATGCAAGTCACAATTCCTTTAGTTATTTACATCATATTCTCCATGATTTCATTTTTATTTAAACCTCAATTATTAATAAAATTGTTTTACATTACTTACACTGTTGACCATATCTACATACTAATAACATGCAATTGTATTTATATATACAACAAAATAGAGGTTTACAGTATGAATGGGAAGGCTAATTTGCATATTGATCTTAAAAAATTGATTTTAATAAATATATGCTTAGTATTATTGATTTCTAATTGTTTGGTTTTATCTTATTGAATATGAGAAAACATCTCTTCAATAAATCTTAAGAAATCCCTTAACAAGAAGAAATAACTGTAATATAATTCTTTACTTCCTATTTTAACTAAACAGTTTAATTAGGAAAATTTACCAATGAAAGACGGGAGTAACGGAAAATGATGGAAGAGTTAGTTTCAAAGTTGTTCTATTTTTCAATCATACCCCCTCTGTTCAAAATCTTTTTATCTACATTTTTATTCAGTTTCATTAGCCTTTCTAATTTAATATCATATTTTATTATAAAATTTAACTAAAATACTTGCACCCGGAGGGTGCATATATATGCTAGTATATATAAGTTTGTTAAAAAAAATAGAGACTAGCTTCATATTTTTCTTTTAAATTGAAACTCATCTCAATGAAATCTAAACTCTTAGATATGGTCACTTTATATATATATATATATATATATTTACCAACCCCTCCGCACGAGCAGGATGCGACACAAGGTCAATTTCTTAAGCGGAGTTCAGCAGGTTTGAATTCAGAGTTTTCCTTCTCCTAGACCGGTGGCCTAACCAAGGTTAAAGAGCCCAGTCTGCCCTACTATTTACCCATAGCTGGAGGGAGAGTAGGATTCATACCTTTCCCAAGGATATTAGCGCTAAATGAAATGCAATTACCACGTCCAGGATTTGAACTCTGGGTGACAAGTCCATTTCCCATGACTTTAACCATTACACCACGCACATGTCTCTGGTTTCAGTTTCTTAAAAGAACAGTAGTGATACTATTTAATCCATAGATGGGGGATGAGGTTTTGGTTTGGTTTGTTTTGTTTTATGACATATCAACCTCAGTGGGTCATTTAATGCCGATAAAGTTTTGAAATAAATCAATTCTTAATGGATAATACAATTTTTTTATAAATACATTTTTCTATTTAACCCATAGATGGGACCCTAACAGGTACTACCACTCCGGGTCAGAGTGGACCAGGGAGCAATGCTGATGAATGAATGGGGTGCTCCACATTCCCCAAACCTCCAGAACTGGAACCTCACCATCAGATAGAGTTTAACGTCATTCCCAGGACATGTAGACCCGCAGCCACTGCCTTCTAGCATCCATATGATAAAAAAAGGGGTTGGGGCTTGCCATAAGGGCAATAGGGTTGGAAAAATCATATAGGTACTAGGGCTTGACGTGACCAGTCGATTGATCGGAGGGGGCCTCTCTGACCACCCGTCTAGCCCAAGATAGGGCCAAAGTGGAGTATTGCATGTCATGAACTGCTTGCCATAAGGGCAATAGGGTTGGGAAAATCATCTCTGGTTTCAGTTTCTTAAAAGAACAGTAGTGATACTATTTAACCCATAGATGGGGGATGAGGAGGTTCATACCTTTCCCAAGAGAATTAATCTGAAAGTGAACATAATAGCTCAACTGAAGTTCGAATTTGCTCACAATTTCAATCCAGCACATTAGTCACTACACCATGGGACACCACCACACATGTCTCCATTTTTTTTTCATTATGTCAGATTTTCTTATGGTAGAAAATGCTAAAAAAAATATGCATTAAATTCTGCCAAAAACTGTGCCAAACTCATTCTAAAATCATTGAAATGTTAAAAGAAACCTATGGACATGTTGCAGTGAGTCATGGTAAGGTCTTTAACTGGCATTGCCACTTCTTCAAGGAAGGGAAGAACATTTTTCCTTTTCACCAACAGAAATGCTTAAAAAAAAGAGTTGAGAATGTGTTCAGTCTGATGAAGATTATCAGAGTTTTGTGGATGAGGTAGGTCATGTCAAACCCTTTTTACAGAAGATTTGAGGATGGTGAGGAAGCCTTGGTAAATTGAGGAAATGAAGTATTGGTTTGAGTCCACCTGGTGTTGTTTAATTCATAAGAGTATGAAGAGAGGAAGAATTGATTGGGGGGGGGTGCAAAAATAAAATAAAAGAAAAAGTTACTTGTGGGAAAAAAAATGAATTACAGGGAAACAAGTGACAGACAAGTCTTGTGAAAGAGATTTTTCCGTTGACAGAAAGTCAGTCAAGCTTGACAAGGGTAGCAAATAACTTGGTTAGATCTGAGCAAATTCACAAGTGAAAATATGGATTCTAATCAGAGTTAGAATTTTCAGTTGGCAAAAGTGTTTCCTTCCTCCAAAACCAACTGCTTGTAAAAACCACCACCTGTATTTCTAGAGACAGAAATTAAAGTGGGATAAAAAAAAAAATTATTAAATCCCATTTGTGCCCTCTTTTTCATCAAGATGTAAAAAAAATAACACATCACCACAATTCATAATTTTGGGGTCCTAGTCAGGAAAATAAGTGACAGCAAACAACAGTCGCCTGTTCACCCAATTATTCAACACAACATTCTCTTGCTATTACCAAGATAAAATAACCTACTTAAAAATGGCATCAACTTCCTAATCTTTTGATCATTACCAACATTGAATCTATGTCATATAATTTAACTTCTGTTTCACTTTCAGTAACTAATCTATTGGTTGGATTAGCAATGGCCACCACTCCCAAATAAATTAAATATCCCTAAAATTAGATATCTAGTCAATGATTGGTTTTAATTTAATGACATGTGTTAAGTTTTTATGGGTCATCCTTTGGCCTTCAAGTAAGAGCGCTTGTCCAGCAGAAATCCTTTGGTAATCCTCCCGGGTAAAGAATCCTAACTTCCTTCATCAATGGTCGCAAGTACACTGTGAAAGAATCAGTGCTTAAGTAGTGTATCAGCCACGCAGTATGGCCAGTGATTGGCTAAGGAATAGACCACATTACCTCGCCTAGTCTATAAATCCAGGTGGGGAATTAGAGCACACCTTATATCATAAAAATTCCAACAACATGCCAACTAGTCTAGGGTTATTTTATGTCAAGAGGTTAGGGAATCACATTCATTATACATTCATATTTACATTTTTTGTGTCATTGGAAGTTTTTTGTGTTTTTTTTTTTTTTTGCATATTGAATACAAATCATTTTTAAACAGATCTAGTTGATCCATAGATGGGACACTAATAGGTACTGCCACTCTGATTAAGAATGGACATGGCAATAAAAGGGGTACTCCACACTCCTCAGATTTCGTAAACTAGAGCCTCACTAACAGATGTAGTTTAGTGTTATACCTAGAACATCCCTTTCTGGGAGCATCTTGCCCCCCCCCCTCAGCAAAGGATACAGTCAGCATATTCTAAGCCTTGCCAACAGTGCAAAGATGCCTAGTCAGTGTTTTAAACATTCCTCAATTTCATCTTGCTAGCATTTTGTTCCTCCAAATATACAGTCTTAACTATGTGCTAATTTGTTGTCAACCATGACATGAAGTGAAATGCATCAGTTGCTGGGCTTGCAAAACAGCTAGACTTTAAGTCTACACTTGTTACTTTAACACACTCTACATTTTTATGGATATTTTTTAGTACTAAAAAGAATGGTAAAAGTGCTCAGTGCTTTCTGTTTATCTTCATGAATAATTGTCTTTTGGAATAACCGCCCTGTCGGCTGGGGCGTTAGAATGCACCGACTGCACATCTGCAGAGGGGTAAGACTCCCCCAATGGGGCCACCTGTTGGCCGTGGGTGGCGACCCGTGATGCTTAAGGATAGAGCCCAGGTGGATGAGCAGTTCATAACATGCAATACTCTACTTTGGCCCTATCTTGGGCTAGACGGGCGGTCGGAGAGGCCCCCTCCGATCAATCGGCTGGTCACGTCAACCCCTAGTACCTATATGATTGCCCCAACCCTATTGCCCTTATGGCAAGCCCCAACCCTTTTTATCATATGGGTGCTAGAAGGCGGTGGCTGAGGGTCTACATGTCATGGGAATGACGTTAAACTCTATCTGATGGTGAGGTTCCAGTTTTGGAGGTTTGGGGAATGTGGAGCACCCCTTCATCACCATTGCTCCCTGGTCCACTCTGACCCGGAGTGGTAGTAACTGTTAGGGTCCCATCTATGGGTTAAATAGAAAAATGTGTTTATAAAAAAATTGTATTATCCATTAAGAATTGATTTCAAAACTTTATCGGCATTAAATGCCCCACTGAGGTTGATATGCCGTAAAACAAAATCAAACCAAACCATCTTTTGGAATAACTTCTGATTGCAACTATTTCACCATTATACTTAGTTACTTTTTCTTTATTCACTTTGCACATGACAATTTCACTTACAGTCAAAAAATTGTCCCTTATAAGTATTACTGTATATAACTATAGAATTCTGATAATGTCATTATTACTAAGTGCAAAACTTTTCATAGATGGGAGTATTATATACATACACACATAAATAGGTGTCTGTGGTGTAATGGTTATTGTCATAGGGAATGAACATGGTGAACAGTGTTCAAATCTTAGACAGGTCTGTTTGCATTTCACATACCTCCAATAAATCTAATTATTATCCCTCCAGCTATGGGTAAATAGTAGGGTAGACTGGACTATTTAACCAAGGAATGGCAACCTGTCTAGAAGGAAAACTGAATTCAAACTGCTTATAAAATTGACCTTGTATCAAATCCTGCTCATGCAAAGTGGTTGGGTAAATATTTACACACACACACAAGAATATAGCATGATTTATATGAATACAATTAGTCCCAACTAAAGCCTAACTCCTACCTTGTAACCTATCCTGTGTAATTCTTTCAAAGAAACTATTGAAATGTATTTACAGTTAGCTTGAAATAGTGAGAGAAGAAAAAAGAAAAACCCTGAATACCATTATTATAAGTTTAAAAAAGTATTATCTTAATTAGGATAGTATTCTCAAAATCCAAATTTTATAGTATTGGATCTTTTTTTTTTAATTCTTAAATGAAAAAAGTAAACTTTTTTTTATAAATTATAGCTACAAATTTTAATGGAACTTCAATGGTTTAGGTACACATAGGAAGTGGTTATTCTGCTTGATTATTGTTGTCAAAGTTCCCTTAGTTGTAGTGAAAAGTGACTAGAATTTAAAACAAATGAAAGTCTTCAACAACAGGTACTGATATATATATATATATATATATATATATATTTGTATATGTATAAGTATTAACTTACCGGTGGGTATAAGAACGATCGTTGGAAGCGCACAATATCCAGAGGCTAAGGTTGAGAAAAAACAAATACAAAGTGCTCAATACAATGTAGAGCATAAATTTATTTTAACAATGGAAATTATTAAATAAGCGTTCCTCTACTAAAGTTAAGTCCCATCCCAACGGGCATGTTTATAACACCTAAGATTAATCGAAAACTCGATTAATTTAACTAAAGTAACCCTGAAGAATCAATCTATGAAACTCGAGTAGGTTACTCCTTTCCATTGCTAAAATATATATATATATATATATATATATATATATATATATATAAGAGCCACTACTACTTATAGTCAGTATTACAGTATTATGGAGTTAGAATAGATATAGGTACAACCAGATATCTCAACCTAGCATATAAAACCTGAGAGATCTTGTTTAGACGTTTTTGTGAAGAAAAAGGATGGAGGTCTTATATGCCACCAAATATATTAATTTTAAACTAGACTAACAATGAAATACTTATAATATATACAAATGTTCAACATTTTTAACAGTTTTATTTTGGTACATTTTGTTTCTATATATCCTGTTTTTGTCAATCTAAGTCCACTATGGTATTTTGTATTTTAGAGTATAAAATTATTCGAGCAGATAAATGTATTTCATGTTTCATGAAATTCATGAGATAAATATTGTTCATGTTTGCCTATATGTCATTCACAAAATCAGTGATGCTGATAGCTTTTTGATTTAGTGCATCCTGGGACACAAATATTTGCTTTGAATGAGTCCCCAGGAAAATTTATAGGTCCCAACTAAAGCCTTCTAACTCCTACCTTGTAACCTATCCTGTGTAATTCTTTCAAAGAAACTATTGAAATGTATTTACAGTTAGCTTGAAATAGTGAAAAAAGAAAAACACTGAGATGCATGGCTACAAACAATTTTACTGCATCTTTTTAGATTTTTATGTGTCAGTGACACAGGACATGTACCTATCAACATATCTGCTAAATTTTACTAACAGTTTGATGAGCAACAAATAGGAGTAAAACTGTTTAAGACAACTTATAAAAGATATAGAAATAGTTATAGTGATTTACAGGAGGTTTCAGCATAATAACCAGAATAATTGATGACTTTAAGCATTTCTCTGAATGTTTGAAATGAGGCTTGATGATTAGTATTATCTACGTTATTCGGACTATTGTCCTCATCTTCATTGTTATCTGTACAACATTTCAGCCGATGTGCCCTCTGGCCATCTTCGGTTAGCAGAATGAGAACAGGATACCCCCATGTACTGAATAAAGGGTTAGGTTCAAAGTTCTGTGATGGCTAACCAATTACGAAAAGAAGGTTCCCGAGTCCGAAAAGAAGGTTCCCGAGCCCGAAAAGAAATACCTGAAGAAGGCCGGAGGGCACATCAGCCAAAACGTTGTACAGATAACAATGAAGATGAGGACAATAGTCTGAATAACACAGATAATACTAGACTTTAGCCGTATTCTAAATTTAACCTTGTACTGATGAAAAAACTGATTAATGTTTAAACTTTATTCATAAATCAAAGAGGACTTTTTGCTATACTTGAATAACATTAAAAACAAAACAAATATCAAATGAATATTCAAACAAAAAGTCAAATATGAGCAAAGTTTATATTAAAAATGAAAACCTACAGAAGCAGGACCAGAGTTTTTCAGCACAGAAATCTGTCTGTATAAAGTTAATAAAAATATGTGAACTATATTTCTTGATTAATGAACTGAACATAAAATAACATTACTAAAAGATTCCTAACACATTTGGAAAAAAAAATGATATTTTGTCTCAAGAATCTATATCATAATTCTACTTATTTGTTCATTCATTCACATGTTACACTCATACATATAACCTCCCCACAGTTAAGTAGATCAAATGAGATATTTTTCTACATAGGTGTTGCTTGGTGGAGGTACTTTGTGCAATGGTTATCATCAAAGGAAATTGGACTCAGTCACCAGAGTGGATGAGGCTGTTTGCATATCACATTGGGAAAGGTATGAATCCAACTATTCTTCGCCCCCCCCCCTCTGCCAGTTATGGGTAAATAGTAGGGAAAACTGGGCTCTTTAGTCTTGATTAGGCAACCAGTCTAGGAGAAGGAAAACTCTGAATTCAAACCTGTTAAAATCTGCTTAAAAAAATAGACATTGTATCACAGCCTACTCATGCAGAGGGGTTGGTAAATATATACATAGATGCTGCTTCTTCAGATCAAACACAGTGTTCAACTCTGATGGAATTGTCCTATACAAATTTCATCTATTCTTAATAAGTAGCATGTATATTGTGTTATGCTAGATATTGCTATATTATTGTTGCATAGCCCTTCTTTACCGGCACTAAATAGGTATATGTTATATACTTCTCTTACTTCTTACTCTGGTCGTCTACTCTTCTGGCCGGCTTGGTTCTGATCGTCTATCATCTATCTTGGTCTGGTATATCTTCTAAGGTCCCGTCTGGTCTTCTATTGAGGATTCCGGGTCTGGTTTCTGTTGCTAGGGATTTCTTGTTATCAGAAGCCCTGTGTCATTGTTAGCTTTTAGTAATAAACACAAGACTTCGATTTACAATGATGTTACTTTATTCGTAGATCCCCAGACCAGACAATGCGTGCGGATCCCTACATCTTGCTAGCTTGGCTTCTAACTTCTAACTGACTAAGTGAGTTGCTTACTCCTTATACCGGAAGGGGCTTCTATCGGAGTTCCGTTTCTCACGGTTTATCCCCAGAACGCAAGGTGAGATCGAGGTCAAGCACCGTCACTCACCCTCAAGGCCATCAGCTGCACTAATATGATTTCTACACTATTGTCATAACCATTAGGTATCTAATGATTATGTAACATTATTTATTTATTATTTGTTGTTATATTACTCATTATATGATTGATTACTATATTATATTAGGTTTATTTTATAAATATTATAGAGTTAGCATTAAATAACTCACAGGGTTGATATGCCATTAAACCAAATTAAGCATGAATTTATTGTATATTGGTTTACTTAAAATCCGATGAACTTTGAAGTTCTGATAAGTTCCAACAACATGCTGTCAAAGACTGAAAAAGAAAAAAAAAAAGAAAAACTCTGAATATTCCACAGTAGCAAATAATCCTTTCTTGCTTAAAAATAGCTCCTCTTGATTTTTTTTGTTATGTAGAATTTCCACGGGTCCTGCTAGTAGTTATTAATATTAATACTTTTTTTCTACAAAATCAAATGATGTTGTCATAAGCTAATAAAGAAAATTCTTATAATAGCATTCAGACATTGGCGCTTTGATTAAAACAGAAGGGAGTTCTCCATAATGAAAAGGCTGGAAACCAATGGCCAGTTGAAAGGAAATGTTATAACTACATGAAAGAATAAATGAATCCAAGGGAAATCATTTTCAGACATGAATATGAATTGAATAGAGAATGCTGGTGGCTTTTCAAAAACATTTTCACATCAACTAAGAATACCCTTCTGTTTTCTAGTTCACCATCAATACATTCTTCTCTCTCTTAATGCATTCATTTATTTCTTCACTCCTCCTACTCTTAAACATCCTCCTCCTCCTCATAATAGCAATGCAAGCAGAAACATGTTCCCTATTTCTTATTGTTCACTATTTCGTAATTAGTTTTCTTATTGATTTAAATAAGGAAAACTTATTATTATGAGAGAGAGAAAAAAAAGAAAGAAATCTGGTTTTATTTTTGAATAAGCCTTAAATAAATGACAAGTACTGATAGATTTTAGGTTTATTGGTATCAGTGGGTAAAAAGTAGTACACAACATGTTTTACTGCATAAATTAAGACAGACTGAAGCAAACAAGTTCAGAATAAATAAATAAATAAAAGAGGGAGGGGCAGTGAATCTCTTATTAGATTTTTCTTTTTAATCCATTCAGAATATTTACTAAAAAAAAAAAAAATTAATTAAAACTCAGGAATATGTCATTTATATAAATCATATATTCCCATACAATCTGGAACATTATAGCTAATTCTTAGATTATTCTTACAATAACCCAGTTTTCAATTTAGCATGAAAAATTTCAGTATTTATTTTTCTTTTTTTTTTTATACTAAGCTGTCAAAATAATTTTCTTTATAGACCATTCTGTATAAATTATTTTTTTAAAACTTGTTTATATCATTCCTTAAAATCAATTTTGATTCCCCATAGAGGTGTGTACACACTAATGACATTTCTGGCATGCACATAATGTATATTCAAAAATGCCTAAGAAGCTGATTATATAAGCTATTATATTTCTCTGATGTTTTTTGTTGTTTTTTTTTGTTTTTTTAGTCTAAAACTATTTTTATTTACAGAATTGGTTAAAAAAAAACAATGTATTTGACTAAATAACATTTACTAGAAACTATGACGCATTCAGTATAATTGTTCCATGTTTAAATCCACAGAACCACAAGACAGGAGATATACATCAATATCATAAGGATATTTCTATAATATAAAACATACCAATATTATGATAATCTGTATGGTTGTGTTATTGTAACACAGTAAAACATTGTAGTAATATTTTTGTACAATACTGTTAAAATAAGGCAATTTTGAGTACAGTATGCAATATATTGATTTTACTAAAAAACAGCAATGGTTATTATCACTGAAAATGGAATCAGTAACCAAAGTTTAATTACTTGGTGAGGCTTTTTTGTGTTTTACTGTGCGTTAAGGCCATTTGGAAAAGCATGAATTCATTTGTTCTCCTCCAGCTGTGGGAAAATAGTAAGGCAGACTGGGTTCTTTAGATTTAGTTAGTCAACCAATCTAGGAGAAAAAACTCTTAATTTAAACCAGTTTTACTCCACTTAAAAATTAACCTTGTGCCACATCCTGTCCATATTAGTATGGTTGGATAAATACAGGTATTGATTCTATTAAACTTATTGATATTACTATTGATTCAGCCTCCTATATACCTTTACATTGATAGAAAAATAAAAATTTAAAAAAATAAAAATTAATAAAATGTTAAGTTTCTAAAAAGCTTCATTCAAATTAAATTTTCTAAATAGATTTTGAAGAAAAAAAAAAAAAAATGCTAAAATATATACATCTTAAACATCATTTATGTTATATTGTTTATATATATATATAATATATATATATATACACACACACACACACACACACACACACACACATACATACAACTTTAATGTCATTTATTTTACTTTACCCGTCCTTTGGGACGGGGGTCCGTTGTGCTTCAGCCACTGGACCAGTGTGTTCAATTAATAGCGTCGGTCCCAGGGGGCTATCCTCCAGGCAATACCTGCCCCCTTGGCAACCCCCTTGAGGGGGAATGCCGAAGGGATTGACGCAATTTTTGTTCTTTCCCACCCATGAGCTTTGGCTTGTGGGTGGGCCCACATTAAAACGAGGCCTTGTGCTCAGCCCATATAAGTGGGGTATGAGGCAAAATTATTTTACTTAAGTGTTAAATGACAAGTAAGGAATTGCATAATTTACATTAACACTCTACCCTATAAGTCAGTGATTTTCTTTGTCACTTAAAATAAATGCCACAAAACATGTTTTACTTAGAAAAGTCATTCTGATATTATGTGAACTAGCAAATATATGCACCCTCCGGGTGCAAGTATTTAAGTTTTAATGTAATAAAATATCGTATTAAATTAGAAACGCTAATGAAACTAAATAAGAATGCAGATAAAAAGAGGGAGTATAATCGAAAAATAGAACAACTGAAACTTACTCTTCCATCACTCTCGTCTTTCATTGTTATTTTTTTCTAATTTAAGTATTTAGTTAAAAGAGGAAGTAAAGAATAAAATGACAGTTATTTTTTCTTGTCAATGGATTTCATTTAAGATTCATTGAAGAGATTTTTGCTTATATTCATTAAAATAAAACCAAACAGTTAGAAATCAATAAAATTAATCACATATTTATTGAAATCAAATTTTTTAGTATCAATATGCAAATTAACCTTCCCGTTCACACAGTAAACCGCTATTTTTTTGTATATATAAATATAATTGCATGTTGTTAGTATGTAGATATGGTTAACAGTATTAATAATGTAAAACAATTTTATTTATAATTGAGCTTAAAATAAAAATAAAATCATTGAGAATGTGATATCAATAACAAAGGGAATTGTGACTTGAGTAGTAATATAGTTTCGGTTACAGACAGAAAAACACACAATCTCCATTATAATAAGATAAGAGATTTAGTATGTAATTATAATAAACAATTTCACTGAAAGTAGAGCAACATGCTTACTATCAATGATAGTAGTCTAACAATCAAACACAATAAATGAGGTCATTGGTATGTTTTCCCTTGAATATTTACCATTGTGGATCCCACCCAGTTTAAGACAACAAATAGATCAATTTCAATTTTAACAAAATCTTATGAAACTCAAAGTATATCCTTCCAAGTTAGTTTTAATTTATTAATAAGTAGTTGAAACTTACCAATCTAAAAATCACCTCAGTCAATAAAGGGTTTATATATTTCCTTACCTCTTTTTTGTCCCTACAAATATTTGAACTCAAAGCAGATTAATTCAAATATAAAAAGTTTATTAAATAGTATATCACACTAAATAAACCAATATTATACAGCTAGCTCAGTCAGTAGAGCATCTGCCTAGGAACCACAAGGTTCTGGGTTTGATACCAGCCCTAACCAACTCGGCACACAGTTTGAATCTGTGTGTTAAAGTGGAAGCTGATGGTAGATGTGGCACTCCATATCAGACACAAAATCCATCTCCCTGGTGTAGTGCTAATGAAAAGGGGATAAACTCCCTTGCTGTCTGGCTGCTACCAACACTAGTCCAACTCCACCGACTTTACTTTCCACTCATAACTAAAATCCTTTTTGGATATTTTATGCATTTAAGAACATTTGAGTATTATAATCTAACAAACAACAATCAATTATAGATACAACATAAGAAAGTGATTTCAACTGCAAATATAAAAACTAAAATCACATTTTATTTTTTCTTTGGCAACTATCAACATATGTCCAAATTTAAGAACAGATTTTTTTTAAATTTAAAAAGATAAAAATTCAGATTCAATTAGAATTTATTTATTAACATGGGTTCCATCATTGTCAATGGCCTCATTCGAATTATTCCCAAGCTTCATAATACTAGTTTTGTAAAAAATAATTTGGATAGTTAGCATTAGTTTTGGTTTGGTTTGTTTTACGGCATATCAATCTCAGTGGGTCATTTAATGCCGATAAAGTTTTGAAATAAATCAATTCTTAATGGATAATACAATTTTTTTATAAATACATTTTTCTATTTAACCCATAGATGGGACCCTAACTGGTACTACCACTCCGGGTCAGAGTGGACCAGGGAGCAATGGTGATGAAGGGGTGATCCATATTCCCCAAACTTCCAAAACTGGAACCTCACCATCAGATAGAGTTTAACGTCATTCCCAGGACATGTAGACCCTCAGCCACCGCTTTCTAGCACCCATACGATAAAAAGGGGTTGGGGCTTGCCATAAAGGCAATAGGGTTGGAAAAATCATATAGGTTCTAGGGCTTGACATGACCAGCCGATTGATCGGAGGGGGCCTCTCCGACTGCCCGTCTAGCCCAAGATAGGGCCAAAGTGGAGTATTGCAAGTCATGAACTGCTCATCCACCTGGGCTCTATCCCTAAGCATCACGGGTCGCCACCTACGGCCAACAGGTGGCCCCATTGGGGGAGTCTTACCCCTCTGCAGAGAAAGAACATTTGAGTATTATAATCTAACAAACAATAATCAATTATAGATACAATATAAGAAAGTGATTTCAACTGCAAATATAAAAACTAAAATCACATTTTTTTTTTCTTTGGCAACTATTAACATATGTCTAAATTTAAGAACAGATTTTTTTTTAAATTTAAAAAGATAAAAATTCAGATTCAATTAGAATTTATTTATTAACATGGGTACCATCATTATCAATGGCCTCATTCGAATTATTCCCAAGCTTCATAATACTAGTTTTGTAAAAAATAATTTGGATAGTTAGCATTAGTTTTGGTTTGGTTTGTTTTGTTTTAAGACATATCAACCTCAGTGGGTCATTTAATGCCGATAAAGTTTTGAAATAAATCAATTCTTAATGCATAATACAATTTTTTTATAAATACATTTTTCTATTTAACCCATAGATGGGACCCTAACAGGTACTACCACTCCAGGTCAGAGTGGACCAGGGAGCAATGGTGATGAAGGGGTGCCCCACATTCCCCAAACCTCCAAAACTGGAACCTCACCATCAGATAGAGTTTAACGTCATTCCCAGGACATGTAGACCCTCAGTCACTGTCTTCTAGCACCCATATGATAAAAAGGGGTTGGGGCTTGCCATAAGGGCAATAGGCATTGGGAAAATCATATAGGTGCTAAGGCTTGACGTGACCAGCCGAATTAGTGATATACCAGAACTAGTAGAGTCAGATTATTAATAATAATAAAAAAATCTGGTTTCACCAGATATTGTAATCCAGTTACCAAAATCCAGGATATTAAAAAAATAAAATTTTTGATTTAAAAAAAATAAAATAAAATAAATATGGTTAGTTGAAGTTATGCTTCTCAGAAATTGAATTTTTTGCATGATGTCACAGTTGATGAGTTTATTTTACAGAGCCCAACAATAGCCCTCACAGGCTAAATGTGGCCCACAGATCCTATATTTGTGCAGTACTAGATAGATCATATATTCAAGATTTTTACATTTAAAAAATGTTAGTATTACAAATACCATTTGATAGTAGATTTTATATCCAGCAATGGTATCTGGCCAGATCTCAAAATCTGGTTCATCACTAGTTTTCATCAAGATGATTCTCTAAACTCTGGAAAAGGTGGTAATCAGATGAAGCAAGATCTGGAAAATAAGGAGAATATTTCACACACCCCCAAGGTCTTTTCAGTGTGATCTTTGTTGTATAGAGCCATGTATTATTATGATGGAACAACACACCTTTGTTCAACACACCTTTATCAAACTGGGACTATTTTCCTTCAATAGTTGCCTGCTTTAATCGTAATACTGATTAATAAGTAAAAGTAAGTAAGTAAAGTTGTTGGGTTGGCCTAAAGTTGGTATCAGCCAGACAGCAAAGGAGTCTATCCCCTTTTCATTAGTGCTAGACCAAGGAGATTGTTTTGGCATCTGAGGCAGAGCACCATACCTACCATCAGCTCCTCCCTTTACTGCACAGATTCCTGTGCTACTCATATGCTGAGTTGGAGAGTGCTGGTATTGAACACGGAACCTTGAGGTTCCTAGTCAGATGCTTTATTGACTGAGCTAAACCGGGGCTGACTAATAATAACTCAAAACTGACCACAGCAATGCAATCTGACTAAACATGAAAACTTTCTTTGGTTGGAAGTTCATTTTGGGTTATAATTTAACCTGTTCACTTCTCATAAACTGAAAGCATTTTTCCTAAACCTTCCAAAGAATCTTTGGCACTGCATCCATATTTAGCAGGTTCAAGTTAGTAACTAAGTTAGCAGATTCATAATGAGACAATATAACTTCTTCATTTAGAACTGAACATGTATTAGTATTTCATTCATTGGCAATTCAGTCTCGGAAGACTATAATATAGTTTTTGTGCCCCTGAAGTTACAGTGCCTCCTGTGACTGTAAAGTCTAATGTTTGAAAAACATTCTCGACCACAGATGTAGCATGTGAAGGCTGTCCATTTATTTACATATTTAAGAACAGAAAAAATATCATTAAATCTATTGCTACCAAATTTTGGACATCACTGATAAAATAAACCCATATATATCCGACAAAAAAAAATGCAAGCCTTCTCATTAATGGTTTCTTAACCCTTTCCTCCCAAAGGGATATATCTCTTCAGAAAATATCAGTATATAATACCAGTTGTTAATTCCTGTAATTAATCCCAGTTATTTGTTATATGATATGGTTGGGACTATTTTGTCCCACCCATAAATACTTGTTTCAAAATCTCCTGACTCTAAAGAGTCAGTAGGTTTATTGAAGGTCTCCTCATGAACTCGTTAAGATTTTTTTGAAATAAAAAAACAAAAATTCTTTGTGAAAAGGTTGAATCCATGAAAAACGGTTAAACTTGTCAATAAAATAAACACAAATGAAAGAATTCTATTATTTTCTGTGACTATGTTTAGAAAATTTAAGACAAAATATTTTGACATTCTAAAACTATAGGGATAGTGTACATGGGGATATTAGTTCAAATCCTGGACAATGCTGGTTGCATTTCACATACCACTAATACCCTTGGGAAAGGTATACATCTATTCTCCCTCCAGCTAAGGAGGACTGGGCTCTTTAACTTTGGTATGGCGGCTGGTCTAAGAAAAGGAAAACTTAATACAAACCTTAAAAATTGACCTTGTGTCACATCTTGCTCATGCAGAGGGGTTGATAAATACATATAAGAATATTTTTATAATTACATAAGCAGAGAAACAGACCAGAGACACACAGGAATAGACAAAGAAAGAATTAATTCCTGATATTGCAGAGTTTTAATGTATTCATTCAGTAAAATAAAATCTAACAGTCATTATTTAAGAACTGCCAATGTTAAAGGCTTTAGTTTACAGAATTATTATTAAGAGTTCATAAAAGTATCAATTTACCTATATCTTTGAAAACTGATATCTGTGGATAGGAGCAAATTCCATACCAATAATTGTGAATGAGACAAAATATTAGGTTATTTCCTATAACTCCAACATAAAAAGGGGATTGACTGATAAATGATTTATTTATTTATTGATCTACTAGGAAAAAAGAAGACGGGGTTAGGGTTGGTTTAATGGGAAAATAATGGGTAGATTAATTAACAGATAAAATTCATTAAGGGTGGTTCCCCTTTTTTATGGAGTTATAGGAAATAACCAAATATTAATTCATAATGCTACTTCAATCAAAAACTAAAAAAAAAAAAAAAGTAAATGAAATTTACATGATTAACTACCAGATAAATTTATTCTATATTTGCTAACATTAATGATGAAAAAGATATGTAATGAATGATTTATAAAAAGAAATGAGTATGTATTTATGCAACCCCTCCGCCATGGGCAGGATGTGACGCAAGGTCATTTTTTTAAGCAGAATCAAGTTGGTTTGAATTCAGAGTTTTCCTTCTCCTAGACTGGTTGCCTTACCAAGGCTAAAGGAACCAGTCAAGAAACAAGTATAGGGGTTCTGAGTTTACAGTTCCTATTTTACTGAACAATAAAAGATGAACATTTTTCAAAATTAATATTCAGTTCATTTGGCAAAATAAGATTAGATTTATAGTCTTTTTCAACTAACCTAACATTCAAAGCATAGACATAAACTTGCTCTCCTATTTACTATAGATTCAGAAAATGTCATACCACATTCTTGAAAACGGATTAGCTCAGTCGGTAGAGCGTTCGGCTAGAAACCACAAGGTTCCTAGTTCGATACCGGTCCCCGCCAACTCAGCGTATGAGTAGCACAGGGATCTGTGCGGTAAAGTAAGGAGCTGATGGTAGGTGTGGCGCTCCACCTCAGATGCTAAAACAATCTCCTTGGTCTAGCGCTATTGAAAAGGGGATAGACTCCCTCGCTGACTGGCTGATACCGACTTTAGGCCGCCCCGTCGACTTTACTTTACTTACAGTCACCTTATGTCTTTGTCTATTCCAATTTCTTATTTCAATTTACAAAAGCTCACTTCACAATGCAAATAAATTGAATTATTCAACTTGCCTCTCCTTGCTATCACTTTCAGCTTCTTTTTGTAGTTTAACTGCAACTATCATCATGTACTACTGTAAATTAAAAAGTGTTACCAGTTTGATAATCATTATAAACCAAGTGTCCATTTCAAATTGGCTCTACTAACTCCACAGTCCCTAACATTTCCCATGCCTCTAATAAAACCATCATCATTCAAAGTATAAATATTGGTAATTCAACCAAAATGTCAAATAATCACTGCTTTACTTCAAAAGTAGTTTTAAATCTGAAGCTGATATTCTTTAACCTTTTGGCTGAACTTGAAAGTTTTTTCCCACCAGAAAAATGAATAGTAGTTCATTTAAGGTTATTTTTTTTTCTTTCCATAAAATATACATTTTACCAAACTTGTTACATTAAAAATAATCTCATGACTTTCATACTCTTTTTAAAAATTTCCTGTGAGAATGAGGCCTCTACTGATAAACAATAAACACATTATGGGAATTCCATTTATTTTTAATAATATCCAACTCTTATTTTCCATTCTTGATTTTTTTTAAATGACAAGTTAGTTTGATTCATTATAAAAAAGGGTAAATGAATTTGATTATTATTTATCTGGTTTATAATCAAAATTGATTGGAGATGCTCATGGTGTAATGGTTATCATTGTAGGAAAGGGACAGCGACTCAAGTTCAAATCCTTGACAAGACTTTACCTTTCACATAGCACTATACCCTTGGGAAAGGTGTGAATCCAACTATTCTCCTTCCAGCTATGAGTAAATAGTAGGGCAATATGATATGGTAATGAGTCTAGGAGGAAGAAAACAATGAAGTCAAACCTGTTAAACTCTGCTTAAAAAAATGACCTTGAGTCACATTCTGCTCCTATAGAGGGGTTGGTAAATACACAATCACAATTGGTTTTCAAAGTAATAAAAAAAGTAAAGTCGGTGGGGTAGTCTAAAGTTGTTATCAGCCAATCAGCGAGGGAGTCTATCCCCTTTTCAGTAGCGCTAGACCAAGGAGATTGTTTTTGCATTTGAGGTGGAGCGCCACACCTACCATCAGCTCCTTACTTTACCTCAAAGATCCCTGTGCTACGCACACGCTGAGTTGGTGAGGGCCAGTATCGAACTAAGATTAAGAACCTTGTGGTTTCTAGCCGAACGCTCTACTGACTGAGTTAACCCTGTCCTTTTCAAAGTAATATCTCCCTGTTTTTGTTACTATTAATCAATTACATTCTAAATAACAAAGATAGAATTTTGATTAAGAAAATAAACAATTTACTTGTGTTATTTTAAGTTAAAATGAAAACAAGTAAAATTTTCAACTCCCTATAAAATATGATTGTCTTAAACCATAATTAACCAAAACTCAATTAAAGTATTCTTCAGTTTAACTAGATAAAAAAAGATTTGAAAATGTCCAAATTTGATTTCCATTATAAAAACTGATAATTCATATCATAATAACAATAATAATATATAACATTATACATATACTTACTTACAATTTTAACAAATCTTACCATCTCCCCCTTTTACAAAAAAAAAAATGTTTAAACTCACACAAACATACCAGCCACAAACTATAACTTAATGACAAATCCACACACACATAATATATATATAAAAAAATAATAAAATAAAAAAATAAATAAATAAATAGACAGACACACACACACACTCTTAACCAATCCTTATACAAGCCAAATACCTGCAGTACCATTACCATTCTGACACTCCCTATCTAGAGAGAAGAAAATCCACTACCCACCACCAACTACTCCTCCCCCAACTGACGACCTCCTATTTCACTATTTTGAAAATGTCCATCATTGAAGCAAGAACTATATCCAAGTTCTGAAGAAGGTCTAACAGACCGAAATGTTGCATCGTCGACATCACCACCTACAATAAACATCCATTTTCCATAACATCCCGTGTTTGTCTACCTTTCTCCACATATCATCATAGGCATATGTAACAACACACAAAAAAGTAAAGTGTCCCAGGCATGATACTAAATTGCATATGATGGTGAGGTTCCAGCTTTGAAAATCTAGGGAGTGTGGAGTACCCCTTCATTGTCTTTACTCCAAGGTCCATTCTGAACCAAAGTGGTAGTACCTGTTAGGGTCCCATCTATGGGGCAAATAGATTTGTATTCAATAGCGCCATGTGCACAAAAAAAAAACAATCATACAAAATTGTAAATATGAATGTTACAAGGAATTTGATTCCCTAACCTCAAGGCATAAATTAATGTTAGACAGGTTGACATGTTATTGAAATCTATCAATCAACAAAAAAAGATAAAAGATCCCTCAAAGCAATATCACTGACACATCTCAGGAGACACTAAATGTTGAGATTTCCCATGTGAAAGAACTATAAATAAACAAATATAAGCATCCAATGATAAACTCAAATAAACAAACAAGTTTAAAAGGAGTTTACAAAAATAAGTCAAATACACAAGAAAGTTTCCATATAGATTAAAGGATAATAAAACATTAAAAAGGTTAAGCAGCAAATTTATTTATATTTTTATCACCTTGATTCCAATCATAGATGAATTACAGTTATACACACAATCACAAAAAGCAGTCTAACCACTATCATTGAAGAACTATTTCAACCATTAGTCATAAATATGTTATCAACAAGCTTACCCTAATAAAGTATAACATTTTTATAGGTCTACACCATTTTAATTTCATTTTTACCCTCTTGCTGTATATTTAGCATTTATGTACACAGTATTCACTTTTTACTTGTCTAAATGTCCTCATATAGATAGATTATTATAGAATATCTATTAAAAAGACTAATATTTTTATACTTCAAGTTATGCTATTCACTTACTCAAAAGGATATATTCAGTAAAGCAAGATATTAAGAGAAATTATATAAATTGAAAATCAATTCATAATCTTTATTCATTTTTAAATCATAATTTGACTTTAGTAATTATGACATTCAAAACATGAACATGGAATTAAAATGCAACAAAATAATCTATTTACCAAATTAGGCACCATTGGATTTTTGAAAAAACTGTTTCAAATTAGTTTACCTAAGCGCAATGTTTAACAACTTCAAAGTAAGGTACAATATATTAAAGTATATTCTCCTGTTCCAGCAAAAACTCAGATTTTTCCAAATATGATAATACAGTTTTAGTTCATGTTTTGTTTGTTTGTTTGTTTTGTTTTACGGCATATCAACCTCAGTGGGTCATTTAATGCCGATAAAGTTTTGAAATAAATCAATTTTTAATGGATAATACAATTTTGTTTATAAACTCAAGTTTTTCTATTTAACCCATAGATGGGACCCTAACAGGTACTACCACTTCGGGTCAGAGTGGACCAGCGAGCAATGGTAATGAAGGGGTGCTCCACATTCCCCAAACCTCTAAAACTAGAACCTCACCATCAGATAGAGTTTAACGTCATTCCCAGGACATGTAGACCCGCAGCCACCGCCTTCTAGCACCCATATGATAAAAAGGGGTTGGTGCTTGCCATAAGGACAATAGAGTTGGGGTTCATGTTTTAGCTTCTCTCCTACATCCAACCACTTTTCAAATCTTCTCTAATTACATCATCATCAGATCATACTGGCAGCATGGATATCCATTCCACGACTTTCTCAAACCATGCCCATCTGTTATTGCCCCTGGGAGGTCCTCCAAATGGCATCCAGAATCTGCATAGAGCTGATTGATGTAGATTGGTCGGCCTACACTAGTGTCCATGTGTAGGTGTCCACAGGAGAATGTCACATGAGTTTGTCCTTGCTTCTCCAGCAGGTGTCCAGCATGTCTTATTCGTCTTACTCAGATGGATTGTGTGATGGGGGTAAGTGGCTGTAGAGCTGTTTTCTTATAGGGTGCTGGTTCCAAGATTTGTTCAAGACAGCATGCAGCATACTTTAAGCGCTTCCTTCCAAGTGATGTAGCTGTACAGTAGCACTGATATGGCTACAGCTTGGAAGAATTTTCGCTTTATCTTATCAGTGAGATCAGATTTCCATATGACCGATAAAAAAAATCTATTTTTTAACCCTAAGTAAAAACAATTTCCCTGGTTTAGCGCTAGTAAAAAGGGGATAGACTGTCTGGCTGATACCAACAATAGGCCACTCTGCCACCAACTTACTTTTTTAATAATACAATGCAATAACAGATCAATTTTATGCCATTAAATATGATTAATGCATGTTTAATTATGGCTCTTTATTTAATTCAAAGAGTGTTACAATGTGTTTTGCCATCCTGTAGGCCTTTAAGCCAGAGTGCTTGTCCAGTGGAATTGGATCCTTGGTAAAGAGTCCTCCGATAATGAATCCTTTGGTTCTTCTGGTAAAGAGTCCTCAGTTCCTTCGTCAATGGTCTTAAGTTCCTACTCAATGATTGCAAGTGAACTGTGGTAAGTATCAGTGTTTAAGTAATGTATCAGCCATGCAGTATGGCTTGTTAATTGGCCAAAGGAGTAAACCACATAACCTTGGATAGTCTATAAATCCAGGTGGAGAACTGGAGCACACCTTATATACATATATAAATATTAATATATATATTGAATAATGTATGTAAGTATTCTCACAGACGTTTTACAGGTTGCAACTGAAGATAACATTTTCCCATTGCATAGTATGACTGCCCAAAAGGATAAAAATTTACAAACATCTTACCAACAAATCAGTCAAGAGACATCTTAACAGTCATACTGACAAGTTACAAATGTCCAAGGAGAAATGCTTATTACATAATGGGGACATGCTGAAGCCATGCCTTCTTTATTATATACTAGCAGCGGCTACCCGGCGTCACCTGGGTAGAGGGGGATTTTTTAAAGTTAATCCCGCAGATCCATTATTACTGAATCGGGAGTTGAATGCTCATGGGATGCCCCATTTAAATCCCTATATAAAAAAAATAGACCTTGCATTGATCCAGCTACTCTGAAAAGAAATGTTAATGTCTACTATCTAAAATATTAAATGAAAAAAAAAAATCCATACTGTTATCATTTAAATTTTATTTTTTAATTATCTTCATGAATACAAATCAAATCTCTATTTTTGCTTTAAAACCAAGCCTTGGTGATATTTAATGTGTATATATATTTACTTTGTCGTTAATTGTTTTATTTTCGAAGTTTCCTCTGGACATACATATACACCCAACTGCCCTTTATATATGTATAGATAGATAGATAAGCTTAAATAAGCTGTGCACATCTTTAAATCTCGATACTTTTTGAACACACCTTATATTTTACAATTCTTTTTTATCATAAAAAAAGAATCATAAAATAGGAAAGCACTGTTAGGTAAATCCTGTATTACAAAAGAATGATCCCAATTTTGATCCATTGAATTTTTTTTTTTTTTTTTTTTTTTTTTAAGGATTTCATATGTTGAAATTATTAGAATTGATGAAAAGACAAAGAGTGTTGCATAAAACAAATGATATTTTGAAGATGACAAGTCTGAAAAATATACTACTGCATGTGGATAAACTTCTCATCTCAGCTTTATGATCGTTTGCAATACATGAATGGTCATTTTTATAAAAAACAAAACCATCAGCTGATTTCCTTGTGCAAAAAAAGCTATTTTCTCTTCGATTTTATTGAAGTCAGTTAGTCTACTGTTGGTTTTAATAACAGCAGCTAAGTAGAACTCAAGCAGTGTCCAAGACAGCTGGTATAAATAGGAATCAAGAATGATCCATTCATGAATCTGGGTGATTTGAGTTCTGATTGGTTGCTTGACTGCTTGATTTGAATGACATTGTGGAGTCTTATACATACTTTGTCATTTTTCAGTGGACCTTGTAGCATTTGAGTTTGTATTTAAATTACAATCGCTTGCTGCCTTGTCTTCCCAGTTCGACGGTAATTGGAACTTATTCTTCAGATTTGTTATTCAAACATGCCAATTACTGTTGTATTGCACAGTCATACTTTTTCCATGTTACATTTTTTTTTATATAAAGAATTCCCTTTGAATCTTTCTTTTTTCACCAAATAGATTTCATTTACATTTACAGATTTTGAAAGCTGCCTTTGATCTCGCTAGGATTTTCTTAACGTTGTTGGGTTCTCATAATTCAGTTTTTTCAAGACCAGTGACTATCTTTTCTTTCCTGTTGAGTATATATTTACCCAACCCCACTACCACAGGTAAGATGTGGCATAAGGTCAATTTATAAGCAGAGTACTACTGGTTTGAATTCAGTTTTCTTTCTCCTAAATTGGTTGCCATATCAAGACTAAAGATATCTAATCTACTCTATTATTTACTCATAAAGAGAGAAGAAATGAATTCATGCTTAGCATGAAGTGAAATGCAAACAACGTCTGAATTTCATTTCCTACAACAAGAACCATTACCCTAAGCTGTTAAGTAAGAGAAAGACAGGTGTTTAAATACAGATAAGTTTGTTTTCTTGAGCCCATTTGATAAGTTTCTGAATTTTTCCTAAGACTAAGAAATGTGAGTGTAGTAGACTCATTCCACAAGTACATTCATATCTACATTAAGTGTGTAGCTGTTTAAGGGGCTTTTTTGCACACAGTCCTATCAAATATGAATATTTTTTGCAACAGATCTATTTGATCTATAGATGGGACCCTAACAGGTACTACCCACTCCAGGTCAGAGTGGACCAGGGAGTAAGGGCAATGAAAGGGTACTCCACAGTCCCCAGATCACGAGTCTCACGATCAAATGCAGTTTAATGTCATATCCAGGATACCTCCTTTTTTTCTAGAGGGGTTTTACCCTTCAGCAGGGGGAGGGGGATAGTCAGCATATTCTAAGCCCTGCCAATAGGGCTAAAAATGAGTGAGTAAAACTAAACTAAGAAAAGTAAAAATATACAGATGTTTTTTTTTGTTGTTTTTTTTTGGGGGGAGGGGGTAAAAAATATATATATATATATATATATATAAGAATTAGAAGAAACATTTAAGGAGAAGAATAGTACAAAAGAAAAAGAAATGCAATGATGAGGTAGGCCAGTTAATGCTAGGAGGAAAAATTGCTAACTAAAATATATAAAAGAAAAACTTATCACATAGATAGTAAAGGGGGAAGGAATTACCTGGAATGTTAACAAAGGCCAGTCTGAGTCATTTGCTTGACAGAAAAGAGGTCATAATAAGCAGAAAAAATAAGTTTGTCTAATATATAAGCAAAGCTATTCAAAAGTCATAGAGGGGAAAATAGAAACTAACTAGTAGGGAAATGATATTTTGCTATGTGTCTTTGTATCTCCAATAAATAAATCTCTCATGTCTAATCCTATTTAGTTCTTAGCATTGGAAGGCAAAAAGAAATATAATTCTGTTGGGTAAGAAAATCACTAAAGTAAATCACCAAATTGCTTTCATGAGAAAAGATCTTCAAAACTAATTTTGAAAGTCAACCTAAGTATTCAACCAAGAATATGTTACATTGAATAATGTTTAAAGGGAAGATAGCATGAAATATTCTAATAAAATTTCTTTTTTTTTTTTTTTTTTTTTTTTAATTATTTCATGAAAATATTAGGTTTTATGAAAATAATGGCCAGTTTTATTACATATTTAAATGTAAAATTCGCCATTATTTTTCAAACAACCTAATAGTTTGACTTCAATTGTATTTATAGTTTAAAATTTCTTAAAAAAGATAGTTGCCTAAAGCTATACCTTTCGTTAGTACTTACACTATAGTCTACAACAACACTGGGGCCATTTTTTAACACGAAGCTTTGATGTTATTGATTGATAAATATAGCTTTGATGAGTGGAGAGAGAGAGAGAGAATATATTTTATGTGCAAAAGAAAGATTTCAACAAGTTCTATTCAATGATATAATAGGTTTAAACTAACAGTAAAAATTTACTGAGTAAAATACAAAATAGGCCTCAGTAGTATTGGGGACTGTTAATAAATTCTGTAAATCTAAACTCCATAAATAGGTATCAAATTCAAAAATATTTGTCCTAACAGCTCCTAGAAATGTCATACTTTCTTCCTATGAACAACCATGATACAAAGCAGGTATTTTAGGTTTTGTCAACCTCAAAAAGTTAACCACCTCACACAAATTACATTTCTAATTTACATTCTGATAAAATGTTTTAATTAAAATAATTTAAGTTATGTAAACTGACCATAAATTTATCCATCCCATTTTTTATTGTAGCAATAAATGCAGGTAAAACAATATTTTTGTGAAGACTTATCAGTTAAATATCATCGAGAGGCTACTGACTATGGTCTCCTGGTGGACATTGCTCATACATAATGGATAGGCATAGCCTACCATTTTTAGCAAGAAGTGTAGAGTAGTTTGAAATAACCATAAAACAATGGAAAATTGAGAGTTTGATTGATAAAGTGTGACCTTAAGGTCATCTGGAACAGGACCTCTTATTGGTTTAGAGGATCATGTGAAGTGACACTGGGAAAGTAGAATTATAATTTAGTCCAGTTGAGTCCAATAGCCTTTTTGTACACAAGTGTTTTTCTATCTCTGCTTCTCTGCACACATGGGGGAATAAAACGTAGGGGTGGGGAAATAAAGAAAAAGCGTGTACACAACAAGATGTCTCGATGTTGTTCCTGAAAATAAAAGAGCAAGATGGAACAGATAGAGACATCCCCATAACCAGATAAACAGCCTGAAAGAGAAGCAGAAACCTGATACAACCCAATAGGAGAACAGAAACTAGATAGTCTCATATGAAATGATGGCTACACAACAAAACTTCAAATATAAGTTTTGATTTTTCAGTGACTAAAAATAAATCATAGAAAAATAAAAATGTTATAACAGTTTCTGATTAGAAAATTAAAAAGATTATTGATTGATTTTAACATGTAAATCCATTTATGGTTATTTTATACCTAGAGGTTAGGGAATCATGTTCATTGTACATTTATATTTTTTGTGTGGGTTTTTTGCACACAATTATATGAAATAAAGTATTTTATATTTATATTTTGTTGTGTAGTCCTCTCTTAAGTTTTTTTTCCCCCACACGGTCCTATCGAGTACAAATAATTGTTAAACAGATCTATTTGACTCATAGATAGAACCCTAACAGGTACTACCACTTCAGGTAAGGGTGGACCTAGGAGTAATAACAATGAAGGAGTACTTCATTCTCCCCAGATTTCCAGAATTGGAACCTCACCATCAGATGCAGTTTAGTATCATACCCAAGTCACTAAAAAGATAAAGATTTAATGTCATTAACATGACACACTTAAAGGATCCAGTTTAGAATTTATTTACATTGTAAATATAACCCTTCCCTAAATCTTAAGTTTAACTCTTAACATCCTGTTGAGATTTTTCTAAGTCCAGAGCCCAATTCCTATAACCATTTATCAAAAATGGGTAAAAATGGCTGTTTTATTAAAAGTTACCTGTTTTTTTTCCCCTTAAATTAAAGATTTCTAAATATATTTAATATTACATTTAAACAAAGGCTATCATTTGGGGTAGATTAGGAAAATGAATGACTTCTGGACGGGTGGAATGAGGTGGTATAGGACATTAAGAGTTTTAAGCATTTTTTAAAACTACTTGGTCATAAACATGCCATTAGTAACTAGATAAAATTTGGTGGCTATAGCTCTACACATGACAGATTTAAAAAAAAAAGACGTTTGTGGAATTTTAAAATAAAGAATACGAGACCAATTTAGGAAGTAATTGCTCACAATTTTATTCCCTGTTGTACTAAAGTTGGCTTAGTCAAATAAATATGTTACTATAAATTCTGGAGTTATATATCAAGACAATATCCTCCTTTCCAAATTTTTTTTTTTTTTTTTTTCAATATCAACCAGATGTTATCCTTGTCAAAATGAACAGGATATAAAGAAATTTGATTCTGTAATCCTAATAGATGTAAAAATGAAAGAGGTTCATCTTTGATATATCATATTTGCTTAACTTGTACTTGATAGACAGCCTCAACAGGCTACCATAAATATTAATTTGCAATGTAAAGAAATAATGTTTGTCTTGTAGAAATAAATCAGCATTTTTAATAAAGCTGACATTTTCAAAGTTTTAAGCATATTGAATTACAATATAGTAAAAACTGACTATATAATAAGAATATAAAGCTGAATGGGAAAAATACACTGGTAAATGTTTTTATAGTTGTACTTTATGAATGTGATAATTTTATTGGTCCATAAAAAGTATAAACATCTTGTGGTGAGCAATGTCTTAGTACTAATTATCATTTAGGAAACATGCCAAGTATTATTCATTAGTCATTTATATTTCAAGCAACAAGGTTAATCAAATGTCCAATTAGTATCAGTCATTGATTTACAAGAACTGATTACAAAGTCCATAGACTAACTAAGATGGACTTTACTTTAAAGAATGGTATTTACCAACCCCTCCATGGAGATGGGATATACATATATTTATCAATCCCTCCGCACGAGCAGGATATGACAAAAGGTAAATTTCTTAAGCAGAGTTTAACAGGTTTGAATTAAGAGTTCTCTTTCTCCTAGACTGGTTACCTAGCCATGGTTAAAGGTCCCAGTCAGCCCTGCTATTTACCCATAGCTGGAGGGAGAATTGGATTCATATCTTTCTCAATGGTATTAGCACCACCATGTGAAATGCAAACAGCTTCGTCCAGGAATTGAACTCAGGTCGATGAGTCCATTTCCTACAACTCTAACCATTAGACCATGCCCCTCCATGGGGATGGGATATAACAAGCCTTTTTCTTTAATATGGGAGGCACTTATCACCCAAGAGAGTTAAAGACAAAAGTTGCTTAGTTACTTTAGCATTTCCTTTTTGGATGCCTCAGACATAGATAATTTAATACCTAGATTTTAGAGAAGGATGGAGATAGATAATTTAATACCTAGATTTTAGAGAAGGATGGTGATATATAATTTAATACTTAGATTTTAGAGAAGGATGGAGATAGATAATTTAATACCTTGATTTTAGAAAAGGATTACTTTTAATTTATAGGTTTGGTTCCTTTTGAGAGTTACACATTTCATCAATCCCTACTGCAGTATCTCTGAAGGTTACCTGGAATATGTGCCAGGTAAAATTGATTAAATTAAATTAGCTTAGCTTGTTTGTTTTTGTTGTTTTTTTTTTTTGGGGGGGGGGCATCCCATACAGAAAAACAACCTTGTGTCAAATCTTACCATTAACAATGAGGTGAGATAAATATCTGAAGGTAGAAATCATTATCCCCTTGACCAATAAATGAAGATCTTTTTCATTTTAATAAATAGAAATCAGAAAATGGTAAATCAGAGAAATAAGATGAATCCAGGGCTGTGGAGCCAAAGTCATGGAGCTGGAAGTAATTAACGGGTCACTGGAGTCTAAGTCGGTAAAACTATACCGACTCCAGTTGAATTTACACTTTATATGGCCTTAGTTTAGCCTGTAAAGTTATACACTGCACACTCCTTATAGATTATAAAAAAATCATTTTTATATTTGTAGGCCATAATCACTTAATTATACAAAGAGGAGTCAGAGTTAGGGGTGCCAAAACTATAAAGTCAAAGGTTTTGTGTTCTGCCTACAACAAAGACCTGGATGAGTTGTCAATAAGTTGTAACTTATTGACCAGTCAATTTATAAACAATATAGTAGACTCTACTTATATCATGACAATCAATAATGTGATCAAGTGCAGTGTTCTTATTTAGGTATTTTGTTCTCATGGTCATGTTACTTCAACAAAGCAAAATGGTATTCTTTAGTTATTATCTATCTTTCAGTAGGTAGTTGATCAAAATTATTTCATTCTAACATCCAGAAACTGGTCATAAAGAGAAAGAAGAGTTTCTGCAACTTTCAACTCTGCCTAGTCAGTCACTTGATCAAAATTATATACTGAGCTAGTTACAAATATGATATATCAAGCAAATATAATAAATCAAAGATGAACCTCTTTCATTTCGGCATCTAATAGGATTACAGAATCCATAGTTATAAATCACTGTTTCTTTAACCAACATGAGGTGTCATGATATAAAATGAACCTGTTGGTTTTATATTCTATAGCCAACCCTTAATAATCAACATGTTTAAAATCTCTATGAGGGACAGCTTATTAATTTTAATAAAAAAAATAAAATTTTAAAAAATTAATCTTTCATAGAAGATGCCCATTTCAGTAGCCACATAATGAAGGTGTAGTCATCAATTAATTTTATCACTTTGTTTTAATAAACAAATGTTTATATAAAATATCTAAAAAAATCTCCAAAATAGTAAGCAGTTTTCTTTCAATAACTTCTAAAACATAAGCAAAGAAAATTTATTTTTATGTCAGAGAAGGAGACAATTAGGCAACCAGTCTATAAGAAGGAAAACTCTGAATAAGAAATTGACCATGAGTCACATCCTGCTTGTGCTTTACACACACACACACATACATGTGTATATATATATATATATATACATACATAATCTCTTGTGTATGTGTGTACATATATATATATATATATACATACATAATCTCTTGTGTATGTGTGTACATATATATATATATATATATATATATATATATATATATATATACACACATACACACACTCACCAGAGATGGAGGTACATTTAAAATCTTGTAAGAGTAAAATCCTAAATAACGCACTGACATTTTACACCTGTATAATCATGGCATTATCACAGGTGTGTGGATCTATTAAAAATAGAATGTTTTGAGTATTTATTGAAACTTAAGAATAGGACAAAAACTATTTTAACAGTTTGAAGGGGATTTTAAAATGTAAACTGTCTTAAGTTTCAAGTAAAATAAAGTAAATCACCAACTAGTTCTACGAATCGGGTACCTCATCCTAGCAAGCTAGTCTTGCAAATCTATTACACCTGCATAATAAATTTCTGCTGGGTGCTCCATACTTCTGGCTTTGTGCCAAACTATATTAACCTTAGCAAATGACAACTAGTTCTACAAATATTTTGGATTGATTGATTGATTTTAATGGCCAAAGGTTATTTTATGCTGATAAGTGAGGGAATTGCATTCATTGTATGTTCATATCTACATTTTTTATGTAGTTGTTTCTTAAGATTTTTTTTATTTGCTTTCTTTTTGTATATGGTCCTATCAAATACAATTAATTTTTAGATATACTTATTTGACCAATTGATAGGACCCTAACAGGTACCACCACACTGGATCAGAGGGAACCTGGTAGTAACGGTAATGAAGGAGTACTCCACACTTCCCAGAGTTCCACAACTAAAACCTCACCACCGGATGCAGTTTAGTGTCATACTCAGTACACCCCACGGGGGGGGGGGGGTCTTACCCCTCTGCCGGGAGATGCAGTCACCATATTCTAAGCCACACTGACAGAGCGGAAATATTTCAGAGCAATCTCTTAAAATAGTCTAAACTAATCATAAAAATATACTCCAACAAAAGTTTTCTTTAAATAATGTTAGCAAGGTGTGTTAATGTGTTAATGGTCTGATGAATCTTATGTTAGTAGCAATATTCTATAGAATTATTTTTAGTGCATTATTAAAAGAATGTTATTTCATGCAAATGGTCTTGGCAAAAGTCATTCTCACCCTCCTCCAATTTCCATGATGTATCTTGTCCTTTCACTAGTCACTAATGTACTATCAGTATTTACCACGTACCCCCACATGAACATAAAGAGAACGCTGACAACACTGCATAGCTCTTCACTTACTTTAATCCAATTTGCATGCAAGTCTCTCTCGCTCTCCCTTATACATACATACATACATACATACATACATACATACATATTGGTCCTACAACCTCCCACTACCAATTGTTATTACCTCCCACTTCTAATTCCTTGCTACTACTCGTTCTCATTAAAAACGAGACACGAAACCATACCATCATTTCCTACCTGATGATGGCAAACTGTATTGCCAAAAGCGCACGTATCAAAACCTTTGGTGGACTGTTACACCAGTTACACCCCGACACCAAAAAGATGGCCCGAAAATTAGAAAGGATCAACCAAAAACTTGTCCGACAAGAATTGTCTGTACAGTTCAACAAAACTTGTATAAAAGAAAAAATGCTGCCAAAATACACTTATTTTAAAATATATATATATATCAAAAAGTTGCTAGCAAAAGGGCTCAATATATTTAATAAAATATAGAGCATTTATAGTTGTAGAAAAAAGTTTTTCTCGCTACCACAGTTTCGGTGTTCAAGGTTTTTTTACAGACTTTAACACTTAGGAATAAGAGTCATTAAATTTTGTTCACTTTTTGTGAATTTAAAAAAAATGTCTGTGGCATACAGAGTTATTTTTACCAAGTGGAACAGATAAACTACATATATTCTTGCATTATGTCTGTATATTACGTGAACTGATTTCAGACACAAATATCATGCATATTTATTTGCTCCTTTCACTGTTCATCAGGTGCAGCATAATAGGGGGCCACTCTCTCTCCCGTCATGATGAGGGTTGGGTTGAATATTTTAGCTGATAAAAAATACAATAGACCAAAGCACTTATGTAAATGAAGTTAATATAAGTAAGGATGAACCATACACCCTAAGCGGTAACTAGACAAACAACTCTTTGAAGAATAAGTAATCTTGAATACATTAAGATTACAATATAAGAAAAAAATAGCATTTGGTTGTATTCACAAAGACATTCCTCTTTTTTTTCTTAAGAAAGTCCTGATAATAAAACAAACAGAAGATCCTTTGATCTAAGATTTTACCCTGTATTCTGTTGGATTTTGTGTAAAGTATTCAACTCTGTTACAAGATGAATGCAAGACTAAAACTAGAGTTTGGTAGGTGGCTTATATGGAGCTTTGGATTGTTCCATTATGAACTCAGGCAAGTTCATTTCCTGAGTTCTGATTGGCTGTTGGATTTCAGGGTTAGTAAGAACAGGGATAAGTACCCACTCTTCAGCCACCACTTTGCATTATGCCAGCAGCATGCAAGGACTGTATTAAGTTACAGCTTGCCTGTTGTTCTCGTCTGCTAACTCGACGGTAGTTAGAACCCCACTGCGATGGTGAGTATCATTGTTTGTATATCTGGAGGATAACTTCTACATATTCATGAAATTAATAAAGAGTAAATAATAAGCCAGAAAATAACTGAAGAAACATTTCCCAATGTTACCAAAAATTGATAACAAAAATAAATCTTTTAACTGATTTAAAGTTTCATCATTATCAGGTCATGCTGTCAACATGACGCTTTCTCACCTCCAGTCCCTATCGGTCATCGCTCCTGAAAGGTCCTCTGCACAGCATCCAGTATCTGCGCAAAGCTGATCAATGTGGGGTTTTGCTGACCAATCAACACTGGTGTCCATAGGAAAATGTCACTTATAAGCTTGTCCTTGCTTCTCCAGCAGTATCTTGTTTGTCTTACCCAAATGGTTTATGTGATAGAGACAAATGGACATACAGCTGCTCTTTTGTGGGGTGCTGCTTCCAGGATTTGTTCAAGACAGCATGCAGCATCCTTGTACAGTCTAGCTTTTTCTCCAAGCATTTCGCTAGAGTCTAAGTGGTGCAGCCATACAGTAGCACTGATACAGCTACAGCTTGGAAGAATTCTTACTATCTTATAAGAGAGATCAGATTTTCATATGATTGATAATCAGTCTATTGCAATCCATTCCTTTCCTATGCATATATTGACATCACTTTCTGTAGATGAGATATTACTACCTATGTATGTAAACTGGATTACTAATGTCAGAATGAATAATCTAAAAAAGTAGCTAGTTAATATTTTATTTTAATCACTGATTTCTGAAGAGCAGTTTTTCAATATTTATAGAGAATTGCTCTTATGATATTTTACAATAAACCTTTTAAGATATAAACTCTGGCACTGAACCTTTAATGGCCTGATTAGAGAAAGGACTAAATTTTGCCTGAAGATATTTTGAAACTATATTTGCCATATATTTAATTCCTTATGATATTTTGCATTCACACACAAAATTTTTTAAAAGCAACACCCCACAAAAAAAAAGCAACTGTACAGCCTCTTATCTCCTATCACACAAACCATCCAAGATGAATAAGACATGCTAAACACTGCTGAAGAAGTAAAGACAAACTCATAAGTGATGTCCTCCTGTGAACACCTATGCATGGACACACCAGTGTAGGTGTCTGCAAGAGAATCTTAGATCAATCAGCTCTGTAGGGATTCTGGATGCTGTGCAGAAGACCTGCCAGGAGCGATGACCAATAAGGACAGGTGGCAAGAGAGAATCATGGGTATCTGTGCTGTCAGTACAACCTGATGATGATGATGCATGATCGCTAAGATAAAACTTAAAATGCAAGTGAACATAGAAAGAAACTAAATATTACAAATACACATCATCATTAGTATTATCTGCGTTATTCTGACTATTGTCCCCATCTTCATAGTTATTTGTACAACGTTTCGGCCGATATACCCTCCGGCCTTCTTCAGGTATTTCTTGTCGGACTCGGGAACCTTCTTTTCGAACTCGGGAACTTTCTTGTCGTATACAGGAGCCATCACGGAACTTTGAACCTAACCCTTTATTTATTCCATGGGGGTATCCTGTTCTCATTCCGCTAACCATAGCTGGGGTATGAAGAAGGCCGGAGGGTATATCGGCCGAAACGTTGTACAAATAACAATGAAGATGGGGACAATAGTCCGAATAACACTAATAATACTAATCTTCAAGCCTCATCTCAAACATTCAGAGAAATAACACATCATCATGTCGCACAATTAGCACAGATATCCATGACAATCTCTCACCAACCCTCCCTATTATTCATTGTGCCAGAGAGGTCCTCTGCGCAGCATCCAGTATCCTCGCATGGTTGGTCTATGTAGGTTCTTGGTGGCCGGCCCAGATTAACATGTCCATGTGTTGGCTTCCACAGGAGAACGTCGCATATGAGCTCGTCCTTGCTTCTCCAACAGTGTCCAGCATGCCTTGTCCGTCTCACTCGGATGGTTTGTGAGATGGGGGGCAAGTGGCCATACAGCTGCTTCCTTGTGAGGTGCTGTTTCCATAACTTGTTCAAGACCGCACGCAACATTCTTGTGCAGCTCCCATCTAGCTTATTCTCAAGGCACTTCATTAGGGTCCAAGTGGTACAGCCATACAGCAGTACTGATATAACCACAGCCTGGAAGAATTGTTGCTTTAACTTGTCGGTGAGATTGGATTTCCATATACTGTTGGAGAATTAACTCCATTCTTATAAGTTTAAATAATTAAGAGTTACTTTCAATGCCAACTTCAGAGATTTGTCTTTTAAATATTTTAATGTGTAGATGTAAGAAAATAAAACAGGAAAAAAAAAAGGACATTAAAAGAAGTTGACTATAATGAGCACTTGGTTATAAATATTCAAGTACTCCATATCTTGATACTGTTATTAGTCTTATGTCTGAAAGATTGTTCCAGCAGATAACAGACACATGGAAATATCATAGCCAGGAATTATCGATATACCAAATATACAGATGGAAACAGTTATCAAGATTGCAACCTGTAATATTTCCTTAAAAAACAGACAAAAAAAAAAAAAAAAAAATAGATGTATGAATATATAGAAAATTATTTGCACTAGCAACAATATGCGCTCTCCAGGTGTAAGTATTTAAGTTTTAATGTAATGAAATATATCAAATTAGAAAGATTAACAAAATTAAATAACACATATATGTTATCTGACAAGAGATAAGAAAATACGAAAACAGTTATTTCCAGTTGTCATTTTTCCATAACACCAGATAATTCATTATTTTAGCACATAAATATATCTCATAATTGAAATGTAAAAGACACATTTATTGTATTTTAAAAAATAAAAAAAAATAGTTTGTCCCAGACTCTCTTGTTGGGCAGTCTGCCTATTAAAAGAGAACAACTAAGATTACTTATTGCTATATTATATATAAAAAAGATGTCAAAATGAAAGCTTTGAAAATAACTCGCAGTTGTTTTGTCCACAGCAATTATTTAATATGATAAAAATGCCATTTAAACAAATCTAAAAGACAAGCAACAAAGAGAGAGAAAGAAAGAGTAATAGCAAATATATTATGTTTATGTAAAAGTTGGTTGGTTGGATTTTACAGCATGTCAACCTTTGTTGGGTTATTTTATGCCAAAGATGTTTTGTTTTATTCATTCTTGATGGGTATTCAAAATTTTTAATACTCAATATTTTTAAAACATTTTTTCCATTTAACCCATAAATGGCAGCCTCACAGGTACTACCAGATTGGGTCAAAGTGGACCTAGGAGTAATGGCGATGAAAGAGTACTCCATACCTCCTAGAACTCCAAAACTGGAACTTCATCATTAGATGCAGTTTAATGTCATACCCAGGACACTAAGACACTCAGCCACCACCTTCTAGCACATGATAAAAAAGGTTTGCCATAAAGGGCAATAGGGTCGAGACAATCATGTAGGTGCTAGGGCTTGACATGACAAGCCAATTGATCAGGTGGGGCATCTCTGACTGCCCGTCTAGCCTAAGGGCCAGAGTAGAGTGTTGCATGTCGTGGACTGCTCAGCCAATAAGATTCTATCCTGAAGCATCACAAGTTGCCTTGTGTCACCTTAAAGGCTAAGACCTCCATGGGAGGGGGTCTTAGCCCTCTGCAGAGGAGCAGTCAATGCATTGTACAGCCCCAGCTGACAGGGTGGTGATGTAAAAGTTTTCAGCCTTTTAGATAAAATATCTTGGAAGCAGCAACCCACAAAAAAGCTGTATGTCCACCTACCTCCTATCACACAAACCATTCGAGTAAGACAAAGAAATGCTGAACACTGCTGAAGAAGCAAGGACAAACTTATGTGATCTCCTAATACATGAATACTCCAGTGTAGTCCGACCAGCAAAAACCTACATCAATCAACTTTGTGCAGATTCAGAATGCCATCACAGAAGACCTGCCAGGAGTGATGACCAACAGGGACAGGTAGTGAGAGAGAGACATGAAAATCTGTGTTGTCGGTGCGACCTGATGATGATTCATCAAATTATTTTCGATGGTTCTCCATGACCTTGTGTCACCTTAAAGGTATATGTCTTCATAAAAAAATGTATTCACTTTTATTTTGATAACTTCAAGAATCTTTTTAATATTATTTGGATTTTTCGAACTGTTGTCCTCATCTTTATTGTTATATACACAATGTTTTGGCTAATGTGCCCTCCAGTGTTTCTTGTTGAGCTCGGGAGTTTTCACAGAACATTGAATTCACTGGGGTAGACAGTTCTCATTCCGTTACCCATGACCAAGTACAAGTATTAAGCTATGTTAAGTATTCTGTTATCACCCTTGGCCAGGATTGAACATGCAACTTACAGATGATTGTCACTTAGAACTGTATTAACTCAACTCTTATACCCGTTGTGCCAGGTGTTCAACTGGAGTGAATTTTTGGAACTTGTAAACCTAAATGTTGTATACTCTTCTTTTTACTTTCTTACTTCTATTCTTCTAGCGTCTCTTCTAGCATTTGGACTTCATCCTGGGGACTTTGTGTCTGGTCTTCCATTGGGGATTTCTCTTTATCAGAAGCCCTGTGTCATTGGTAGTTTTTAGATAATAACACAAGACTTCGATTTACTTAGATCATATTTTATTCTGAAATCCCCACCAGACTACCTGCGCAGATTGAGTCGGCAGCGTGCATAACACGACTTACCATCGTCGTGGTTTTGGCCGATCTCACTAAAATCTCTTTCTAATCTAAACCGGAAGAGGGTCTTCTCCACCGATTCTCACGGTATCCACCGGAGGGAGGATCAGGACTGAGGTCAAGCCTTGTCATTCAATCCTTCAAGGCCGCCGGCTGAACTTATAACAGCCATTTTGGTTTCTACACAACTGTACATAAGTATTAGGAATCTAATAATTATGTAACATAAATACCTGAAGAAGGCTGGAGAACACAAACATTGTGTATATAACAATAAAGATGAGGACAACAGTCTGAAAAATCCAAATAATATAAATTATGAAGCCTCATCTCAAAGATTTAGACAAATCTTTATCTTGTTAGAACAGCTGACCAGGCAAAGAGTGTAGCATAGAGCAAAACAAGTGATATTTTTAAGGTGACATTTTTAGAACATACAATATATGAAAGAACTTCCCATCCCAGGTCAATAATTGATTGCTGCTTATAACATTTGTACCATAAGAACAGGTGTTCATATGCAGCAGCAAAAAAAAAAAAATTTTTTTAAACATTCAACAGTTGACTTTTGAGAAAAAAACTTCTCTTTCAATACATTTAAAAACTTCTCTTTCAATACATTTAAAAAGCCAACTGCTCATTGTTGCATGGTAGAATTAATGATTGTCCAGTTTATAGGAATTTATAATAAAGAATTCTCTTTGAATCCCACCAAGCACAGAATAACCACACACACACAGTAGATTCCATTTAGGTAGAGATATTGAAATCTGTCCTGGTTCTAATCATGGCTTTCTCCATTTTTCATCTTGTTCAAAATTAATTTTATGTTTATAAAAAAAAAAAGACAAGCACTTAGACACTAACTAATGTTTATTTCTGTAAGTTCATAGGAACTAATTTTCTTCACTTGTGTAATTTTTCTTATAGTTTTGTAAATAACATACTTGACTGATTGTAAAAGCAATAAAGAGTTGATTAAACTGCTAGGACACTCTTAATATTTCTAAAACATTGTGCAAAAGATGCTACTAGAAACTTTTGCATCAACATAACAAACAATATCTATCACCGATTTTACATTTTTTACCACATATATATGTGTGTGTAGAAAGTTTTGTAGAAAAAAAACAACAAGATGTTAAAAGTTTTGCTGACAGAAATCTGTTTCGACCTTATGAAGAGGTCTTTATCAAAGCAACATTGTAAACGGAAAGACAAAATAAATATATCATTAATCACGAGGCACAGAACGCTCTCGATCAGTACCGGAATTTATTTTATTTTTAACATAAAATATGCATTTTTAAAAAAATTTGAAAATTCCAGTACTGATCGAGAGCGTTCTGTGCCTCGTGATTAATGATATATTTATTTCGTCTTTCCGTTTACAATGTTGCTTTGATAAAGACCTCTTCATAAGGTCAAAACAGATTTCTGTCAGCAAAATTTTTAACATCTTGTTTTTTTCTACAAAACTTTCTACACATATAGTCGGATTCATATCCATTTTACCTTTCATTATATATGTGTGTGTGTGTGTGTGTGTGTGTGTGTGTGTGTGTGTGTAGCAGAGTTTAACATGTGAACTCTTAAATAAATGTCAACTTCTAATGTGTGCTCTGCTCTGAAAATACATGAAAAATACATACATACCATGCTGAAAAATTTTTCTATCTCCAAAATTAGTCTAGTAAGAATCATCACCATGTATTTATGTAAGAAAAGAAATCCTTACTATTATAAAGTCTCTTTAGTCAGCTAAGCTGAGTGTGGCACAAGGTAACAGTAATGGAACACTTATGATCAAACTCTTTACATGAGTGAATAAATCCACAAGACAATATTTCTAACAATAAAGCTGCATGCAATAACTTTTAAATCAAATAAGCGTATCAATATTTTTCATTTTATTTCCAAACAGAAAATAATGATACGCTCATTGAATTTCTATAAAAAATGAACAAGATATCAACAAGTTTGTATTTACCCTGAATGTGACAAGATGATTTTTAAGTGGAGTAAAGCTGGTTTGAATTCAGAGTTTTCCTTCTCCTAGGCTGGTTGCCTGGCCAAGCTAAATAATCCAGTATACCCTACTATTTGCCCATAGCTGAGGAGGAGAAGAACATGGATAAAGTCGTTCTCAAGGGTAATAGCATAAACTAAAGCACAGACAGCCTTGTCCAGGATTTGAACTCAGGTCACCGATTTCATTTCTTACAACGATAACCATTACACTTTGTATGCTTCGTTAATCATAATGAATGTTATCTAATATTGAGATGAAGCAGTCTCATTATTCTATGAATTAGATTACTATCCTTATCTTTGTACACTTTATCACAATATTTTAAAAGATATATTCTTCAGCCATCTTCAGATGTTTATACCACCTTTTTTTTTTTAAAGATGGTGGTAAGTAAGATAACCATTACACTTTGTATGCTTCATTAGTCATAATGAATGTTATCTAATATTGAGATGAAGCAGTCTCATTATTCTATGAATTAGATTACTATCCTTATCTTTGTACTTTTTATCACAATATTTTAAAAGATATATTCTTCAGCCATCTTCAGATGTTTATACCACCTTTTTTTTTTTTTTTAAAGATGGTGGTAAGTAAGATTTTTTAGAAAAATACTAGACAACACTCAAAGATTAATATGTGAAGAACACATCAACCAAAACAACACTATGATAAACTTAAAGATAAGGATACTAGTTTGAATAATATTCATGGAATTAAATTGATTGGGTGGTAGTTAAAACCTAAAATATAATGATGTTTGTTAAAGTATCACAAACAGCTTAACAAATTTATCAACCAGTACTGAAAATATCCAACAAAGTTGTTATAATCATATCTCCAAATACTGTAAAACTATTTCTTTAAATGTGTTCAGTTGTGCAGAAAAAACACAGGTTGTACTATTTGTATAGCCGTCATGAACAAAGCACTGGAACTTGAAAAGCATTGAACCATCAGATGAAAATAATGAATTCAATGTAACAATTTTTAAGAGTGGTTGAAGGCAGTTATAATTGTGAATAGAAGGCACTATCGGTAGATCAACTAACAGCTTTCAGAAAAATTCAGTCTAGAGCTTGTGTGATCCTTTAAGAAAAAAAAAAAAAATAGTAATAAACATTAAAAAAAAAAAAAAAAAAAAAAAAACAGCCTTAAGGGTTATGAATATATTTTTAGAAAAAAATTTATCAATTTCTATAGAGGAAAGGTATAGAAGTGTTTTTCCTATCTTGTTTTACCAGTTTGAAAAAAGAATAACTATCTGCTTTATGTAATGAAAAAGTAAAAAATTAGAAGCATACTTACAATAAAAGATTGACAACTACCAAGAAAAAGAAAAAAATATTTGTCTGAAATGTAACTTAAGCCTCTGAATTAATAAAAATAGTTAAAAATCATGCTGAAGGCCTAAATAGGGTTTGTGGCTACCAGTAAGGGATTATGGATTTGAATAATGTATTTACTGAATCATGCCTTATTGGAAAAAATAACCACTAACAAATTCTTGGATCACATTTAATTCAAATACCAGGTGAGGATTTCACAAAAGATTTCAAGTACCCACATTTTTTGGAAATCTAGATTATTTTCCCACAGAAAAGTAGCTGTCTGGCAACTTGCCTCCTATCACACAAACCATCTAAATAAGATGAAGATATACTGGACAAGCAAGGGTGAACTCATAAGTGACATTCTACTGTGGACATCTACACCTGGACAGGCAAGTGTAGGTTGACCAGCAAAAACCTACATCAATCAGCTCTGCAAAGATTCTGGATGCTGTGCAGAAGACTTGCCAGGGGTTATGACTGATAGGAACAGCAGGCAAGAGAGAGTCATGGGAATCTGTGCTGTCAGCACAACCTGTTGAGGAGATTTGTACCATTTTATTTTTAAGTTTGAAATATAAGTCAATGTTTTTGAGAGGCTAACATCTATTCCCCTCACCCCCTGGTGCCAATTACTCACAGCAACATTTTTTCTAACTCATACTTATGATTTTCCAGTGACCAGGAAAAAAAATTACAGAAAAGGACAAAAGATTTTTTTTTTTAAATTAAAAAAAACTTTCTGCCACTAAAAATATAAAAATAAAAAAAATGAATTAGAATTTTTGTTTAAAAAAGAATCAGGAATTATTTAATAAACCCTATTAAAAAAGATAAATGACTAATACAGGGTGGTCCACAAGACTGACATTTTAAAAATTCATAATTTTTTTTTAACTCATGATTTTCCAGTGACCAGGAAAAAAAATTACAAAAAAGGTAAAAAAAATTTTTTATAATTTCTGCCGCTAAAAATATAAAAAATAAAATATAACATTAAAAAAAAAAAAAAAAAAAAAAAAATGAATTAGAATCTTTGTTTAAAAAAGAATCAGGAATTATCTAATAAATCCTATTAAAAAAAAAATGACTAATACAGGGTGGTCCACAAGACTGACACATTTTAAAAATTCATAATTTTCTTGTTAATTGAATTTTTTATATTTTTTCAAATATCATAAGTAACCCTTGGAAATTGAGAAAGTCAAGTTACAGTATGAAAGACCAAATTCAAATAGAATTTTACTATTCAACCGAGAGGTCGATAATTTAAACAAAAAGAAATCCTATTTCCATTTTCATGTGAAGAATCTTCAAAGTGTGAATATAATGAAGAGCTTCGTCTCCTGACTTGATACTCCTTGGCACAGTAGCAGACCTCCCACGAAGTAGTCATTGCAAAAGTGTTTGTACAGAAGCAGCAGTGGAAGTTATACAGCAGTGTTATTGAAGATCCATCTGTGTCCACTCACTGTCGGTCAAGTCAGTTGGGAATATCCAGAACATCAATGCAATAGATTTTAAAGTTTGACCTTAATATGTAAGCCCTACAAGATCCAACTAGTTCAGCCACTGCAGCCACTTGATTATCAAGAATCATCTAGAGTAGTATGCAGTTCGATTTGAACAGGAGAGAAGATGGCAATTTGTTTAGACAAGCTCAGCATCAGTGATGAAGCTCATAGAATTGGGAATAAACAGAATTGTCAATTTTAGGGCACAAAAAATATTTTTTTTAAATAAAAAATTAAAAATTAAAAAAAAAAAAAGGAAAAATGCATCAACATCTATTACATCCAGTTCAGTGAGAGAGTCTCATCATGGTGTAATGGTTATTGTTATAGGTGATATACCCTATAGACTAATGGAATGCGCCGACTGTTACTATAAGTAACAGGGACAATTATGGCTTGAGAGTAAGCCAATGCGAGTCAGCTCATAACTCTATTGTCGGATGTATTTCCCACTTCTCTGTACTGTAATTGTCTACTCTTTTGTTAATACATTTTCCTACATTTGTTACCCGTTGTTTTGTTCTTATTTGACCCCTTAAAACCCCACAACAGTTAGCAAGCAATACAATATAAGATTAGTAAACCATTGTTAGTGAATTCAATTCTCACTGGGCGCTCCAATACTTCTGGTCTTGTGTCAAATCTAAGCTAATGTTAGTAAATAATTGGGCTTCCAATCGTAGTTGTAGAGAATTGTGGTGTAATTAGCATCCAACTGTGTTGCTGAGTTTGTTGTGAGGATCCAGACTTGGTAGGTTGCTTAAATAGTAGATTGAACTATTCCACTTGTGTATTTGGATTATGTTCACTTCCTTGATTCTGATTGGCTGTTGGTTTTAAAGTGGACACCTTCATCTATATAAACTGAACATTTGACTGTGTTCAAGTATTTAGTGCTTGTAACTGTGCAATAGTAACAGTCTTCCCATAGAGGTGAGTATGTTTATTCTACAGTAGTGCAATGGTGAGCAAGCTACTCACAGATCCATTACTAATGAAAAGTGAGTTTGATCTTCGCTGGATGCCCCATACTTGTGACCTGTGGTGAAAGGAAAGGGTAAATCTCTACATCCAGTTAAGTGCACTATGGTATAATATACAACAAAGTGATTGGTCCTTTTATTTTTTTTTTTTTTTTTTTTGAGAACAAATGAGGACAAACTGAGAGAGTCATTGGCATCCTGTACAGAACCGAAATCAAATAATTTTTATGCACAACTGTTGAAAATAACCCACACGTTTGGTTTCAACAGGGTGGAGCCACTGCTCATACCACCAGGGAAAGCATGGAACTTTTGCACAAAATAGTTGGTGATAGAATAATTTCAAGACATTCAGAATTCATACAGCTTCCCCATTCACCTGATTCTTACTTCTTTTTGAGGGTATATTTGAAGGAGCATATATATATATGTCAATGATATCAGTTAAATCACAGTGTTTTGGGTAAATGAATAACGTGTGTGGGGATTAAAAATAAAATAAATTAAATAAATAAAAAGTTCTTGGCGTCTGGACTCTGGTGTCCAGAGTAACAGTCTTGTCAATAAAATCTCCATCTATACTTCTAAACAATTGTGTCTTTTTATCTCTATTCATTTCATACCGTAAGACTCATTCCCCATACATGTCATCGATGTAATGGAAAAAAATCAGAATTATTAGGTAGAATATATTTAAAGGTACCAGATTCTAATTTATATATACTAGCAAATATATGCACCCTTCGGGTGCAAGTATTTAGGTCTTGATGTAGTAAAATATTGTATCAAATTAGAAACTATTTAGAAAATGATAAACTGAGGGGGTGTAATCGAAAAATAGAACAGCTTTAAATCTAACTCTTCCATCATTTTCCATCACTCACGTCTTATTTTTCAGAATTTATCTATTTAGTTAGATTATGTTGTATTTAATAAAATCACAGTTCTTTCCTCTTGTTTATGGATTTCTTTTAAGATTTATACCCGAGATTTTTGCTCATATTCCTTAAGATAAAACTAAACAATAAGAAATCAATAATACTAAGCATATATTTATTAAAATCAAATTCTTAATATCAATATGCAAATTAGCCTTCTCGTTCACACTGTAAACCGCTATTTTGTTGAATATATAAATATACTTGCATGTCATTAGTATGTAGAATAATCCAACAGTATTAATAAGGTATAAGAATTTTATCAATAATTGAGGTTTAAATAAAGATAAATTCATGGTGAATGTGACGTCAATAACTAAGGGAATTGTGACTTGAGTAGTGATTTAGTTTCGGTTACAGACAAACACACAATCTCCATTATAATAAGATATATATATATATATATATATATATATATATATATATGAATAAGCCTAAGACATTGCAACAACTCAATAATAATATCCATGCAGAAATGAGAGAATTGACCCCAGAAACCTGCTCAAATTAAGGTGCAACTTTTTATACAGGAAAATTAAGGTTATCCACAAAATATGACTTTTCATATACAAGTAAAAAAAATATTTCTTTGGACAATATTTTATGACTCAAAAAATAAATGATTAAATGTTTTCCTTTTTAAAAGGAATTCAATTTTTTCATGTTCCACCCTCTACAATAAATCAGTATTCCTGTTAGAATGTAAACTTAAAATTAAATTAGGAAAATCATATCTTACTGTTACATAAAAAAATAAAATAAAATAAAGACAAAAGCTAGAATTTTCAATCAATAGTAGTCGTGATATTATCAGAGAACACACAGAACAGAGAGCTATGCTTACACTAAGCAGAGAATGTTATGGTGAGAGTACCCCACCTCTTCTTTTTCTCTAAATATCAATGAGATATAAAAAGGCCAACATATTTAGCAACAATGGCAATTCTATAGATAGCTGCAAAGACAAATAATATAAAGTATTAAAAAAAAAAAAATTGTGACATACCTGATTTTTTTTTTTTTTTTTTTTTTTTTTTTTTTGATAGAAAGATATTCTAAAAATAGCTTGACAAAAAGAAAAATTTGTATTGCCAAATCAAATACAAGTTGAACTTTACATATACATTTTTTGGGGGGGTGTCCCATCATGGTAGAATGGTTACCAAGCTAGTCTCACAGATCCATAACTTTTGTAATAGCTAGTTCAATCCTCACTGGATTAGTGACCTTGTGTCATATCCTAACCTTAGCAAACGGGTTGGGTAAATACCTGGTCACTTTATGTGGTGCAATGGTTACCAAGCTATGTTACTAACATTGTTAGCAAACCATTGTTAGTGAGTTCAATTCTCACTAGGTGCCCCATACTTTCTTGTGACACATCTAAGTTAGTAAATAACTGGGCGTCTGATCATGGTGTAATGGTTAGCAAGCTAGGCTCGCAGATCCATTACTACTGAAAAGCAAGTTCAATCCTCACTGGATGCCCCACACTTGCGATCTTGGGTGGACAGGTTGGGTAAATACCTATATATATACATCCTTTTTTATGTTATTAACAAAATGCAAAAATACTTTTCTCTTAAATTATGCTGGTTGAAACATGTAATACTTTTTATGAGTTTTTTATCAGAATATAGCATCAGTATATCAATCTGGTGAAGAAAATTTCCATCTTATTAAAAATGAATATAGATAATTTAGCCTTACTATAAGACCATCTTTAGACTAAAGCAGAATTTATTAAGGTTTTAAAAAGATTACTTTGAAAATTTATCTAGGTATTGTGTATCTTTAAGTAAAACTTTAACAGAATATTTAAAAAGGAATTTAATTGTTAGATTTGTGAATTACTTTGCCTCAATTTATTTTAAAAACAATTTTTCATATCCTCATTCATATCTAAATCTCTATTATGAAATTCATACCCACAATGCATTAGAATGTACTGAAGCAACTCTGAGTAGAAGATAAAGAGAAACCCAATCTAATCTTTCATCATAAAAAAAACTTAAACATGCACTCATGTTTGCATATTTGAAGCTTTGCCAGCCAGACAAAACAAAAATAATATAATGGGAGGGGGGGTGATGGCATTTAAAGTTTTGTTTTTATAACAGCAGACTTCCAGATGATAAAGAAAAGAGAAGGCAGAAAGACAAAAGTCAATTGAATGTTTGTAGTTTTACAACTGAGCCAGAAATTACAAATTTCTTTTGTGATAAAACACCTGTCACTCAAACAAATCATTCACACTGAGATCAATTATCATGAGATATAATCCAGAATGTGAGTTTATATAAGACAAAATCAGAGTGTATGTGTCAGGATTTTGGAATGGACAAATTTCCATGTATATATTTATCCAATAGGGCCGGTTTAGTTCAGTCAGTAGAGCATCCGCCTAGGAATCACAAGGTTCCTGGTTTGGTACCGGCCCTCGCCAACTCAGCATATGAGTAGCACAGAGATCTGTGCTGTAAAGTGAGAAGCTGATGGTAAGTGTGGTGCACCAGTCCAGATACTAGAATAATCTCTTTGGTCTAATGCTAGTGAAAAAGGGATAGCTGTCTGGGTGATACCAAAATTAGGCCTCCCAACTGACTTTACTTTTACTTACTTTTATTTATCTAATACCTCTTCCGCAGTGCCTGTGATGTTATGGTTATCGCCATAGAAAATGGACAGTGACAGGAGTTCAAATCATGGTTGAATTCCACATAGCACTAATACCCTTTGGAAAGATATGAATTAAACTATTCTCCCTCCAGCTATAGGTAAATAGTCAGGCAGACTGGGCTCTTTCACTTTGGTATAGCAACCGGTCTAGAAGGTAAGATCAATTTTCAAGTTGAGTTTAATGGTTTTGAACTCAACTTGAAAATTGATCTTGTGTTGCATCCTACTTATGCGAAGGGGTTGGTAAATACATAGTCCACAACAGATAGGATGTAACAACACAATTTTTCAGTGGAGTAAAGTCAGTTTGAATTCAGAGTTTTCATTCTCTTAGACTAGTTGTCTAACGAAGGCTAAAGAACCTAGTGTGTCTTATTTACCCATAGCTCTAGGGAGAACAGATGAATTTATGCTTTTCCTAAGGGCATTAGTGCAAAGTAAAACACAATCAGATTTGTTCAGGATTCTCAGGTCACAGATTCCATTTCCTATGACAATAACCATTATGCTAAAGGCACCTTTAAATTTCCATGTACCAAAAGAGAAAGGATAAAAAGATAATGGTTAGAGGGTCATTTTAAAGAAAGTCTACACAGGATATACCTAAATGTAAATAAAACTATTAATTACTTTGAACTTTACTAAAATTATGGTTATTTCCTATAAGTCTAACATAAACAAAGGGGAACCACTCTTGACTGATAAATTATTTATTTATTTATTGATCTACTAATAAAAAAGAGGTTTGGGTTAGGGTTTAGTTTAATGGGAAAATAAATAAATAATTTATCAGTCAAGAGTGTTTTTGTTAGACTTATAGGAAATAACCAAAATTACTTTAAAAATAAATCAATAACAAAAAAAACAGAACTTGATTAATAAAGTAATTTCCAGTTCAATCAGGCCATCATTTTCAAAGTAATTTTTAATTAAGTACAGATTGACAAAACAAAAAGTTTTTCCATGTGAGATAACTCCAGATCTATTAACTGCAAAATACAGTCATTTCCCTGAGTTTTTAAGAAAATATTAGAAATAAGCAGAGGGAAATCCTTGAACAGTCTGCAATTCATTCAGTCAGCCATAATGCATACTAATGATAATACTTTTATCTGAGTGATAATTAGCATTTCCAAATAATTATAATATAAATTCTATAAATAAAAGGTGACTTGACATCAAACAGGAGGACAACAAAGTCAGCCTTTAATTGAGCTTAAATAATGATAAAATAAATAAAACTGAAGAACTATGCAAATATCACACCATATCCATTGTACTGGTGTTAGGACAAGAGGTCCATTTATCTGGACTCGAAATAGACAGTTATGGGGCTTGAATGAGTAGGAGTAAACTGTTGACCTCTAAACACCCTTATAACCCATGTGTTTTACAGGCCTACAAATATGGTATTTGTAGATTGTATTGATTTTCAATCAATTATGTGAATTACTCAAGATGAATCATTATTCAGAGTTATTTAGGCTACTGATCTCATTCTTTTTGTTACTTTTACCACAACCTTTTTTTGAGCAGATTCATTCTATAGTTTTACACAATCAGTATGAAAAGAGGGGCATCTCTTTTTCTTTTCTAAGTAACATTTACGAATGCAGTAAAACAGAAGAATAGTGGCCTAACAAAAGAAAATAGTGACCAATATACTAATGAGATCAATCCATTATGCCAAACTGTACAGCAACATGAAATTGCTCTCAAATCTTTTCCTTGCTAAGCAATGAAAACCACAGTACATTGCATTTATCTGCAAGGCTAATGTATACAGATTCTTTCAATTTACTCTCCACTATATTACTTAGACCTTGACCCAGAAGAGGTAGTTTTTCTCTTCTCTTTCAAGATATTGTGAGAGAGAAAGAAAATTAATATCAGCAATATACATTGCAGATAAAAGTATAAGTCAGGCTAGTGTGGATTTCTTTGCTTAGTAAAGACTTGATTGATTTTAATAGTATGTCAACCCGTCTAGGGGTTATACTATGCCTAGAGGTTAGGGAATCATGTTCATTCTAAATTAATAATTACATTTTTGAGTGGTTGTTTCTCAAGAGATTTTCTTTGCACGCGGTCCTATCGAATATGAATATTTTTTGAAAGATCTATTTGATGGGACACTAACAGGTACTACCAGTTCAGGTCAGCATGGATCTGGGAGTAATGGCAATGAATGAGTACTCCATACTCCTCAGATCTAGTTTAGTATCATAGCCAGGACACTACTTTTGGAGTGGTTTTACCCCTCTGCCGCAGATACTGTCAGCATATTCTAAGCCCTGTCAACAGTGTGAGCTTTGCAAAGAAAGAATTGGAGAGCAATCCTACATATAAATCATGGAATCAACCTGTATCGGTGTTGCAGGTTTTGCATAATGGGTTCGTCTACTCTAATAATACTCCTTCTTCCATATAAATTGTACATCTAAAGAAGAATGGTCAGCCAAAATATTATAGTAGGGCATCCCATTGCAGATCCATTGCTACTGAATAGCGAGTTCAATCCTCACCAGATGCCCCATACTTGTAGCCTTGTGCCAAATTCAAGCCATGCTTTGTTTTTTTGGGGTTTTTTTCTTCACGGGTGCCTTGCATAGTGTAATGGTTAGCAAGCTAACCTGGCAAACTATTACTAATGAGATTGAGTCTCACTGGGTGTTCCATACATCTGGCCTAGTGCCACAACTAAACAAAGCTTAGTAAATAACTAAAATATCTATTAATAATGGAGATTCAGTCTAGATGTGTCTGTAACCGAAACTACATCACAGTAATTTCAGGAATTACATAACTTCATCAATGAGTAATTTATTCTCTATATTATTACTACATTAACTAAAGAAAACGCTGTATTATGCACTGAAAGTAGTATGCAACAAAGGATCATCTACAGTACAAGTTTTAATAAATACATGCCTGGTATTATTGATTTATATATAGTTTGTTTTATTTTTATATATATTTGAAGTTATCTAACAAATTTTTACGAGAAAATTATTTACAAACAAAATATCATCATATTAAACTTGCCTTAGCTTAAATTTCAAGAACAGTAATTTAATCCATAAGATTCAACCAGAACTACAGTTTAATTTTATTCAGTATTAGATTATTAAAATAGCTTTTAATTTTAATTTATATAAATTTTATTTTGTTCTTTAAGAATTAGATAAAGTTATTTAATTTAATGGTTACTTCAATAAATAAATGCTTACTTTAATAAACATGAAATTTATTAAATCTCTTAAGAAAAAGAATTAAGAGCGTAACATGTATTACATTATTCATTGATTGTACAAACATCTTTAAATAAATTTTATTTATCAAAAGAAATCTTTAAATAATTTATTTTTATACAGAATTGAAAAAAATTTAGTTTATTGAAATTGAATTTTTAACTCCCACTCAACCTCAGGCCATTTTTTTTTTTTTTTTTTTTTTTTTTTCAAAAATTTATTTTGCATTGCCCAGATGGCATTTTTTATTTTGCTAGTTCTAATAACAAAAAGAAAAAGAAAAAGAAAAAAAAATAATGTGATGAACAGTCCAAACAATTCTTGAAATTACTTTAATGTATTTCAAAGCACTACATCCACTGGCAGGATAAAGTGCCCAACACAGTTGTGCTGGATTGCGCCAACTTGAACAGCATGTTCTCCATTCTCTGTGAGAAGTGCCTTTAGTGGCTTTGACATATCAGGAGAATAGGAAATAGCTGCATCCCAAAAGATCTTTCGTACGGCGAATTAGTAAAAGGCAACCCAATCAGTTGGTAGACCACGCCTACGATTTAAAGAGGTCTGCAGGAGAGTCATGATTATATGCCATATTGACACAAACACGTGGGAGGTAGAAGCAAAAAATAGAGCAGCCTGGCACCTTAACGTTAAGCAAGGTACAGAGAGGGGGTGTGGTGGAGAGGAGAGTAGCTTCGACAGCAAAGAGAGCCAGAAAGAGGGAGAAAAGACAGCAGCCCCAGAAAGCATCACAGTTTGTGTGCATTCAGTGCACTAAAGACTGTCACTCAAAAATTGGCCTGCAGAGTCACTTGCGCAGATGCAGATTATTGTGTTTTTTTTTTTGGACACTACACCATCGTCCTTAGTGGACAGAAAGGTGCCAACAATTTCAAAATATTTTACTGTTTTCGTTAAGCAGTATCAAATTACTTACTAAAACATTAAGCCAAGTGTTACAAGTTGAAATTCCTAACTAATTGGCAGTTTACTTACAATTCAAATACTTATCTATACATTATAAATAAAATGATTCTAATAGACTAAACAAGGGTGTAATAAGTATACTTAACATAAACAGAAAATAGAGTAACATTCAAATAAGCTTTACTTATATAGTGTGAAATTATATAGCAGACAAAGAACTTCTTGATAAAGTAGCTATACGTTGGCTTGAAAATATTCCTGAATGCCAACCAATTATATGATGAGTGGGGGGGTGGGGATGTTATTTATAATACTTTGTTACTCTGTAAAGATTCTGTCTGAAAAATTAAATATGGTAATCTCTTGAAATAATTTCTATATAAAATTACTATTTATAATATTGTAAAAAAAAAATAACAAAAAAATATACATATATACATATATATATATATACATATATACATATATATATATATATATATATATATATATATATATATATATATATATATATATTATATATATGGTGTTTGTTTTTTTTATCTTGGTTTTAGGATTTATTAAGAATTTAGACAATATTATAAATAGTAATTTTATACAGAAATTATTTCAAGAGATTACCATATTTAATTTTTCAGACAGAATTTTTTTATTTATTTATATATATATATATGCATGGGCTAGTGGTTAGAGCCGTGGAAAAGGGACTCATTGATTAGAGTTTAATTCCTAGACGAAGCTGTTGGCATTTCACATAGCGCTAATACCCTTGGGAAAGGTATGAATCCATATATTCTCCCTCCAGCTATGGGTTAAATAGTAGGGCACACTGGGTCCTTCACCCTTGGGTAGGTAACCAGTCTAGGAGAGGGATAACTCTGAATTCAAAATTCCTGAGGTCAGTCGTTGATTGGGTTTGTGGCAACCCTTGATGCACCAATTCTTTCCTATCAACTGTGCCAAAAAGTGTGGATTGTTTAACACAAGCCTTCACCACTATAAACAAATCACTGTGTGGATGTTCATTGTATGAACACTCATACGTCGATTGATAGGAAAGTCCATCACACATATATATATATATATATATATATTAAAAGGACTAGCAAATATATGCACCCTCCGGGTGCAAGTATTTAAGTTTTAATGTAATAAAATATTGTATTAAATTAGAAAGGCTAATGAAACTAAATAAGAATACAGATAAAAAGATTTGAAACAGAGGGAGTATAATAAAAAATAGAACAACTGAAACTTACTCTTCCATCACTCTCGTCTTTCATTGTTATCTTTTTCTAATTTAAGTATTTAGTTATAAGAGGAAGTAAATAATAAAATGACAGTTATTTTATCTTGTTAATGGATTTCATTTAAGATTTATTGAAGAGACTTTTTCTTATATTCATTAAAATAAAACCAAACAGTTAGAAATCAATAATACTAAGCACATATTTATTAAATTCGATTTTTTAATATTAATATGCAAATTAGCCTTCCCATTCACACTGTAAACCGCTATTTTGTTGTATATATAAATATAATTGCATGTTGTCAGTATGTCGACATAGTTAACAGTATTAATAATGTAAGACAATTTTATTAATAATTAAGGTTTAGATAAAAATAAAATCATGGAGAATGTGATGTCAATAACTAAGAGAATTGTGACTTGAGTAGGAATATAGTTTCGGTTACAGACAGAAAAACACACAATCTCCATTATAATAAGATGTCTCACAATTATTGATTCCAAAGAGTAAATATGTTAAATATATAATCTGGTGTTAAAACCATTTATTTATAAGATATCTACCAATCAAATAGACATCTAGATCTTAGTGTTTTTGCTAGTATATTATGTAACCTATTAAAAAAAAATTAACAGACATATGACATCATTAATTTAAATGTAATTTTTGGTCTCAGTTAAAATAGTGAAATATCAAATGATTTATTAATTGTTTAAATTCAAAGATACAGTTCAACATTGCAGTTTTCAACTTTAATGATAAGTTCCAAAAAAAAGAATTTCAAAGTAATTTTTAATTAATTAAGTATAGATTGTCAAAACAAAAAAGCTTTTCCAAGTGAAAAACTTCACATCTATTAACTGTTAATTACAGATGTTTATTTAGTTTCCCTAAAAGTCACCTAGGTATCTAAAAATAAGATAGAGATACTGATAGGTACACGTCCTGCGTCCCAGACGCACAAAAATCTAAAAGGACACAGTAAAATCATATCCATGCTTCTCAGTGTTTTTCTTTTTTTCTTCCCTCACCATTTCAAGTTAATTGTAAATACATCTCAATAGTTTCTTAGAAACGAATTACAAAGTATAGGTTACAAGGTAAGAGTTAGACAGCTTTACTTGGGACCCATAAATTTTCCCAGGGACTCATTCAAAGCAAATATGTGCATCCCAGGACGCACTAAATCAAAAAGCTATCAGCATCACTGTAACATGTATGTTCATTGATAATTTGTTAAATGATACTGTGTAGGTTATGTTCTAAAAAGAAAAAAAAAATTTTTTTTAAATTTTAAATAAAAATCTCCAGGTGACTTTTGGAATACCTTTTAATTACTAAAATTCTTTAACTTAGAGAATAAAGCAATTTCCAGTCCAATTTACAACAGGATGATAATTTTGTAGGATCTTCATTCATACTGAACATCCTTTTTTAAATATCCAAATTTTCAATGTAATGGAGATAACTATGAAATGTTAATTTGAATCTTTCACTCTGTAAATAGAAGTATCAATATCATGGACCACTTTTACAATGAGAACAGGTTTACAAGGTGTCTAGTAATAATTTAAAAATTTAATAAAATTATCATGTATGTATACATGTTACACAGCAGAAAATTGTATTAGAGCAATACACTTAAAATACTCTCAAGAGATTAACACAATTTCCAATCCAATCTGCAACTAAATCATAATTTTCTAATTGATTTTAATGGTATGTCAACTGTCTGGGGCTATTTTATGCCTAGAGGTTAAAGAACTGCATATATTGTACATTCATATTTACAGATTTTGTATAGTTTTTTAAGAGTTTTAGCAGGTACTACCACTCCAGGTCAGAGTAAATCTGAGAGTAATGACTATGAAGAGATATTCCATACTCTCCAGAGCTCCAGAACTGGAGCCTCACCACCAGATTCAGTTTAATGTTATACCCCTAACACCCCTTAAGGGTCGGTCATACCCCTCTGCAGGGGATACAGTCAGCATATTCTAAGCCCCACTGACAGAGTATAATAATATTTTGAGGTCTATATTCACATTAAAGATAATTATTAACCATCTTAATTCTCATTATAACATAGGTAACTATAAAATGCTAATTAGAATCCTTCACTCCTTCCTAAATAGAAGTATCAATATCATTATGGACTGCTGGGAACCCAATGGATTTATAGGTTGTCTTATAATCGTTAAAACACTTGCAACAATGGATTATAATTTGTACATTTTATTTACCTTTTATAAATGTTTTACATTAATGAATGGAAGAAAAAAAATATATATAATAGTAATTCTGGGAGAATATGTGCTTAATTGAAGTCGTACCTAATTTTGAAAATTAATTAATTAGGTGGGCATACCTATTAAATGTAAGGCTAAACAAATCGAGAAAAATCAATCTCTGTATGTACATTTCGGCCTATTAAGCCTCATCAGCAGAGCTATAGATAGAAAGAAAAAATTGTTGGCTAAAAAAAAAAGAAGCCATATCATAAAACACATTGCTTGTGTATCTACTTCTCATCTCATAATAGTAATTCTATATCTAATAATACCACAAAGATAAACTGATATTTTTACTTTTATTTATATCTGGGTAATTTTTCAAATTATTTTTCTGGACGTGTGTGCCGTACATTTAAATAACTGTTTTCTTCAATGACAAAATAACCTTCCCACAAAGTTTGACATTATTCATTTTAGTGTTGGTTTTACGAGACTGATAAATATATAGACTCAGCATGGGTGGGGATTCCTTTTAGAAATACCAGATTGGTTAACCTGGTCCTAATCACTTCATCCTTAAGATTTTGATACCAATCTAGGTGGCTTAAGTGATTTACTGTCTTTGGCATTAATGGAAGAATATAAGCAGGTTTATAAAATGGCTAAGGATAGTGATATAAATATCTACATATAGTTTATATAAAACCTCAGTATTGGCAATCTGCAACCCTGTAGACAAATCAACAGAGGTATGATAAGGGTGAGACAGCAGTCAACAGATGAAGAAGAAGAAAGAAAGAAAAAAACAACTCTCAAGAACCCCTTCCTTCTATACCTCTTGGTAGTATTTAGACAAAGGAGACACTAAAGAAATTTGGAAAACAATAAAACAGAGTTTGGTACAGATGAGTTGAAGGTCACAAAGTTCATTTCTAGCTTATCTTTAGAACTGAAGTCAACAGTCTGTCTTCTGAACATGATGTATCACTACAGATCCTAAAAGAAAACCATATTTTTTTTTTTTTTTTTTTTTATCTAAAGAGTTCCTTCTTAAATGTGTTAACAATATCTGTTAAGTAAAGACAAGAAAAATAAACAAGATGAACATTTTATCATCCAATATCATAGTGATGATAAGTAAGTATACTTTTCACAATTCTAATATCATTAACAAAAATCTGTGTAGTTTCAAATTAAAAACAAAAAGATTTTTTTTTTTTTTTAAGAACAATCATCAAGGTATGCCAATATCACACATTCACTAAAGTCTCTCAGATCATGGCTCTTGCCAAGTCGTCTAGATGGCACACAGTGTCCGAAATGACTTAAGATTGACATTTTTTTTTTAAAATCATATATATATATATATATATATATATATATATATATGAGAAGTAAATACACAAACAATGTGTTTTGATATGGCTTTTTTTTTTTGGCCGACAATTTTTAGGAAAATATGTGCTTAATTGAAGTCGTACCTAATTTTGAAAGTTAATTAATTAATAATTAATTAATTAGGCGGAAATACCTATTCAAATGTAAGGCTACACACACACACACACACACACACTTACCAACACCCCTAACAAGCAGGATGTGACACAAGGTCAATTTCTTAAGCATAGTTTAATATGTTTGAAAGTTTTCCTTCTCCTAGACTCATTGCCTAACCAAGGTTAAAGAGCCTAGTCTGCCCAACTATTTATCCATTTCTGAAGGGAGAATAGTTGGATTCATACCTTTCCCAAGAGTATTAGTGATATATGCATTTCTATTGCTCATATAGCACAGAATAAAGTTATGATTAAAAGTCGCTTAAAATTATGAAGAAAACAACCATTTTTACTGAATTCAGCAAAATGTTTACATTTCTTGCAAAGTTGTTATACACAGTTAAGGATATAAATTTATATTTTTTCTTATTTAATCCTTTTTTTCCTTGAAACCTTCCTCCCTGATTTTTTTTTTTCTTTTTTTTTTTTTTTAAATTTTAATATCATGAATTTTTCAGTTTCAAAACCAGATTTTCTAGTTTTATCCCTGCTTTACAAAAGGTAGGTGTCATTTAGGTTAATAATATTTTATCTAAAAGCCTCCTCAACATCAATAGCAAATTTTAGCTGTCCAAATTTCTAACTTCTCAATTTCTAGATCAAAAGAATTGGGAGAAGAAAAAAAAAAACATTATTCACAAACATCTAAGAAAGTCTTGTGTTATTACAGGAAAGCACCTATCATTTCATAGCAACTGAAAAACAGGCTTGATATTCTGAAATAAAACATAGCCAGAATGATTTCAGATAAATTTAACTAAACATTGAAAAAATAAAAATACTAAAAACACAAAAAAAAATAATAGTAAATTAATCAATGTACATAGCAACTGGATTCTAGATAACTCTTCATAATAATATCAAGTTTGTAATACAAAAGGTATGAGTTAATTCAACTTTAAAACCTTAGAAACTTTAATCTTTTATGGGATCTACTTAAGAAAATAATAAAACATTTATATAACAACTTATAATTGTAACATATTTTGGATTATAAAATATAAAATGTTAAGGAAATTGACCAGACTGATTAATCTGTTTATCTGTCAAGTTACCAAGTATTTCTCATGTGTGTCATCAGATACAGCAAAAATATAAAGAACCTTATATTTTATCATTTTTTTTTTCTTTAAAAAGAAACTGTTTTTCAATTTAAGTTCTCTAAACTTTTGGGTAAACACTTCATACTTAAAAGATACAAGATTCAAAACATTTGTATTCATTTTGCGGCAAAATTGGAAAATATTTCTATTGCCTCAAAAAAAAAAAAAAAAATTGCCATTAGTAATTGTATAAAACTGTAACTGTAACTGAGAAGCAACCAACTACTTTTCAATGAAAATCTACATTTCTTGAATATTTCAAAAAGGTTAACCCATTAAATAGTAAAAGCAACTAAAAAAAAGGGACTCAATCTAGCACAAAACTTGTCTGTTTTTACCTAATTATATGAGTTCCAAATAGAACATAGATAAATGATAAACATGATGTTCTAGTGAGCACTTTTATATCTAAAAGAAAAAATTATTTTTAAAAAAAAAGGAAGATTTTTTTTTTTAGATTAAAAAGACAGTTTGCAGTTCAAATATTAGAGAAATAAGTACTAGTTATGTAAATATTTACTGGTGAATGTATCTAAGATCTTTATTGAAAAAATACTTATCCCACCCATAAAGTATTTTATGAATTGTTTTTGGAAATTACCAAGATCTTTCAGTTAAATTCTTACATAATAGTTTTACTTTATATTAAATGTCTTAAAATCATTTAATGTTAATTCATTTATGTTTGGCTAAATTTATTGTGAAAACTAGATTCAATATACTACTGTAAAATTTATGAACTATTAATACTGAGAGCTCAGTCGGTAGAGCACAAGGTTCCTAGTTCGATACCGGCCCTCACCAACTCAGCGTATGAGTAGCACAGGGATCTGTGTGGTAAAATAAGGAGCTGATGGTAGGTGTGGCGTTCCACCTCAGACGCAAAAAATAATCTCCTTGGTCTAACGCTAGTGAAAAGGGGATAGATTCCCTCACTGTATGGCTCATACCGACATTAGGCCACCCTGACGACTACTCATATTTCACAATGTCCATTTCTCAATTTTGTTTTTTTTCTTGCATATAGAACTGGCTCCAAATTTCTTCTTTTTTTTATTTAGAAAAGAGTAAAGGGTTAATCGAATAGCATTTCATAGTTTTATCAGGAATTTGGGTGATCAAAAAAAATCCTGTTTAGCATGAATACAGACCCCATAAAATTATCTTTCAGTTTCAAAATAGACTGAAAATGACTTCATTCTCTAAGAGCATTTTAAGTGTATTACTTTAATAAAAATATTGCTATATTCTGCCATTTTTGCTGGGTCAGATTTACATATGTATAAACAAATATCAAACATAATAAGAATTTTAGTAACATATAGATTCCCTTTTATAATAAAAACAGCAACAAATTGTAAAAATTTGAAACCAGATTTCCTGGTACTTTTCAATGTATTATGATTTTTTTTTTTTTTTTTTTCAGTTTAGAATCATTTCAAAAGATAGAATACTGAGAATATAAACACCATAATGAAAACTCAATTCAATATGGTGTTCATTAATACTTTTCTTCCAGTGCATTGCTACTTATAACAGAACAAACCGAGTTCTTTTCTTATAGAAAGTAAATATGATAATAATAAGGATAGTATTTACAATCTACCTGAAAATACAAATAATTCTTCTTTCAGGTGTTGAGTTGACTAATTGAAAAAGAAAAAAAATCTAATTAGGAATTGATCAAAAAGTTTTTTTGAAATGATCGGATAATTAAAACATTGTTAAATTTCCTAATTATTATCTTAAACGAAATTTTTTTTTTTGTTTTTTTTAGGGGGGGGGAGTCAAAATTTTACTACATTATTAGTTTCTACATTTAATAAATCAACTTTTACTCTTTAATTATCTGTACCGCCAGTAGGGCTTTGAATAATAAGCTGACTATATCTTTAGCAGAGGTGTAAGACACCACTGTGTATGACACTAAACTGCATCTGATAGTAAGGCTCCAGTTTTGGTGCTCTGGGGGAATGTGGCATATCCTTTCATTGCCATTACTCTCAGGTCCACTTTAACCCAGAGTGGTAGTACTTGTTAGGGTCCCATCTATTCATCAAATAGATCCATTTGAAAGGAATACTTGATACTATATAACTATAAATTACTTGTATTAAGAATAGTTACTTGAAACTATAATTGTTTATTAAAGATTAATATTAGTTACTTGAAACCATATAACTGTAAAATTATTAGTATTAAGAATACTTGATTTGATATGTGTGCAAAAAACTAAAAAAAAAATATATATATATATAAATATACAATGAATATGATTCCCTAACCTCTAGACATAAAATAACCCCAGATGAGTTTACATGCCATTAAAATCAATCAATCTTTTTTAATTATCAAAACTTAACTGAAAACCACTAAAGATTTTTTCAGCAGTAACACCAGAGAAAACGTGCTTATCGAAGAAATGATTATTTGTATTAAAAAAAAAAAAAAAAAAAAAAAAAAAGAAGATTTGCAATAGAGCAAATACATAAATCTTTAATGCAATGCACTCAAGTGTTTTCTGTGTAGTTAATTCATATGACATGTGCATGTGACAAAAACCAATGCAATGCACCAGTCAGCATTTTCAATCTGCTAACATTTAAATATGTAAGTGCTGTCTGGCACCATATACTTTCCAGTAAGACATTTAAGAAAGGTACAAAAACAAATAAGTGCCACAAATAAAGAGTGGCTGCTAAGACAACAACAACAACCATTGCCAACATTTTAAAAAAAGTGCAAATATATGCTGTTTTAACATGATTGTTTTTGCTTATGACATGCCTTAACCTGTGTTGTTGTTGTTAGGTGAGAGTGGAAATGTCATTGATTAAAAAAAAAAAAAAAGGTGCAACATGTATATTGAGCCTCCAATTAACACATCTTTACAAATAGGTGCAATGGGTTTTTTTTCCATCATCATGCAGACTATTTGTTCACAACAATATTTGTGCAGAGGTGGTTTCATGTGAGGTCTATGAATAAAACAATACCTTGCCCTGATTTGAACAGAGTTTCTTGATATTATTTGTTTGATTAGGTAATCTAAATCCATAGGTTCTAGTCAATGATTTCTGTACAGTTTTCTTTTTCATCTGAAACACTCTTTCGCCTGTATATTACAAAGAAGAAAAAAAACAAACATGTTAAAATATAAATTAACATTTTAACCACTATAAACAAAATCAGTGAAATTTTTATTACCACATAAACTATAAAATATTTTAGCATTTTTATAATTGATGTTTAGTTATATATATATATATATATATATATATATATATATATACATATATGATAGGTATGTAAACACGATGTGTTTGGATATGGCTTTTTGCCGACAATTTTTGGGAGAATATGTGCTTAATTGAAGTCGTACCTAATTTTGAAAATTAATTGATTCCCGCCTAATTAATTGATTATTAATCAATTAATTTTCAAAATTAGGTACGACTTCAATTAAGCACATATTCTCCCAAAATATATATATATATATATATATATATATATATATATCAATATTTTCAAATTGATCATTAAAATTCTAAAAATTCTAATTATCAAAACTGTTCAAATCTAAAATCAATTACAACTGAACATCTACTAAATAAGTTTTAAACAAAAATTATATGTAAATATATTGACAAAAAAAAGGCAAGAGCTTTGTAGCCAACAAAGATTTCATGATGTGACTGAGATCAGGTTTGATTTTATACCAAAGCACCATTACCACTAACCAAGAGTGCCACAGCAGTATCTTACAATACCACCAGATTTTGTTGATTTTCCATCATACCATAGGAATGCCAGGTTGGGTAAATTTTTTAAAAGTTTTTAAAAAAGGTCATTTTTTATTCAGTAAATATACAGTTTGTCCTTGGAGATAAATATATGTAATAGTCACACTGATTGGACAGGGATATAATCAATTTGCCAAAGGACTCTGGGGTAGTTTTTTAACCTTGATAATTTGGATAATTCAGACTAATCTTGATTGCTATCTTTACAACGTTTCAGACAATGGTCTAAGTGATAGTTAAAGGTTCAATCCTGATCAAGGGTGACAGTAACATAGAATAATAATTAACACAGCTAAACATTTGTACCCAACAATGGTTAGCAGAATGAGAACAGGATACCTCTGTTGATTGAATAATGGGTTGTGTTCAAAGTTCCGTGATGACAAGAAGGCTCCTAAGTCCGACAAGAAATTCCTGAAAAGTCCGACACATCGGCTGAAATGCTGTACAGATAACAATGAAGATGAGAACAATAGTCCAAATAATACAAATAATCCAAAAGAAAATCCATTGTAGAAATTCAAAAATACCAGTTTATTTTTTTTCAGAGGTATAGTATTATATAAATAGCAACAATGTAAATTGACTTTTTAAACAAAATGAGTTGAATTTTAAAAACATTCACAGCTTTGAAAATTAAACAAAAACATAAAATCTACAATTATAAATAAAACACTTAAAATTCAAATGGAATACATTAAATTTTTTATAAACATCATTTGTTTACAAAATAGGTCTTTTTTTTATTTCTAAATAGCGAGTTTGATTCTTGCTGGATGCCCCATAATTGAAACCTTGTGGTACATCCTACCCGTGGCAAACAGGTTGGGTAAATTTTTTTTAAGTTTTTAAAAAAGGTCATTTTTTATTCTAAAAGGTTAACTAAATATACAGTTTGTCCTAAAGACAAAGCAGTAGAAGACTAACAATATTCATCTAAAAATAACAAGGATAAATATATGATACATTAATAGTCACTTGTGATAGTAAGTTATTTTAATTTCATTATATATAAAAGCTCTGGTCTGATTGATATCATACCTTACAAAGACATACCATACATAAAGATAGACAGCAAAATTACATACACGAGTCTGCTCTTTGCAACAGAATATTCAAAAGGTGGATAATTATGATTTAGTGGACAAGTCAGTAACATTACAAATAAAAACAGTTGTGAAAATTGACAAATATCTATTAAGATAGAGAAGCAAGAAAGCTTAGACAAGTTTCTAGTGTCAATCATTTTGTTAGCCAGTCATATGTAATTGATCCAATCATCAAGCCAAAACTCAAACTACAGCAGCATATTTGGGCTGCTTAGCAGCAAGTAATGACACATTTTTATGTTAATTGGACTTGTCATTATCATGTCAAATTTTCTTTTCTTTTTTTTTTTTTTTTTTTCCTACTATTAACTAAAGGCAGTCACAGCCAGCGAACCAACCAACTAACTAGTCACTCAACCTTTCAAGGATCATAGCCTAATAATGTTCTATTGAAACCAAACCTCAACATTGTTGTTCAGTTTGTTTATTTAACAGCAAAGAAAAATAATGAAAATAGAAACACTAACTGCTACGTTACATGAGTTGAAAACAACAAAGGTTCTTTTGATCATTTTCAGTTCACTTTTCATTCAAGTTTGATCATTTTCTATTTATATATTACATACATGCATACATCTGCAAAATATGAAGTAATATGAAAGATATTTTTTGAAGATACAACTTTTTTCCGTTTTTATGTAAAATTGACAAATTACATGAAATTCCTAATACATATACACTTTTGACTCGGGATGAAAAAGTTAGATTACAAATATATTGGTTTGGAATTGGGCACATATTTAATCCATATGTTACTAAAACTTTCATTATGTTTGTGTGTGTGTGTGTATATATATATATATATATATATATATATATATATATATATATATATACACTTTGGTGCCGTACCTAGTTTCTTGGTACAAGGTGATTCTTTTGGCCATGTGCCTGTCTAAATAAAAGATATCAGTGGTCTAAAGAAGCTCGTGGGTATACTCATGAGTGGAAATGATCCATAACCACGATACCCATGGTATTTAAGGCCTTTTTTTTTTACAAATATATATATATATATATATATATATATATATATATATATATATATAGTTAGTTTACTATATCTTCAACAATATCAGTGATAATGCATATGTAGCTAAGTTAAGATAGCAAGATATGGTCTGATGATCGCATAGGCAACAAACCGTTAGTCACTAAGCTACAATGACTATATGTACACTATTGCAAATATTTACTCAACCCTTTCACACAAGCAGAATGCAACACAAGGTTAAGTTTTAAGCTGAATGTTTTCTTCTCCTAGACCAGTTACCACACCAAGGCTAAAGAGAGAGATTAGTTGGATTCATACCTTTCCCAAGGTATGTGAAATGCAAACAGCCTTGTTCATGATTTGAACTATGATCGCCACATCCATTTCTCACAATGATAACCATTACAGTGTGCAATGGTTAAATCATTGTCTACATTTCTTGCTCAACCAACACCTCACACCAATCAAGGGGATTGCAATCTGGGGAGTTAGGTGGTAAAATGTTAGGGGTGATGTGTTTATTTTACAGAGCCCAACAATAGCCCTATCAGGCTAAATGTGGCCCACAGATCCTATGTTGTGCAGGCCTAGATAGATCATATATTCAAGATTTTTACATTTAAAAAAATGTTGTATTACAAATATCATTTGATGGTAGATTTTATATCCAGCAATGATATCTGGCCAGATTTCAAAATCTTATCTGGTTCATTACTAGTTTTCATCAAGATGATTCTCTAAACTCTGGAAAAGGTAGTAATTAGATGAAGCAAGATCTGGAAAATAAGGAGAATATTTCACACACCCCCAAGGTCTTTTCAGTGTGATCTTTGTTGTATAGAGCCATGCATTATTATGATGGAACAACACACCTTTATCAAACTGGGACTATTTTCCTTCAATAGATGTCTGCTTTAATCATGAGACCAACTAGTAATAACTCAAAAATTACAGATTTCACCAAGATTGCAACTTATGACCTGTCACTCAACTGATATACACATTACAATAGATATAGAATTAGTGTTGGTCAAATCTTGGAAGCAACACGCCACCAGAAAGCAGCTGTTGGGCACTTAGCTTCTATCACACAAACCATCCAAGTTAGACAAACAAGACATGTTGGACACTGCTGGAGAAGTAAGGACAAATTCATGAGTGACATTCTCTTGTGGACACCAGTGTAGCCTGACAAAATCTACATTAATCAGCTCTGTGCAGATTCTGGATGCTGCGCAGAGGACCTCCCAAGGGCAATGACTGATAGAGATGATTGAAGAGAATCATAGATATCCATGCTGCCAGCATGACCTGATGATATATTATCAGACTTTTCATCACAGGGTATAAAAATAAATTTCTAAGGATCTCAAAAATAATCATTATTTCCCATTTCCAAAAATGCATCAGATTTTTAAGAGAACTGTTAGACTGGAAAGGGAATTGGACACCTCATATGGTCTAATGGTTAGCAAGCTGGATTAGCAGACCATTGTTACAGAGTTTGATTCTCACTGGGTGTCCCATACTTTCAGCCTTCTACTACAACTAAGATAACCTTCAGTCCTATTAAAAATGCCTTTTAATTCATATTTCAATCTCAATATATTTTTAGCATTTTATTATTTCTCCCAAAATAACCCCTACTTGAAGGTTTCAAACATATACAAAAAGCTAAATGATTATTGGTAAACCTGTTAACGAATTCAGTGAGTATATTAAAACATACAAATAAGATGTTTGAATGATATTTTTAAATATCTAAAATGTGGGTGTGTGAGAAAGAGGGAGAGATTTTTTTCATGTAAACTTTCTCAAAATCTTAAGTTAAATTGCCCATATCAAGATATGTTGATCAGTGAGACAGCTTTTTTTTCTCTCTCTCTCTCTCTATATATATATATATATATATATATGTGTGTGTATGTATGTATGTATATTTTAATAATAGTTAAGCCATAGCACAGAAAAACTAGGAAAGTGAACAGTTGGAAATTAACAATAATGCAAGTTATAACTTACTACATCTAGAATTTGAGTTATATATTTTATAGACTTCATTTTTTTTTTGGGGGGGGGTGATTTTGCCAATCAAATGGAATGAATGAATTACATAGTTTTTTTTAGTTTTTTTATTTTTAACATGCTGACATCAACTAACGTCTGCTTCAAGTCAACAAGTACAAGCCAAAATCACCTGCTAACATTCAGCTGAACACAAGTCTGGCTTAATATGCATCTCATATAGTAGAAAGAAAAGACTATGAAAATATTTACCTGTGAATAAATGAATGTAAAAGGTGGTATTTACTATGCTTAGCTTAGTATGACTCAAAGCAACAAAAAATATAAAAATATCTAAGTACACTAGAAATAACCACCAACATCAAAGAATGTGTTAACCTTCCTCTGGTGTAAGATAAGTTTTCTTTGGAAGACAGATCTTCAACACCAATACTATTTTTTTTATAATACAGCTATTTACTGGGTAAATATATAATTCAGTTAATATAAAACATTACTTTTATCATTATGAATGTTGTAAATATATAATTCAGTTAATATAAAACATTACTTTTATCATTATGAATGTTGTAAATATATAATTCAGTTAATATAAAACACCAAGAAAATTATAATTTAGAACTATGATATAAAAAACAATAATAGATCCTTTTAATGCTTTTTGCAATCTAAAACCAAATAAATGTGTAAACTTCATACTTGGTGATAATGCCAATTGGGAGCTCAATCAGAAACAACTGCCAAGCCAAGACCGAGTGTAGCAGCTTAGAATTAACCTCATACTCACTGTAGAAGCAATATTCCAATTACCATCGAATGGCAAGATAAGGCAACAAGCAAGCCATAACTCAATACAGATCTTGCATTGTCGCAAACTTACTGCACAAGGTAGGTTATTTATCAAGCACCATAACACCACAGAAACCAAGCAGCCTCAAGGAATGAAATCACCCAAAATCACCCAGCAGAGAGGCGCATACAGGGACAGACTCATGCACAACAAACACAACAGTGTTGCCAATAGCAGCATGAAAAGTTTCCCTGCATCCCCAGTGATTTGGAGCTCTTACTTTTGAGATTATCCTTGTATTATCATGAGAGGGTCCTGAAAAGTTCTTTGTTTGACCAAGAAGGAAATTATCTAGATCCATACATACTGTTAGATATATTCATCTAGCAGTCAACAAACGTGGCACATCATTTAAGTTTCCTTAAACCTGCTAAAAAAATTAATAAAAATTTTAAAATGTTTACTCCCTCCTTGGTTGGGACCAAGAACTTTTCTGTACCCCACCCCTGGTCTTATTACAATAATTTTTTTTTTTTTTGACCTACCATATTTTAGATATTTTTATTTGAATATCTTTCCATTCATTTTTAACTTCCTTCAGCATGCAAATACATATTTGTGGAAATAGTTATTAATCCTTAAAGTATATTTCTTTAACCAATTAATAATATACATGTTACAGTTAATTACAAACATTAATTAACTTTAAGGTCACTTACATATATTTGAGCCAGCCAGATTTAACAAATCATAATTAAGAAAATAAAAGTAACACCATACTATAAAACTAATAGGTTTAAATCAACTAGTGATTCTGATTAGTGTACTTCATATATATATATATATATATATATATATATGAATGAATGATACATTTTACTACATTAAATAATAATCCTTTAAAGAACTTAAGAAAAAAATATTTACAAAAAATTATTGTGTTATTCACTTGGCGTCAGTTTTCACACCAAGTTTATTTTAATTTTTTAAACCGAAAAAAAAATCGAAAGAAAAAAAAAAATCTAAATTTCAGAAATCCACACATAGTAATAGTGAATAAAATTTACCTTAGTGTTGCTCAAAACACGCTCTTTTCATACGCACGCAAATTGTTAAAAAAATCTTTTAAAAACATCAATAAAAAGTGGAAAATTAACTTTTTGATGTTTTCTTTTACGTTTAATATAAAGAACAATTCCAAGTTTATGTGTAAAAAAAAATTATTTGATGGTATATAATAACTTTTCCAAAAATAGTGTTTGGTAAAATCAGGATGTTGCACTGATTTTGGCAGAATTTTTTTTAACTAAAAATTCTGCCAAAATCAGTGCAACTTATCCATTCAGCATAGATGTAAAACAGCACTACTTTAATTTTTATCTATCATTAAGTTGCAATGATCAGTGATTGCAATGACGCAAAATGCGTATAATATGCATTTGAAAGCTTTTGAAGCCCCTTCGCTTACACAAAATATAGACATATCAAAGATTCCTACACACTCATTGCTTTAAACTGACCTGATGCTGAGTTGACTGTTATGCCTTTTTACCCAGGCTCATTTATGATTATAGTACTAAGAAACACAACCCTTATTTCTATGTTCAAAGTCTTGCAACAAAGGTGAATATCAGTCGGTAGAGTGTTCGGCTAGAAACCACAAGGTTTCTAGTTCGATACCAGTCCTCGCCAACTCAGTGTATGAGTAGCACAGGGATCTGTGCGGTAAAGTAAGGAGCTGATGGTAGGTGTGGCGCTCCACCTCAGATGCTAAAAACAATCTCCTTGGTCTAGCACCATTGAAGAGGGGATAGACTCCCTCGCTGACTGGCTGATACCGACTTTAGGCCGCCCCGTCGACTTTACTTACTATGTTAGAATAGGTTGTGTAACTAGCCAGATTATAATGCGACCCATCTGCTGGTCAACCACAAATACCCACTTTGACAACCACAAATCTGCAAGTATATACGGTATATGAATTCTTATTTTTAGTTGGTATGAATCAATGAAAAGTTGAACAAATTCTAAATTCAGGTTAAATTTAACTGCTACAAATTCTAAAAAGTGCATATTATACACATGATTATTTTTTTTTTCAAAAATTTCAGTCCAAAGTTAGCAGTGCATGCTATGCACAAATAATTATGGTTACTTTATTGAACATATTTGCCACAGAGTTCTACTATTTCTGCCACCTTTCAGTTAACTTTATAATTCTATCCTTCAAAAATCTTTTAATCATTCTTAGTAAAGAATTTTTCTCTGTGCCTTTTCCTTTTTTAGGGAATTGAATTTTTTTTCATAAAGACAATTCTGCTAAGACTGAAATAAATAACAATCTAAAAGTGCAATATCTACTGAATATTAAAAATGAGTGAAAACTTCTCAACTGGTCACCAAAGAAATATACAGTCTAATGTTCTGATGTATATTACTGCCTTCTGTTGATCTAATTAAAATCAGTAAAAAAAGTAAAGTCGGTATCAGCCGGGCAGCAAGGGAGTCTATCCTCTTTTCACTAGCGCTAAACCAAGGAGATTGTTCTTGCATTTGAGGTTGAGCGCTACACCTACCACTAGCTCCTTACTTTACCGCACAGATCCCTGTGTGCTGAGTTGGTGAGGGCCGGTATCAAACCAGGAACCTTGTAGTTCCTAGGCGGAAGCTCTACTGACCGAGCTAAACTGGCCCTATTAGAGTCAGTACTTGTTGCTTATTTTCCTTCAATCTTCAAAGTTAGAATCACTAAACAAAAATTCACCAATTTTGGCATTTTTGTTTTTAGAAGAAAATGCCACCCTGTGAAACAGCTGTCACAAAATAATCAAGGATGATTTTTAAAGTTAATTAAAAATCAAACTCCTAATGCCATCTCTGAGCAACAAATTATTTGGTTAACTCAATAATATAACTGGTCATGATTTCCAGTCACATTTCATTATGGTTATTAATGAATGCAACAATAAAAGCAAATTGAATGAATTTTACATACAATAAAATACATATAAACCTTGCGGTTAGCAAGCTAATCTTAACTCTTAACATCCTATACCACCTCATTCCGCTGGCCAGAAGTCACATTTGTTTTCCTAATCTGCCTAAATGATACCTTTGTTTAAATGTAATATTAAACATATTGAAGTCTTTAATTTAAGGAAAATAACAGGTAACTTGAAATGAAAAGGTAATTTTTAGCCATTTTTTGATAAATCCTTATAGGAATGGGGCTCTGGACTTAGAAAATTCTCAACAGGATGTTAAGAGTTAAAGACCATTACTATAGTGAGATCAGTCATTACTTTGTGTCAAAGACTTGTGGTTTTGTGCCTGATTAAACTTAGTAAACACTTTTAAACATAACACTTTAAAATTTAATCCATTCATTATTCCAACTCATTGATTATACTAGATTAACATTCCTGTTTCCTCTTTACAGTATTTCCAGATGTCTAATCATTTAAAAAGGCCAAAAACAACAAAGCTAAAAAAAAAAATTAAAAAAACAACAAATGCTTGCTCCAATAATAACAATAATAGATGACGATATTAATGCACGAATAGGAAAGGCATGGCTGGCCACAAACAAACTGTCAGGCATATGGAAATCTGATCTTACTGACAAGCTGAAGCGACATTTCTTCCAGGCTGTAGTCATATCAGTACTGCTGTATGGCTGCACCACCTGGACCCTGACGAGGCACCTTGAGAGTAAGCTAGATGGGACCTGCACAAGAATGTTGCGTGCAGTATTGAACAAGTCGTGGAAACAGCACCCCACTAGGGAACAGCTGTATGGTCACCTGCCCCCTATCTCACAGAGCATCCGACTGAGACGGACTAGACATGCAGGACACTGCTGGAGGAGCAAGGACAAACTCATAAGCAATGTTCTCCTGTGGAAGCCAACACATGGACATGCTAATGTGGGACGCCCAGCAAGGACCTACATTGACCAGCTATGTAAAGATGCTGGCTGCAGCAAGGAAGAACTCCCAGGTGCAATGAATGATAGGGAAGGCTGGCGAGAGATTGTCATGGATATCCGTGCTGCCTGCACGACATGATGATGATAAAAAATAAAATAAAGACTAAGAGACATTTACTTGATTTGTAGTGATTATCATTGAAGCTTATCAGTTTTCAAGTGAGGTATATTTTTACAACCATTTTAGAAATGTCAAAGCAATTTTAAAAACCAGACAGAAATTGTATGTTAATAGCAGGACTAACAAATATTACGATATGACTATCAGAATATCAATATTTATCAGCAAAAAATTAAATTGTAGCTTTATATAAATAGCTGTCAAACCAGAATATATAAGAAACACGTGCTATTTAAAGATAAAAAGTCTTGTAAACTTATTTAAAAAACAAAAGAAAAACAATGATAGATAATAAAAATTCTTCTTTCATTCATTAGTTAAATCTTAGCAATAATAGTCACTGACACTCTTTACTTGCATTTTGTTTTCATAAAAGATAACAAAGAAAGAGAAATGACGTGAATGAATAAAAAGATTTCTTATTATTCCAGGATTTGGACTTATCAGTTGCTTATACAAAGTAGATGCTATAAATCAAAACAAATGTGATGTCAAAAATTGGTTTTAAGTAACACTTTCTAAACACCTTTTGCTTTTTTTATCAAGTCAGTTGACAGTATAAAAACAAAGTATGCTCAGGTGACAACCCAAATTTCATCGACACAGCATTTAAAAAAAATAAAAAAATAGATATCTTCTTTGTACTTTTTTTTTATAATAATTTGTCAAGATACAACATAAAATATTACTTTGTCAAGTTTACTAGAAATTCTTCAAATCTTAAATAAAAAGAATTTAAAAAAATAAAAAATACCAATCCCACTCTTTTCACTCAAATTTTTTTAAAATCATTATTAAGGAATAACTGTTTCAAGTAATACTAAAAAAGAAACTCCGTACCAATACTTAATAGTTAGAAAAAAAATTATTAATCAATTTTTAGTATGATTATAACATCTTTGAGTGTTATTCAAAGTGATAAAAACAATGTAAAATTCTTTGCAATTTCACATTTGAAAAAACAATTTGATTAAAACTGGGTGCTTTTTTAAATAAATAATATTAATTTATTATTCAAAATAATATTGTAAATACATAATTTTTACCAAAGCATAATAGAGAAGCATAAATAGGTGACTGATACTGTCAATTTTATTTTAAAACATGAACATTTTTAAAATTTCCCAACACTTTACTAAAGCCAATTTATAATCTTATCTGAATAAAATTCATCCTTCTTTAAAGAATCTATAAAATATAATGTGACTTTATCAGTCAAGCTAACCTCACTCCATAGTAATGAGAAATTATATAGTTACAGAAACAAAGTACTGAACATTCAGTAAATATGTTATTTAGTTTATTTTCTAATAAATAAAAATAAATAATTTAATAGAAATTTAAATATATCTGATTTTTTTTTATAGGTAATAAGTAGTCACTAAGGTTAGCCAGAAGTATGGAAAACTGACAGCTTAATTCAACAATGGTCTGCTACCCTAGCTCAACAACCATTGCACTACACAGGGTGCCCATAATAAGGTAAACTATACCATTTAATCTCTATCTTGATTTTTTTCTTCTTCTTTCAATATAAATTTCTGTACTTAGTGATTCATAGAATGTAAAGACTGTGTTCTTATTTTTAATTTATTTTTCTTTCCAACTTATTCTCTCTTTACTCTTTTCTTTGTTTGCTTCTTTTTCTTTCTTTGAGTGATTTGAAATAATTTCAGTCAACCAATACTCCTTGTGTTCACCAGACTGTTGCCATCATTACAAACAGAAGGGTAAATCTATAATGCTTTCATTTATGAAGGGAACTATATATGAGTGTTTAAATAATTAGTAATTTATTCCAGTCTCTTTATAATACACAAATGATTTTTTCTTCAAAAGACAGATCCCAAGAGAAAGATGTCTTTTATTAGCTGTCAGACTAGGCATGTAGCCGGAAGTGAATTACAAGAGCATAAAATGAGTGATATTTTAGTCACAAGAGGTTGACACAAGCAAGAAATCCCACATAATGAAAATGAATAGGTAATAATGCTATTTGTATTCCAATAGATTTTCACACAATATGCAAATATATTTTTGATTCACCTTCTCTTATTTGGTATACAATATTAAATACCCATTCATTTCCTTAATCTTAAAATTGTTTTTACATAAAATGTGGTTAGTAATCTTTAAAATAATCAAGCAAATAAAACTATAAAATTCTTAAGATATTTTCATCTTCATAATAAACTGTCTAAAAAAGAAAAAATGAAAAAAAGTTTATTCAATTCTATTGACCTTTATTTTTAGGCAAGAACAAGTTTTATCAACAAAATAGATGTCCTCTTTAAATATATGCTAAAATAAGGAAGGTTCAATAATTTCACTTAGATTAAAGCTAGAAGGACTAAAATGGACATAACTTGGTTTAAAATATCACAGTGAACAATAAGTCCTTTTAAAAATTAAATTTCAAAAAAATTATTAACAGTAATACAATACAGTAGGACCTAACTAAAAAATAAATTTATAAACCAGGTTTACCCAATCTTTAAAACTTATTCAGAATTCTTATAAAACTAAAACTACTTTGCAAAATATATTTTTAAGAGACAAACACACACACAACACACACACATATATATATATATATATATATATATAAATACTAATTTTAATTACATTTTTAAAATAAGGTGTCAGATTTCCTGATGAAAAATTTTGGACTTTGTTATTAATTATCCAGGATTTTAACATTAGCCACATTGCGGAAGGTTTGGATTCTACAAACAAGATATCACATAACTAAAAATGCTACTAAAATTATCTTGTTATTTAACCTTAGTAATGAACAATGACAATAATGTTATATTTCAATACCGCACATTAAATGATTTGTATGAATTTTTCGCATTATTCTATCTATGATCAAATGAGAACAAAACAGAAAATCTATCATGAAAGGCAAACTTTTAAAGGGTTGACAAAGATGAATAGTAAAGAACCACAATGACAAAATCTTGTTAGATGAATAATGGAGAGCTAGCTAAAAATCATTGATGCAGAAAGACAACCTCCCTTATTACTCACTTAAACAAGGGTAAATACATTTAGCTAAAGCCCTTGTTTTTGTTTTTTTTCACATGTAGCTGTTAATAATAAAGAATGGATTTTCACTATGATTAAAAGAAAACTAACCATTACTCATTAAGAATTACCTTTATATTAAATAACAAAAGAAAAAAACAACCATTTTAAGAGTTATTTTATTATATATTTCATTTACTAGTTAATTCTAAGATTTGTATTTTATTGAGATTTTACCAATATGATAAAAAGCAAAAAGAAATTAACTATTCGGGTTTGTATTTAAGTTACAAAACGGTAATTGGAACTTTAATTATTCTTCATCTCCCCCATAGTTAGCTAAAGCCCTTGTTTTTGTTTTTTTCACATGTAGCTGTTAATAATAAAGAATGGATTTTCACTATGATTAAAAGAAAACTAACCATTACTCATTAAGAATTACCTTTATATTAAATAACAAAAGAAAAAAAACAACCATTTTAAAGAGTTATTTTTATTATATATTTCATTTACTAGTTAATTCTAAGATTTTGTATTTTATTGAGATTTTACCAATATGATAAAAAGCAAAAAAGAAATTAAACTATTCGGGTTTGTATTTAAGTTACAAGCGTTTGTTGCCTTGTTTTCCCAGTTCGACGGTAATTGGAACTTTAATTATTCTTCATCTCCCCCTTATCCCCCCCCATTGCGTGGGCGTAGTGGCCTTTGGGGGGGAATTAGTTCCTTTCGACCCGACCGATTACAGGGGAGTAATCTTGATAATGCACGGGGTATTTTTGATGGCATTAGCTTAGGGGTTGGAGTGACACTGGGTGAGGCTTGGTCCCTAGTTGAAGTTACCATTCTTTTGGTTTTTGGAACATCCTCAAATATTGGTTCAGAGGGCTCAGGCAAAGCGCTAGGAATAGGGACAGGGGCCACTGGTGCTTAGAGCTTCCTGAGGAATCGGCAATTCCGCAATGTGATTCTACCTGATCCATCAATCCTGATTCGGTATTGGTGATTGGGGAGTGTTTCGACAACTCTGCCTGTTATGTCCCACCAAGTACAGACACTATGTCTCCCTTTTGAAGTGGATACAGTGTATGTGCTGTGCTATAATTCGCTTGGAACCAAAGTCTTGAGAACGTTTTTCAAGACTCCAAGCAAGTTATAGTTGACCTAGACAAGAAAGGCGGGGCTACATTCGACAAGGACCGAGTGACTATTCGGGTTTGTATTTAAGTTACAACCGTTTGCCTTGTCTTCCCAGTTCGACGGTATATGGAACTTTAATTTTTCAAAACTCAGTTTGAATTGAATCAAAAAGAAGAAAGAGAAACTTTATCAACAAAGAAAAATTGCCTCAAATTAATTAGAAATTTTGAAACATCTTGCTGCAATCCTACTGCAGAATGACAGGGTATTTATGAAACTCCACAACATAATAGAAACCAAGCAGCCAATCAGAACTCAAGGAATGTTATCACCCAAATACATGAATGGACTATTCTTGATTTCCATAAATACCAACTGTCTTGGACACTGCTTCAGTTGTGCTTAGCCAGTTGCTGTTGTTCAAACCAACAGTAGACTGACTGACTGACTTCAATAGAGTATAATAAAGTTTGTGGTGCATTTAAAAGTTCAAATAAATGATGAGAATTCTTGAAAGATTGAAGAGTTCAATTAATGAAGATTTCTTCTATAGAAAGTCAAACATATGCAGTTGAAATGGTGAGGTTGATTAAGTTTGGCTTATAAAATCACATATGTAAGTTAGATTTTAGAGAAAATCCAATATCTCTTTTTGTAGTTAGTTCTTACAGAACATTTCACTCACCACAATATACTGACTTAATTTTGGTAAGAGAAAGGTTCAGTGATAGAATTAAATTAGTGAAACAGATCACTAATTAGGACTGAGCTTATTCTAGTAGTAACCACCCCAAGCAGAGTTTAACAGGTTTGAATTCAGAGTTTTCCTTCTCCTAGACTGGTTGCCTAAAGGTTAAAGAGCCCAGTCTGCCCTACTATTTACCCATAGCTGGAGGGAGAATAGTTGGATTCATACCTTTCCCAAGGGTATTAGCACTATGTGAACTGTAGCTTTGTCCTGGATTTGAACTCGGTTTCCAATTTCCTACGACTCTAATCATTACACCACGCACCCCCACCATTCTGATAGGATGGAAGTAAAAACTTGGGAAGCAATAGTCCTATAGCAATGGCAGCAGGTGAGTGCTTTAGCATGACCACTGATGAAAAATCAAGTTTAATCTCATCCTCTTTTTCAAGCAGCAGACCACCATATTAGATGTTTGAATCACAGCAAAGCTTTATTTAATTTTATATATCTGTCTGCTTTATCATAAGTTACAGAGAAACAAAGACACATATAGAAAAAACAGTCATTATTTATTATTACAATAGTTTAAAGTAAATCTTACAAAATATAGATTACCAAAAATTAAATTAGAGCACCAAGTTTAATAATTATATATGTACAATTGCCATGTGTGAGAATAATGGTTCCTCAATAAATTATTTTTGTTTTATCAAAAAACAATTTTAAGTAGAGAATCTAACAGCATGTTATTTTAACTATAGATATTTGCCTATTTTTACCATATGGTTTTGTTCAAAACAATGCCCTCACCTGAACTTGAATTGTCAGTCAAATAAAAGACAAACAATATGAAAATTGAGATATATATTTGATCTCATAGAATACATAAGTTGTTACTATTACTGGAGCAGAGCAATGTCAATTTTCACACATGAATTGAAGTGTGCAACTTTTCTTACTGTATATGCATATCTTATTTATAGTGCAACTATCTAAACAAAGACTTAAGAAGATATTCTGCTTAATAATTGAATTAACAGTTTCTTTTTTTAGATAAAACATTTAATAAAACTGTAAATAAATGTGAGAGTGTGTTTGTGGCAATTGGTGTGAAAGTTAAAACATCGAAGAACTGCATTATCAACGCACTTCTGTTTAAGTGTGCATTTGTAACAAATTCTTTGAAATAGGAATTTCTGCATTCAATAGAAATCTATATATAATATATATATATATCTCAAACCCTCCCACTCTCCAAAGGCTGTGAAACATGATCAATTTCTTAAGTAAAAATTAAACAGGTTTGAATTCAGAGTTTACCTTCTACAAGATTGCCTGCCTAACCAAGGTTAAAGAGCCTGGTCTGCTCTACTATTTACCTATAGCTGGAGGAAGAATAGTTGGATTCATACCTTTCCCAAGGGTATTAGTACAAAATAAAATGCAAACAGTCTTATCCAAGATTTGAATTCAGGTTGTAGAGTCTATTTGCTACAACGATAACCATTACAGTACAAGCATTTCCATTCAATAACAAACCTATACTACTCTGCCAAAGTTTGTATTTGTGTGTATATCTGAAGATCACAACCAAATTGAATGTCTTAGGGATCTGATTTTTTTTTTTTTTTTTTTTTTGCATAGATATCAACTTGATTTGAAGCGGCAACATAAACTATGTAAAATTGGCCTCCAAAGTCATCAGATGGTAAAACATAGTATTTATGACCAGAGTTAGAAAATTTGATATGAAGTATACAAATGTTTTTCAACCTTGTAAATGGTGATATAGAGTAGGTCACATCTATTTTTTTTTTTTTTTTTTCACGTGGCCATCTAAATGTTAGATGTTCACACTTAAATAGTAAAAAAGAACTGAACAGATTTTCAAAAGATAGAACAAGAAACTAATTGGAATGTTTATGTTTAAAACTATTTTTGCTGAGTATTTATATTATGTTCATAGTTCTGTATCTATACAATCTCCCTAAAATATATGTATTTACCTAACCCCTCCACAAGAACAGGATGTGACACAAGGTCAATTTTTAAGCAGAGTTTTCCTTCCCTTGATAAATAGTAAAGAACCACAATAACAAAATCTTGTTAGATGAATAATGGAGAGCAAGCTAAAAAAATCATGGATGCAGAAATTGGTTGATATACCAAGGTTAAAAGGCCCAGTCTGCCTTACTATTTACCCATATCTGGAGGGAGAATAGTTGGATTCATACCTTTCCCAAGGCTATTAGCACTATGTGAAATGCAAACAACCTTGTTCCTGTTTTGAACTCCGGTTGCCATTTCCATTTCTTACAATAACTATTACACCATTAAAATATGTCAGAATTATCTAATTAAAACACTGTCTTATCTTTTTCCTCAAGAGCAATACTGTGGTACTCTTGTTAGTTGCTTGTATATTTCTTTTACAAGGAGATAAAAACTACAGTAATAGTAAATTATTGGACACATGGCCGAGTGGATTAGGCAGTTAGATTAAAAGACAGTTCTAAGTGACAGTTATCTCTGGTTCCCGAGTTTAATCCTGAGTGAAAGCAGTTAGAAAAATAATTAATTAACACAACTCCTACCCCAGCTATGGTTAGCGGAATGAGAACAGGATACCCCCCGTGGAATAAATAAAGGGTTAGGTTCAAAGTTCCATGATGGCTCCCGAATACGACAAGAAAGTTCCTGAGTTTGAAAAGAAGGTTCCCGAGTCCGAGAAGGTTCCCGAGTCCGACAAGAAATACCTGAAGAAGGCCGGAGGGTATATCGGCCGAAACGTTGTACAAATAACAATGAAGATGGGGACAATAGTCCAAATAACACTAATAATACTAATCTTCAAGCCTCATCTCAAACATTCAGAGAAATAGTAAATTATGACTTCTAAGTTTTGTACAATACACAACTGATTTTCCAACACGTTCCTCCAAATCTTTGCAAGGTTAATGGTGAAATAATCATACTAGTTCCAATTACTGTCGAATTGGTAAGACAAGGCAACAAGTAGTCATAACTGAATACGACTGTCTTGCTACTGTACAAATACTACTGTAAAATGCCAGGTTATTTATGAATCCTCATAACATCATAGAAACCAAGCAGCCAATCGGGACTCAAGGAATGGAATCACCCAAATGCATGAGTGGACTATTCTGGATTCCCATAAGTACCAATTGTCTTGGCACTGGTTCAGCTGTGCTTAGCTTGTTGCTCAAATCAACAGTACGCTAAATCATTTTAACAAATTAATGACCTTATTGAACCAAGTAAGGTCAACCAAATGCACATCTGATCCATAATTCTAATATCATTCAATTCTACTTAGAACTTTCATCTTTTATATTTTTCATTCTTATCTGTTTATTGAAAAAAAAAATTCTCCATAGAATTTTAATGTTTTATCTCCTTTCTCCTTTAGTTAATATCAAAATAAGTTTGGCTTAGACTAGTTTTAGTAAAATAATGCATTTCCAATAAACTTAACAAAGACCAAGCCCAGTTTCAATAGCTTGCGCGAGATTAGTATCTTAATCAATGTACAACCACTAATTTTTGACAAACTACAATTATATTCATGTCAATACTAGAAGTCAAGACTAATTAACTGAATCCTAGTAATAGAAGATTCAACCTTCATTTTCTAAAAAGCAAAGTGTGATACCCATTATTGCCAAATGTACTTAGTAACCTGAGAGGTGGAGATTTAACTACCTACCCATGATGTTATTTTTGACATATGGTCAGTTTAATGTAGGGGGGTCCAAGCATGTAGATGTGACAGTATTTACTTGATGTGGGTTAAGCCAGGTTAGCAAATGCATCTATGAGTGGAGTTTCTTGAGACTGATGTCCAAAAGTGGTCCCCAGCCATATTTGTGTAATAAGTTTGAATTCAGTTTTCCTTCTCCTAGAGCAGTTGCCATACCAAATATAAAGAGCCTAGTCTGCCCTACTATTTATCCATAGCTGGAGAGAGAATAGTTGGATTCATACCGTTCCAAAGAGTATTAGCACTATGAGCAATGCAAACAGTCTCGTCCAGGATTCGAACTCAGGTCGCCGTGTCCATTTCCTATGATGATAACTATTACGCCATGAGTGTCTCCAATGCAAATATTAGTGAGTCACATTTTTTTTTCAACTTTACTCAGAGTATGTGGTATTTACCACGTATCCCACATGTACGGGTTAGGTACAAGGCTCTATTAATGTGAGACTACCCACAAGCCTTGACTCATGGGTGGCGGGTGCAAAAAATGCGTTGATCCCATAGGCATTCCCCCTCAAGGGGGTGCTTCAGGCACAGGGCAATAAACCCAGCCCTGCCCCTTTAAACTAAGAAGTCAGGTGTTACGTGGGGGGATAGCCTCCTGGGATCAATGCTGTTAATTTACATTAACAAACACAGGCCCTGAAAGGCAGAGTATGTGTGGTAAAGATAAAAATTACCTGGTTCCCTCAACTATGCAATTATCAGATTATTCTGACCTTCTCTTTTGGTTTAATGGGGAGATGCTGCAAGTGTGACAGAGCTGATTGACTAGGCTAACTTATTTTTGACCATGTCCTGCATGAAGCAAACTGAGGGAGGTGAACACACTGAATCTCAAACCGAAAGTCAGGGAATGGGTTATCAGAGATATTTTATTCATTCATTTTTCTAAAGGAAAAATATTCCTCAAGAGATCAATTTATATTTCAGCTATGTAGAATACTGTTAATTGTTATTCTGTGTTACTTTCACCCTTAGCCAGGATTGAACCTGCAGTCTGGAAATGACTGTTTGACTTGATTCGAACCTGTGAAGGAATAACCCATTGGATTCAAAATCCAATGGGTTATTCCCTCACAGGTTCGAATCCTGTTCGCAGCGCCATATTGAAGTAACTGCATGGTTAGGCTTGGCCAGTCACATTGCTCAAACCAATTGTTGACTGTCTAACTGACTTACTTCAATAAGCTAATTTAAAAGTGCATCAATTATAACTCTGATGTAAAAATAGAAATTTAAAAAAATAAATTGCCATTACAGAATTATATTTAACACTATAAAAACTTAGTGAAATTAAATTTTATGTCTAAGCAAGAAACCACAGAGCTGTTCTAATTTCTTAACATCCGGGAAGTAATGTTATCTTTAACAAGAATTTAAATATCCTAGACATTAGAAAAACGTGCAGGTAGACAGTCCAATTGTGTCTGAATTTAATCTTCTGCCAAAGCCATTAGTGAAATAGCAACAACTTTTGCAAGAAATAGACAAGGGATGGGAAGGAGAACTTCCTCTTACAGAAGAAGAAGTCTTATTAGATTTCATATAATCAGCTTTAAGAAAGCAATGTCTTCATCTCCAATCAGACACTGTAGAAATGAATGTGTTTAGTTAAGTCAACAAAAAAAACATCCAGTTTTCCCCTAAACCCTTGCTCAATTTAACAAAAGGGCTGACCTACTTTGTAGGAAACAGTCCTTCCAGAAAGGTGATTGAAAAAAAAAAATGTTTGACCCAATACTCCCTAACACCTTTTGTCTCCCATTACTTAGAACCTTAACAAGTGAATTGAAAAGAAAATATATCTTAGAAAAAAAAAAAAAAAAAAAGTCTTTGATGTTAAAAGAGAAACCAGCATTGGGCAGACAAGTCATCTTTCAAAATACATGATGAAGTGTTTTCTGATGGGATGAGCTCAAGCAATATGCAACCAAGTGAGAGTGAGATAATGACAGAGGAAGAGGGAAAAGCTTTTTGTTTAATGTTAGTTTTGTTTACAAAAACACAAAGTTTCAATAGTTTTCTATCTATTCTTTGCTACTCAATAAGCAGAAAATTATGTGTGTTTACCAATGTTTTTATTTGAATGACTTGTACAGTTTTTCACTTACCTAAAACTAAAACAGTTAATATATATTTAAAACCTGTTGATTTACTTCATTAAAGACAAGAATAGTAAAGATAAAGTTAATTCTTTTAATTTCTACCTTTCTTGGACAATGGAATGTAATCATGTGAGAAATATTCAAATTATTGTAATTTAATTAAAGTATTTATACAAAAGAGTAGAATCAGCAAACAGTTTAAATTTCAACTGAAAGTGTTTTCTTTTAAATAAGACACATAGGACCATATGACCTTAAGGCACCCCTTTTGCGATTTCAACTCGTGGGGACACTTTTCTCATTTACACCATAAAAATCCGGTTGTTTGTTAGGGGTTAGGGTTAGAGTTAGGGGTTAGTTTTATCATTTTTTTTTAAAACTAAAATTCGTCTGTTAACAATTAACCAGATTTTGACGGTGTAAATGGAAAAAATGTCCCCACGAATCAAAATCGCAAAAGGGGTGTCATATGGTCCGACATATATATAGGTATGGCCAAAATTTTTCGTACAACAGCACCTCTCCCTTTCTTTAAGCTTTTATTAAAGCCTAAACTTACACAGAAAACAAATGTTTCTATGAATTTCTTAATTATAACAATGAAATAAGTCAAGTGCATATCTTCAAGAGAAGAAAAACTGCAAAAATGCGCCATTTTGATAGATGCAGATTTTAATTTATAAAATTCTTCCTTTTTAAAGACTCTATAACAATTTTTACATGTGATTTTTTAAATCCTTCTTCTTCATAATAATACAGCAAAAATTATGTTAAGTTTCATTCATTTTTTTCAGATTTTTGTTGAATTTTAATTAATGCAGAAGGGCAGGACACATTAAATTTTGGCCATATCTATTTGTATAAATCACATGTGTTTTTTTTTTGTGTGTGTTTTTTTCTTTAATTCTTCCTCTTCATAATACAGCAAAAATTACCTTGTTTCATTCATTTTTCAGTGTTTTGTTGAATTCCAATTCATGAGGTGAGGGGTGAAATTTTAGGCATACCTATAAATATATATCACTGAACTGTATCCTATCATCAGATATCTTGATAAAAATTTCTCATTGCAGAACGGTTGACAAATAACGGTGAATGAGTAAGCACTTGGACAAACCACTCAACCATAATTTTACCACCCAAGGCAACAGAGTAACAGTAAAAGTTTATTACATTCACTGTCAACCTTGACAGGAACCAATATATATTTGTGAAAATTTTAAGATGACATAAAATAAAATATAAAGTCAATAAGTACACAGGTATAAAACTGTCTCTCTATGATATTTATCAGTTCATCTACCACCTGGCAATGTATTTAACATAGAAACTAAATATAGTAGGGGAAAAAAGAAGGCTCAAATCTTCAATGAATAGCTAAAATAAACTTTTCTCAATCAGAGTGCTAAGCTATTGGTCTCGCTAGCTGTTTAACAGTTAATTCCTAGTTCTACTTTCCCAATTAAATTATGGACAAAATGTCCATAGTACTAAAAATATATATATATAAACTAGTGGTGGTGATTTTTTTTTTTTTTTGTATTAAGACACTTGGGCATACCAGAGTAAAGAAAGGGCATAGAGGGAAGGGGAGAAAAAATATAGGTTGAGTAATTCCATTCATTCTTTTTCCACTCTCATCTCTATTACTCACACTTGACTAAACAGTTGTCTTGGAACAACCAATTAGTGTTTTGGGAAAGTAATCTTTCTCTTAGTCAATTGATTCTCAAACTAGTAAAATAATGAATTGTCTATTTTTATTTTCAACAAGAAAAAATTCTGGAACTTGTTTTTTGTCTTGTTTTTTGTTTAGATACACTTAAAAAAAAAAATTAAAAAGTTGTTTTCTCTTTATTAAACAAAAAATCATAAGCATAATTTACATATTTCTTCACTACAAAAAAATGAAAAATGAAATTGTACAAAATTTAAGAAATAAGTACTAATTTGGGTCAATATATTTTAGATAAATATTTCATTCCAACTTATGTTGAAATATCAATAGACATCTAAAGAAAAATATTTTTTTCAATTTTGAAGGCACATGAAGAAGGGTAATATAGATAAACTAGCTTAAATCCCAGCCTATCGAGCTGGCTCCCGAGGAGGGCTCATGATTTCGGCTTCCGGACCAACAATGATACTAAATGCATTGAGTACATATTATATTTTATTAAACTTGAACAATACTTTTCAAACAAATTATTTTAAAATATTTTATTCAGTTCAGAATGTTTTTAATTTGCTCATGGATGCAGCCCAATTCCAAAACGGTAGGATATATTGGGCTACAGCAGCCTCTCAGATTAAAGTTGAAAAAATGTGACTCACTAATATTTGAATTTATTATTAGAGATGAAAGAAATTTCTTGCTTTTTTCTTTTTCGATTTCAAAGCCAGAAAACTAAAAAAAGAACCATAGTATAAGTTTCTCAAGACATCCTTAATAATATTTTGCTACCATCTACAACATATAGGGCTGGTATAGCTCAGTCGGTATAGCGTCCGACTAAGAACCACAAGGTTCCTGGTTCGATACTGACCCTCACCAATTCAATGTATGAGTAGAACAAGGATCTGTGTGGTAAAGTGAGGAGCTGATGGTAAGTGTGGTGTTCCGTCTCAGATGCCAAAACAATTTCCTTGGTCTAGCGCTAGTGAAAAGGGGATAGACTTCAGGCTTCCCTGATGACTACAACATATTCCACACTCCTCCTTTATTGAAAAAAAAAATCTCACTAGTTCAATCCTTAATGCTTGTACAGACTAGCCCAGGAAAATATCCTTTTATTCTGTCATAATAGACAAAAAATTATCATCCTGATAAAAATTTGCCATTCCCTTCCTTTTTTTTTTTTTATTGAACAACCACAAAAAATTATAACTCAAGAAACTACCATAAGTCAACACTTGAGTGGTTGGGGTAAGGAAAGACTAAATAAATATTGCGGATGAGTGAATTGTAGGTAGTTAGTTGGAGATGTCAATTTTAAATATTACTCTGTAAAAAAAAAAAAAAAAAAAAAAAAGAAAGTAAATCACAGGAACCTATTACCTGGATTGGGAATTTAATCATTATATATATATATATATATATATATATATATATATATATATATATATATATACTAGCAAATATATGCACCCTCCGGGTGCAAGTATTTAAGTTTTAATGTCATAAAATATATTAAATTAGAAAGACTAATGAAACTAAATAAGAATGCAGATAAAAAGATTTGAAACAGAGGAGGGTATAATCGAAAAATAGAACAACTGAAATCTACTCTTCCATCACTCTCGTCTTTCATTGTTATTTTTTCTAATTTAAGTATTTTGTTAAAATAGGAAGTAAAGAATAAAATGACAGTTATTTTTTCTTGTTAATGGATTTCATTTAAGATTAATTGAAGAGATTTTTGCTTATATTCATTAAAATAAAACCAAACAGTTAGAAACCAATAATACTAAGCATATATTTATTAAAATTACATTTTTAATATCAATATGCAAATTGGCCTTCTCGTTCACACTGTAAACCGCTATTTTGTTGTATATATAAATACAATTGCATGTTATTAGTATGTAGATATGGTTAACAGTATAAATAATGTAAAACAATTTTATTAATAATTGAGGTTAAAATAAGGATAAATTCATGGTGAATGTGACGTCAATAACTAAGGGAATTGTGACTTGAGTAGTGATTTAGTTTCGGTTACAGACAGAAAAACACACTATCTCCATTATAATAAGATATATATATATTCATTCATTATGGTAGAATTAACAGATATTTTCTTTGTTGTGCTATTCTGTACAAATACCCTTTCCATACTTGATTAAGAAGAGTGAATATGAAAGTAAAATACAACATAGTAACAGTTTAGACTAAAAAAAAAAAACTATAATAAACTATACATTTCATCTTATATATTTTACAATAAATGTTTTAATTTTTTTTTTTTAAGTTTTAAAAATACAATAAAAATATGTACTAACCATGTGTTGATATATCCCACGGTAATCTCTTAATATATAAACTTTTTATAGCAATCACCAAAAGTACTGATTATTCTGATTAAATACTGAATTTGTATTCAAGAGAAAGTTTGCCAGTAACGGTGATCCAATGAAAAAAAAAAATCATCGGAAATGAAATACACCTGTCATTTATGGTATAAAAATAGACATGAAGTGAGAATCATATAAAATGAGCTGTAGGGCAACTATAACACGGATCCAGGTACATGCTGTGTGATTCACAAGAGGAGGTAGCAGTTAATGAAGCATAGTTAAATTCAAGGTGGACACCTAGGTTAGACTCTGAGCTTGTTCACAGTGACATTCTCAGCTGGATCATTTCTGGCAAATAACTATAACAAACTAGCAAGAAATCACCAAACCTTTGCAGATGCAATTAATAATTCACTTTCAGGTATATTTATCAAACCAATTCGCCCTACACATGAAAGAATAGCAGTTACATCCAGCTGATACCATAATTTCCTTCATAGGAGATTTTTTTATACAAAAGTTTTTAGCGTCTTTTAAGTCAACTTGATGTATAGACATTTCTTTTTTCAGTCACATGACAACATAAAGATACACAAACAACTATAAGGAAGAAAAAAAAGGATTTAAACTTCAAAAGCCTTGACACTGAGACAAGAGAATTTTTTAAATTCATGTTTAGCAAGGTGGGAATATATATATATATATATATATATATATATATATATATATATATATATATATACACACACACACATACATACACACACACACACAACGATGCTGATAGCTTTTTGATTTAGTATGTTGTGGGACGCACATATTTGCTTTGAATGAGTCCCGGGAAATTTATGGGTCTCAACTAAAGTTGGCTAACTCCTACCTTGTAACTTATCCAGTGTAATTCATTTCTAAGAAACTATTGAAATGTATTTACAGTTAGGTTGAAATGGTGGAGGAAGAAAAAAGAAAAAAAACACTGGCTGGTAGAAAAATACAGGGCTGGTTGACCATTTGGCATGTACCTATGATTTTGAGAGGGCCTACCCTCCTTGATAAAAGCAAAAG
>CM042138.1:83258107-83320607 GCA_023376005.1 Doryteuthis pealeii | reverse complement strand
TGCAGAATGACAGGATATATATAAGACTCCACAATGTCATTGCAATCAAGCAGCCAATCAGAACTCAAGGAATGGAATCACCCAAATCACCCAAATTCATGAATGGGTCATTCTTGATTTCTATATATACCAACTGTCTTGGACACTGCTCAAGTTGTATTTAGTTAGCTGCTGATATTCAAACCAACAGTAGACTTACTGACTTCAACTAATTGAGAAAAGTGGACCCTTTCTATTTTTTTTTTTTTTTTTTTTTTTTACACAAATTTGATTTAAGCTGATGAAGAATCAAAGAACTTAACATCTGATAATAATAAATGGAACATACAACAATTATAAACTATCTTTATGGATGGTTGATTTTTATTTCTTCAAATTCCAAGCAATTTACAAAAAAAAAATAACAGAATCAGAAAAAAGAAATCACCAAGCAATGCTGACCTAATTTTGACCCACATATTTACAAATTCACCTGGCCCTTGCTTCATCACTGACTTACAAAAAAAAATAAATACCAGGATTTTCTACTTTTGTTATCAGATAAACCCTAACAGATACCAATATCTTTGCTGACAGACATCTCTTAAAATTCATTCTAAAATAACAAAAGCTAAGTTCAGAAAGTCTATCCAATTTCAATCTCTTCAATGACTATAAAGGAATATTATCCTTTCAACTACACACAGATACTGAAATCAAATGCTCAAAAGTGTCAGTAAGTGATAACAACTACATTTTTTTCAAAAACATATGAACTTATTAGTTACCATCACAAAGTTAAATGTTTAAACGAGGGAAAAAAAAGACACCTCAGATTTCTTATATATGATATATACATGATGAGGGTACTGACAAAATGTTTACAAGAAATTCTGATGAGCTACAAAATTGAAATGACACAGTAGAAAGAAGTTTTTATTATACTTGATTACTCTTTGATCCACTATAATATAATCATTTACAATTCTGTATTTCAGTAAAAGACTGAACACTAATGCTGAATTCCAGAATTATGTTAAACTAGAATCGGCTACCCGGTGTTGCCTGGGTAGTGGGGAGGTAAAAAAAAAAAAAAGTTAGTCTTGCAGATCCATTATTACTGAATCACGAGTTGGATCCTCGAAGGATGTCCCATTAAAATCCCTATGTAAAAAAAGACCTTGTGTTGATCCAGCTGTTCTGAAAAAAAAATTCAGGTCTACTATTTAAAATATTAACCTCCCCCTCCCCCAAATTCTATGCTGTTATCATTTAAGTTTCATTTTTTAATTATCTTCACTAATATGAATCAAACCTTTGTTATTTTTGCTCAAAAACCAAGCCCTGGTGATATATATAATATATATATATATATATATATATATATATATATATATATATATATATTTACTTTGTTGTTAATTGTTTTATTTTCAAAGTTTCCCCCGGACATACATATACACACAACTGCCCTTTATATACGTATAGCTTGTACATTTCTTTTGATTCCCACAACTTAACAATTTTTCCTTTTTGTGCACCTATATTTCAAGAATGATATTCGGTAGGGATTCATGGAGTGATCAGTATCCAGCTGTGTTGCAAGCTGTCTGTTTTGAGAATCCAGACTTGGTAGGTGGTTTAAATAGCAGGTTGGGCTATTCCACTTGCGTATTTGGGCCAAGTCCACTTCTAGGATTCTCATGGGCTGCTGGTTCTAAGGTGGACACATTTATCCATATATACTGAACATATGACTGTGTTCAGGCAGTTGGTACAGAGTGTATTCGGTTATGCTGCCTTTTTTTGGTCTGGTGACTGGACACTAGTCACAGCCTTACCATGAAGGTAAGTATGATATTTATTCTACAACAGGAGTAAAAAGTACAAAGTAACAAACTTGAAGAGTTTGGGTATATAATTCCCCTTTACTAATGCATATAGAAAATGCACAATCTACCTATTTGTGTATTTATTATACATGTCTGGGAACCAAGGAGTCCATAAGGGGTCCATGGTCTAAAAAGTTTGGGGAATCCTTGTCTACAGCAATAGAGCAACTAATAGTAAAATGTGTTTCAATATAAACAAATACCAAAAAATGCCTTATTCCCAGCACATCCTTAAATCATCAAAATCAAATATGGATTATTATGTTTTAAAATGAGCCAATATTAATAATGTACATTTATAAACTCAAATTGATTATAATTTACAAACTCCATAAATTGATCATAAATTCAAAAACTAAAATAATAATAGCAATTATTTCTTATAATAAAACTTCTAAATTCTCAATCAAATTTAGCCTGTAACCAGTTTTTTTTAATACAATATAACATTTCAGATGAGGTAACCTGTTTATCTTAATAACTAAACAATTTATCCTTCCAAAGAGTCAATATTTCTATTTAAAGTGAAACATTTTAAAAAGATAAACATGAATTCTATATATTTTCTATCATTTAATTTTTAGAATATCAAAAGCAAGCATTATTTTCATCATGGTATTAGATCATAACACGAAGATGATTTACCCCATCATTACAGTTTATCTCCAAAGTTTACATCTTATTATAATGGAGATTGTGGGTTTGTCTGTCTGTAACCTAAAGTATATTACTTTACAAGTCACAATTCCCTTTGTTATTTACATCACATTCTCCATGATTTTATTTTTATTTAAACCTCAGTTATTAATAAAATTGTTTTACATTATTAATACTGTTGACCATATCTATATACTAATAACATGCAATTGTATTTATATATACAACAGAATAGCGGTTTACAGTGTGAATGAGAAGGCTAATTTGCATATTAATATTAAAAATTTGATTTTAATAAATATATGCTTAGTATTATTGATTTCTAATTGTTTGGTTTTATCTTATTGAATATGAGCAAAAATCTCTGGGATAAATCTTAAAAGAAATCCCTGAACAAGAAGAAATAACTGTAATATTATTCTTTACTTCCTATTTTAACTAAATAGTTAAATTAGGAAAATTTACCAATGAAAGACGGGAGTAACGGAAAATGATGGAAGAGTTAGTTTCAAAGTTGTTCTATTTTTTTCAATCATACCCCCTCTGTTCCAAACCTTTTTATCTATATTCTTATTCAGTTTCATTAGCCTTTCTAATTTAATATGATATTTTATTATATTAAACTTAAACCCGGAGGGTGCATATATTTGCTAGGCTACATAATTATCATCAAATCTAAACAATATCCCTTTCTTAAATTCTTGTGTTAACTGTGTACACAAAAAGGCATAACACTCATATTGCTATAAGTGATCATTAAAGATTTCTTTGAAAGAAAATGAAAATCACTTGAAAAACTTATAATAATCAGACTAAGTTACACTGATGATGTTGTTTATCTCTTGATTTTATGATTTTTTACAAACTTATTTTGCTTATATTTAACCTTTGCATTGCCTTATAAAAATATGTAGGAGTCAGTTGAAGACATCAAATATCAACACTGATTCAATCACTCTAATAGAATATTGAACTATTTTTATAGAAGAGTAGCTTAAAAGCCACCCTACAGCCACTCCTGCAGTGGGCTCTTGATTGGGCCAACAATGACACTTCTTGCATTAATAATTCATTTATTTCCAAGTTATAAAAATTGTTATCTACAAAAATATTTGTTACATAAAAAAAAACAAAAAAAAACAACAACAACAGCAATTAAAACTTGGGAATCCAAAATTCCAGATTCAGTCCAGAATGTTTTTAATTTGCTCGTGGAGTCGGCCGGATTCCAAAATGGTATGATATGTTGGGCTATGGCCTCTAGGAATCAAGTTGAAAAAATGTAGCACGTTGACATTATTAGAGAAGAAAAACTAGACCAGGAGTGAACCTTCTAAACCATCAAGGGTGATATTTCACAGCGTTGTTGGAAGACCAATTAAAACTGCATACTCGCACCATAAAACTTGATATCCCCAATCCGTTCTTATAAAAAAAGCAATCATTAAAAGTTTAGTAAAGTTTTTCATTTCTCTTAAGTAGTACATATTAATTAAATTTGGACTAATTAAGTAAAAGCATAAACTTTAGATTTTGTCATAAACATACTAAAAATTTACTGTGTGTAGCTTTATCAGTAAACAATGAATTTCATTGAGGCCTTTAAATATAAAAAGGTTTCCCATCCCTGGACAAGAAATATAGCGTCTTCATACAAGAGTTTTATGAAGTATAAACATTTGAAACTATATAGATAGTCTTTCCAATAATCAATTGAGCATATGAAAGTATTTCAATGATATAGCAAAATACTTAGTCAAGTGATGATAGAATGGCAGATAAAAAAAAAAAATCTAATTCTATCCATTCACTGTAACATTGCTATGATGATGATGATGATACTGCTACAGATCAGATTAGATTAAACAGCCTTTAGATCTAGTCTTTCACAAGACTTAATGGGCATGGGCAGGGCTGTGGAGTCCAGTCAGTTGGAAGCAATTAAATGGTCACTGAAGTTGAAGTCAGTAAAGCTATACCAACTCCAGTTGAATTTACACATTATATGGCCCCAGTTTATTCTGTAAATTTATACAGTGCACACTCCTTATAAATAAAAAAAGTAAAGTCGTTGGGGGTGGCTTATAGTCGGTATCAGCCAGACAGCGAGGGACTCTATCCCCATTTAACTAGCGCTAGACCAAGGAGAATATTTTAGCATCTGAGGTGGAGCGCCACACCAACCATCAGCTCCTCACTTTACCACATAGGTCCCTGTGAAATCATGGTTTTATATTTATTTGTAGGCCATAATCACTTAATTCCGTAAAGAGGAGTCATAGGTGCCAAAAATAGAGGAGTTGGAATCCAAGTCAAAGGTTTTTTTGTTCTGACCCCACAGCCCTGGGCATGAGTATTATTGGTGACTGGAACTTTCTAACAGCCTGATACTAGTCACATCTATTCTTGAAAGTTTTGAGTGAATCTGCCAATGTTTCATTTGATTCTGTTGGTTTGATTAATCATTTCATCTACAGAAAGTGATGTCAATATACACATAGTAAAAAGGCATAGACTTCTATAGACAGATTATCAATATCATATGGAAATCTGATAAGATAAAGTGAACATTCTTCCAAGCTGTAGCAGTGTCAGTGCTACTGTATAGCTGCACCATTTTGACTAAAAAAAATTCTTAGAGAAAAAGCTAGATGGGAACTACACAAGGGTGCTATGTGCTGTCTTGAACAAATCTTGGAAGCAGCACCCCACAAAAACCCAGCTGTACTACCACTTGCCTCCTATCACAAACCCTCCAAGTAAGACATGCTGGACACTGCTAGAGAAGCAAGGACAAACTCATAAGTGATGTTCTCCTGTACAAACCTATATATGGACACACCAGTGTAGACCGACCAACAAAAACCTACATAAACTGTGCAGATTCTGGATGCCATTTGGAAGACTTGCCAGGGGAGCTGATCATGAGGGATTGGTGGCAAAAGAGAGTCATGTGTATCCGTGCTGTCAGCGCAACCTGATGATGATGATGTACTCAAATAAATTGGCAGAAAATATTTTGATGGTGATGTGAATAAGTATTTAAATATTAACAAAACTCCTCATGACTTCTTTGTTAATCAAATTACCTACGTGCAAGGTTTTATAGAATTACCTTCATCTTTTAATTGCTACGTCAAATACTTGAAACATTGAATAATTAGCACATTTCACTTTCTGATGTGACTAAAAATGAAAAACAAAGAACAGAGGAAATATAAAGTGATGGGTGGAAAAAATTCACAGAAGTTTTTTTTCTTCTTTCAGCAAGATATATCTGATTACCATAATCTCTCAAACAATAGAACATGTATTTATCAAACACGCATAAGCTTTCTGACAACATTTTTTTTCTACCTGATAATTATAACTATATAGACTTGGAAAAAACACTAGATAAGCATTTATGGAATTGCATTATTCAGTTAAATACAACCTGAGGAAATGACTTAATACCAATGGACTAGGCAAAATATTTTAAAACAAGTATTTGTTGTGCATTTAATAGATTAACATTTTTTTGTCTCTAAATCCAACGTAACTATTTCTAAAAATGCAGTGCTACCGCACTTGGTTAAAAACATCACATCAATAACTTTCAAGCTTTTAACATCAACAAATGATATTTATGTATCATTTTTAATAGAAAATATTAATTTAATCCATTGGATTTTTTTTTATTAATCACCAGACATAAACTTCTATGAAACTACAACAGAATCTAAGGTTAAATCCTACTTAATGGACATAAATTACACCATTGTATGTCACCTCACCAAAAGAAAAAAATTACTAAAAATCAAGGAATTAATAGATTTTAATGAAATTTTCAGTGATGATATATTAATGAATAAACAATATAATGCACCAGTTATTTTATTTAAAAACTTTTACATTTTTTCAGATCAGTTAACTTTGAACCACATATCTTTGAGGTGTAACACAGATTCACAAACATACGTGGTTCAAAGTTAATTGATCTGAAAAAATCTAAAAGTTTTTTAAATACAATAACTGATGCATTATATCTTTTTTTCCTTAATGTATCAACACTGAAAATTTCATTAAATTCAGTTAATACCTTGATTTTTAGTATTTTTTTCTTTCAGTGGGGTGACATTAATGGTGGAATTTATGTTCGTTAAGTAGGATTTAACCGAATCTAGCTTAACAAATAAAACAGATGGACCAAAATGTAACAACCACAAAAAGAATAAAATCAATGCATCAAACTTTTGGAATGATAATGAATAGAATGAATGACTCAGCTGGTGAGTGTGGAGTACCCCTTCATTGGCATTTACTCCCAGGTTCATTCTGAGTGGTAGTGGTAGTACCTGTTAGGATCCCATCTATGGGTCAAATAGATCTTTGAAAATTATTTGTGTTAAATAGGAATATTTTATATCATAACCTTGTGCAAAAAAATACACAAAAAATATTAATATCAACATACAATGTATGCAATTCTCTAACCTCTAGGCATGAAATAACCCCAGAGAGGTTGACATGCTGTTAAATTCAATCAATTGTTCAAAGAAAATACATTTCATAATTTGTTTAAGATTTTAATTTTTAGATATTTCTATTTTGGTACCATTACAGTATGTGGCCCACGAAATCATATCTTTTATAGTATGTGGCCTACCATAAAAAGCTTATAATAAGGTTACAATAATAAATGCTAACCCTAACCCTATTTCAAAGTTTTAGAATTAAATAAATCTAATTCATGTAAATTATGGATAAATTCTTTTTTAATTATTCTTAATTACTATATACAGCTTATGACTGAATTGCATTTCTTGAAATTGAATATATGTGAAAAATAATTAGTTTCAATAAATTGACTACTACTTATATTTATAAATATACTCTTACTGAGGTAGGACACATTTAAACCGGGTAGGCCACATACTATAACAGAATCAAAAAGGTAGGCCACATACTATAACAGCACCACAATTTCTTATCTCTAATCTATTTACTTTCTATTGAAAGATTTAAAAACTAAATCAAACTCATCAGATTTTGTGTGGATGTATTTTTTTTTGTTTTTTGGGTGTTTTTTTTCTTTAGTGACTCATATTAAACATACACAAATCTTATGAGATGAAAAACCAACAGTTAATATATCTATTCAAATATTTTTACATTCATAGTAATTTGTACAACTTAGAATTCCATCATAAACTTTTATTCAAGTAACTCAAATACTGTGTATTAGCTCTAATTTAATATTGTGAAAAATGAATTGAACTGTAAATGAGGCCATTTAAAAATAGAAATTGTCATTCTCTTTCAAATCACTTTAATACTAGTAAGCATAAAATCTTCCATTTGAAGAAACTGAATCTATTTTTTCTGAATTGTTGAGATGAGGAATTATCACTATTATACAATGATATACTCAATCTAGTGTACTAATCTTGGTTATTATAGTCACAATGTTTCAGCTAAAATACAACAGCAACCAAAATGAATACGAAAGGGCTGGATTAGCTCAGTCGGTAGAGCATCCATCTACAAACCACAAGGTTCTGTATTCAATACTGGCCCTTGCCAACTCAGCACATTAGTAGTACAGCTTGGTTCTGTGTGGTAAAATAGGGAGCTGATAGTAGATGTGGAGCTCCACCACAGACAGAAAAACAATCTCCCTGGTCTAGCGCTAGTGAAAATGGGATAGACTGCATCAGTGTCCATCCATACCAACAATAAGTGACTCTGCCAAATTATATCGATAAATTCTATTTCTTTTTTCTGAACAAAAATCATATCAAATTCTCTTATTCTTTAACTTTTTATTCTTTAATACTAAAAGCCAAATTTTATATCCAAAACCAAATTCGCTTGTTACATAATTTTGTGGTGACCTACAAATTATAACTGTAGTGTAGCAAAATTTAAATGGTGGTATTGTGGATGGAAAGTTATCATAACCATTATAAAAGTTATTGACAACAGTTAACCTTTCACTGGCCTAGCTGCTAATTTCTGATTGGCTAAAGGCAAAGCATGTGAAGGGAACTGAGTTAGAGTAGTTAGATTTTGGTGGTTAGTCAAAGGGACTAGACACGATGGTCATCTGTTCCCAAGTAAGCCATCTTCTCACCACGCAGTTGAACCCTTTTGTGCTTCAGGTAATAAAGACATCTGGAAAATAAATCAAGTTTTGCATTCATTATTAAAAAAACAAATAGAATGGGCACAGACAACCAGAGCAAGCACAAACGAAGGCCATATCAACCAGAAGCAGAGACTAAGGAAATCACCCCAAAAGAAGATGGCCAGTCAGCAAAATAGAACCCTAAGAACTCCTCTTGCCATTTATATACCCAATACAAAAGGGCTATATAACACTATGACACAAAATTGTCAGATTTAAACCCAAGTCCCTTTGACCTAACATGGTTAGATTTGCCAAAGAAATACAAGGCTCACTTCAAAGTTAAATTCAATGATTTCTGATACTCATTTTAGTATGTAAATTTTGTCCTATGCATTAATATTATTCTCTCTTAATTTACATGTGTGTGCAAATAAATGTTATTTGAATTTACATTTGAACAGGATGTCGTCCTGTATTTGTATTAGGTAAATCAGGCAAACCTACTTTGATCTAATATTAATCTCATCCAATAATTTATATACTTTGTTCCCTTCAACTTCTACAGATAAACAAAATCTCACCTGCTCAGGAACAGTTTGAATGTCCTCAAATGAATTATTAACAAGTAGACTTTTATTATGAATGAATGGAAAGCAACATTGATTTTTATAATTAAACCATCACCATTGTTCAATTGTTTTTCTTCTCTAAAAAGTCTCAATCAATTGGAAATACTATTCTGACAAGCCAAATGAATACTTTCATTTAGTACAAACAAAAAACAACACTATAACTTGAATGTCATTTTGCTGGGGGCTTATAGCTAGAGAGCAATATTCATTAACAATAGGCAGGCTAGGAGGCTTAAAGTCGTGTACACATACACATGTGAACGTGCACTTTTACGAATGCCAAATATTCAAGTAAAACAAAAAATAAGTATGAAAGTTATAAAGGAGTAGAAAATATCCCCAAAACAGCTATAAAGAATGGAACTTAGGGAATGTGGTATCTCTCCCAGTTTCACAAACTGTGTATATAATGTGTACCCTGTTCTTGTGACCCAGGTCAGCTGCTGTCTGCTAGGTCAGACAGGCAGACAAACAGACAGACAGACTGTGCAAATGATAACAATAACAAATAAAAGAAAAATAACACTAATGGTCAGCATCAATGAAAACCAAAACAATTGCCCCCCCCCACACACACACACACTTTACAAGAGGAGAAAGAAGAATAAACCATTGTGAATGTTTGCCTTTTTATAAATCAAACAGTCGTGGAAATTGTTCAACAATAAAAGCCTAAATGCAGAAAATCAATCAATTTTTAATTATGTGCATTTTTCATTAAAAAAAGGGGGGGGGGCATTACCAAAGTTATTGCTTGTATGATAACAGCAATACAAAGAGAATGAATAGTTATTCCCTGAGTACATGCATGAATATATTATGATTCATACTTCAACCATTCATTGTAAAGGAAAAATAAAAATTCATTTGGCAGTATTTTCACTTACAAAGACTTTGATTTTAAAATTTCCAAATAGAAAACATTTTTGAAAATCAGATTCTTTTGTTTTTATTCTTTCCTTGCATTACACAAAAGCTCATCAAAATATGTAGCATTTTTTTAGCTAATTCCAATTCTGAACAAAGAATAAAAACAACACTAATAGGATCATATTTTAATCTAAAGTTAATTCAAATTTTAGATATTCAATAAACAAAGAAAATTGAATAAAAATCAATCATAAACCAATATGAAGAGGACAGAACTATAATGAATGAATGATTGATTTTTAACAGCATCTCAACCTATTTAGGGTTATTTTATGCCTGGAGGTTAGAGAATAGCATTCATTGCACATTCATATTTACATTTTTAAATAATAATAATGTAATTTATTGTGTACAGTGCTCAGGTGCACCACAACTCATCAAAGTCTCATGTCAAGTACACAGAATAATGTTGTGTCAGGAACATGAACAGTTCACAGTTGTAATATGCATGTGTGCATGTGTATGTGGAGAGTGGCATCAGATATAGTGTTGGCGGACTACAGGAAGCATGGAGGCTTTGAAAGATTCAGTGCTCCAGCAGCCTACAACAGATGCAGGCAGTTTATTCCATGTCTCCGCAATTCTGAGCGTGTAGTTGTTTCTTATATTTTTTAATATATTTTTTTGATTAGTCCTTTTGAATACAAATGATTTTTTAACAGATCTATTCGACCCATACATGAGACCCTAAACAAGTACTACTACTCCAAGTGGAGTGGTAGCATCTATTACTTTCTTCTCTTGTAAAGGTGGTTAATGGTAATGAAAGCATACTCCATATTGAGTCTGACCATCGGATGCAGTTTTGTATCATACCAAAGAGACTTTTTTTCAGCATATTCTAAGGGTATAAAACTACAGTGAGAACAAACTTAAGTTAGCAAAAAAAATAATTATCAGGAAAAAACTACAAAGTTAATTTCTCAGGTTTTATATAAACAAAAATGATCAAGATTAAATAAGAATGCAAGAATTATGCATTCCTAAAAATAAAGGGGAAAGTTAATTAAAAAAAAAGACATCTATAATTTTAATCTTGCATATCCATATATACAAGTATATATTAAAGTATATCCATTGAATTTTGATTTCTAACCAACTGGTAATTTCATGTACAATAAGACAATTTTATAAGAGTTATATTCAAAAGTATTTATTAGATAAACTAGCAAGAATATGATTTAATGAATATTTAAGTTTTAATGTAAGGATATATATATTATTATTAGAAAGACTTACAAAATTAAATAAAAATGCATATAAAAATATTACACTTATTTTGATTATATTTTAATTGGTTTCTATATAAAATCATTTATAGAATTGATTTTAATACATTGAAGAATAAAACAATTATATTAGAGATCAATAATGCCTAGTAATTATTTATTAAACCTGGTTTTGTTAAAACCAGTATGCAAATTAACCACACCATATATTATGTAAACCTTTATTTCTTAGTGATATATAAGACACATTACAGGATTTAAATGTACTAATAACATAGGATGTTTTGAGGCAAATCTAAATAAGATTTATTACTCAATGTATTAATGATTATCACTATAGATGAAATACTCATTGATAAACTTATGCAATTCCTGGGGATATTGTTATGTAGGTGTGATGTAGTTTTGGTTACAGACTGACAGACACTGAATCTCCATTATGATAATATTTCATTAAGGATTTTTAGACATCTTTATTATATACAGCCTTTTCAAATTAAACTAGAAAAATTTACCCAGTTTCATTTTAAAATGCTTCCGATTTCATAATGACATTCGCCTATAAACACAAAGTGTATAGAGAGATGTAAATTAAGTCTATATTAACAACTGATTTTGAGTTATTTTTTATAGCAAAACCATAACACTTGTACATGAATATGTAAAAGTAAAGTCGTCGGGGCGGCCTAATGTCGGTATCAGCCATGCGGCGAGGGAGTCTATCCCCTTTTCAATAGCGCTAGACCAAGGAGATTATTTTAGCGTCTGAGGTGGAGCGCCACACCTACCATCAGCTCCTTACTTTACCGCACAGATCCCTATGCTACTCATACGCTGAGTTGGCGAGGGCGGGTATCGAACTAGGAACCTTGTGGTTTCTAGCCGAACACTCTACCGACTGAGCTAACCTGGACCTGTACATGAATAAAAACTTTAAAATCCAATGTCTTTTTTCTTATAACCTAAGAAATATGATTATGTTCATCACTTCACTTCTATTGGTGTATTATTCATAAAGGAGACACTTAAATAATCTGCTCTAATAAACTTACATTTATCATGTTAAGCAACAATTATTTCCACTTTTAGTTCAAGACATGTTTATTTTTCAGTCTAACACTTATGGCTTATTCTGATTAACACACCTCAATAACAGGTTAATAAAATTGAAATAAATTTCCCATAAAGCTTTATTTAATCCAACAGAGATATTTGTATATGGAGAACATAAATACCAAATAATGCATACAAGTAAATGAACGTTCGCCCTCCTCCAATTATTTCATAATAATTCTTAAATGTTAAGGTGGAAATATATCTTATCCCAAATTAATTGATATGACAAGCACCTCCTACTTTTAGCATAAACAGGTAAATTATTTCTCTTTCACATAGTATAAGGTGGTCCGAAAGTCTTGTCACGTCATATTTTTAGAGCTAAAATAATTACATAAATTATTTTTAATCATTAAAATAAAAAATAATGAAAATTAAAACAATATGTAGGAGTTACAAGACTTTCAGACCATCCTATAGAATGCAAATAAAACTTTGTAATTCAAAATGTTATTTATTATTGATATGGTACAATCTGATTTTTGTGATTCCATTCAAAATTTGCTGTTTTGGCCAAGAAACAAACCAAGTCTGATGTCCAGTTTCAGAGGAACATACCCCGACCAAACCCAAAGAGGTAGGTCCAGGGTCATTCAAGGTGCAGGATCTGCTCTTATTAACTTAATATCTGATCTCAAATTTGGGGACTTTGATATGTCACTAAAACATAAGGTTAAGATTTTGGAAACATATCAGATATGAAGTTGATTAGAAAAGAAACTACACTTAGCCAAAAGGCTGAGAAGTTACATTATGAATGGGACCAGAGAAATTAGATTGTGCCGAAAATACTTACAAAAGTTTCTAGGTAGCACAAAATAGCCAACATCTTTTAAACTTTTTGAGGCACCTCATTGGTATAATAGCAAGCTCAGGTAGCAAACCATTATTAGTGAATTTGATTCTCACTGGGTGCCCCATACTTTTGGCCTTATGCCAAATTAAGCTGAGTGAACAACAACATTTTTCAAACTTTTACTGTTTGCCTTTGAAAACAAAGAAATCATTTCCTGTGGTATTTTAACTTTACCTATTTGGCAAGAGAGATTGATACTTTCACTTTCCTCAAAAAGAAAAAAAAAGTCCTTAAAAGTAAACTGAATAATGATAACGAAGCAATTCCTCTTATAAGAGATTTGTTTGGTCTTAAACACTGGTCATTCTGGTGATTAATTTCCTTCTAATCTCCTGTCAAGAACACACAAGCATCAAAAATAAATCAATAATTTGTGTCCAATAGCATTTATGCAGCTGCTCCTTTGTTTTTATTGATAAAATTGCTAAATGCTTGCTAAATAACCTCTCTCTTTGACATTAGCCTCAAAAGTGACAAAATATTAGAATTGGAAGCCAGTTAAAAGATATTGTCAAATTATTTGTAAACAATTGTTATTTGCTTGCAATGATAGACTAAGATAATCAAAAAACATTTTAATTAATTAACAGAAAAGAAAAAAAAACATTAATTGAAGTTTATTATTATTCAACAAAGCGTATCAACATAATTGAGTAGTCTATAGCATCCATAAAGGGGCTAGGTTAGCTCAGTCGGTAGAGCGTTCGGCTACAAACCACAAGGTTCCTAGTTCGATACCGGTCCTCACCCACTCAGCGTATGAGTAGCACAGGGATCTGTGCGGTAAAGTAAGGAGTTGGTGGTAGGTGTGGCGCTCCACCTCAGATGCTAAAGAACAATCTCCTTGGTCTAGCGCTATTGAAAAGGGGATAGACTCCCTCGCTGACTGGCTGATACCGACTTTAGGCCGCCCCGACGACTTATATAGCATCCTCTGATTAAATCTTAGCTTCACACCTCACACAAAAGTGTGTGTATATATAAGTTAGAATAGCGTAGACAAAGGGTAATAGCGCTATGGGAAATGCAAATAGCCTTGTCTAGGATTTGAACTCAGGCCACCAAGACTATTTCCTATGGCCTCCACACAAGTAGGATATGACACAAGGTCAATTTATTAAGCGGAGTTTAACAGGTTGAACTCAGAGTTTTCCTTCTCCTAGACTGGTTACCTAGCCAAGCTTAAAGAGCCTAATCTGCCCTACTATTTACTCATAGCTGGAAGGAGAGTAGTTGGATTCATACCTTTTCCCAAGGGTTATGTGAAATGCAAACAGCCTCAACCAGGATTTGAACTCATGTCGACAAGTCCATTTCCTATGACTCTAACCATTACACCACACATCTCCATATATATATATATATATATATATATATCATTCATCAGTTTTTACAACAACAATGTTGTCCAAGTTAAAAGCAAGGTATTATAGAATTCAGTAAGAAGGGTGTTGCCACAGAAGTTGCCAAAACAAAGTCGAACACATCAAACTTCAGCTGCTGGTTATGCCACCTATGGGAGTTTCAATTCAGATTTTTCCTTCTAAACCAGTTGCCTTTTCTAAGGCAAGAGAGCTCAGCCTACACTACTTTTTACCCATAGCTGGAAGAGGAAGAGATGGACTCATGCTTTTCCAAAGGGATGAGTATGCAGTGAAATACAAATAGTCTCATCCAGAATTTGAAATTGGCTTACAGAATCCATTTTCTTATATGATAACCATTATTCCATCCATGTCTCCACAAAGTATTAGCTTTATTTACCACTAGTAATATAGAATTTATGTAATAAAACTGATTAGAATCCATAATTATCTTTTACAATCATTTTATAACTTTTCTCAATTCAAAATAAAAGTTCTAATTTCAATTTTTAGCACTTTAGGTCTACCATATTATAGCTTTTATATATTTTTTTTTTTTTTTTTAATTTTAAAAAATCACATTGACATTTTTAGAAAACATCAAAATAACATGAATTCAATTATCGTTATTAATCATAGTGGGAGGTACATAGTGATGCCGCCAAAAATGAAGTGCTAGGCAAAAGATTGTTTTTTTATTAATGCCTAAATATGTTTTCCTATTTCTTGGACTAGCAACAAACAAAAAAAACACCCTCTGGCGGTTTAAAATTAATTTTGGAAAGTTATTCCCTGAGGGGGTTGGAGTTAAAAATTCACTGACAGAGAGTTTGTACCATAATTAAATAAAATAAAATTTATTAAAGGAGTAAAAAAAATTGGAACTATTTGAAATGGAAACTTAGTTTTGATAACTTTAAATACATATTAAAATAAAACAAATATATGATAATACCGGGCATGTATTTTTAAAACTTGATTTAAAAAAATGAGGATCGTCTAAGGTTGCATGCTCAAATTCTGAGTGTATTTATTCTGTTATGACGATTTTGGGTAATGTGACGTAAGCACTGATGTAGTTTCAGTTACAGACAAATAGACCTAATCTTCATTATTAATAGAAGATACCGAAATCCCAAAAATGTTTACTAAGTAAAAATTAGACATTTTTCATGTTCACTTTTATTAGACAATACATTTTTCAGAAAATTCATAATTCCATCATCCCAGACCTTTTTATCTTTCTCAGCAAAGAACTGCCATATTGTGCCTTTCTCTGGTCCCATTCATAATGTGACTTCTCAGCCTTTTGGCTAAGTGTAGTTTCTTTCAAGGAATTTTTTTTAATATATTATAAGAATTCTGTAAACATCAGAATAAATGATAATCTGAAGATGCAATATCTGGTGAATATGTTAGGATAATAAAAGTATAACAATTTTCGTCTTGTTACCGAAGAAATATAGTCTTGCTGGGATAATGTATTTTCCGTTAAGTAATTCTAGATGTTTATCTTCAATTGGTCTAATCAATCATTTGATTTTCCAGAAGGAGATTCTAAGAGAGGATTCCTTGCTTCCAATCCCACTTTTTATTGCTTGATCCAGATAATTTTAATATTTTGGACTCCCCCCACCCCCGATGTATAATGTTGATTATTCTCAAATGTTTTCATTTGATTTCTATAAACCTCAATTGATTTACCTGTAGAGCATCATTGAAAATCTCAGGTTCTTTGCAAACCACTTTTGACACCTTTATAAATTGCATTTTTGTTGCATTTTTTTTTTGTACATTTGAGTTGCATTTTTACTTTCTTTAAAAAGTATAATTGGTTATTTTCTTCAATATTGGAATTTAAAAGAATATGCCAATTTTTTTTCTTAAATTCAAGTTAATACGATAGCTATCACAATACAACAAAAAAAAAGGTGATCCTTATGAATGAGATTGACTGAAGAAAGATAACTATTCCTACAAAAATGGAACATACTTTTTAGCAAACTATACTACTGCTTTCTACAAGTTCAGAAAACACTAATTGCTAAAATATTTACAGTGAACAAAAATAAACCATTAATAGTTATCTGATTTAAATAAAATTAATGGCTTGGTTTTGGTTTCTTTGTTTAATAGCATATCAACCTTTGTGGATTATTTAATGCCAAAGCCATCCTTGTAGGAGAACAGTTGTGGTACTATCTAACCCATAACTGGGGGTGAGGAGGTTTATAACCAAGGGTATAAGTTCAAAAGTTAATAAAAACCAATTAAAAATAACTTAATTACAATCTTTTCTAATGATATCAATCATAATTATTTTTTAATGCAAAATTCAGTTAAATTGAACTGAAACTTATCTTCAATAATATCATACACAATTAACTCCTTATTTGTTTATTTAAAATATGGATTTATACGCTGTGTTTTATGCTATAGTATTTTCTCTCCACCTGATTACCTTCTATACACCACATTGTAATAAGGAGATTTTTTGTTTTTGTTTTGCTTTTTAAAATCACAGCATTTCGGCCGTTGTAGCCTCCGGCCTTATCTTGTAATAGTTTTAATGTCGAAAGTTGGTGAAAGGTCTTCTCCTCTCATACAATAAAGGTGTTTAAACAAAACCTAACCTTATTTCTTGATACGTTTTTACTACTATCACTGCCTTACATACTAGGGTATATATATATATATATATATATATATATATATATATATATATATAGTGATCCATCAAGCAACGGTTGAGGGCGTACTTTTGTATAGAGTGGCATTTGAATAAGTGTTTAACAGCTGCTAACCAAGAATGCTATTAGCACGCATAAAGACCTGTTGCTGTTCAGCCTATCAATGCAAAAAGTGAGGAGATAGAAGCATAAAAAATAAAGTTAAGCGAATAATAATTTCAAAAGGCATCGCAGGAGGCAAGATTCAATTATAATTAGGAAATTTTCCTGATTTAATGCACAAAAACAAAGACTAAATTGGGAATTGATGTTAATTAATCGTTTTTTGGGGGAAAAGGGGAAATCTGAAATATTTACTAAAATAATTCAAATTAAGTTAAAACAAGTTAAAGTAAAGTTGTTTTTTTTTAATTGACTTTTGATTTTTGTGTTATGGAAGTGCGTAATCTTAGAACATTTGGATAAATCTAGGGTTAAGATGGGGGGGGGTCTTTGTTTTTGTTTTGTTTCTTGGGGGAGGAGGGTTCAAATAAAAACTAACTGAAATTAAACTTTCAGCGCAATTTATTTTCAAATGAAAGGTTTTCAAAAGATGCAATTGTTAATTCTTGTTTCAACCCTGTTCAAAAAATAAATTGATATAATTTTTTAAAGATTTTTAATCAGAAGAGAGAAAAAAAAAAAATAACTTAACTAATTACTAAAACTTCTATTAAAACTAAACAAAACATGACATTCATTCAAGAAGAAAAAATAAGCATTTTCTAGAGAAAATTATTGAGTAATACATTTGGAATCATAACTACATTCGATTAGAGTTTTGTAAAGAAGAAAAAAAACGAAACCTTTTAAACGCAAATTCATCTTAGAGGTTTATTATTGACAATTAATGTTTATCTATCCAAAAAGAGGAGGAGAATTTAAATTAAGAGCCACTATTGAATGGATTGATTAAAATTAAGCAGGAATAATTAAAATCCCTTTAACTTTTCAACATGTACTCACTAAGGTTTTATGGATGAATATGAGCTTTAAAAGCTCTATGATTATTGATCACTGAAATGTTCTTTTTTGGCGTGTTTTGAAGTTACATGTTTTAATGCAAAAATTATAAAGGAACAATAGCATGATCCAATAAAACTTATACATGTATAGTACTTTTTTTTTAACTTAGGAAGGGTACAATGAAAAATAATACCATAAAATTTACAGTTAGTAAAGCTGTTGTATCTCCCAAACTGACCCCTAACAATATGGCTATGACAATAATGTCTAGTGACTTTGTGAGGAGGACATTCTGAAAATGTTGGCAGGGAATGTGTCACAGGTATAATTACGCCTCAATTAACTGTTACTGTTACTACTACTACCTCAGTTAAAGTCGGTGGTGGGAGAAAGAGGGTGATTTTCAAGTTTGCACATGAATCTTAGGGCTTTTAATACAATACATTTAGAGTCTCTAATGTAGACCTTGTTGAATACTTGGCTGGTAACATTATTGTTCTTATCAGTCATCAACGAAAAAGGAGGACCAATGAATGAAAAATAAAATTCACCTTCGTTTTATTTTTGCCGGCATAAAAAGTTAGGTTTTACACAAATTGTATAGAAAAATGTTTAAAATGCCAAAAATTGAAAGAAGTTTAGAGAAATAAATAAATAAAAAATCTAATATTCACTAATCAATCACCCTGAACAACCGTGGCGATTATTTTAATATGATCTTTTTTCCCGTTAAAAACTTTTCAGAAATACATCCTCAGAAAAAAAAAAAAAAAAAAAAAAAAAAAAATTTGTTTTTAAGTGGGCAATATTATCGTTATTGCTACAAACAATTAAACTAAAATCTGTATGACATATTTGTTTTAGTACAAAAACTTTTTCGATGAAAAGAGAAAAATAAAAAAACAAAACAGGGTTATTATTTGAATGATGTCATATCGTGAACAAATTCGTTAGCTTTCCTTGGCCGTAAAAAGTTTTGGTGAAAATAAAAATCCAATAACATTTTTTAGTCTAGGTATCAGTGCAGATTTTGCATTTATTCATAGTCTTTAAAACAATCAAATCATCATTGATATTTATTGTATAAATGCATTTTTTTTTCTTTTGCAACAATCAATCGGCTAAGGTGGTTGAATCACAGTCGTGAAATAGATTTATTGTTGAATTTTCATATACACCCCCCTATACACACTTATAGACGTTTTCCACTAATTTTTTTTTTTTTTTACGCATTTATTTTAGCCTTCGAAAAATACCCATCATAAAAAGATACACAGCTTTTCTAGTATTAAAAAAAAAAACGTAATTCTCTTATCAAAGTTGACTTTTACTACTAAAAAATGTTATCCTTTATTCTATTTAACAAGAATTTCAATAAAAACAATTTTAAAAAATGACAATATAAATTTTAAAATCGACCCCGAAGTAAACTTACATTAATAGCATAAAGTTTATGCCATAAACTAAATCCAACTTTTTTGACAAATAAAAAAGGTAATAGTAATTATAACAATAAGTAAATTAAATTACTTATTACGAGAAAACACACAAATTATCCCAATATTTCCGGACAGTTTTTTTTTTTTTTTTTTTTTTTTTCAAACTTTGAATTGATAAAATGTTAAATTTACTGAGTGCAATTAAACAAATTAACGATTTTCCAATCATGGTTTTCTTTAATATTTAAAAAAAAAAAAAAAAAAAAAAAAAACAATATCTATTCCTAACAAAAGTTCGAAATTAACATATATACTTGGAACAAAAAATCAAAGTTAATCAAATTAAGAAAGACATATTTTGATATTGATACATTTTGTCAAAATTAAAAATATTGACTTCAATTCAACATTTTTTTGTTCAAGCGTAATTTTTTTAAAGTTTTGTTTTGGTTTTTCTCCATGCCTAAAATAAAATATCCTGTATCAAAACAAAAAGTAGCTCTCAATATAATCTAAACACATTTTTACAGTCTGATAGAATTTTTTTTTTTTTTTGAAGTCATTTAGATTAAAATACATATAAATTTTATTAGTTAAATTATGAAAGCGACTTTTAATAGAGAAAAAACCATGCAAGTTAGCTTTCAAAGAAAAAAAGTCAATAAATTCATCGAAAAATAAACAAAAAAAAAAAACTTCTAAATATAATTTTCCTCATACTTTCTTTTTCAAATCAAAAATTGCAATATTTTCCATTAATTTAAATCACAAATAAATTTTCAGAAAAATTAGACTGACCCAGGAAACAAAATCATTTTAATGTTAGAATTTTATTTTTCATTTGATTAGTGAATAATACTATTACAAAAATATTTTTATTCCTAACTGAATTAAAAACTACATTAACCTCAAAACGTGCTAAATTGTCAATGTAAAATATACCGTCATTAAATATTAAAATCAATGTTATCAACTGGTAAAAATTAAAATTAACAACTATACAAAAATCTAAATGCTTTATTAACCCTTCGGCACTTTGTTTCCACACAAACCAGTCTGGATACTTCTAAAATACTTTTAAAAGTTTTATCATATAAGATTGTTTGGGTCACTAGTAAAATAAAAATGAAAATTTATAAAGAAAAAGTTAACAGATTTGACTTTTTAAGTGAACCTTTTTATGAAAACTACGCAAATGTACATTTAAACTAAGGTAATTTGGAGTAATATCCGATATTGTTTTAATATTTGAATGAAAATGTTTTTTAGAATATTAAAAATCTATTAATTTCATATATGTAAATAAAATAATACATATTAATTTCATGTTCAAAACTGAAACAGGACAAATAATTCATATTTTCCCCTTAAAAAAGAATCAAGGTTTAAAAAAGAAGAAAAAAATACAAAAAAATTAAATTCTACAAAACTTATTTATTATTAAAGTATATTTTTTTTAAATATTTGACTTTTTTCAATCAAAGTTATCTTATGATTTTTTTCCCGTTTACTCAAAAAAAAAAATGTAAACCCAACTTTTTTTAAAGTTCTTCCCATTTTTAATTATTTTCTTACTTTTTTTTCTTTTTCATTCGTTATGAAAACAACAGGTAGGTAAAGATCACACGCATTTTTTACATGGCGGTAACAAACTGATTTTAAAACTTTTTTTTTTTAATTTTATTATTAACAAAATGAAGATAGATACACTAACGTATCCGAAGTTTTTTTTTATTATTCAAGAGAATCAACAAGGAAAGTGTATATCTTTCTTTCTCACCTTTTCCGCCTTGGTCCGGCTCGTGGCCGATGCTTGACCGCCTCCGTCCATGCCCCGGATCACTCAACACAAGAAGAGTATGATCCTTTTCCTTTTTCCCTGAGGTAAATCCATCCATGCCATAATCATTGTAAAAATCCAGGAAGCATTCTTTATTACTTGTAAATCCTGCGATCAACTTCATAAGTATTTTTAGGGGTTTTCATACGATTTATTCTTTCTTTTATTTTTCTTTCTCCTTCAGGTATGTGGTTCTTTCCTTGTGTGAAAGTGTGAAAAAAAGGAGAGGTAACAACTACATGAAAAAATGAAACATTACAATATGAAAATATATGTTTTTTAAATAATAATACTCATCGATGTTTAAAAAAAAAACTGGCAATGTAAATCCTCAGGACTGAGATATGAGAAAAGGAAAGTCGATGCTTAATGTTGTTGTCCCCTTGTTGTCGTTGTCGTTGTCGCCATGTTGAATGTTTGTAAATGGAAGGGAGGGGGAGGCAGAAACTTTTCTTTCTTTCTTTCTTTCTTTCTATTGGTTCATTTTTTTTTTCCAGCTCAACTAAGCAGACGACAAAAAGAAACTTGGATCACATTTTTTAAAATTTGTTTTTCCTATTATAAATAAAGAAAAATGTTTTTATTTCAATAATTTTTGCGTTGTGTTTTAGTTTTTAAAATTTTATGTTAATTTTTATGTTAATTTAATTTTTTTTTGTTAACTTTTTTTATACGAAGTAAAGTTTACTTCCAAAATCATTCCACGTGATTTCATTTATTTATTTCTATTTTTTTTTATTTAACTTCTTTTTTTATGATTTAGAAAATATGTCTTTATTTATTTATTTATTTACATAATGATATTTTAATAATATTTTTAAACCCACGTGACCAAGCTACCCAATCTGGTAAGGAAAATTAAACGGTGGCTGAGGTTTTAAAAAAGATAAAATTCTTTTTCACCTGACAAGTTTTATTAATAAAAAAAAACTTTTGGTTTTAAATTTGTATTCATAAATTAATACATTGACTTCTACTTTAAAAAAAAAACATGGATTTTTTATAGACATTTTTCATAACTCTCAAAAGTCTCTTTTCAATACTAAAAAAATATTTCTTTTTTTTTTTTTTCATTAATCATTATTATCTTCATTATTTTTTTTTTATGTAATTAATGAATTTTAAAGAAAAACATAAAAACGTATTAAAGAAAAAAAAACATCATCTCCCTTTCCATTTTTTCTATTCATACTTCATTGGCATGCAGTGAATTTTTATGTTAGTTGTGCTGGACTGTAATTAACGTTTTTAAGTTACATTTCTCTCACTTCACAACAATAATTCTCTGAATTGTCAGAGGTGAAGATAGTAATAAATCATTAAACAATGAAGACTTATAAATATTTTTTTATTTTTTTTATTTTGTTTTAAAACAAATGAATAGCTGATCTAGATGATCACTTCCATACCCAGATTACATCTCTCTCTCTCTCTCTCTCTCTCTCTCTCTCTCTCTCTCTCTCTAACTATCATATATATGCCACTCTACATTTATTTGATTGTTATGCCTCCTTGAGCATCTCCCCTTTTTTACTATCTTCTCAGAAAGGACAATCTTTTCACAGAACATATACAAAAAAAATTATTTACTCAACCCGTTCATCACCAGTAGCATTTGACTCAAGGCTACAAGCATGGGGTATCCAGCAAGGTCTAAACTCACTTTTCATTGGTAATGGATCTGCAAGACAAGCTTGCTAACCATTACACCACGATGGGGCATACCGCACAGAACACATTAATACAGTGATGCTGATAGCTTTTTCATTTTGTGCGTCCTGGGACGCACATATTTGCTTTGGATGAATCCCCGGGAAAATTTATGGGTCCCAATTAAAGCCTACCTTGTAACCTATCCTGTATAATTCGTTTCTGAGAAAATATTGAAATGTATTTACAGTTAGCTGGAAATAGTGGGGAAGAAAAAAAAAAACACTGGGACGCATGGATATGATTTTACCGCGTCCTTTTAGATTTTGTGCGTCAGGGATGCAGGATGCGTACCTATCAGCATCTCTGTTAATACAATATTAAAACATTAATACAATATCTACAGACAAATTTTGTTAAGTAATTCGTCCAATAGTTCCCTAAAATACCCTCTTAATTTCTTAATTTCTAAAATGTTTAACACTATTGTTATTTTTGGTCTGATAAGAAAAATTGTTCCCAAAATATATTAGTCTATTCGCAAAAATAATCCAATTAGTTAATAGACTTAGTTTTTAAATATATATAATAAAAATTGAGAGTTTCATTGTATATGTGCATATATGTATAATCTATTTATCTACCTATGTGTAGATACATAAATATATATATATATAATAATGAAATGATAATGAAATTTATTGTGTACAGTGCTCAGGTGCACCACAACTCATCAAAGTCTCATGTCAAGTACACAGAATAAAGTAGTGTCAGGAACATGAACAGTTTACAGTAGTAATATGCATGTATGTGTGCGCGTGTGTGCATATGTATGTGGAGAGTGGCATCAGGTATAGTGTCGGCGGACCACAGGAAGCATGGAGGCTTTGAAAAACTCAGTGCTTCGGCAGCCTACAACAGACGCAGGCAGTTTATTCCATGTCTCCACAATTCTGAGCGTGAAAAAATGTTTCCGAAAGTCATGTGAGCAGTGCTGTTTTCTGACTTTGTAGGCATGCCACATGTGTTGGAAAGATGGAGATCAAAAAGGTGTTCAAGGTTGCTGTTGTTGAGATGATTAATGACCTTATGAGCGTTTACCAGGTCAGTTGCCAGACGCCAAAGTTTCAGTGTCCAGGGCTGCGAGACGTTCAGAGTATGGTAGATGCCTGATGGAGGGTATCCACCTGGTTGCACGTCTCTGTACAGTTTCTAGGAGGTTAATGGCGAACGAAAGTTCATTCAGGTGTCAAACCCGGCCAGGGGTAGCTGTTACGGTATAGCCACACTGATGAAAGGTGAAACCTCGAAACACGTGTCTGTGGATTACTTATTTATATATATATATATATATATATGATAAAGAAGATGACAGAATATCGAGTTCCTCCCAACATTGACAGTTGATACAAATATTAACCAAATAAGTCAGATGCCAAAACAATCTCCTCAGTCTAGTGCTAGTGAAAAGGCGGTTGACTTCCTCGCTGTCTGGCTGATACGACTTTAGGCCACCCTGACAACAACTTATATATATATATTGTTACGCAGGCACTCGTTAGGGACGATCAGCGCACCTCCGCAACATGAAATAACAAAAAAGCAAAAGGTCCCAGATGTAAAAATAAATAGTACAAAAGGGATGGGATTCAAGAGTTTTCTCTTTGCTCCCGTGAGAGGGTAGGAGACCGATGAATGGCAATAATGCTGAATGACGAAGAACAAACAGGATTTCTTGGAGACACACAAACATTTATTAACATTTAAATACAAATTATTATAAAAAAAAGGTAAATACATATATACAAATATGAGAAGTAAACAAACAGACGATGTTTGTGATATGGCTATTTTCAGCCAACAATATTTGGGAGAATATGTGCTTAATTGAAGTCGAACCTAATTTTTGAAAGTTAATTCATTAATAATTAATTAGGTGGGATTTACCTATTTAAATGTAAGGCTAAACAAATCGAGAAAAATCAATCTCTGTATGTACATTCTCTGTATGTACATGAGGCCTAATAGGCTGAAATGTACATACAGAGATTGATTTTTCTCGATTTGTTTAGCCTTACATTTAAATAGGTAAATCCCACCTAATTAATTATTAATGAATTAACTTTCAAAAATTAGGTTCGACTTCAATTAAGCACATATTTTCACAAATATACAAATATACATGTAATCAGAGGGGTAAAGTGATTATATGATTCATATTGTCAAATGAGTTGGTGAGCAATTGAACATATCAACTATATCGACATTACATAAAATATATGACAAACAATAGGGATTTACAGAATACAAAATATTATATGTTTTTTTGTTAACTCACTGTGACGTTGTAACTCAAAAGAATGTCCTTTTATTAAATTGTTCATTCCCTTTTTGCTTTTTTTTATCAACGGTGATTCATTCGTTCCTTCCAAAATGAATTAATTTTAATTCATGGTAAAATTTCTTTAATTCTTCCATCCTCCCATCTTTCAATCCAAATATTGAATTTTTTCAGAGCGGTCGCATTCAGGTGTCGCCTGTCGGGTGGTTCCTTCAACTGTGTGTTGCTTGCACGATTTTTCGTGCAAAAAAATCCTACTCAGTCGTTGTCATAGCACCATCCTGGGGTAAGGTGTACTCTTAGGGTTATGGGGTCATAGTTGAAATCTACATGCATACTTTCTCTGTCACCTGAGGTGTGGAGGAAGAGTACAACTGTCTTCTAAGTACATAGGTAGTAGTGGTCATGTTAACATTCTTTCGCAAAAATACAAAACCGATTGAATGTTACTTCCTTTTGCTCGCCTACGCATCTTTGGGTTTTCTTTTTTTTCTTTCTTTCTTTCAAATAAAGTTTTCTTCTAATTCTAACATATGTATACTGGTTGATGTACCAGTGATATGTCACAATATATATATATATATATATTATATATATATATATATATATTGGTCAAGTAACACTTCAACAGTATTAATTTCAACCTAGTCCAATATAATGTAGAATCGTATTGATCGAAACTGTGTAGACCCATAATTTTTTCATATTATATACACACACACACACACATATATATATATATATATATAGATAGATAGATAGATAGATAGATAGATATAATGCCACTTGCATATATATTGTGCATATGAAATATTTATGGTCTTATATGTGTAATCGTTTATTTTCTCTTCTCTTCAGTGTAAGTATATCCATGATATACTAATGGTTATATTGGTCCTTGGAGAGAGGGGACTTGACTAAATATCCTCCCTACCACCGAGCCTTCCACTAGTGCAAATCTGATAGTTAAGCATAAAATGTTTATGCTTGAGAAGAAATATACTGAGAGAACAGTCTTAAAAATAAGTTTCCATGCCCTAAGGACTAAATTGTAAGTTTATAACATCTTGAGTAATTATCAAACCATCTATGCATATATAAAGGACAGTTAGTGTGTAGGTATGTCTGGAGGAAACTATGAAAATAAAACAAGTCTTGCAAGCATTGAAATATAAGCCCACATGGCTATGAACATTCAAAAACCTGAAGTAAGCCTTTTCACCATTTTTGTGCCCCTTTTTATATACTGTTTGTATATGGAAAAAATGTGCACATTTCATTTGTTGGGACACATTAGTTTGGTTTGGTTTCTTTGTTTAATGGCATATCAACCTTCAGGGGTTATTTAATGCCAGATCCATCCTTGTAGAAGACCAGAAGTGGTACTATTTAACCCATACCTGGGGGATGAGGGGGTTCATACCTTTCCGAAGTGTATTTGTCCGAAAGTGGACATAATAGCTTGAGTGGAGTTCAAATTTGTGAACTACGATATCACAGTTCGGCACATTAGCCATTACGCTATGGGGGATAACACATTATTGTATTCTTGTAATATATCTTATTTGTTTGTATATATATATATATAGTGGATATAGTAAGGTAGTAGTAAATTTGGGTGTGCGGCCTATTGTCAGTATCAGCCAAACAGCGAGAGGGTCTATCCCCTTTTTGCTTGTGCTAGACTAGGGAGACTGGTTTTTTTTGTTTTTTTTTGCTGGGGTGGAGCACCGCACCTACCGTCAGCTCCCAGGTGCTACTTTACTGCACTGGATCAGATTACTCAGGTTGTGATATTGAGTTGTCGAAGACCAGTATTGAACCTGGAATCTTGCAATTCCTAGGCAAATGCTCTACCAACTGAGCTATCACTGGATATGATAATCCTAATATTGGATGACCTTGGTGAGTGGTGACACAACTAGATATCATCCTTAGCATCAATCAACTCAATAGAGTGATACCCAACTTATTCAGATAAACAAAATATCATTTGATATTACTTTTTGTATTTTTTATTATGAAAGAATATGACAATTTTATTCTGTCAGAAGGATTTTTTAAAATATGGGGTAAAAAAAAAATGTTGCCAACATACAAACCAATTGAAATTGAAAGGATCAAATTTTTTTTATAGAAAGGAACCTTTCATGAACGAGGGTTAGTCAAAAAGTAATGCCATTTTGTTTAGGACAGATTTAATTTCCAACAAACACTCTTTCATGGGGCCAAAGAAAGGCAAACATCATTCCAGTGACGAGGAAGGGAAATCTGTAGTGAAGAAGTGGCTCAAAGAACAGTCAACAGAATTTTATGGGGCAGGGATACATGTTCTCATTCAAAGGTGTAGCATTGCTATTGAGAGAAATGGTGACTATGTGGAGAAGTAGGGATGTGATCCACAGAGGAGCAGCTTCATTTCGATGCATGATACATGTTCCTGTGTTGGTAATTATACCTGTCCTAAACAAAATGGCATTACTTTTTGACTCACCCTCATATTAAATGTAAATGACTAACAGAAAATTGCCCAGAGTTACCCAAAGTAGCATAGCATAGTTTTTGACTAACTCTCGTTCATGAAAGGTCATGTATTTTCATTAATTTCAAGTATAATGAACAATATTCAATAAGATGACATAAATTTTACATTTAGCAACACTACCTTTGTCTGCATAGACATATCCTTTTAAAAAAAGTGAGTTTTGAGTAAGAATTTTTATTAAAATATTTAAATCTTTAATGAACACATTACATTGATTACTGATGACTATAGAATAAAGACCTGAAAGCTTCAATAAAAAGCAACTGAAAATCGCAATGAACAATGTGGAGGCACCTGTGGTGTAATGGTTATCATCATAGGAAATGGACACAGCAACGCAAGTTCAAATCCTGGACATTTTCCTAAGGGTAGGTGTGGTGCTCTACCTCAGATGCTAAAAAACAATCTCCTTGGTCTAACGCTAGTGAAAAAGGATAGACTCCCTCGATGGAATGAGAAAGAAAAAGAACATTTTGGAAAATCAGATTGACATGTGCAGTAAAGTGAGGAGCTAATGGTAGGTGTGGTGCTCTACCTCAGATCCTAAAAAACAATCTCCTTGGTCTAACGCTAGTGAAAAAAGGATAGACTCCCTCGATGGAATGAGAAAGAAAAAGAACAGTTTGGAAAATCAGATTGACATGTGCAGTAAAGTGAGGAGCTAATGGTAGGTGTGGTGCTCTACCTCAGATGCTAAAAAACAATCTCCTTGGTCTAATGTATAGTGAAAAAAGGATAGACTCCCTTGATGGAATGAGAAAGAAAAAAAAACAGTTTGGAAAATCAGACTGACACGTTTCACTAGAAATCTAATGTCATCAAAATGAAAAAGAATTTATAACCAAAAATGGGTCGACTTTGTAAGAAAAAGAAGTATGATATTTTTTGTGTAGATCAGGGCTTCTCAAATTAGTTCATATAAACCCGTGGGAGTGAAATAAGTGAATAAAATTTTGGCATAGGGGATGAATTTCCAAGTTTACATTTACAATTCCCTTTATAAAAGGAAAACAAAAATTGTTGAATCAAATAGACTAATTGCCAGATATCTAAAACTGTACCAAAATATTTTACAAGCTTTTCCCAGTTTATTTATGGTGAAATCTGTGTCTTAATTACTAGACAAACAGAGAAGAACTTTGAATATAGAATTTGCATTTCAAACTCTCAACCAACAACCAAATATTCATGATTGCCTCAGTACCAATTAAACCCATCCTTCCCATTAAAAATAATTACAGAATTAAAGTAAAGGTGCATTTACATTTATATGAGGGTAATCCCAAAGGTAAGGTCTCCAAAATATTTAGAAATCACAGAAACATTTATTGTTTATAGTCAATTATGTTTACATCATTATAAAACTGAACATGTATCTATTTTTCTTCATAATCGACATTTTGGACGATGCATTTTTGTAGGTGCTGCATCAGTTTTTGTATGATCATGTCATACCAGCTCACTGCTATCAATTTGAGGAAGCATTGAACCTTATCATCATTGCAAACTACCTACACCACTTACGGTCATTTTTGACATCCATGCACAACTCGCCAAACACTTCTGTTAATTGGCAATGAATTTCAATTAGTTGAGTTTTAAAAAAAGTTCAATTTTGTGTTCAAAAACTGAATAACTGCACAAACTTCACATTTGATTGTAGCGTCAATCAGTGTTACATAATTATTAGATACCTAATATTTATGTGCAATAGTGTAGAAATCAAAATGGCCATTATAAGCTGCAGCCCATGGCCTTGAAGGATTTGAATGACAAGGCTTGACCTGTCCTGATCATTCCTTCCAGTGGATACCGTGAGAATCGGTGGAGAAGACCCTCTTCCGGTTTAGATAATAAGTAAGTTTCAGTCAGTTAGAGACTAGCAGCCGAGCTCGACGGAAGGGTAAGTCGCGTTACACGCGCTCCCGTCTTAATCTGCGCAGATGTCTGGTTGGGGATTTAAAAATAAAGTAAGATCAAAGCAAATCGGAGTCTTGTGTTATTACCTCTAAAAACTAACAATGACACAGGGCTTCTGATAAAGAGAAATCCCCAATAGAAGACCAGACCCGAAGTCCCCAAGAAAGTCCAGACCTTAGAAGATTCCAGACCAAGACAAGATGTTATAAGATTCCAAAGACGGCCAGAAGAATAGAGTAAGAAAGAAGTAAGTAATGAGAAGGGTATGCAACATCAGGAGCTCCATCAGAAATGACTACCAAACCAAGACTGAGCATGGCAGTGAAGTGCATGCAGGGGCAGGCACAGGCGAATGCACAACAAAGGCAACAGTGTTGCCACATGAACAGTTTCCCTGCGTCACCAACATTTTGCTGACCTTACTTTTTGGATTACTCTCATAGTTTACTGATATTTTTTTCTCATGTAAATTGTATGAAACATTGGTAAATTAGTTGTTTTGTAATTTAATATTCAATTAATTTATTTGGGGTGAATGGAAATTAAATTTGGTTCCAAGGGGTGCATTTAATAAAAAGGTTAAGAAGTCTTGGTGTAGAGTCAATGAATGAGTAATTAAATTTTTTTTTAGTTAAAAAATAGTTTTATAATAGGGCGAGTCAAAAGTTCTGCAATATTAATTTATATTAGGTGAGTCAAAAGTTCTGCAATATTTAATTTATATTAGGGTGAGTCAAAAGTTCTGCAATATTTAATTTATATTAGGGTGAGTCAAAAGTTCTGCAATATTTAATTTATATTAGGGCGAGTCAAAAGTTCTGCAATATTTAGGTTCTGTAATATTAGTTTGCAACATATATATCACATGAGTGGAGGTGCATAGTGTAATAGTTAGAGTCATAGGAAATGGACTCATTAACACGAGTTCAAATCTTGGACAAGGCTGTTTGCATTTCACAAAGTGCTAATATCCTTGGGAAAGGTATGAATCCATAGATTCTCCCTCCTGCTATGGGTTAATAGTAGGGCAGACTGGGCTCTTTAACTTTGGTTAGGTAACCAGTCTAGGAGAAGAAAAACTCTGAATTCAAATCTGTTAAACTCCACTTAAGAAATTGACCTTGTGCCGCATGAGTGAAGCTCGTATGAAAAAGTTGGTAATATATATATATAAATTCACAAATTAATTTGCTCTGTCTATTAAAATTAAACATTGAGCTCTCAAACGGGACCTGAACTCTACAGCAACATACTGTTAGAGAAAAGAACCAGCTTAGAATCACCCTTATACCAAGAAACTTGGTACCCCACCAAAATATATATATATATATATATATATATATATATATATATATATATATATATATCACATGAGTGAAGCAGTTCAAGCTGTTGCAGGTCCCTGCTATGGTTGGTAGTATTGTGGTAGTTGTGCTGAAACATTGTGCATTGCTTCAACTTCATCTTTGATTTGAACAGATGAACATGCAGCATACTCTAATTCAGAAATTTATTCTTTACAAGTTTGAATTGTGTTGGAATTATAGAGACAAGATAAGACAAGGATAAAGATTACAGGTAATGAACACAACAAGGCTTATAAACAAAACAATATGTTTATCAAACAAGAGAACATTAACATACGAAATACAATATGTAAGGTTGAGGTACAAAATGCATGCAGGTTTACAAAGTGTATGCAGGTTTACAAAATGTATTGTATAATGATGTAATGGTGTGTAATGGTTTGCAAATTATTGCCTTTGCTAAAATTATCTGTCTCTTGTATTGACTTTTACTAAATCTACAGCCCCATGCTGTTCCATTGACTCCATCTTCCCGACGTCTGCTGTATAAAAATACATTGTGCTTGACCAGAGTCCCAGCTAAAAAAGGATGATAGCAGTTTCCAACTATCAAAATTGGCAGTCCAAACTGAGCCTCGTAACGTGTGCTCTGATTGGTCGCCGACAAAGGCCCTTAGCCAATCGCATGAGTTTTCTCATCAGTTTATGGCTAAGACATTAGGTCTCTGTTGCTATAGACAAAAGGGAGATAATTGCTTAAATAATATTTCTAATAATTGAGCAATAACATTGTGGAAGCAACCAATAACATCTGTTATATGAAGATACAGCTGATCATAGTACAATAACCAGATGGTTCACAAAATTTTGCTTAAGTTGCAAGAATTTTGACCATTAGGTAAGGTCAGGTAGGTCTAAATCCATGGATTCCGAGGCTGTGCTCCAAGTCGTTGAGGTAAATCTGGCTTGTAGTACTTAGAGAGCATCTCACATTCCAGTGTGATTCGTCACCTTTATGACCTTGGCAAAAGCATCTGGAATTGTTTCAATATTTTCCATAGAAATACTTGACATCATAACTACAAAATTGTATTAAGAATAGTTACTTGAAACTATAATTGTTTACTAAGGATTATTATATTTAGTTACTTGAAACCATATAACTGTGTGTAACAAAATGTTTATTATTGAATAGAAATAGTTACTTGAAACCATATAATTGTGTATAGATTAGTATTAGATAAGAATAATTGATATTATATAACTGTGAGCAAGAAAATATACAAAAAATGAAAATATAATGTACAATGTATATAAATTCCCTAACTTCTAGGCATAAAATAAGCCCAGGTGGATTGACATGCCATTAAAATCAATCAGTCAATCAATCATTTAATTCCAAATCAAAGCTTTATTTATTTTTGTTTATCATCTTATTTTTTAAGGTCTGTCTAGAACAAGGGTGTCAAACTGTTTTATAACTTTTATGAATACATCTCTATATCAATACGCTTGTTACTAAATCTTCAGTCCGTTATCATCCAGCAACACCCTTTTCATTTCACTTTTCAACTCACTGCGGCCTTGTGGTCCGTCACAAAAGGTTCTTTTTCACAAAAGTTAGTTAAAAGTTCTTTTAAAAGTTCTTTTCCACAAAAATTAGGGTCTGTTAAAAGTTCTTTTCGAAAACAACAATTGTTCAATCTCTTTTTTTCTTTTTATTTACTCTTTTGTCATCCATGGTTCCTTCTTTCTATCTGCAACGGGCTGAATTCAAATTCGTCAGTAATCTTCTTAATCGTCCATCCTTGTAATCAAAATAGGTAGTTTTTCTCGGAGCGAGGAATTTCACGTCTTAATCGCTGGTCGGGTTTCTCGATTGTGTCCTTTTTTGGACGTGCGCGCATTCTTGGCGCGAAACGGGGGGGGGTACCTCAGTCATTGCCATGGTGATGGGCCCGATATCGGTCACTTTTAGGGTCGCGAAGCCACCTCAGGGTGTGGGGGTAGCAGTACAATTGTCTTTAGGTCATGCGGAGTAGTATTTGGAATATCAAGATTCCTTTGTACAGAAAAACACAAAACTGGACAGACTTTCAACACTCACTCACTAGGTGGCATAGTGAGTAGCCTTATAAAAGTGAAAGTGCCAAAGTCAAAAATCTCTTTTATCCTCCAGCCTTCACAGAGGTAACACACCAGTTGTGTCACCTGTTGACAAGACAAGGGGACTTCACACCCCCAGTATTTCATGTTGCATGGCACACAAGAATATGGTCAACATGTAAGTGTTTATACTTTCTTCTTTTACCAGGAGCCTCAAGACTTTATCTACTAACAGACTCCTTTTCCTATTAGGACATTTCTATTATACAACTCTGTATAAGCTCTTCTTTGTATCTCCTGTCATGTCTATATTCTCTTCTATTAAGTTTGCTCAGGCAATAAAATTAACTTTGTTATCACTTCATTGTGAATTGCTCTTATATTTATACTGAATGAGGAAACGATATACTCAATCTATCATTCTTCAATATTTCCATTCCTTGAAGGAACTTGGTTTGGTTTGTTTTATTTTACGGCATATCAACCTCAGTGGGTCATTTAATGCCGATAAAGTTTTGAAATAAATCAATTCTTAATGGATAATACAATTTTTTTAATAAATACATTTTTCTATTTAACCCATAGATGGGACCCTAACAGGTACTACCACTCCGGGTCAGAGTGGACCAGGGAGCAATGGTGATGAAGGGTGCTCCACATTCCCCAAACCTCCAAATCTGGAACCTCACCATCAGATAGAATTTAACGTCATTCCCAGGACATGAAGACCCGCAGCCACCGCCTTCTAGCACCCATATGATAAAAAGGGGTTGGGGCTTGCCATAAAGGCAATAGGGTTGGGAAAATCATATAGGTGCTAGGGCTTGACGTGACCAGCCGATTGATCAGAGGGGGCCTCTCTGACCGCCCGTCTAGCCCAAGAGGGCCAAAGTGTTGAAGGAACTGTATTAAATATTGTGCTTTATATGACATGAGGGGCTGACTGATAGTAATTTTGGCCTCTGTGTGTGTGGGGGTATTGGCCCCTTAACCCACCCATTATACCATCTATTCTGTACTGATATGTACAATCTTAAATAGATAGAAAGTGTGCTTAGTGTAATGGTTATCGTCATAGAAAGTGGATTCAGCAAACCGAGTTCAAATCCTGGACAAAGCTGTTTGCATTTCACTTTGCGATAATGACCTAATAATAGCTACTAATATATGTTTTAATTGTAATATATATTCACACAACTCCTCCACACAAGCAGTATGTGACACAAGGTCAATTTCTTAAGCAGAGTTTAACAGGTTTGAATTCAGAGTTTTCCTTCTCTTAGACTGGTTACCTAGCCATGGTTAAAGAGCCCAGTCTAACCTACTATTTACCCATACCTGGAGGGAGATTAGTTGGATGCATACCTTTTCCAAGAGTATTAGCACTATGTGAAATGCAATCAACCTAATCCAGGATTTGAATTGATTTTATAATGTTCCACTAGAAATAATAATATCTTGGGTTTTGAAAAAAATTACTGTTTCATAAAAAAATGGTAGTGATATTATATATATATATATATATATATATATATATATATATAGAGAGAGAGAGAGAGAGAGAGAGAGAGAGAGAAGAGAGAGCGAGAGGTGGAGGGATAGGTAGGTGCAAAAGTCATTTACTAAATAATAAAGCAAACTGGGTTATTTAGCCTTGGTTAGGACCTATAGAACCAAGTCTGCCCAACTATTTGGTAAATGAATACAACTGATTTGAATTCAGAGTTTTCTCTCTCCTAGACTAGTTGCCTAACCGTCAGGCAACCATTCTAGGAGAAATAAAACTCTGAATTCAAACCGGCTTTACTCCGATTAAGAACTGACCATGTGTTACATCTTGCCCATAGCAGAGGGGTTGGGTAAATACATAAAATCATAAATAGAGATTGTTTGTAAATCTTCTTATCTAAAACAAATAAATAAGGGACAGTTAGAGATAGAGAGAAACCTACTGGGTTGTTTGTTTCCATTGAAAAATATGACTGAAGTTAGCAGCCATATTGATAGAACAGAAGGGGACAGTTTAACTATAATGAATTGATTCCTTTAAGACCACTTAAAAAATGAGATTTTAGCTACTTGACCCTCTTGATGCTTTGGGGGGCCCTTAAGCACTGCCCATTCAATTTGACCCTGGGGGACATTAGATTACAGAAGAGAGTGAGAGCATAGATTAGTAAAAATAAATAAATAGATAAATAAATAAATAAATAAATAAAAAATAAAAGAAAATAATGTCTGGTTATCACTAGATATATCAGCCCTCTTGTGAGGGTTAAGGAATATATATCAATAAGATTTGCTACATGAAGCCTGTTTTTTTTTTTTTTTTTTTTTTTTTTTTTTGTGGGGGGGGGTAGGAGAGTGTTTTTTTGTTTTTTAAAATCTCATTAAATAAATAAAGTAATTCTTAAATGTTTTTTATTGGGGGAGGGATTTTGGGGTTTTTTTTTTTTGGGGGGGGTTGTTTTATTTTGTTCTGGAGGTATTTGGGTTTTTTTTTAAATCCCATTAAAGAAATGAAACAATTTTTAAAATGTTTTTTTTTTTTGTAGGGGGATGTTTTGGGGTTGGTGGGGGTAGGGGTATTTTTTAAAAGTTTTTTGGGGGTGGGGGGCACTCCCATTTAAGAAATGAAGCAATTTTTTAAATGTTTTTTAGGGGGATGTTTTGGGGTTGTTTTTTTTGGGGGGGGGCTGTTTTTATTTTGTTTTGGAGTTTTCTGGGTTTGTTTTTTAATCCCATTAAAGAAATGAAGCAATTTTTAAAAAAAATATTATCCATTAAGCAAAGTTACAAAAATGTCAGCATTTCGAACAGGAAATGTATTTATGTCCCTTGGGTGGATATTTTTTCCTGACATTTCAAAGAACTGTTTGCAATTGGAGAATCTATTACTGGACCCCCTCCCTTCAAACTCCTACTGATCATTTTTTTCTTAATTTTTGTTTTGTTTTTACTATTGTTGTCCATGGTAAATTGCTAGACTTAATGGAGACACCCAGCCTAGGCTAGTTTTTTGGTCCCAGTGATATCATTTACACCTGAGTCAAGTTGAAAAAAGTTTTACTTGTCATGGTTTGCCCTCTTGAAATTAGGAATAAATTGAATTTATTTAGGAATTAAATTAAATTCTCTTGAGACCTGTGGAATTCCTTTAAAAAATCTAGCCTTTTTTTTTTCTAAATGTGAGAAAAAGTAAAACAAATGATATATTAAGCAAATAAATTCTTTGAGTAATATGGTATGACTTTTATAATTAATAGTGAATACTTTACAATAATAATACATAAATATTAACTAAGAGTTATAATAGGTATTAGTAAATGTATATTATGGCATTGTTATTGTAGTTCATACGTACTGTAAAATTTATAGATTTTACAAGAACAAAATCAATTTTTAAAAAATACTGTTTATTAGCATGGGAAGGCATGGACTGCTATAGACAGATTATCAATCATATAGAAATCTGATCACATTCATAAGTTAAAGCAATAATTCTTCCAGGGTTTAGTTGTATCAGTACTACTGTACAGCTGCACCATTCGGACTTTGACAAAGCGCTTAGAGAATAAGTTAGATGGGAGTTGCACAAGAATGCTGTGTGCTGTTTTATCTATTTACCAACCCCTCCGCACGAGCAGGATGCGACACAAGGTCAATTTCTTAAGCGGAGTTTAACAGGTTTGAATTCAAAGTTTTCCTTCTCCTAGACTGGTTACCTAGCCATGGTTAAAGAGTCCAGTCTGCCCTGCTATTTACCCATAGCTGGAGGGAGAATTGGATTCATACCTTTCCCAAGGGTATTAGCGCCATGTGAAATGCCAACAGCTTCGTCCAGGAATTGAACTCGCGTTGACGAGTCCATTTCCTACTACTCTAACCATTAGACCACATGCCTCTGTATGCTGTTTTAAACAATTTGTAGAAATAGCATCCCACAAGAAAGCAGCTGTATGGCCACTTTCCCCCTATCACACAAAACCATCCAAGTAATATGAATAAGACCTGCTGAAGAAGCACAGATGAACTCATAATGGACATTCTCCTGTGGAAACTTGCACATGGGCATGCAAGGACCTAAATTGATCAGCTCTATGCAGATTCTGGATGCTGGAAAGAAGACTTTCCAGGGGCAATAACCAATAGGGACAGTTAGTGAGAGATTGTCATGGATATCTGAGCTGCCACCATGACATGATAATGATGATAAATTCCCAAGTCAATCTTCTTTTTTTCAAGCGACAACTATTTCCTATTTAGTAATAATCATCTCTAAACAAATATAGCTACAAGTAACTATTCTTCATACATAATTTGTACACAATTATATGGCTTCAAGTATTCCTATTTAATGCTAATAATTTTCAAGCAATTATATGGTTTTGTAGAAGAACAATAGTTGGTTGAATATTGTTTCCTCGTATGGAATAAATGTAAGAACAATTCACAACAAAGTGATAACAAGAATATTTTATTGCCTGAGCAAACTTAATAGAAGAGAATACAACCATGAAAAGAGATACAAGGAAGAGTTTATACAAAGTTGTATGAGTGAATTGTCCTAATATGAAAAGGAGTCTTTAGTAGAGAAAGTGTTGAGTCCTTAATATATAGCTTGCAGAGACTGAAAGTGTACAGATTGTCACCAAAACTTCTGTGAAAAACCTCCAGTTAAAACTGGAGTGAAAAAATTCTCTAGGAGTAAAAATGAAAAATATTATTTTTAAAATAATATTTTTACTTTTGGCTCTTTTTTATGCCTGTAGAAAAATAATAGTTGACTGCATATATCACTTCCTCATACAATATAAATGTGACACATTCATACAATATAAATGTGACATATTCAGACATTTCCAACCCGTCGGGGGTCTGGTGCGCTTTGGCCACTGGACCGGTCGGGTCAAATTACTAGCGTCGATTCCAGGGGGCCGTCCTTCCAGGCAATACCTTCCCCCTTGACTTAAAGGCGCAGGGCTAGGTTTATTGCCCAGCGTCTGAGGCGCCCCCCTTGAGGGGGAATGCCGAAGGGATCGACGCAATTTTTGTTCTTTCCCACCCATGAGCTTCGGCTTGTGGGTGGGCCACATTAAAACGAGGCCTTGTGCCCAGCCCATACAAGTGGGGTATGAGGCAAATACTCATACAATATAAATGTGAAAGCAATTCACGGTGAATGGATAACAAGGATATTTTATTGCCTGAGAAAACTTAACAGAGTAGAATACAAACATGACAAGATATACAAGGAAGAGCTTATACAGAGTTGTATGAGTGAATTGTCCTAATATGAAAAGGAGTCTTTAGTAGAGAAAGTGTTGAGTCCTTGATATGTAGCTAGTAGAAAAAGAAAGTGTAAAGACTTATATATTAAACTTGTTATCGTGTTTATGCAACATGAGGTTGCTGGGGTGAAAAGTCCCCTGGCCATGGACAGGAAAGCAATTGGTGCATTTTCACTTCTCTCAAGTTCAGAGGTAAAAGAAGCCTTTGATTTTTTTGCCCTTTCTTTTATAACACTGCTGGTCACGCCACCTAGTAGCTATTTGCAGACACAGGAGTTAATTACTTTTTGTGTCCCCTAGCATCAAATATGAGAACCATGCCAAGTAATCAATGTTATCCCTACAGTTTCAAGTAACCATTCTTATCTAATAATTATTATTATTGTTATTATTACTAGCAAGAATATGCACCCTCCAGGTGTAAGTACCTAAATTGTAATGTAATTAGATATATAAAATTAGAAAGACTAATGAAATTAAATAAGAACACATATAAAAAGATTACACTTATTTTAATTATATTTTTATTGGTTTCTATATAAAATCATTCATAGGATTCACTTTAATATGTTGGAGAATAAAACAATAATATTAGATATCAATAACAAAAAAAAAGTAATTATTAAACCCGGTTTTGTTAAAACTAGTATGCAAATTAACCATACCATACATTATATAAACCTTCATTTCTTAGTGATATACAAGACACATTGCAGAATTTTAAACACACTAATAACATGGGTTATTTTGAGACAAATCTAACTCAGATTTTCATAGAGATATTATTAATGAATAAGATTTATTCTATCTATGAATGATTTGGACTATAAATTAAATACTCATTGGTAAACTTACGCAATTCCTGAGGGTATTGTGATGTAAGCAGTGACAGAGTTTCAGTAACAGACAGACACTGAATCTCCATTATAATAAGATTTGCTATTTTTCAATTGATTATTCCTATCAGATTGCAATTTCAATGTTTAAGAGCCAATGCATTAATAAAGTTAAGTCACTTGATACTTAGTTACAATATCAATGTTTTGAGAGTAAATACCCAATCCCTCTGCTATGGGCAGAATGTGGCTCATGGTAGCTCAGTCAGTAGAGCGTTCAGCTAGAAACCACAAGGTTCCTAGTTCGATACCGGTCCTCGCCAACTCAGCGTATGAGTAGCACAGGGGTCTGTGCGGTAAAGTAAGGAGCTGATGGTAGGTGTGGCGCTCCACCTCAGACGCCAAAACAATCTCCTTGGTCTAGCGCTATTGAAAAGGGATAGACTCCCTCGCTGACTGGCTGATACCAACTTTAGGCCGCCCCAACGACTTTACTTTTTTTTACTTTTACAGCTGGTTTGAATTCAGTTTTCCTTCTAAACTGGTTACTTTACCCAGTCTGCCCTACTATTGACCCATAGCTGGGATTCATTTCTTTCCCGAGGGCATTAGCACAAGAGCAAATACAGTTCAAAATTAATTGAAATATTTTCTCAGACCCATACTGGTACTACCAGTCTAGGTCAATGTGGACCTGGGAGTATTGGCCACAAAGAGGTGACTACATACTCTCCAGAGCTCCAGAACTGGTGCCTCACTACCATATACAGTTTAATGTTATACCTAGGACACCTATTACTTTTATAAACACTCAGTATTTTAATAATACAAAAAATGAATCATAATTACTATTTTGAATATGTATTTACCCAACTACACCACTGCAGGCCAGATGTAACACAAGGTCATTTTTTACGCAAAAATAACAGCTGGTTTGAAGGAGGTATGACTTGCGTAACGGTTATCGTCATAGGGAAAATCTGTTTGCATTTCACATCATGCTAATGTCCTTGGAAAATGCATTCCTCAATTCCTTGAAGGAACTAGATTAAATATTGTACTTTATGTAGGTATTAAAGTGTTATATACCCAACATTGGGTATATAAACAGTGAAAGTTCATCTTGCGTGATCGAGAGAGAAGGAGATACATTAGATTGGTCTTACTTTATTACTTGTTGCTAGTTCCTGCTATCTTGTCTAACTCCATGGTCTTGTCTAGTTGACTTATATAGGGGTTGATTTCTTTCTTAGTTCTTCAATCATCTTGGGCTGGCTAGGCATTGCTTGTTTTTACATTTAATAAAATAACAAGACTTTGTTTTCACTTGATCAAGTTTTATTATTTATCTAGCCAATGATTCCACTGTGGGGATTGAGATGACCCAGCAGGGAAGACTATTATGTCTTTCTTCTTCCAAAGCTAGGGTCGAATCTGATCTAAGCTAACGATCATGTGTCTGTCATGGTGCGTAAAATCGTGTGTCTCTCAGGGTCAACGGTTACCAACAGTCCCCGGTAGTTTTTCATGGAGACTCCCTGATTTTAAATTGACAGACCTCAATTTAATTTCTTGCTACAGCGTCTGTTCACAATTCATGACTTCTCATGATTTGTAACAAAAGGTAATCAGGGATTGACTGACAGCATATATATATATCTTGATCTCTTTGCGTTTATCTTAATTGCATTGTTTCTATCAATCTATCAGAGTCTGTTGATTTCAAAGTCTCCCATCTCTCTCTCTCCCTCTTATCTGTACCCCCTCTTATTTCTCTCTCTCTCTCTCTCTCTCTCTCTCTCTCTCTCTCTCTCTCTCTCTCTTTCTCTTCTCTCTCTGTCTCTCTCTTTCTCTTATCTATATTATCTCTCTTATCTATTTATCTCTCGCTCTTATTTATGGCTCTCTCATTTCCCGCTTTTATAAATATATATATATCTACCCCCCCTCTCTCTCTCTCTCTCTATATATATATATATATATATATATATATATATTCTCTCTGACTCTCTCTCTATAAATATCTTTCTCTCGCACTCTCTCGCTTTCTCTCTCTATATATATATATATCTTTCTCTCTCTCCCCTCATTATAGTTGGCACTGTTGTGGTCATGTGATCAAAGTTTTAACCTGATTGTGCCATTTTGCTTGCTGTCTTTACACTGTAAACATAGCCACTCCATTAGCAGTATATGCACCAAGGAACTAACCAAATTTCTCTGGTCAGAAGGAGTGTCAGTGGCTGAAATTCATCAGAGGCTTTTGGCCCAAATACAGTGACAGTGCACTACCACATAGAAATGTATATGAGTTGACAGAGAAATTTAAAAATGACCAGGGAAGCATGATGCACAAGAAGGGAGCAGGACGCTTGTCAACCTTCACAACTAATCAGAAGATTCAACAAGCTCAAGAGATGATAATGGCAAGTTATCATCAATGAGATAGCGTATTCTCTGCAGATTAGTCATGGTTCTGACTATCAAATCATCCATGATGACCTTGGCTTCCATAAAACAAGGATGCGGATAATTTTTGAATCTATTCAATACTTAATTAGGTGACCACTTGAGAAATATCAGGTACTGTAAGCAACCTGAGTCCTTTGTTTATCAAAGTGATTCAGCATTAAATGACCCGAAAAGGGTTGATATGCCATAAAACAAAAAACAAAAAACAAAACAAGTGACGCTTTATTTATTGTCATTATCTCCTTTGTGATCCAAATTTCTCAGTTTTCTCTTGTCCAGTTTAGGAAGGATCCCAATTATATTACAATAATTCCTGTCCAAGTTTCTACAGCTGAGTTTCATTTCTAATACCTTTCTTGTTCTTCTGAGTAATCCCTGATTTTTTAAGTATTCCTATTTAATAATAATTATTATAATTTTCTATTTTTCAATTGATTATTCCTATCAGATTGCAATATCAATGCATTAATAAAGTTCAGTCATTTTAAACACTTGATACTTAGTTACAATATCAATGTTTTAAGTGTAAATACCCAATCCCTCCGCCACAAACAGAATGTGACTCAAAGTCAATTTTTAAGCAGAGTACAATTGGTTTGATTTCAGTTTTCCTTCTCCTAAACTGGTTGCTTTACCAAGGCTAAAGGACCCAGTTTGCCCTACAATTGACCCTGTCATTATCTTCCTTATGATTCAAATTTCTCATTTTGCTCTTGCCCAGTTTGGTTGATGGTTTTGTTTTAGTGCATCTGTCGGGTGACAAGAGGTTTAATGTTTTAGGTTTAAAGGTAGCTGGTTATTCCTGGTACCTGTTCCTAGGGTTTACTTTTAACCCCATCTTATTTGGTAGTTGCACTGAAAAGGAATTCAAGGGAAGAAGGAAGAGATGAAGACAAAAGGTAGTTTTAGGATTTAGGCTTTATTCATAGGTCATAGCCACCACTTGGTAAGGAAATTCCTTCCTGACCAGTAGTAGTATCTTGTCCTAGTTAAGGCCTAAGTCAGAATGGCTAAGAGATTATCTTGGGGGTCAGAAGTGGGTCCTTTTTGAGCACATGCTTGGGGGGGGGGTTCCAGTGCAAAGGCTCATAGGAGTTTGTTATTTTTAAAAATTCTAATCCCCACACATCTCAATCCTTTTCATGTCATTTAATGTCAAATCAAGTCATTTTGATAAAGGACTTGAGTTGCTTACAGTACCTGATGTTGCTTCAGTGGTCACCCAGTTAAGTATTGAACAGGTTGTGTGGCTACCACTGTTTTAGGCAGATTAGTAGTAATTGTATATTTTTTGTCTTGTCATGATCATCAAGTCTGTTTATGCTTCCCCTTTCCCCTTTCCCCCTTACCCTGAATAAGGTACCCTGTGACCTGGTCATTCCCCTGGTAAAAATGGTTTCCCTATAAGAAATAGTTCTTGGGTTTTAAAAATTTGCTCACATGGGAGCCTCAAGGTTTGTGACCTGTTTAAGTGGTCATCTCAAACGGAAAGAAAGCTTCTTGCCAGGAATCTCTAGACCTGACAATACCAAAATTACTACTCATAGTCCAAGACCCTACAAACTTTTATCTTTTATTTAAACCTTTTTTCTTTCACTGCACAACAGCAGTGATTTACTTATACGTAACACAAAGGCAAAATAATTACCCCGAACAATCTCAAAAATGCATTTACACATATTTTTGGGGTTTTTAAAACCCAAGAACTATTTCTTATAAGGGAACCATTTTTACCAGGGGGAATGACCAGGTCACAGGGTACCTTATTCAGGGTAAGGGGGAAAGTGGAAAGGGGAAGCATAAACAGACTTGATGATCATGACAAGACAAAAAATATACAATTACTACTAATCTGCCTAAAACAGTGGCAGCCACACAACCTGTTCAATACTTAACTGGGTGACCACTGAAGCAACATCAGGTACTGTAAGCAATTTGAGTCCTTTATCAAAATGACTTGATTTGACATTAAATGACATGAAAAGGATGAAAAAAAATATACAATTACTACTAATCTGCCTAAAACAGTGGCAGCCACAGGTTGTGTCCAGTTTAGGTAGGATGCCAAATATATTACTAAATAAATCCTGCTCAGTCATTCATTCCTTTCTACTGCTGAGTTTTATTTCTTGTGTTTCTGATTTATTCCTGTTTATTTTTTTCTTTCTTCTTTCCTTTTATCCTGCTTGAGTGAATCCACTTCCAGAATTCCTGGAAACCCATCATTTAGGTTTTTTTGATGATTTCTTGGTTGGGTAATTTAATTACTTCTGCTGCTTTTCGTTTTACTTTGTACATCACCAGCAGAGTGGAATTTATATATGGACTAAGTGGTCTACAGCCCATGGTCTTATAGTCCAAGGCCTTATAGTTCAATGCGGCCATGTACAAACATTAAAACAAGTGAACAAATATATACATAAATAATCATGTCTTGACTTTCTACCTCACGTGTTCCAATCCCGTCTTGACTCTCATTTTCGCATGTCATGTCATGAACAGTCAATTTGAATGCTAATCAATGAACGCATATAAGCCTTTTTCTACATATTTCCAACTCAAGTCCTTCAAAAACGCCCATCATCTTTTGAACAAAATAAATCACGTTTTTCTAGTATATATGTATGTTAGACCTCACGTGTTCCAATCACATCTTGACTTTCATTTTCGCATGTACCAATCATGTCATGAACATTAAATTTGAATCTTAATCAATGAACAGTTATGAGTCTTTTTCTATATTTTTCCAAGTGAGGTCATTCAAAACATATCCATTACCTTTTGAACAACAACAAATCTTTTTCTCTTCTTTTTATCATATTGTCCTGAAGAAGGTTTTATTTAAACCAAAACGTTTAAACGTTAACACAAACATAATAAATTCATCTTTTTTGGAACATTTTGTTTTTCCTATTTCTACATACATAAATGAACCTGACACCTGTGGCACCACCATCCACCATTCTGACACTCCCCATCTAGAGAGAAGAAAATCCACTAACCACTTTTATCAATTTAGGAAGCGCGTGGTGTAATGGTTAAAGTCATAGGAAATGGACTCGTCGCCCCGAGTTCAAATCCTGTAAGTGGTAATTGCATTTCACTTAGTGCTAATACCCTTGGGAAAGGTATGAATTCTACTCTCCCTCCAGCTATGGGTAAATAGCAGGGCAGACTGGGCTCTTTAACCTTGATTAGGCAACCGGTCTATGAGAAGGAAAACTCTGAATTCAAACCTGTTAAACTCCGCTTAAGAAATTGACCTCGTGTCACATCCTGCTCGTGCAGAGGGGCTGGTAAATATATATAATCAACTAACATATGTCTCTATTTACTCAACCTCTCTGCTATGAGGAGATGTGACACAAGATCAATTTTTAAACGAAGTAAAGCTGATTGCCTAATCAAGGCTAAAGAGCCCAATCTGCCCTATTATTTACCCATAACTGGGAGGAGGGGAAGAACAGAAGGATTTGTCTTTCCCAAGGGCATTAACACAAACTGAAATATAACCAGCTTCATCCAGGATTTGAACTTGGGTCACTAGTTCCATTTCCTATGACAATAACCGCTATATGAAATACACTGCGTTTCAAATTATTAAAGAAGTGACACTTTTCCATCCTAGCCACATAGGAGCTACAACAAATCTTTTCACAGTTTGGTGATATCTTCCAATTATTTCGGATATTTCTAATGTAGACTTGCCTTTGGAAAGTTCAGATGTTATGATATCTTTCTCAGAAGGGGTCAAGTCACATTTGCAATCCATAATTGCATGAGTATAATGACACTTGTTTAATATCTGGGACATTTCTATATCGTGTTGATACTGCAAATGGCCACTGTTTGTTTCCTGTTTTCATACAGCCTGCGCATACACCTATTTTCATTATACTGTGAAAATATTGTTAAATTCCAATCGGTATTTTTTGTAAAAAATGAAAAAATGTTACCTCTTTAATAATTTGAAACGCAGTGTACACATTCTTATGGTTTATATGCATGTACTTCAATAACTATGGATTTACTTAATCCCTCTGCTCAAGTAGATGAAAAAAAAAGCAGTTATTTTACATAACAAATATTTTTCAATTTAATTTGCATCCTTGTCAATGGACTTTACATTTATGAATATCAATCATAGAGATTAAACATTATTTGAGATGAAGCTTGATCATTTTTTATCATTTACATTTTTCGGATTGTTGTCCTCATCTTTATTGTTATATACACAACATTTAGACAAATGGCGCAACGGATATAGGGGTTGAGTTAATACAGTTTTAAGTGACAATCATCTGTAGATTGTTGGTTCAATCCTGACCATGGGCGATAATAACATAGAATACTTAACATAGCTTAATACTTGTACCTGATTATGGTTAGCAGAAGGAGAATAGTAGACCTGTTCAAAAATCAACTTTTTCCTTTTTTCATACCCTCCTGCTCGGTTTCCCATGCTTTTTGACCTGGAAAAGCCGAAAATCACAACCATTTTGAGGTAAAATGTCAGGAACCTTTGCCTCATTGGACCTCAAGATATTAAGCCCGCGATAGTAGAAAAGTGCCAAATTTTGCCTTCTGCCAGACAGTTTTTCACCTGTAACTTTTGTTACAATTGGGATAGAACAACAAACTGGGTATCAAATTGAAGCATTTGTAATACTCTTTCTGTAAAAATAATGCAAGTAAACATTCAAGAAAAAAAAGACACATCATATTCTGAAAAATATCAAAATTTCATAAATATTACAATCTTGACATCAGAAAATGGTGTGACAAAGACCCTAAAAATTATTTTCAAGAGGCAGAAAAGTCTATTGTCCATGTCAGAAGGACACTTCAGAGTCATATGCTCAGAGTTTGCTTCTTGAAGCTATCAAATTGCTCATGGTTGTATTCCACAGCTTGAAGAAGATACTCTCTTTGCTGAGAATCTGTCGTAATGATGTTTGCAAAATCACTCATCATCTTCACTCCTCGCTCAGCAATGTCATTTACTACTTTTAATATCTTGAGGTCCAATGAAGCAAAGGTTCCTGACATTTTACCTCAAAATGGTTGTGATTTTCGGCTTTTCCAGGTCAAAAAGCATGGGAAACCGAGCAGGAGGGTATGAAAAAAGGAAAAAGTTGATTTTTGAACAGGTCTAGAGAACAGTCTACCCCAGTGGATTGAATAAAGGGTTTTGTTTGAAGTTCCATGAAGGTTCCTGATTTTGATGAGAAGGTTCCCAAATTCAACAAGAAACACCTGAAGAAGGCCAGAGAGCACATCAGCCGAAACATTGTCTATATAACAATATGTTACATAATTTGTGGATAGCCTATGAATTATATCTGTAAGTGTAGTAAGATTCAAATAAAGGTATGGTAAATGGAAAATGATCATTAACCGTTGAAAAAAAGTTATTGACAGCAGATTACCTTTCGCTGACCTGGGCATCAATTTCTGATTGGCTAAAGAAAAAGCATGTGAAAGGGAATTGGCTTAGTTAGTTAGATTTTGGCCATTAGCTGAAGGAAGCAGACGTAAGGATCATTTGCTCTCAAGATACCATCTTCTCACCACGCGGTTATAAAACCCTTTTGGGCTAATAAAGATGTCTTGTAAAATAATCAAGTCTTGCTTCATTATTAGAAACTAAGAAATGAGCACAGACAACCCAGCCCTGCAGAAAGAAGGAATCAACCCAGAAGGAAGATGGCCAGAGACGAAAAAAAGACCCACCTAAGAACTCATCTCCATCACCTCCACTCTCTCCTCTCTAATATATACTCAATATGAAGTGGGTATATAACAAATAACAGTCTGAAAAATTCAGATAATATAGAGTAAACATTATACAATGGAAATTTCAGATGAAAATGTGTCTACATGTCAGGCTATGGATTTATTGTTCCCTCATCATATTACAGAAGAATATTCACTGTCACTTCCAAAAATCAAATTATTCTATGACAAAATATCAGAGTTCTATGCTGGATTGCATTTGTCAGGGCAAAAGGAAAGGTGGGGTCGGGGGGGGGGTACTTGGGATGCATATATAATTTTACATATTTACCAGAAGCAGAGAGTAATTTCTAACCTGACCTATTGAAAGAGGTTGTTTCATACCTTCCCATGGTCATCAGAATAATTTAATCACAAATTACTTCAATTGGAATTCACTAGTTAGATTTTCCAGGTTGTCAACTATTAAGTCAACTCTGAACCTTCTCACAAACTTACAGTCAAGTCATCAGTTTCCCCTAGATCACCGAAGTTAAGCAGCGATGAGCCTGTTCAATACTTAGATGGGTGTCCATTTAAGCAATAGAAGGTACTGTTAGTAACTTGATACCAAAATGACTTGATTCAGCATTAAATGACCCGAAAAGGGTTGATATGCCGTAAAACAAACCAAACAACCTCCTCACACTCATCTAAATCAGTAGTTCTCAACCGGGGTCCACATGGACCCTGGGGATCCATACACAAAAAAAGAAAAATACTGAATTGGGAGTCTACAGTGATAATTTAGTGAACCATAAAGCAATTCTACTTTAGAACAATTGTTATTATTGAGAATTAAATTTCTACAGTAATCTGTCTATATATTAATACTGATGTTCCTTAATCTTCCATCTGTTATCATCTTGCAACACCCTCTGGTTAAAAATGAGACTGTCCAAATCATCTAAGATAAAAATGCAAAAAATATAAAATACTAATTATCTGGTGTTGCCTATCCGTGAAATTTTTATTTCTTATGAGTTTCGTCTCCTCTCCTAAATAATGTTTTTATTATAAAGAAAGAAAGGACACGCTACAAAGAAGAAAAGATAAAAAAAGAAAGCAAGAGAGGAGAAAGATAGAGAGAGAGGGTGAGAATACAAAAACAATAATGCTAATCTGTTTCAATCGATGAAAAAAGGAAAGAAAGAAAAAAAACAGTGAGAGAAAGAGAGAGAGAGAGTTAGATCTAGATTATTATACTTTTTACATATTGAACTATTTTCAATAGCTCTTAAGTAAACATATCAAAAGTTGTTATAATTAAATTATCATACTGTGGTGTATCCACAGGTCCTGCTAGTGCTATATTAGAATAGTAAAACTAAACATATTTATCTGGAGACAAAGCTCAAAGAAAAAAAAAATGGCTATGGGGGTCCACAAAAAATATTAGGAGGAAATAGAGTCTATGGGTGAAAAAAAAGGTTGAGAAGCACTGATCTAAATCAACCTTTTCAGCCTGAAGGCCACAAAGCTTAACTCAGGAGGATCCAGGGCCATGATCTTAAAAAGACAGAAAAAAAAATCTAGCTAAATTCACAAGGTAACAATTATAATTTATTAATGAGACATCTGATGTTGTTTGCAATCACTAAAAAAGATTTAATATCAGGATTAAATGAAGAGGTTGACAGAAGGAGCACATCAAGCAATTGATATTTTGACAATTGTGAACACAGTATATTATTCACATGCTTTGTTTGGTTTGGTTTGTTTTTTATGGCATATTAACTCTGTGGGTTATTTAATGCCAGCTCTTTATAATATATTTCTAAAAATATACAATATAATATAATATATATAATATAACAATGAATAATATGACATATCTCACATAAAATAATATAATCTTATTGGAGATTGAGTGTTTTTCTGTCTGTAACCGAAACTATATTACTACTCTAGTCACAATTTCCTTAGTTATTTATGTCACATTCACTGTGATTTTATTTTTTATTCAAACCCCAATTATCAATAAAATTGTTTTGCATTATTATTCGTTGGTCATATCTACATACGAATAACTTGCAATTGTATTTATATATATACAACAAAATAGCAGTTTACAGTGTGAACGGAAAGGCTAATTTGCATATTGATATTAAAATTTTGATTTTAATAAATTTGTGTTTAGTATTATTGATTTCTAATTATTTGGTTTTAACTTAATGAATATGAGCAAAAGTCTTGTGGATACATCTTAAAAGAAATCCATTAATAAGAAGAAATAATTGTAATTTTATTCTTTACTTCCTATTTTAACTGAATAGTTAAATTAGGAAAATTAAGCAATGAAAGACGAGATGAAAGAGTAAGCTTCAGTTCTATTTTTCGATTATAACCCCCTGTCTAAAATATTTTTATCTGCGTTCTTATTTAGTTTCATTAGCCTTTCTAATTTAATATAACATTTTATTACATTAAAACTTAAATACTTGCACCCAGAGGATGTACACAACATATATATATATACATACATATGTTTTCGTTCTGGGCCGGAATGTCTTTTAAAATTTGTATAAAAAATGTGTATTTTGGATTAAAAATAAAATAAATTTTATTTTTAAAACTAAAAGTCTAAACATCAATGAGAAAAACCTCTTGTGCCAAACGGTTAACTATTCCTCCTTCTTTCTTTTATCAATATAGTTACTCTTGAAGAAGACTGTTTTTATAAAAGGTTGAAACAGATATCTGTCAGCATACTATTAACATTTGTTTTTTCTATCTCTTTTCAGTCATACTGTCGAATTTATTTCCATTTATTATATACTTATACATACATTTTGCAAAGGATTATTTTGTGGTAAATTTTTTTTTCTTTTTTCTTTTTTCTAAAAACAAATTGTTAGGGTGTAAGATTACAGTAATTTATTTAAACCTTTCAGGTGCATTCCCGTAAGTGGTCTTGTGGACGTATTTCATACCCAATTCATAATTTTCCGATATATTTTCATTTCTCACAAGAAGGACAAAATGATATCTATATTAACATTTGCAAACAAATCTTTCATATTATTTGTGTTGAAAAATCCTTTTCTGTTTGGAGCATAAACTTCACATTCTATGAGGAAGTGTTTAACATTACACAGTGTTTGACATGTTATACATCATGGTTGTTCCTCTTGTTCAAGTATAAAAGAATGCTTTGTTTTAGAGAACAACTGTTCCTGGCAGTATGTAGTGTCAAACATGCTCACTACTTAGGGAATCATCCAAATGGAAATATGTGGTTCTTATTAGAAATAAAGGATGTGAAAAGTGTCGTATGCTCTCTCTTTACTTCTATTATTCTTCTGCCCATCTTTGGTATCTTACGTTCTTCTTCTAGCATCTGGACTTCGTCTTGGGGACTTCGTGTCTGGTCTTCCATTGGGGATTTCTCTTTATTAGAAGCCCTGTGTCATTGGTAGTTTTTAGATAATAACCCAAGACTTCGATTTACTTTAGATCATATTTTATTCCGAAATCCCCACCAGACTACCTGTGCAGATTGAGTCGGCCATGCGCTTAACACGACTTACCACCTTCATGGTTTGGCCAATACTGACTAAAAACTCTTCCTAATCTAAACCGGAAGAGTGTCTTCTCCACCGATTCTCACGGTATCCATCGGAAGGATCAGGATGAGGTCAAGCCTTGCCACTCAATCCTTCAAGGCCGCCGGCTGCAACTTATAACAGCCATTTTGGTTTCTACACTACTGTAAATAAGTGTTAGGTGACTAACAATTATGTAACAAAAGCAAGAAACTTACTCTTCAAATCTTTTGAACACTGTAGAACAATGAGTTCTATCTGCTGTTGTAATGTTAACTTTTTACAGTCAACATCAAAAAGCAAAGAGAAAACTTTGAAAGTAAGTTGGGAACCACTGACTTAATGAAACAAACTCTATTATGTAATAAATTGTAAAGCATTGAATGTATTTGAAAAAGTTTGAATATCATAGACACAGAGTCAACAGCATTTGATAACAGTCAGATTTCTTTCCGATTTGATTATCTTGTTTCTCTGAATGTTTGAGATGAGGTTTGATGATTAGTGTTTTCTGCATTATTCGAACTATTGTCCCCATCTTCATTGTTATTTGTACAACGTTTCGGCCGATATGCAGTAACATAGAAAAATAATTAACACAACTCCTACCCCAGCTATGGTTAGCAGAATGAGAACAGGATATCCCCGTGGACTAAATAAAGGGTTATGTTCAAAGTTCTGTGATGGCTCCTGATTATGACAAGAAAGTTACCGAGTTCGAAAAGAAGTTTCCCTTGTCCGAAAAGAAGGTTCCCGAGTCCGACAAGAAATACCTGAAGAAGGCTGGAGGGCATATCGGCCGAAACATTGTACAAATAACAATAGTCCGAATAACATAGATAATACTTGATTATCTTGGTCTGATGATCGCATAGGCTGACCATCACCAAGCGCCATTAACTCTGTATTCAATATTCAAACTTGGATCTTACTAAGCTCTATCATTGATATTGAGTATTCTTTATTTATAAATATAGCAAAACACACACACACACACACATATACATTTTCCTTGGGTATGTATCAATTAATTGTTCCCCCCAGACTGACAGCCGCTGATAGCTGCAAGGGTAAGGAGCTTGGCAGACAAAAATTCTGTCGGGTTTCGAACCTGGCTAGAGGTAGGTGTTAAAAAAGTCGATCCGCAATAATGAGAAGTAAACTTCAGAACACGTGTCTGTGGATGACTGATATATATATATATATATAATTTAATATACCAAGCGTGTTGGTAGATCCTTGCGGAGAGAAAAAACCCAGCAGAAAGTTTGATTGTAAAAATATACTACCAAACATCAACAAGGAAGAAAAAAATTTTTGAAAAAAAGAAAGGACCAAGATATTCGTACCAACAAAAAATAATCTATTGGTATAGTATTTGGCCAAAAGAAAAAACAATTTATATGTATATATATGTATATAAGATATATATATATTCATATAACCGCTAGAAGAAGCTAATATGTAAAAAGTGCTCGATACCTAAGTAGAGCCAAGTAATAAAGATAATCTAATGAGTCAGACGAACCTACTATTAGTTTCGCATAAAGCTCTTCAGGGCTAAAATCCGACTGTCGGATTTTAGCCCTGAAGAGCTTTATGCGAAACTAATAGTAGGTTCGTCTGACTCATTAGATTATCTTTATTATTATATATATATATATATATATATATATATATACACTCTATGGACACCCAATGGACATGCAAATTATCTAAGAGAGATAATTATTACCTTTTGATATATATATATATATATATATATATATATATATATATATATATGTATTTGGTATGTAGGAATGCAGGCTAAACTTAAAAATAAGAGTTCAGCAGCAGTTTTTCTTCCCTGTGCTGCTCACTCATTGTTGGACAAGCTGCTGCCACTTGCTGTGTTAAAGCTGTTAGTTTTTTGGCTTCATACAAAGCTTATATACCATGTATGTATCAACACACAGATGGAAAAATATAATGAAGTTTTGATTAAAGAAAAGAGTACTATTAATACTGTTGTGTATATATATATATATATATATATATATATATATATATATATATATATGTAAAAATGGAAATTGGAAATGAATCCGACAATATGAGGAAGAATGAATAAAGAAAAGAAAGAACAGATAATAAAAGATGAATTAAATCAATATCACTTACACATGTGTTTCGGTCAGTTCCTCTCTGTGTACACGGTTCAAACTATTATTATCATTAAATAAACAAATGAAATGAAATAATAATAATAATAGAAAAATGTGAAAATATTCCGCACACAGAGAAGATTCGACCTTCATCAGAGTGAAATTTTATTTTGAATGATAAAATTTCTAAATAAAATTTCACTCTGATGAAGGTCGAATCTTCTCTGTGTGCGGAATATTTTCACATTTCTCTATTAATATCATTATTTCATTTCATTTGTTTATTCAATGATAATAATAGTTTGAACCATGTACACAGAGAGGAACTGACCGAAACACATGTGTAAGTGATATTGATTTAATTCATCTTTTATTATCCATTCTGTTCTTTCTTTTCTTTATTCATTCTTCCTCATATATATATATATATATATATATATATCAGAAAATACCTGTGCTGAAGAGGACATTTTTAGTGGATATAGTGTGCATGGAACTAGCTCCACTTCTTGGTAATCAGAGTCAGAGAGATAGTGTGACAAACAAAGTGGTCTTGCTACACACCTGGATACCAATTCAGGTTTTTCTACGTCCCTGCGTAATGTAATATGTGAGAAAACCGTTGAGAGAGAAGCTTGTTCTGCTCTTTAACAGGTCTTGATTTTCATCCTGTTGGGTTTCTAGCCACCCTCCTCACCAGGCAAGCTTGATGGGGTTACCAGTTTAGTCGACGTTAACCCGACTATGAAACAGGTAGTACTGGATTACATAGTACCCATAACACTTTGGGCGACCTGACTACAAGAATGCTTGCCAAATCCCAAAACAACTATTCTCAACTGGCAAACGTTGTCAGTGCAAACCCAAATTGAGGTTTAAGGACTGCCTCAAAGACACTCTAAAGAACACTGCTATTGCTGTGCAGGACTGGGAGAAGCTAGCTTGTAATAGACCTGGCTGGAGAGCCCCCATCTACCAGTTTGTGAAAGAATTTGAGTCCAACCAAATTAAACACCAAAAATTAGAAAGGTTAATTTTCAATCCAGCAACATTCAAAGTGGAGAAGTTCCAACATGTAGTTTATGTGGAAGAATATGTCTTTACAGGGCCGGCCTGGTGGCCTCTGAGAAAACACAAGGATACAGTGTCAAAGTCTACTGGCACTCAACTATGAAAAAAAAACAGGAAATGGTCTTACTCGAGCACAAGTTGACAACCAACATATATATATATATAATTTAATATACCAAGCGTGTTGGTAGATCCTTGCGGAGAGAAAAAACCCAGCAGAAAGTTTGATTGTAAAAATATACTACCAAACATCAATTAGGAAGAAAAAAAATTTTGAAAAAAAGAAAGGACCAAGATATTCGTACCAACAAAAAATAATCTATTGGTACAGTATTTGGCCAAAAGAAAAAAAAAATTAAAGCTCTTCAGGGTTAAAATCTGACTCAGAGTCAGATTTTAGCCCTAAAGAGCTTTATGCGAAACTAATAGTAGGTTCGTGTGACTCATTAGATTATCTTTGTTATATATATATATATATATATATATAGATATATATAGATATATAATTGCATGTCAATGAAATAGTATATTTCATTTGACACACACACACACACATATATATATATATATATATATATATATATATATATATACATACATACATACATATATATGCATGTCAATGAAATAGTATATAAAGATGTACTCAAACTAATTGGGGTCCAGAAGGGTTATCTTCCATTGCTGCCAGGTTTTCGACGATAGGTGGCTAGAGTATTTAAGTAGTAGCCCAGGAAATTCTAATTATCTTTCTCTCAGTCCAGCATCCACTACACATGGCATAAACACATGTTGTCTATATCCATTGAATGGGGGGTTTTGCCTCCCCAACCAACTATCTATAAGTGACATTCCTTCAGAAACCCTGTATCACTTCTTTAGGATGTAGTCCTACATTCTTTATATATCTTTATGTATCTGTTCTCTATATATTACTGTACCATTGTTTATGAGTATATGTATACCTGTCATGTATGTATTTTTCTCCACATGCTCTCTAAATAAAGTCTATGTTTGTTATTATATACTAGCAAATATATGCACCCTCCGGGTGCAAGGATTTAAGTTTAAATGTAATAAAATATTGTATTAAATTAGAAAAGCTAATGAAACAAAATAAGAATGCAGATAAAAAGATTTGAAATAGAGAAGGGGGGTATAATCGGAAAATAAAACAACCGAAACTTACTCTTCCATCACTCCCGTCTTTCATTGCTAAATTTCCCTAATTTAACTATTTAGTTAGAATAGGAAGTAAAAAATAAAATTACAGTTAATGGATTTCTTTTAAGATTTATTGAAGTGATTTTTGCTCATATTCTAATGAATAAAACCAAACAATTAGAAATCAATAATACTAAGCATATATTTATTAAAATCAAATTTTTAATATCAATATGCAAATTAGCCTTCTTGTTCACACTGTAAACCTCTATTTTGTTGTATATATGAATACAATTTCATGTTATTAGTATGTAGATATGGTCAACGGTATTAACCATGTAAAACAATTTTATTAATAATTAAGGTTTAGATAAAAATAAAATCATGGAGAATGGAACGTGAATAACTAAGGGAATTGTGACTTGAGTCGTAATTTAGTTTCGATTACAGACAGAAAAACACACAATCTCTATTATAATAAGATAACTTCTTTGTCAGAATATTTCATGTATACATATGTACCCATGTTGGAAGGTTACTCTGAGCCTTCCAACAAATTATAAGAACTTTACATTTTATAGGCAAATTATAAGAACTTTACATCTTATAGGCAAATTATAAGAACTTTACATTTTATAGGCAAATTATAAGAACTTTACATTTTATAGGCAAATTATAAGAACTTTACATCTTATAGGCAAATTATAAGAACTTTATATTTTATAGGCAAATTATAAGAACTTTACATCTTATAGGCAAATTATAAGAACTTTACATCTTATAGGCCAAAGTAAAAGGACGAAATGGTCAATATACATCATAATAAAGAAAGGGGAAAATGGGTGGAGTTAACAAAGTATGTGCTCAGAGATGCGTCAGTAAAACTCACCCATATGGTATAGTAACAGAGCTATTAGACTAGGATTTAAAAAGTTAAAAATAAATCTCTTATCTATATTTACATATAGATTAATAAAAAAAATTCATTTTTATATATATTTGTTTTATCATCTTTTATTCTTTATATATTCTTGTTTTTAAGTTGTTTATTTTTATTATTCTTGTTTGTATTTTTTCTTTTATTTGTCTTTTATTTGTTTTTTTATTATGTTTTATATCTTATTAATTTTTATAAAATTTTTTAATCAGTTTTTTAATTAATTTTTGATATATCATTGATTTATATCCTTATTATATTTTTATTTAACTTTTATTATGTAAAATGAGGAGTAAAAGGGTTTTTAACTCACTATCAGAAAAAAATAGGGTGTAGGTTTTATTGAACTGTGGTCTTTGCTGGTCCCCACCAATTTTTCTTTATAAAAGGATTTTCACTCGGTTGTTGTATAAACAAACATTCAGACAGACAGACAGACAGAGAGACATAATCTATCTTATATATATAGATATGCAGTCCTTATAAGTAAGAGTCTGTAGAATGGAGATAGAAATTGTGAAAATGTATCTTTAACTCTTTGAGGGATCAAAGTGTAGTATCTGTTCCAGTTACTATGCTCTGATTCTTACCTAATCCACCTGGCCTTAGATCGACGCTATTAATTGTACTTTACCGGTCCAGTGTGCTTCAGCCACTGGACCGGTAAAGTACAATTAATGGCATCGATCCAAGGGGGCCATCCCCCCCAAATCGATGCAATTTTTATGTGCCCACGTAAAAACGAGACCTTGTGTCCAGCCCTCATAAGTGGGATGAGCAGGCAAATACCGTCTTAATTGTTAAAGATAAATTGCTTTATTCCATTATTTCCTTATTGGCCAGATTATCTGATGTTTTCCACATCGCTGGCCACAATGAACTTCCATTTCATGTTTGAGCTTACCTTTCTTCTCCATGTTGATCCAAATTTCATCTTTCCATCATTGTGGAGGTCTTCCAAATGGTCTCTTAGATATGATTCAACAACTGCACAGGTCCACCAGTTTTCTGTGAATCTTGTAATGTGTTTGTCTCAGTAGAACTTTTGCTTTCAGTACTCTACACTCCCATTCTTCATTCTGCTATGCTCTCAAATTACCTCACTTGGGATATTCTCATGCAACAACATTCCCAGCATGGATCTATGGAAATTGCTTTATAACCTATAAGTAAAAAGTAAAGTCGCTGGGGCGGCCTAAAGTCAGTATCAGCCAGCCAAGCGAGGGAGTCTATCCCCTTTTCAATAGTGCTTGACCAAGGAGATTATTTTAGCGTCTGAGGTGGAGCGACACACCTACCATCAGCTCCTTACTTTACCGCACAGATCCCTGTGCTACTCATACGCTGAATTGGCGAAGACCGGTATCGAACTAGGAACCTTGTGGTTTCTAGCCGAAATCTAAAATTTAGCCACAGGCCAGACTAAACATGGCCATAGACCGGATTCTGCTTGCAGGCTGTATGTTTGAAACCTTTGGCTTAACTGATCAGTCCCGCCCTGTCGGCTGGGGCGTTAGAATGCACCGACTGCACCTCTGCAGAGGGGTAAGACTCCCCCAATGGGGCCACCTGTTGGCCGTAGGTGGCGACTTGTGATGCTTAAGGATAGAGCCTAGGTGGATGAGCAGTTCATGACATGCAATACTCCACTTTGGCCCTATCTTGCGCAAGACGGGCAGTCGGAGAGGCCCCCTCCAATCAATCGGCTGGTCACGTCAAGCCCTAGCACCTATATGATTTTCCCAACCCTATTGCCCTCATGGCAAGCCCCAATCCCTTTTTATCATATGGGTGCTAGAAGGCGGTTGCTGCGGGTTTACATATCCTGGGAATGACGTTAAACTCTATCTGATGGTGAGGTTCCAGTTCTGGAGGTTTGGGGAATGTGGAGCACCCCTTCATCACCATTGCTCCCTGGTCCACTCTGACCCGGAGTGGTAGTACCTGTTAGGGTCCAATCTATGGGTTGAATAGAATAAATGTATTTATAAAAAAATTGTATTATCCATTAAGAATTGATTTATTTCAAAACTTTATCGGCATTAAATGACCCACTGAGGTTGATATGCCGTAAAACAAAACAAACCAAACAAACCAAACTGATCAGTCTGTCTGTGAACTCAAGTAATAGTTTCCTCATATGTACAAATTTTGGATACATAGAGACATTTAGATATTCATCTCCTTTAAGACTAGACATAATCTAGAATATCTAGGTCATCCTGTTGTGGTTTAATGATTAACAATCTAGTTTCACAGATCAATTAATAATGAATAGAGAATTTGATCCTTGCTAGATTCCCCATACCTGCAGCTTGTGTCACATCCTACCTGTGGCAGACATATAGACATTTAGATGTTCAGCTTCTTTAGGACTAGTCATATACTAGCATACTCTAGCATATCTAGGTTGCTCTGTCATGGTTTAATGGTTAGCAAGCTAGTCTTGCAGATCCATTATTACTGAATAGAGAATTTGTGACCTTGTGTCATATCCTATCTGTGGCAGACAGGTTGGGTAAATACCTACTCTATCATATCATTCTTGGTTTGTTTTTTTTTTTAAGACTCAAATTAACAACAAAATCATGTGTTATTTCTTTTTGTTTGCAATCCTCTAAAACCAAACTTTCTTTCATCCATCCGTCCCATCTTTTTTTCTCTCTATCTCTTGAATTGTGCAGATGTTTTTTTCTTAATTAATTTACTATTCATTGCACCTGAATTCTGAAGGCAAATGTCACAAAAAAGAAACAGCAGACATTTTTCACTTATACAAAGAATGTCTACCTGTTTACCTGTCTCTTTCTTTGTTCGTCTATTAAGGTTGTATGCAGGACATTTATGCAGCAATGAAATGACAGGTGATCTATGTCAACCCATAGTAATGGGAGTGAGCCTAGGCTAGCGGAACTAAAAAAAAACTAAAAAAACTTCTGAACTACCAGGCAATAATTCTCACAAATAACTGCTAACAAATAACAGAAAACAAACCACAAATGACAAAAACTACAATTGCCTTTTTTTTTTCTCTCTTTTTTTGGCTATCAAGTGTTATATTTTTCAACATTATATTTTTTTTTTTTTCAGTTTTCAATTTTGTGTCTCATCTCACACAATTTCCTCCTCGTTTTTTTTTTTTTTTTTTTGGATATCATTGCTGTTGTCATTATCCGGAACCTTTCTACAAAGTTAACGACTTAATAAGTAAAGGTGTGACTGTGTTGAAAGAAGATGTCTTTGGAATACAAAGCGTCAAGTGTTTCTGGTGGAAATACCTATGGGAGGAAAAGGGAAGTCTTCAGAGTCAATTTCAAAGTCAATGTCATTCAAATTCAAATTAGTACATGATAGTTATTCAGTAAATTACCATTACAAGTTTTTTTTTTTTATTCTTATTTTTATTTTTAAGGGTTTTATTTCCTCAACTAGTGGAAAATGGAGAGCAGATCATGATTCCTACAATACTACCAAATGTCTCATTACCAGATTTAGTAGATTATCATCATCATCATTATCATCATCAAGACTGCTCTGTTGACTGGGGCTGTAGAATATGCCAGCTACACTTCTGCAGAATGGTAAGACATTTCTCACCAATGGGGCCACCTGTTTGCTAGAGGTGGTGACCCATAATGCCTGAATGTTATATACCCCTTTACATATCGGGTATATAAATGGCAAGAAAGAGTAGAAAAGTGAAGGTGAGGTGAATAGATGGGTTCTTACTTGTCAGCCGCCATCTTCCTCTTGTTGCATAATTGTGTGGTGGCGTGGGTTTTTGACAAGCCCTGTAGCGAGAATTCTAAGGGACCATTGTTTTTCAGATCAGGGGATGGAAAAATCCCCAGTAACAATTATGGCTTCAACTGACCCCAGAGGCGTCACATGATAGAGTTAGTTAGGTAATCAGTTTTCAACCAGACGTCAGGCAGAGAGGTTGTAACTCAAACCGCGCGGTGAATCGGGATGGGCAGTAATAAAATCTTTGATCAAAGAAAAACAAAGTCTTGTAGTTGATTAATGCATGACTTAAAAAGAAGCCCTTAGTTAGAAACAGCCAGACAAGAACTTAGAAAAAGAAGAGACAAGATGACGACCAGCCAAAAGAAAGAAGATGAAACAACCCCCTAGATAAAGAAGCAAGTAAGTCACAGTCTTAACTCTATCTGTCTGTCTCTCTCTATATATCACGCAAGAACTCTCTTGATGTATATACCCAACAAAGGTATACAACACTCTGACTGATTTCTTCTTTGGGCTGGGTATCTGCTCATTTCTTTGTTAATAACAAAGTAAGACTTTGTTGTTTTTATAGATTTGTGGTAAATTTTAGTTGTAAAGTTAATGAATGAGTGGGTTGATTTTAGGTGTTTGTAACATAGGTTTTTCTTAGTATTGCATAGTTGGCTAATATGTATATAAAATAATTTGCTTAGTTGTCATCAATACCAATGGACTAATATAATTTTAATGAACTATTATACAATGTCTTGTGATCAATATGTAATCTATACATATATAAAGGGCAGTTGTGTGTATGTATGTCCGTCTATACATATATAAAGGACAGTTGTGTGTATGTATGTCCGTCTATACATATATAAAGGGCAGTTGTGTGTATCTGTATGTCTGTCTATACATATATAAAGGGCAGTTGTGTGTATCTGTATGTCTGGAGGAAACTTCAAAAATAAAACAATTAACAACAAAGTAAATATATATACACATTAAATATCACCAGGGCTTGGTTTGGGGGCAAAAATAATAGATATTTGGTTTATATTCGTGAAGATAATTAAGAAATAAAATTTAAATGATGACAGTATGGAATTTTTTTTTTCAATTGATATTTTTGATAGTAGACATCAATATTTATTTTCAGAGTAGCTGGATCAATGCAAGGTCTATTTTTTTACATAAGGATTTAAATGGGGCATCCCACGAGGATTCAACTCACGATTCAGTAATAATGGATCTGCTGGACTAACTTTAAAAAGTCCCCTCTACCCAGGCGACATTGAGTAGCCACTGCTAGTACATATATAAAGGGCAGTTGTGTGTATCTGTATATCTGGAGGAAACTTCAAAAATAAAACAATTAACGACAAAGTAAATATATATGCACATTAAATATCATCAGGGCTTGGTTTTTGAGCAAAAATAATAAAGGTTTGATTTATATTTGTGAAGATATTTAAAAACTAAAATTTAAATGATAGCAGCATAGAATTTCTTTTGCATTTAATATTCTAAATAGTAGACATTAATTTTTCTTTTCATAGTTGCTGGATCAACGCAAGGTCTTCTTTTTACATAAGGATTTTAATGGGGCATACAGCGAGGATCTAATTTGTGATTCAGTATTAATAGATCTGCGAGACTAAATTTTTTTGCTGCCCCCTACCCACGCGATACTGGGTAGCCACTTCTAGTAAGATCAATAAAGGAAAGACTTAAGTACAAATTCACAAAGCACTTTTTTTGCATATCTTTTTCTTTCTACAATTGCCTGGTATGATTTTCTGCTCTTTCTAATAAATAGTTGTCGTCTTAGAAAGAATATTATATCTAAAAAATGTACAGTGAAATCAAAACCACATAAAAATTTTTTTTTTTTAATTTAATGTATTTCAATATCAGATTTTGGTC
>CM042138.1:83063107-83253107 GCA_023376005.1 Doryteuthis pealeii | reverse complement strand
ACCATATAAGTCTCGCATTTTGAGTACCAGGCAGTTGACCAGGGGCTTCCAAGCCATTCATATCGCTGAGACCGGCAGGCAGGCAGGATCAAAGACCACGCTACATCTACCCACCACCGCACACTGGGCCCTTCCCGACTTATTATCCTACCCAAGTGACTACTACTATCATCAATATAACCAACGGACGCCCGTCAACTCAAGTCACCATATCAACTTACATTGTACCCTACTGGCCCGGAACTACAACCACTCACACTGGCTCATTTGCCCACATCTATCAACTACACTGACCGGCCACAGAGAGATTCCTGACTTATTATCTACTACTACTATTATCCACACCCACACCACGCAGAGCTTGACGTATTATCATACGACACCCACACCTCACTGCACCTCGCGACCCCTGGGCCATTCCTGACTTACTACACTCGGCCATTCCAGAGATTACTACTAATTCTTCTGACGACAACACCAACATTTTCAACCCTTGTTTATTTTAATAAACGATTTAATCAAAACCTATCTCGTCCATTATTTCTTCTTTGCATACCATACGCTTTAGAGATATATCATTATATCTTATTATAATGGAGATTGTGTGTTTTTCTGTCTGTAACCGAAACTATATTCCTACTCAAGTCACAATTCTCTTAGTTATTGACATCACATTCTCCATGATTTTATTTTTATTTAAACCTCAATTATTAATAAAATTGTCTTACATTATTAATACTGTTAACTATGTCTACATACTGACAACATGCAATTATATTTATATATACAACAAAATAGCGGTTTACAGTGTAAACGGGAAGGCTCATTTGCATATTAATATTAAAAAATCGAATTTAATAAATATGTGCTTAGTATTATTGATTTCTAACTGTTTGGTTTTATTTTAATGAATATAAGCAGACATCTCTTCAATGAATCTTAAATGAAATCCATTAACAAGATAAAATAACTGTCATTTTATTCTTTACTTCCTCTTATAACTAAATTCTTAAATTAGAAAAAATAACAATGAAAGACAAGAGTGATGGAAGAGTAAGTTTCAGTTGTTCCATTTTTTATTATACTCCCTCTGTTTCAAATCTTTTATTATACTCCCTCTGTTTCAAATCTTTTTATCTGTATTCTTATTTAGTTTCATTAGCCTTTCTAATTTAATACAATATTTTATTACATTAAAACTTAAATACTTGCACCCGGAGAGTGCATATATTTGCTAGTATCAATAATAATAATAATGATAATAACTAACCTATTGGTAAAGCCTAGAATATACTGACTGCATCCGCTGTAAGAAATCCCCAAAAAAGGGTGTTCTGGATATGACACTGTAATATCTTGTATTTGTCTTTAGGATGACTACAGATTGACTCTTAAGTCTTGTGTCCCCTATTAGTCAAGAGATGTAACTCCAAATGTAGTATGAGTCAAATACATTTATTTGATAATGATTAGTATCAGATAGGAATACTTGAAATCATATGACAGTGTGCAAACAAATTATTATTATCATTATTATCATTATTTATAAAAAAATATATCTAAGGTAAGTGGGTTGTCTCCTTTGGGCAAAGTGCTCCCTTTTCAAACTGGCCATTCACAGGCCTAGAATTTTTGGCAGAATATTACAACTGTATGTTCTTTATGTATAAATGTAATACAATATTATTGAAATTCCAAGTTGTGTTCCTGTATTTCCTGATACAAACTCATGTTAACTCCATATTTATGGCTTAAATCAAAATATCATTATTATTATTAAATAGAAATAATTACTTGAAACCATATATATATTTACCAACTCCTCCAAACGAGTAGGGTGTGACACATGGTCAATTTCTTAAGCAGAGTTTAACAGATTTAAATTCAGAGTTTTCCTTCTCCTAGAATGGTTGCCTAATCAAGGTTAAAGAGCCCAATCTGTCCTACTATTTACCAATAGTTGGAGGGAGAATAGTTGGATTCATAACTTTCCCAAGGGTATTAGTACTATGGGAAATGCAATCAGCCTCATTCATGATTTGAACTCATCTCATTGTGTCCATTTTCTATGACAGTGTAGGAGTTATTTTCGTATTTGCCTGGAGAGTTGTCTGCCTGTATAGTGTCGCTGGTTCCCGCTAGGGGCCTTGTGTACTTAAGCGGCTGATTTGAACTTCTCTTTTTCTCTTTGCCTGCTGCTGGCTACGAGACCACATGGGTTAGACACGGTCTACCCCTTTCTCGTTGGGGCTTCGGCCCTTAACACTGGCCACTCACTGCTAGTAAGTCTTTTATACGATATATGACTATCCTTTAGTCATGTATCTGTAACTACGTTTTTATGTACATTTAGGTATCTCTTTGATACCTAAATATTTTGTATTTTACCATTCATGAATGTGTCATTATCTCTACTCTTGTATATGTATCTATGTACTTTATGTATCTCGTCATATCCATGTGCTGTATACCTATTAAATGTTTTGTCCCTCAACCTGTGTCAGAGTTTGTTTGCGTTCCAATGAGTTATGACTTTGTCATAACCTTTGAATCTTACAACAGTAACCATTACACTATGTGCCTCCAACTTGAAACCATATAACTAAAGGAAAAAAAAATACTGTTCTCAGCCTAAAATAACCAAAGAAGGATTCTCATGCTGTAACCCCAGCCAACTAACCAACCAATAATAATAATGATAATTCATTTTATGAGGTGTATCCAAAAACTATTGTTTTGTAGTTCTGGACTGCTGCCCTATCATGCTAGTTCTAAATCATTAATTTCATGTAATTCAGTTTGTTCCAATGTGACACATTTGGGTGAAAAGACAAGCAAATTTCAGGACAATAGCTTTTATGTGAGGTATGTTAAAAATATCAAGACTGAAGCTGTATTTACCAAGCCTGGTATAAACTAAGAATAAAACATTAATTTTCTTCAGAATAGTCCTCCTGGCATTCAACATATTTATTCCAACAATTTTTCCATTGATTGAAGCCCCTCTGATATGGTAATGTAAGATTCAAAGTGATAATACTTGAGATAAAACTCCGACAAAGGTTGATAGACAAAACATTTTATATACACAGCACAAGAATTAAACAGGGTACATAATACATAGAGGTGTACATAAACATACATACAAAAGTAGAGATAAGGACACATTCATGAATGGAAAAACATAAAGCAACAGACATGAGACTAGGAATAGTCCATGCTGTATGAATCACTTACAGTAATGTAAGGGGGGGCCGCAGCCCCAACGAGAAGGGGTAGACCGTGTCTAACCCATGTGTCTCGTAGGTTGAGCAACAGGAAAAGAGAAAGAGACGTTCAAACCAGTCGCTTAAATATTAAAGGCCCCTAGCGGGAACCAGCGAAACTAGACAGGCAGACAACTCCCCAGGCGAATACGAAAATAACGCCTACAGTAAGAAGCTGAACTGTCATATTTCTTTTAATGTCACCCATATTTTCAAATCGTTTCCCCTTGAGATGATATTACAGTTTAGGAAAGAATGGAAAAGTTACACAAAGCTGCTGTGTCTGATGTGTATAAAAGGTTGGTTGGTTGGTTGGTTTAATAGTATATTAACTCTTGTAGGTTATTTAATGCCGAATCTTTTTTTTTTTTATATATATATTAGTACAAAATAAAAAACGCCCTCTGGGCGATGTAAAAATAAATTTTTGAAACATATTGCCTGAGGGGTGGGAGTAAAAAATTCAATGTCAGCAAGTTTGTACCCTAAGTAAGTGAAATCATCAAATTCATAAAAGGATTAAAAAATAAAACAATTTGAAATGTAAACTTTAAATATGTATTAAAATAAAACAAACTATATATAGATATATAATACCAGTCATGTATTTATTAAAACTTGTTTTAAAAAACAATGAGTACTGTCTAATGTTGCATGTTCAAATTTTGAGTGTATTTATTCTATGTTATGATGTAATGTGACGTAAACAGTGATGTAATTTTTGTTACAGACAAAAACAGGAAGTGAATCTCCATTATTGATAGATATGATTTTTTAAGAAATAATTATCATTAACTTCATGACCCTCAGCCACGGCTATCTAGCACTTACATGATAAAAGGAGATGAATGTTATGGGCTTATCCCTCTTCAGAGGTGCAGTTGGTGTATTCTACAGCCCTAACAAACAGAGCGAGTATGTTTTGCGAAAAAAATACTTTTCAGAAAGTATGGAAACTGACTTCATCACTTTTTCAAAATTGGTACTGGCTCGTATATATCGGAAATCCGATAGAGAATTATCTCCCCCTGCTACTAGGGGCAGAATCACCAACATGAGTTTGGTGGGAAAACCAAACCCCATCGGAGGCATCTCAACAGCATACTTATCAGAAGGCTGTCGACCTGAATAGTCACTTTAACAAGGGCTCCAACCAGCATCCATTTAAAAGGACAGTTACCCAGGCGAGTAGCTTCTAAAAAGCACTCCCTACACTTTACTTATCCTAACAACTTTCACCAGGAGAAACACATCTCAACAGCACTCTACAACCACAGTGAGTAGATTCCCTTTCTAGCTCTAATTTACCTACAAACTGTAATTTCACCTCTCAGATAAGTATTGTAGCAAATGCCATCAAAATTTGCAACAATATTTTTTGTACTCTTTGTCAATATATGTGTTTAATTTCATTTGTGTTGTTTGTCTTCTTTTATTCAGATAATTGCCTAACACTGGGAGAATAAGAGCTCCCTAAAGACCGTAATTCCTCTTATATAACAATCTGAACATCATCACTAATTTCTATTTTGCTCAGCTGTGCACACATTATTTGAATTAGCAGTAATTACCCACATTATAATGTAAGAAAGTCATTATAAAAAAAAGAAAGAACATAGAATCGATTTTATTAAAGTTTAAGATAATCATTCACATTTAATTTAAAGAATGTTTTATTTGTTTTTGTTGTTTATTTCATACAGGTTACTGCCTTCTTTACACCAAGCATAATGTACAGAAGTCGATTTTGATTTCATTCAGAGACCTCAGATACCCTCGAAATTAATAAATATTTCAAACAAATATTTAATTCTATTAATTTCTAGACTTGGAGGAGTCTTAATTAAAAATAAAAATGCATTTCTAAGCCTTTTTACAGCCAAGCATCTAGTGAAATTAAATGAATTCTCTTTTAGTGGATCAATTCCTTGCTGTGACAAAGTGTGTCTAAGTGAATATAAAGAGGGCAAGAGCCATCTGCCTCTCATAATGAATACCAAGAAAGTGGGTAAGTGGTATGGAACAGATATCCTTTTACAGTGAGACATAGAAGATAAGAAACAGATTTCCTCTTATAGTTTAAAACCTTTTTAGGTATGACTAACAATTCCTGAAATTTTAGTTGATCGGGCCAAAAATTGCGGAGCCCAAGCTGTATGGATGATCGGACATTTGGCTGAATCATGATATTTTAAAATCTTGAAATTAAAAATATTTAAAATTTCAGACTAATTAAATGAATCAACGGTTAAGATTCCTTCAAGAGTTGACTGCAGTGAAAAAGTGAGGACTTCAAAAAATTGATGAAGTAAAAAAATGGGACTACCACTCCGCCATTGTTTAGACAAGCTTTTTTTTGTTGGAGGCATGTGGTGTAATGGTTACTGTCATAGAAAATGGGCATGATAAGATGAGTTCAAATCCTGAATGCAGCTGTTTGCATTTCACATAGTGCTAATACTTTTGGGAAGTCTATGAATCCAAGTATTCTCTCTCCAGCTGAGAAGGAACAATCTCAATTCAAACCAAAGGGACTCTCTTTTCGTTAGTCAAAACTAATTTGAGAGCTCCTCCTCATATCTTTATATATATATATATATATATATATATATATATATATATATATATATATATATCATTATATTCGTTATGGAGATTGATTTAGAAGGCTATCATAATGCAGGTGTAAAGAAAAAAAATAGTAATACGGTAATAATGGTGTTGTATGTTAACCTGTATTTTATTCTTGAATTTTCGAGATAATATCTCTTTTTCAAAAGATCACTGGAACTGAAGCAGTCTAGTTATGGCATTTCTTTTTTTTTTAAAGTTACCGTATTATTATTTTTTCTTTACACCTGTATTGTGATAGCCTTCTAAATCAACCTCCTAACTAATATATACACAATGCTTCAAGCAAAACTCTCTTATATCTTTATATCTTACACTTCCTATAGCTATGCTAAAATTATATGAGTACATAATAACATTTTTCTTAATCTATTCCCAAACCCCAAAATTACTTAAGGACAACTGTAAATATTAATCAGATCTTTTCTAGGGATTTTACAAGCTTTTAAGAACTTTTAAAGGTGAAATAACAAAGAGGACAGGAACCCAAGAATTGTTTTGGTTTGCTTGGTTTCTTTGTTTAATGGCATATCAACCTTCATGGGTTATTTAATGCCAAAGCCATCCCTGTAGAAGAACAGTAGTGGTACTACTATTTAACCCATTTTGAGGTGATGAGGGGTTTCATACTTTTCCCAAAGATATTAGTCTGAAAGTGAACTTAATAGCTCGATTGGAATTTGAACTCACTTACTATGATGTTGCACTCCAGCAAGTTAGCCATTACACCATGCCCACCCCACCTCCAGAAAAAAATGTTTTATTTCTAATTTAAGAAAAAGGCTCTCTTAAATTGAACAAAACTTGTGCAATGCATTTAATGTTGGGTTTTTTTTTTTGGGGGGGGGGGAGAAATTACACAAATATTCCATTGTACACATTGAAATATTCATTGGCTGGTTGGTTGGTTGGGTTTTACGGCATGTCAACCCTTGGGTCATTTTATGCCGAATACTTCTATTGGTAAAAAAATGTTTAATGCTGAAAAAGTTTTGAAATAATTTCATTTTTAATGGATAATACAATTTTGTTTATGAACTCATGTTTTCTATTTAACCCATAGATGGGACCCTAACAGGTACTACCACTCCAGGTCAGAGTGGACCAGGGAGCAATGGTGATGAAGGGGTGTTCCACATTCCCCAAACCCCCAAAACTGGAACCTCACCATCAGATAGGTTTTAACGTCATTCCCAGGACATGTAGACCCTCTGTCACCGCCTTCTAGCACCCATATGATAAAAAGGGTTTGGGGTTTGCCATGAGGGCAATAGGGTTGGGAAAATCATATAGGTGCTAGGGCTTGACGTGACCAGCCGATTGATCAGAGGGGGCCTCTCTGACCGCCTGTCTGGCCCAAGATAGGGCCAAAGTGGAGTATTGCATGTCATGAACTGCTTATCCACGTGGGCTCTATCCTTAAGCATCACGGGTCGCCACCAACGGCCAACAGGTGGCCCCATTGGGGGAGTCTTACCCCTCTGCAGAGGTGCAGTCGGTGCATTCTAACATCCCGGGAAATATTCATTAGGCTATTGGTTTTCAAACTATGGTCTGGGGATGACACGAGTTGGGCAATATCAACATCAGAAGTCCACAGATGCTGCAAGGCTGTCTTGAAAATATATATATCATCCAATTAGTGATAAAACCACAAATTCTTATTTCTAGTCACTAGCATACGTCTGTGAAAATTCAATTTAAACAGCAACCACTCCAAAAATTTGGCTTGTGAGTATCCATTGTTGTCTGAAAAGGTGGTAGAAATGCTGATACCTTTTGCAGCAATATATCATCCAATTAATGATAGAAACGCAAATTCATATTTCTAGTTACTTGTACACACCTATGAAAATTCAGTTTAAACAGCAACCACTCCCCAAATTTAGGCTTAGTGTGTCTTCTGAGTATTTATTGTTGTCTGAAAAGGCAGTCAAAATGCTGCTACCTTTTGCAACAACAAATTAATGCGAAACAGCATTGTCAGTGTTACATAATCTATGCGGTTGCATAAGATTATTGTCAATCCCCTGTAATTCTGAGGGGATGACCCTTTTCATATCATGGCCGGGTCCTTCCATGGAAAATTACAGAAGCCCGCCAAATATGTGAAGTCACGTGGGACCTTTTGAGTCCCCAGTTTGCAGGTGGATGTCAAGCAGAGCGGTCGGCCATTTTATGCTCTGTCTAAACTGGAACTCACGCGCTATGTTAGTTAGAGGATTATGTATAGTTAAGGAAATAAAATCTTGGATAATTAATATGTTCTTGTGGTTAATGAATGTCTTGGTAACAAGACTAAGAAATGATGACCAGCCAGCAGGAACATAGTAATAGAAAACCAGACTCCAAGTCAACTCCAGACGCTAGGCCTTAGAAGATATCCAAGATCTTAGAAGATGCCAGACCAAGTCAAGATGATAGAAGAAATACCAAAGACGATCATAATACCAAAGCCAGCCAGAAGAAAATACGACCAGATATAGAAGAAAGAAAGAGATATATAACATTATAATTATTTAGTGCCAGTGAAGAAGGCGCTATGCAACATCAGCACTTACCAATATAATGACCAAATACAAATCTAACCTTGTTGTGAAAAGTGAATTACGTGTATATTTGTAAAAAATATCACCAAAAATTGACAATTTTTGTCAAATAAGGTTAACACATTCCTCTCACTAAATGTCATTACTCAGTGCAAATATTGGTAGCTCAATGTAAGGCATTTTCCTTTGGCTTCTCATTTACCAATTGTTAGGGAGAGTTATCTCCCCCTGTAAATGCAAGAGAATTGTCTCTCTTGCTTTGCTCGGCTATCCTATTGCGTGGGTACAAAACACCGTTCAACACCGGTAAAAAGTCACATGTGCGTGTGGCGCTAGTTTTCAATTCTTATTAGCAGGCAGGAACTGGAGAGACAAGAAGGTAAGTGCGAGCACGGAGCTTATCCTCCTCTTTTTCGATTTTATTAGTTGTGTATTAGAGAAACTACATAGACTATTTGTATTCTACTGTAGTTTCACGTTGAAGACCAGTTGCGAAACAGGAGGATAAGTGACAACTCCCGTATTTACCTAAATAAAAGTGTCTTCACCAGTCGACTCTGTCATTACTCATTCCTTGCCTAGGGTGTCACACCCCCTAACAATTCAAACCGGATACTCTTCAACAAGGAGGGAGACAAAATACGGACAGTTAGACAGACAAGGACTGGCCCCATGCATGATCACACGTATTATACACATAGCTGAACTGTATCCAAACCATCCACTGTATTTCCCTGTCAGTGAGAATAAATAAAACAAATATTGTTATATGTTAACATATTCACTGTTCTTATTATCAATTTTGTATATCCTACATCTCGGGATATAACACCAATTCAATGTTAATGTATAGAACATTGTTAGGAGGTCACACTATGATGTAAAGGATCCTTGTGTAGTTCCCATCTAGCTTTTTCTTTAGTTGTTTCATGGTGCAGCCATACAGTAGCACTGACACAGATACAGCAAGTAATAATTCTTTTTTTATCTTATCAGAGAGATCACATCATATGATCAATAATCTGTCTATATCAGTCCATGCCTTTTCTATGTATATATTGACATTGTCCTCTGTAGATGAGATATTACTACCTAGGCATGTGAACTTGTTTACTAATTTCAGGGGCTTACCTTCTCGTGTGGAGATATCTCCATCTTGTTTGTAACATGCAATCTGTTTTATCTGAGTTCACGTGGAGACCAATGCCACTTGCTGCCTTCTCTGGGCTATGAAGTAGTGATTCAGCTTGTGCAGGTGTATTTGCTAGAAGTGCTAGATCATCTGTGTAGTTCAAATCTGTAATTATAGATTTGAACTATACAGATAAGATACCCAGCAGAAACTATTAATAGTTTCTGCTGGGTATTGCCTGCTTCTTCTTTTTAAGCATGAAGAGTTCTACAACCGTCAAAAAAAAAATGTCTTCATTGTCAAAAGTCTCTTAGCGGCTATTGTTGGTGGTTGTACCAGAGCTTGATCACCTCTGATACGGTCAGCAGGGCGAGGGAAGTCTAATGTTAGAAGACCCGAAACTTCCCAATGAACCCTGCGGATTACATCACTGACGACAATCACCAGCGCCCCAAATGTAGGAGCGTATATTTAAAGTATTTCATATTACATGGTGTAATGGTTACCATCATAGGAAATGGACATGATGAGATGAATTCAAATCCTGGACGAGGCTGTTTACATTTCTCATAGCGGTAATACCCTTGAGAAGGGTATACATCCAGCTAATCTCTCTCCAGCTATGGGTAAATATTAGTACAGACTGAACTCTTTATCCTTGGTTAGGCAAATGCAAGAGAAGGAAAACTCAAACCTGTTAGACTCCACTTAAGAAATTGACCTTGTGTCACATCCTGTTTGTGTGGAGGGGTTGGGTATATATATATATATATCTTCTTATTATAATGGAGATTGTGGGTTTGTCTGTCTGTAACCGAAACTATATTACTATACAAGTCACAATTTCCTTTGTTATTAACATCACATTCTCCATGATTTTATTTTTATTTAAACGTCAATTATTAATAAAATTGTTTTACATCATTAAGACTGTTAACAATATCTACATACTAATAACATGCAATTATATTTATATATACAACAAAATAGCGGTTTACAGTGTGAATGGGAAGGCTAATTTGCATATTGATCTTTAAAATTTGATTTTAATAAATATATGCTTAGTATTATTGATTTCTAATTGTTTGGTTTTATCTTAATAAATATGAGCAAAAATCTCTGGGATAAATCTTAACAGAAATCTATTAACATAAAGAAATAACTGTAATTTTATTCTTTACTTCCTATTTTAACTAAATAGTTAAATTAGGGAAATTTACCACTGAAAGACGGGAGTAATGGAAAATGATGGAAGAGTTAGTTTCAAAGTTGTTCTATTTTTCAATTATACCCCCTCTGTTCCAAATATTTTAATCTGAATTCTTATTCAGTTTCATTAGCCTTTCTAATTTAACATGATATTCTATTATATTAAAACTTAAATACTTGCATATATTTGTTAGTATATATAATTATGTTCATAGTACATGGTATGTAGTCTAGGCAAATCATAAATAAAATAGTGCTAATGTATTTCCTTGTAGGACTCCAGCAACAATGTCAAAATTCTTTATAAGAACATCTTCAGCATAAGTCATTCTAGCCGTATTTGTTCTGTGTTCTTAGAGTTGAGCTATAACCCGTCGGTCGCTCCCGAGCTAAAGGGCTCACAGAATCTCCGAAATTGGCCGTCAAGATCGGATTTTCTGCATCAACCAAGGATTGCAGGGTCTCTATATTTGCGGGAAGTCTAGCCGAATGCCCCACGTTGTGCTAAGATCTCAAACGACTAGAAATCTGCTATAGAAACTGATTTCTAAGGTTAATGGCGTCCGATTGGTCACACACAAAAAAGAATAACGACTCTTTTTCTTCTTCAAAAATCAACAACATTTATATTCAAAAATACAAGAATACAAATAACTACTTCTCAAGGTTTGTGGGAGTGATGTGCCCGTAACTAAATACTTCTGGTCTTCTGCAAAGTATTGTGCAAAACAGTTCGTAAGTTGACTAAGTTTTCAAAATGGTCTTAGCTGAAGTCAGTTACTCTCGGCTCTCAGTATTGCGTTAATCTTGTCAGCTAGCCCGGTTCTCAAGTACGCCCGGCTTCATTCTCAGCTACCGTTCTCAAGCACACCCGGCTTCATTCTGATCTCTCGTCAAGATCGTCTCAGTTTAAATAATATTTCAATCGGAAATTCTTATTTCCGGTCAGCGTGGAGATATTAGGAATTTTCTTTACTTCCGATTTTCAACAAGAGTTATCTCCATTCTCAAGCAGTAAGGAAACATAAAACCAATAGATTCTCTTTAATTCCGGTTTCTTCATTTTCCGGTAATCTATAAAACAAGATTTATCTTTTCCGCGCGACATCAGTCTAGCTACTTCAAAGGATCGTCTCGCATATCAGAGGATAACTACCGCTGACTAATCCAAGTGCTATCTCTTCCGGCTACTTGAGTGGGTTCACCCCAGGGGTCTTCTGACCTACTTAAGGTTCCACCCCCGCTATGGACATCTCAATCGCGGCCTTGTAATTCTGACCCAAACGATCGGAAGATTTTAACTTCCGATTTTTCCTTTCTTTCTTTTTCTATTTTCCAAACCTGAATCAGGTCACAGAGCAATTGTCAATGAATATGTCTTGATTAAATGTTAAATGGGAGGAAAATAATCCTATCTAGTCTACTATTTACTTATGTCTGCACATGATCAAACACACATGTAGATACTGAAAAAAAGAAACTGAACTATTTTTTATTATTGTCACAAATTTGAATGAAACTTTAATGGATTAGACACACATGGGAAGTGGTTATTTTCCTTGATTATTGTTGTCAAAGTTCCCTTAGTTGTAGCGAAAAGTAATAATTTTCTAGAAAGAAAATTCTCAGCAATACCAAAAAACATAGGAAACTTTTGAGAATTTTCTAAGCCATCAAAGTTTCATTAAAATTACTAGCAAATATATGCACCCTCCGGGTACAAGTATTTAAGTTTAAATGTAATAAAATATTAGATTAAATCAGAAAGGCTAATGAAACTAATTAAGAATTCAAATAAAAAGATTTGAAACGGAGGGGGTATAATCGGAAAATAGAACAACTGAAACTTACTCTTTCATCACTTCCGTTTTTCAATGCTAAATTTTCCTAATTTAACTATTTAGTTAAAATAGGAAGTAAAGAATAAAATTACAGTTATTTCTTCTTGTTAATGAATTTCTTTTAGGATTTATTAAAGAGATTCTTACTCATATTCATTAAGATAAAACCAACCAATTAGAAATCAATAATACCAAGCACATTTTTATTAAAATCAGTTTTTTTAATATCAATATGCAAATTCGCTTTACGTTTACACTGAAAACTGGTATTTTGTTGTATATATAAATACAATTGCATGTTATTAGTATTTAGGTAAGGCCAACAGTATTAATAATGTCAAACAGTTCTATTATTAATTGAGGTTTAAATAGAAATAGAATCATGGAGAATGTGACGTAAATAACTAAGGGAATTGTGACTTGAGTAGTAATATAGTTTCGGTTACAGACAGAAAAACACACAATCTCCATTATAATAAGATAATAAAAAATAAATAATAAAAAATGATTCAGTTGTTTCACTGTGTAGCAGTTCCCTGGTAATATTTTCTGGTGATGTATTGATGACACGAAGACGACTGATGTTGAACGTAGAATATTTTTTTACTTCCAAACACTGTGAAATACTGAAATAAAATGGGGTATAAAACAATTACTAATTTACAAAAGGGGTCTTTAACAAATGCCAGCAACTTCACGGGAAAATTGGAAAGAAACATACCTGTGCGCCGTAACAGTACCGAGAACTAACTAAAAGACTAAAGTTCTAATTTTAGGACGATATTATCCACACAACCTTTTTGCTGCATCAGCCTGGCGGAAGTCCCTATTTTGCCCTAAGGAAACCTGTTGACCTTCCCATAATGCAATTCAGGCCCTGTGGTCACACGATTATCAGACCCTAACAGAGTTGTTTCCCTTACACTATCCAAATTTAAGTGTATATTTTTAGGGTAAAAAATAAATCTATCTAACATTAGGCGCACTCAAAGGCGACAGCTAAACACTGTCTTTTTTTTTTTTTTTTTGTTAAAAACTCTATATATAATCTATAATATTATAATAAAAAATAAATAATAAAAATGGTTCAGTTGTTTCACTGTCTTTTTTTTGTTTTTTTTGTTAAAAACTCTCTAGGGTAACGAAGACATGAAGGCGGTTTGTGGTTAAGCTTTCAAAATAAGTTGTGTCTTTCGGTTGATGTCTCCTCTGTTGGATTATGACCCCCACCCCTCAAACTGATACTAGGGTAAATAAAGTTTTACAATATTTTGGTATGTACTAGTTTGTGTCACATATATTGCGTGGTGGTTACCATCATAAGAAATGGACACAATGAGACATGAGTCCAAATCCTGGATGAAGCTGTTTGCATTTCACATAGCGCTAATACACTTGGGAAAGGTATACATCCAACTAATCTCCCTCCAGCTATGGGTAAATTTGTAATGCAGACTGGACTCTTTAACTTTGGTTAGGCATGTGTAACTCTGAATTCAAACCTGTTAGACTCCACTTAAGAAATTGACCTTGTGTTACATCCTGTTCATGTGGAGGGGTTGGGTAAATATATATTTGTGCATATATATATATATATATATATATATATATGCATAAAGAGCGTCCACAATAATCAACTGACGTAATTTGCAGTCCAAAAACATAACAGCAAGAAATGTCTTCGCATAAACACCAGAAGAATTATTAGCAACCTGATGATGGCAAAATAGCCTGAAACCTGGGTAGTTGCCTATGGAAAACAATTATATTTTTAAAAATTCAACAAATAAATAAATAAAGCTCCTACAAATTTGTGGTTGAGCACTGTGATTTCTTTGTTTCATCTGAAAATTTTTTTTAAAAATATATATCTATATATATATATATATATATATTTGTTATTGTAAGGGTTTAGTGTATGCTTCGTATATTTGTGTTATAAAAAATAAAAAAATGGAATAAAGCATCATTGGGTGGTGAATGTTAGTGTTAAAATAAACAAATATTTAAGATTATAGAAATATTGTTGACTTACCATTTGTCACTACCCAATCATGCTTAAAAAAAAATAGTATCTTTATTTTTATGCTTCCCACCTCTGGTGTGTTTAGCACTTTGGAGGGATTTTTGCTAACGACCGCTGACTATGCTTAAAGGCAACGTACTCCTATAAAAAGGATGGAGCACTCTCTGGCAGCTTTTACATATATACATATGTATGTATTTATCAGTTAAAATCCTCCTTTCAGTCTGTAGGTGCTGATGGCCAAGTGATTAAGAAGTCTGACTGATAATAAATCGATTGGGTTACCATCCCAGCTGGAGGCAGCTTGCTAATGTCTAGCCATAATGAAGAGATGTAATACATCAAAACATTGTGTCTATGGATGACTATATATATATATATATATATATATTATTATAAAATGGGTACAAGAGATAACCTACTCGAGTTTCACCATGAGGATCTTCAGGGTTAAATCCACTGAATTAATCGAGACACCGATTAATAGCAGTCGATTTCACGTGTGTGGTTGTTGCATTCACACATGAAATCAACTGCTATTAATCGGTGTCTCGATTAATTCAGTGGATTTAACCCTGAAGATCCTCATGGTGAAACTCGAGTAGGTTATCTCTTGTACCCATTTTATAATAAATTTGCTCTACTTAGTATTCAGCACTTTGTATTTGTTATATCGCTGACTTACCCCTCTGAATTCTACACTTACTAACCATCGTGACCAAATTCACCGGTAAGTCAACTTTTCCTTTATAAATATATATATATATATATATATCACATGACCAAAGCAGCTCAAGCCATGGAGGAATGGTAGTTGGTGGAATATCGTTTCCTTGTACAGAATACATGGGAGAAAAATATACAACAAAGTAATAACAAGAATATTTCATTGCAAACTTAATAGAATAAAAAGCATACATAAAAATAAGTGATAGAAAAAAGCTTAATGTCCATATTTGAAAGGGAAAGTCTTTAGTGGTGATATGTTGCTGTTGTATACTCTCTTTCTGATCTATTATTTTTCTGCTCATCTTTGGTATCTTACGTTCTTCTTCTAGCATCTCTTCTAACATCTCTTCTAGCATCTGGACTTCATCTTGGGGACTTCGTGTCTGGTATTCCATTGGGGATTTCTCTTTATCAGAAGCCCTGTGTCATTGGTAGTTTTTAGATAATAACCCAAAACTTGGATTTGCTTTAGATCATATTTTATTCTGAAATCCCTACCAGACTACCTGTGCAGATTGAGTCGGCCGTGTACTTAACACGACTTACCACCTTCATGGTTATGGCTGATCTGACTAAATTCTCTTTCTAATCTAAACCGGAAGAGGGTCTTCTCCACTGATTCTCATGGTATCCACCGGAAGGATCAAGATGAGGTCAAGCCTTGTCATTCAATCCTTCAAAGCCGCCGGCTGCAACTTATAACGGCCATTTTGGTTTCTACACTACTGTAAATAAGTGTTAGGATACTAACAATTATGTAACATTGCTAATACAGAATAACAGTGTGAAGACTTAGATGTTAAGACATGCTATAGTGTGCCATGTGACACAAGTTAAGGGGGTTCAAAGTCCCCTGTCCAGGGACAAGAATGCAACCAGTATGCTGTTACTTCTGTCAAGTAAGAAAGAGATTTGTCTTTGCCATATCTTTATATGCCATGTTAACCACGCCGCCTAGTAGCTATTGGCAGACATGGGTGGTAAGTACCTTTTGTGTTCCCTATTACAAAAATAGCCAAGAGATATAATCCTAACAAAGGTACCCACTGTGGTAGTTGGTGTGTGGACACATAGTGCATTACTTCACTCTATTGCCATATTTCATATTTATATACAAATCCTGACATATTGTTTTGGCTTTGTCAAGAGATCAACGTTGGATCATATAATTTTTTCAACAATTCTCTTGCATAAACTCTTTTTTTTTCTATTATGAATTCTTTGATAGCGATAGATACTTGACTCAATTCAAAAATCCATACTAGCTTAGAAGCTGCTATATTGGGAGGTATATAAATTAGCTCCTGTAGGGGGCGCTTGATTATGATCAGCTTTTTGATCTATTCAATTTTCTCCCAAGCTGAACATGTGAAAAAGTAACATGTTTTGGCGAAACTATTTTTAATATTAGGAAAATTTAATATGAATATTTTTTTAAATGAAACTGAATATTAAGGGAATATATATTTATGTGTCTTACAAGCAAATTGATATGGAAAATCTTCTAATATAAGTGAAGATTTATGGAATAACTATTTATGCGTGGTACAAGCCATTAAAAAATTAATATGAAGATTTTTTTTCTAATGAAAGTGAAGGTTCAGAGAATATCTATTTATGTGTGGTACAAGCCTTTAAAAAATTGATATGAATATAAAAGTGCAATGTAGTCTAATTTGGGAACTTATGTTTTCTGAGTTCAAACTGGTCCATGGAACCAATCCTCATCAGGGGAATTGTTAAAACAATATAACATTGGAATGTTCTATTCATACTTTTTTTATATAATATATATATACTGGTCCCCGCCAACTCAGCGTACGAGTAGCACAGGGATATGTGCAGTAAAGTAAGGAGCTAATGGAAGGTGTGGTGCTCCACCTCAGATGCTAAAAAACAATCTCCTTGGTCTAGCGCTAGTGAAAAGGGGATAGACTCCCTCGCTGACTGGCTGATACCGACTTTAGGCCACTCCGTCGACTATATACATACATAAAAAAAACACACATAACATCAGTATTAATAGTACATTGGTATAAATTGAACATTCCAATGTTATATTGTTTTTGCAATTCTCCCAATGATGGCCATGAAGGGACTGAAAGTACTTGGGAACAAATAAGCTATGGCAAATTCATCAGCCAATTCCAGTTGAATATTGTATTATCCATTCGGCAACTTGAAAGGATTAAGAACAGAATTTGTAGACAAAAAATGTCTGCGCTGTTCAAAAATATATATATATATATATATATATATATATATATGCGCGTGGGCTAGTGGTTAGAGTTGTAGGAAATGGACTCGTCGATTCGAGACGAAGCTGTTGGCATTTCACATAGCGCTAACACCCTTGGGAAAGGTATGAATCCATATATTCTCCCTCCAGCTATGGGTTAAATAGTAGGGCAGACTGGGCCCTTCAGCCTTGGGTAGGTAACCAGTCTAGGAGAGGGATAACTCTGAATTCAAAATTCCTGAGGTCGGTCGTTGATTGGGTTTGTGGCAACTCTTGATGCACCAATTCTTTCCTATCGACTGTGCCAAAAAGTGTGGATGGTCCAACACAAGCCTTCACCACTTTAAACAAATCACTGTGTGGGTGTTCATTGTGTGTGTGAACCCTCATGTGTCGAAAATCGACGAGAGAGTCCATAATATATATATATATATATTAGATTGTGTAAAAATTGAATACTTAGCATTTGGGTGGATTATACACCCCACCACCCCACCTCTGATATAAAAAAAAAATTCAATTAGATTCTGTTTAAAAATTGAATAGTTAGCAATCTCCCACATGAACGACACAGTTTTCATTTCATTTTTTGTTCTTGTGTTTGTGCGTGTGTAATTTTTTGTTTTTTTTTGTTTTTGTATATATAAGGTAAGTGAGGTGAGCACGTGTGACAGAATAAGTAAATTTGAATGTCTACACATGAGTGGGTAGTGCCTGGGAGTAAGGTTGGAGGGTTTGAGGAGTAGGAGAAGGAGAAAATAAACAGAATAAAAGTATTTCAAAATATATATATATATGATGTAAGAGGGTAAACATTTTCACATACTCAGCCTCCCCCCTCTCTCCCTCTCTCTCACTCAATGCAGTGACAGGAAGCAGCTAATATTTCAGTCACATGTGCCAACAATAGATGCACCTGAGCTCAACAAAAGTTTTGAATTCCCATCAAGGCTTCAAGCATATTTATTAATACTAGCAAATATATGCACCCTCCAGGCGCAAGTATTTAAGTTTTAATGTAATAAAATATCGTATTAAATTAGAAAGTCTAATGAAACTAAATAAGAATGCAGATAAAGATAAGATTTGAAACAGAGGGAGTATAATAAAAAAATAGAACAACTGAAATCTACTCTTCCATCACTCTCGTCTTTCATTGTTATTTTTTCTAATTTAAGTATTTAGTTAAAAGAGGAAGTAAAGAATAAAATGACAGTTATTTTTTCTTGTTAATGGATTTCATTTAAGATTCATTGAAGAGATTTTTGCTTATATTCATTAAAATAAAACCAAACAGTTAGAAATCAATAATACTAAGCACATATTTATTAAAATCACATTTTTAATATCAATATGCAAATTAGCTTTCCCGTTCACACTGTAAATTGCTATTTTGTTGTATATATAAATAGAATTGCATGTTGTTAGTATGTAGATATAGTTAACAGCATTAATGATGTAAAACAATTTTATTAATGATTGAGGTTTAAATAAAATTAATTCATGGTCAATTTGACCTCAATAACAAAGGGAATTGTGACTTGAGTAGTGATTTAGTTTCGGTTACAGACAGAAAAACACACAATCTCCATTATAATAAGACTAGCAAATAAATGCACCCTCCGGGTGCAAGTATTTAGTTTTAATATAATAAAATATCATATTAAATTAGAAAGGCTAATGAAACTGAATAAGTATGCAGATTAAAAGATTTGGAACAGAGGGGGTATGATTGAAAAATAGAACAACTTTGAAACTAACTCTTCCACCATTTTCCATTACTCCCATCTTTCATTGGTAAATTTTCCTAATTTAACTATTTAGTTAAAATAGGAAGTAAAGAATAAAATTACAGATATTTCATCTTGTTAATGGATTTCTTTTAAGATTTATTCCTGAGATTTTTGCTCATATTCAATAAGATAAAACCAAACAATTAGAAATCAATAATACTAAGCATATATTTATTCAAATCAAATTTTTAAGATCAATATGCAAATTAGCCTTCCCATTTACACTGTAATCCACTATTTTGTTGTATATATAAATACAATTGCATGTTATTAGTATGTAGATATGGTCAACACCAGGGTCCAGTGGCTTCGGCCCTGGATCTTTACGAGTTAATAGCGTCGATCCCAGGGGGCCATCCCCCCAGGCAACATCTGCCCCCTTGATTTAAAGGGGCAGGGCTGGGTTTATTGCCCAGTGCCTGAGGCACCCCCCTTGAGGGGGAATGCCGACGGGATCGACGCAATTTTTCACCTGCCACCCCATGAGTCTCGACTTGTGGGTGGTCCCACATAAATAGGGCCTTTGTGCCTGACCCGTACAAGTGGGGTACGTGGAAAATATCATGTAGATATGGTCAACAGTCTTAATGATGTAAAACAATTTTATTAATAATTGAGATTTAAATAAAAATAAAATCATAGAGAATGTTATGTAAACAACAAAGAGAATTGTGTCTTGTATAGTAATATAGTTTCGGTTACAGACAGACAAACCCACAATCTCCATTATAATAAGATTGTAATCCAATTCAGACATTTTATCGAATACTGATTCTATGTCAATATTAGAGTCAATTCTTGACAACCATTTCCTTTTCTCATCTATAAGACGGTTTTTGAATGAAATTTTATATTCTGTATCTTTTTACCCTTGGATTTAATCAACATTATATTTGAGACAAGAGTCAATGCTATGCTAGAAAAGCTCCTCATACTTGAGAGCATAATTTAGCATAAACTGTATTTATTCAATATTCAATCTCAAATATAATACAACCTCATGGAAGAAATATATAATGCGAAAATTATTTGTATTAGATAGGAATACTTGATATCATAGAATTGTATATATAAAAAGTAAACAATTATAGTATCAAGTAATCATTCTTAATACAAACAATTTGCACAGTTGTATGGTTTGATTATTTCTAATACTAATAATTATATGGTTTCAAATAATCATTTCTATTTAACAATAGTCATTTGTTTGCAAACATTTATATAGTTTCAAGTAATTAATATTAATCATTAGTACACAATTATAGCATCAAGCAACTATTCTTAATATAAACTCTTTCACGCTTAGAACATCAGTTTTCGTCTGATCACTGAAGTTAAGCAGTGCTGAGTCTGGTCAGTACTTGGATGGGTGACCACTTGGGAAGACCAAGTACTGTAAGAATTTTTTAAGGGCTGGTTTAACTCAGTCGGTAGGTCATCTCCCTAGGAACCACAAGTTTCCATGTTCAAAACCACCCCTTTGCCAACTCAGCAAATGAGTAACACAACTTGAATCTGTGTAGTAAAGTAGGGAGCTGATGGTAGGTGTGGTGCTTTTTATTTACAGTTATATGGCATAACGTATTCCTATCGAATATGGGTAATTTTTAAACATCTATTTGACCCATAGGGGTCAGTTTAGCTCAGTTGGTAGAGCACCTGTCTTGAAATTGCAAGGTTCTGGGTTCAATACCAGTCCTAGCCAACTCAGTGCATTAGTAGCACAGATTGGGTAATCTGATCTGTATGGTAAAGCTGATGGTAAGAGTGGCACTCCACCTCAGGAAAAACAAACTCTCTGGTCTAGCACTAGCAAAAAGGGGATAGACTCCCTCGCTGTCTGGCTGATATCAACAATAGGCCATTCTACAAAGTTTACTTTATTTGACCCATAGATGAGATCTTGATAGGTAACAAAGTGCAACATCTATTTGTTATAAATTAAATTCACAATTTCATATTTTTGCTCTAAATAAAAATACAAGCAGACATCTATTTGTTATAAATTAAATTCACAATTTCATATTTTTTGCTCTAAATAAAAATACAAGCAGACATCTATTTGTTATAAATTAAATTCACAATTTCATATTTTTGCTCTAAATAAAAATACAAGCAGACATCTATTTGTTATAAATTAAATTCACAATTTCATATTTTTTTGCTCTAAATAAATACAAGCAGACATCTATTTGTTATAAAATTAAATTCACAATTTCATATTTTTGCTCTAAATAAAATACAAGCAGACATCTATTTGTTATAAATTAAATTCACAATTTCATATTTTTGCTCTAAATAAAATACAAGCAGACATCTATTTGTTAAAATTAAATTCACAATTTCATATTTTTGCTCTAAATAAAAATACAAGCAGACATCTATTTGTTATAAATTAAATTCACAATTTCATATTTTTGCTCTAAATAAAAATACAAGCAGACATCTATTTGTTATAAATTAAATTCACAATTTCATATTTTTGCTCTAAATAAAAATACAAGCAGACATCTATTTGTTATAAATTAAATTCACAATTTCATATTTTTGCTCTAAATAAAAATACAAGCAGACATCTTCAAAAATGAAATGAGAAACATCTATGATGTGTGACCAAAAAGTATTGAGACTGAAGCATTAATTTTTTTTCTTTTTCAAATAATAAAATTTAAATGAAGATGTGTACACAGCTGAGCAAGTGATATAATCAAGTGATGATATCTAGACTGTTTGGATTTTGTTTAGACAAGTGCGTGCCAAAAGTATATTCTCACTAAACATTATTCGGTTATTTCCTTTAACTCCAACATAAACAAAGGGGAACCACTCTTGACTGATAAATTATTTATTTATTGATCTACTAGGAAAAAAGAATAAGCGCAAGACTTCAGTGTTATAGATTCTGTTGTTTAACCTCTTTTCTAATGTTAAGTAATAGAATTCTGGCTGGTCTGGCTACACATGATTATAAATGCTTTAGAATTTAGAATTCCGGATTTAGGGTTAGTTTAATGGGAAAATAAATAAATAAATAATTTATCAGTCAAGAGTGGTTCCCCTTTGTTTATGTTGGCGTTATAGGAAATAACCCATTATCCTTCACAACTTTTTCTAATTCCGTAAACCCGCTCTGTTGGCTGGGGCTATAGAATACATCAACTGCACCTCTGCAGAGGGGTAAGACCAAAAACCCACCCACCTAATGGTGCCATCTGTTAGCAGTGGGTGGTGACTCATAATGCCTCAGGACAGAATTGTAGTGGTTAAGCGGTTAGTGACCTGGGTACTAAGCGGTCCTGTGACATGCAACACTCCACTTCGGCCTTCGGGCTAAAGAGGTGGTCGGAGAGGCCACATCCGGTCAATAAGCTGGTCATGACAAGCCCTAGCAACTATATGAATGTCCCATCTGCATTCTTCAAATTGCTTTTATAGCAAACACCCACCCCTTTTTATCATATATGTGCAGAATGTGGTGACTGAGAGTCAACAACCAGTATTTATTAATACATATGAAGTTAAAGAAAATTATTTCTAAACATTTCATATATATTAAAAAAACAATATTTGGCATTTAATAAACTACAAGGGTTGATATGCCATTAAACCAAACAACCAAACCAAATTCCTGAAAATTTATCTTGATGGTAAAATTTGAGGATGTGGAGGAAAGTTTTACACCATATCAAAAGAGGTGCTTAGATCAATTGAAAACTCAATGGAATAAGTGCATTGAATGCCAAGGGAATTATTTTGAAGAAAATTAACCAGACCATATGACCTCTAGGCACCCCTTTTGCAATCTCGTTTCATAAGGACATTTTTTCATTTACATTGTCAACATCCAGTTGTTTGTTAGGGGTTAGGGTTAGGAGTTAGGGTTAGTAGTTTTATAATTTAAAAAAAAACCTCTAAAAATCAAACAACCGGATGTTGACGGTGTGAATGAAAAACATGTCCTTATGAAACGAGATCGCAAAAGGGGTGCCTAAAGGTCATATGGTCCAATTAACCTTTCATCATTCATTTCTATTTTAATAAATACAGCTATAACCTTGATACTTTTTAAATGCACCTAAAGTAGTATAAGGTACTAAATATTTTTTTATACTAACAATAAAAATATTGTAGCTATATCAATATTTGATGACCATAAAACTCTTAATTATTATTAATATTCAATACAGCAATATTTCAAAGTAATAAAATTTTACTTTTCACAACAATTTTAAAAAAAATGAAAACATGAAGCTAAATATTTCTATAAAGCAGTTGAAAATTAAAATAGGACGCTAAATTTATTGATATTCAAATTTTGTGAAAGAAAATTAAAATTAAAAAAATTAAAAAATTCTGATCTGGCTTGTTAATTGCTAATAATTAATGAGAATGTCAGTGTGTCACATTTTTTTTCAACTCTACTTCAAGAGGCCGTAGATTCAGTGAATAAATTAAAAACATCGCAGGATGAATCTGCACCTTCAATCCGGAAATTTTGGATTCCCATGTTTTAATTAATGCAATTAAGTGGCAGCAGAAGAATTATCATTAAACTTTTAAAAGGTAAGTTTATTAATTAATTTAATACTTAAATGCAGCAATCAATTTTGAGTTCTTACCTAGTTTATTGTTACCTATTGCAGGAGCTAGCTTAATTGCCGCCTTATAGGGAGGCTTTTAAACTTTTGTACATTTTTCATGATCTTCATCATTTGTTTAAAATTATACACACACACACACATATATATATATAGGTTATTTCCTATAAGTCTAACATAAACGAAGGGGAACCACTCTTGACTGATAAATTAATCATTTATTGATCTACTAGGAAAAAAGAAGACATTAGGGTTAGGGTTAGTTTAATGGGAAAATAAATAAATAATTTATCCCTTTGTTCATGTTAGACATATAGGAAATAACCAAATAACCTATATATATATATATATATATATATATATATATATATATACACACACACACATACACAATAAATAATAGTGTTGGTAGCATTATCATGAAGGCATGCACCGAATATGGATTCCTTTGACTCTCCTTCGCCATTCAGTCTCCGCACAGAACTGAATAATGTAAGATTTTAACAGTTGGCCACCATGGGTCTGTCTGTGAGAAGGAGTCCATAGGAGAACGTCACTTATGAGTTCATCATTACTTCTCCAGCAGTCTACAGCATGTCTTGTTCATCTTATGTGGATGGTTTGTGTGATGGGTGTTTCATAAGAGTCCAAGTAGTGTAACCATATAATAGTACTAACACAGATTAGTTGATAATAAATGAAATCAAGTACATATTTACATACCAAATATTTATATTTTTTTGTTACCTTTTATAAACATTTAAAAAGATTAATTCAAGCTATATCAAATGCCAAAATTACAATAATTGTCTATGTAAACTAAATGATGGTGATTCAAAACAAAAAATATTTGCTACAAAATCTAAATTACCTCCCTTTAGTAGCTGATTTTATGAGAAATGAAAATGGAGTTAAGTAAAATAATTACCAACTAGAGCCACCCTGTTGGCTGAAGATGTAGAATACACCAATTCCATCTTTGCAGAGGTGTAAGACCCCCACCCAAATGGAAGTGGATGCTTAAGGACGGAATCTTGGTGGATCAGCAGTCCATATGCAACACTCCACTTAGACCCTTACTTAGGATAGAGGGGCAGTCGGAGAGGCCCCTTCCGATCAATTGGGTGGTCGCATCAAGCCTTAGCACCTATATGATTGCCCCAACCCTATTGCCCTTATAGCAAGCCCCAACCCTTTTTATTATATATGTGCTAGAAGGTGGTAGCTGAGGGTCTTCATGTCCTGGGAATGACATTAAACTCTATCTGATGGTGAGGTTCCAGTTCTGGAGGTCTGGGGTATGTGGAGCACCCCTTTATCATCATTGCTCCCTGGTCCACTTTGACCCGGAGTGGTAGTACCTGTAAGGGTCCCATCTATGGGTCAAATAGAAAAATGTCTATAAAAAAAATTGAGAATCCATTAAGAATGAATTTATTAGTGTTATATAGTAAGGTCACGTGAGTATTAGGAGGAGAGTCCGTCGTCTAAGTACTTCAAGTGAGTTCTGCACAGAGTAATATGTGTGTTCTTAAATAGTGGCTAGAACCATCACCACTGTTAAGGTACAGGGGTGATGGGTTATTCCATTATATCAATTACAAAACTTTGTCGGCATTAAATAACTCACGGAAGTTGATATGCTGTAAAACAAACCAAACTAAACCAACTAGAGCTTATATGAAATTTTTTCAGAGTTTATGAAAGAAAAAAAAGATATTCTGACAGAATTCATCAGTAAATTTTGACAAAATTGTTGATATTGGGTAAAACATTAAAATTGCATAAAACATTTTGGTTTTGACAAATATTTCATTTTGCAAAAAAAAAAAAAAATATTTACTCAACCCATTTACCGTAGATCACAAGTATGGGGCATCCAGTGAGGATTGAACTTGCTTTTCAGTAGTAATGAATCTGTGAGATTAGCTTGCTAGCAATTTATTTTTTGAACAATATCAAACCATTTCTGTTCTCACAATATTCTTATTATAATGGAGATACCATGTCTGTGTCTGTAACTCAAACTATGTCAGAAATTGCATAAGTTTATCAATGAATATTTAATTCATAGTCAAAACCATTGATACATAGATTTTCATAGAGACATTGTTAATAAATAAGATTTGCCTCAAAACAGCGCATATTATTAGTGCATTTAAAATCCTGTTTGTTGTTTGTTTATTGATTTTAACGGCATATCAACCCGTCTGGGGTTATGTCATACCTAACAGTCAGGAGTTTAAAAAAAAAAATCACTAAAAAATAATAGTTTACATAATATATAGTGTGGTTAATTTGCATACTGGTTTAAACAAAACCGGGTTTAATAAATAATTACTTGGTGTTATTGATCTCTAATATCATTGTTTTATTCTCTAACATATTAAAATCAATCCTACAAATGATTTTATATAGAAACCATATAAAATATAATTAAAATAAGTGTAATCTTTTTTTACAAGCATTGTTATTTGATTTTGTTAGTCTTTCTAATTTAATATATTTCATTACATCAAAACTTAAATATTTATGCCTGGAGGGCGCATATTCTGGCTCGTTCAGATAATTTGATAAAACAACCAAGTCACAAAATCTCCAGACTCTTCTTATTTGGTTGATATAAGATCAGATTTTAAAAAAAACAAAAAAAACAATATGAGTCAAGGTAAATAAAATCATACATAAATGCATAGGTGGATATTCTAGGCAAAACAAGACATTAATTAGGTTTATAAGTTCCCAAAATTCACATTGGATTGTCCAATTGGACACATAGTGGATAAAGGAGTTAGGTTAAGACAGTTCTAAGTTACAGTTATCTCTAGATGACAGGTTCAATCCTGGTCAGGGCAACAATAACAATAACATAATAATTAACACAGCTTAAAACCTGTACAGAACAGGATACCCCAGTGGACTGAATAAAGAGTTAGGTTCAAAGTTCCATGATGGCTCCTGATTACGACAAGAAGGTTCCAGAGTTTGACAAGAAATACCTGAAGAAGGCTGGACGGCACATCAGCCAAAACATTGTATAGATAACAATGAAGATGAGGACAATAGTCCGAATAATCCAAATTAATACTAGGATCAGATTCTACTTTAATCATTTATTCTTTTATGAAATGATAGAGTTTTTTGGGTTTTTTTTATAAAAGAAAATGAAAAGATCTGTACATCTATATATTAATTCACTTGTTCCTAAATCTTCTGTCTGTTATTACATCCTGCATCATCCTCTCGTTAAAAATGAGACCATCCAAATCATCCAAGATGCAAGATTATGTAAATCAAGATTATCTGGTGTTGCTTATCCGGTTTTTCTATAAAAGAAAATGAAAAGATCTGTACATCTATATATTAATTCACTTGTTCCTAAATCTTCTGTCTGTTATCATCCTGCATCACCCTCTCGTTAAAAATGAGACCATCCAAATCATCCAAGATGCAAGATTATGTAAATCAAGATTATCTGGTGTCGCTTATCCGTTGAATTCTTATTTCTTATGAGTGTTGTCACCTCAACTAGATAATGGACCATTCCGTTTTTATTATAAAAAAAAAGAAGGAAAGGACATGCTATACAAAAAATAAAAAACAAAGAAAGAAAAAGAGTAGGAGAAAGCTAGAGAGAGGAGGTGAGAATGTGAAAACAATAATACTAATCTGTTTCAATCGATGATGAAAATAAGGAAAGAAAGAAAAATAGAGAGAGAAAGAGAGTTAAATCAAGATTATTATACTTTTTACATATTGAACTATTTTGAAATAGCTCTTAAGTAAACATATCAAACGTTGTAATAATTAGATTATCATACTGTGGAATATCCACAGATTCTACTAGAATATATATATATGGAAGTAAATTTAATTATTTAGTTATCGTTCCCTTTGTTCTCATAAAATCAGTCCATTAATACTTTTTCTCGTATTTTGTTGAATGCATTTCTTCGAGTTACGTCACACATCATGACATCTTTGCATGTGCGGATCGGGACTTGTCTTTCAAAAATATAACGCTGAACAAATACAGTTACAAACTTTTATAAAGATTTTCTGTCATCTACAAAACATCCATCAATTTCTTCACCCCATAATCTATCCTGATGAAGGTTTAAATAAACCGAAACGTTTAAGTGTCGATAAATAAATTCATCTTATTTTTGGAACACTTCGTTTTTCAAATTTCTTTATATATACTAGCAAATATATGCACCCTTCGGGTGCAAGTATTTAGGTTTTGATGTTATAAAATATTGTATCAAATTATAAACTATTTAGAAAATGATAAACTGAGGGGGTATAATCGAAAAATAGAACAGCTTTAGATTTAACTCTTCTATCATTTTCTTTCAATCCCGTCTTTCATTTTTCCTAATTTATCTATTTAGTTATGAAGTATTTAATAAAATTACAGTTCTTTCATCTTGTTTATGGATTTCTTTTAAGATTTATCCCTGAGATCTTTGCTCAGATTCGTTAAGAGAAAACCAGACAATTAGAAATCAATAAAACTAAGCATATATTTATTAAAATCAAATTTTAGATATCAATATGCAAATTAGCCTTCTCGTTTACACTGTAAACCGCTATTTTGTTGTATATATAAATACAATTACATGCTATTAGTATGTAGATATGGTCAACAGTATTAATAAGGTATAACAATTTTATCAATAATTGAGGTTTAAATAAAAATAAATTCATGGTAAATGTGACGTCAATAACTAAGGGAATTATGACTTGAATAGTGATTTAGTTTCAGTTACAGACAGACAAACACACAATTTCCATTATAGTAAGATATATATATATATATATATATATATATTCTATTATCAAGTTCTATTCTGCAACATTAAAACACTGTAACCAAACAAATTAATATATAGCAGTTTAAAAATAAGCACATTCCTTATATGTGTATAGGCAATTTCATTTTTGGTTACAGAATGTCAATGCTATAATGTTTGGTAACAAATAATACCTAATAATATCCATTTTGATTGTGTTATGTTCCACTACAAATTATAAATCTGGTATCTTTGATTTAGAAGAAAATTAAATTTATATAAAAAAAAAATAGTCAGGGAGTGTACTTATTTATGGACAATACTGTATATGTGAATTTATGTATATTTATATAAGTACCATATGACAATACTGTATATGTGGATTTATGTATATTTATATAAGTACCATATGACAATACTGTATATGTGAATTTCTCTTTCAAAAGATAATCCAATAATTCAGGACTTTAACAATGTACGAGTGAGAGTCAACAATCCACACTTTCCACATAACGTAACTTTATTATTGTCACACTTGGTGAGGGCCGGTATCGAACCAGGAACCTCGTGGTTTCTAGCCAAACACTCTACCGACTGAGCTAACCCAGCCATATCTTTATTATTGTCACACTGTGTTCTGTGCATGCATGCTTATAGTTGGCACTGTTGTAGTCACATGATTGAAGTCTGATCCTAATTGTGCCATTTTGCTTGCTGTCTTTAAAGATGCACCTCAGCAAAAAAAATCTCTCTGGTCTAATGCTAGTAAAAATGGGATAGACTCCCTTACTCTTTGGCTGATACCAACAATAAGCCTCTCTGCAGATTTTACTTAATTATTTGCCTAGACTACGAATGTCATTAGATTTAATTAGGGAAAAAGGTTTCTCACTAAAAAATGGAATAAGCAGAAACTATTATTGATGCAGACTACACAGATGATCTAGTACTTCTCACAAATATGTCTGTCCAAGTGGAATCACTGGAGAAAGCAGCAAGAGTCCTTGGCCTCCATGTGAACTCAGATAAAACAGAGTTCATATATTTTAAACAAGATGCAGACATCTCCACACTGGCAAGCCTCTAAAATTAGTACACCAGTTTACATATCTAGGCAGCAATATCTCATCTACAGAAAGTGATGTCAATATATGCAGGAAAGGCATGGATTGTTATAAACCAATTATCAATCAAATGGAAATCTGATCTATGTAAACATGACCACTCCACTAGCAGTATATACCAAGCAAGTGAACAGATTCCTCTGGTTAGGAGGAGGTGTAAGGGGGCTGAAATTCATCAGAGTCTTTTAGCACAATATACAGGGACAGTGCACTACTGCGTAGAAGTATGTATGAGTGGATAGAGAGATTTAAAAGTGGACAAGCATGACACATAAGGAGGGAGCAGGACACCCATCAACCTCCATAGTTTGGTCTGTTTTGTGGCATATCAACCTCAGTGGGTCATTTAATGCCGATAAAGTTTTGAAATAAATCAATTCTTAATGGATAATACAATTTTTTTATAAATACATTTTTCTATTTAACCCATAGATGGGACCCTAACAGGTACTACCACTCTGGATCAGAGTGGACCAGGGAGCAATGGTGATGAAGGGGTGCTCCACATTCCCCAAACCTCCAAAACTGGAATCTCACCATCAGATAGAGTTTAACGTCATTCCCAGGACATGTAGACCCGCAGCCACCGCCTTCTAGCACCCATATGATAAAAAGGGGTTAGGGCAATCATATAGGTGCTAGGGCTTGACGTGACCAGCCGATTGATCGGAGGGTGCTTCTCCGACCGCCCGTCTAGCCCAAGATAGGGCCAAAGTGGAGTATTGCAATTCATGAACTGCTCATCCTCCTGGGCTCTATCCTTAAGCATCACTGGTCGTCACCCACGGCCAACAGGTGGCCCCATTGGGGGAGTCTTAACCCTCTGCAGAGGTGCATTCTAACGCCCCAGACGACAGGGCGGATCAACCTCCAGCACTAATGAGAAGATTCAGCAAGTATGAGGGATGGTAATGGCGAACCAGCGAGTTATCATCGATGAGGTAGCTTGTTCTCAGCAGATTAGACATGGTTCTACCTATCAAGTCATCCATGATGACAAAGTGTGGATAATTTTTTAATCTCCCTCGTACATCACATCACCGGTTTCTAGTCATCTTCAAGGAACAATACATAGATAACAAATTTAATCTAACTGTACAGAGAAAACAAAGATAATTTAAAATTGACTAATATATATATATATATATATATATATATGGAAGTAAAATGAGGAAATCAATCTGACAGTATGTGGAGAAATGTAGACAAACAAGGGATGTTACAATGGATGGAAGAATTCTTCAATACAAAAACTCAGCTCATGTCCTGAAGAAGGTCTGAAAGACCGAAACATTATAGTGTCAACATTATCACCAGAAATAAACTTCTATCCATTGTAACATCTCATGTTTGTCTACATTTCTCTACACACACACACATTATATATATATATATATATATAAAGTAAGTAAAGTCGACGGGGGCGGTCTAAAGTCGGTATCAGCCAGTCAGCGAGGGAGTCTATCCCCTTTTCAATAGCGCTAGACCAAGGAGATTGTTTTTTAGCACCTGGGTAGAGTGCCACACCTACCATCAGCTCCTTACTTTACCGCACAGATCCCTGTGCTACTCATACGCTGAGTTGGCGAGGACCGGTATCAAACTAGGAACCTTGTGGTTTCTAGCCGAACGCTCTACCGACTGAGCTAACCCGGCCCATATATATATATATATATATATATATATATATATATATATATTTAGATAGATAGATAGATAGATAGATAGATAGAGAGAGATTATCAAAAAAGGAAAGAGAAGATATCAGAAATATAAATATATTATGGCAGTTTATTAAATCGTATTTTATTGGTTCTTTTATTAGTTTTATGAAAGTGGGCCATTATTACATATGGGATTTACTTTTGATCATAACAACACGTTTCATCTATTTTTTTTTTTTTTTTTTTTTTTTTTTTTTGTCGCTGTTATAACGTAGAAAGGTCAGGTTTAATGTCCTGGAGCAGCAAGACTCTTATCCATAAACTTTCGCTTGGCAAAACACAGCCACCACTGAAAAAAAAAAAATTACAAATGATTAGACAACAAATGTAAGATGTTTGATGTAAGAGACATGTTCACATAATATACGTGTGTGCAAGGATCTGATTTTTGGAAGATTGTTTTATATTGAATGTAATTTAACTCTTAAAGTCCTATACCACCTGGCCAGAATTCTCCTTCATTTTCCTAATACACCCCAAATAATAGTCTTTGTTTAGATGTAATATTAGAAATATTTAGAAGTCTTTGATTTAAGGGAAATAACAGGTAACTTTAGATGCAAAGGTCATTTTTAGCCATTTTTTTTATATATCCTTATAGGAATGCTCAGGATGTTAAGAGTTAAGATGAATCATTACAAAAAAAAAAAAAAAAAAAATTACAAATGATTAGACAACAGTTTGATGCAAGAGACATGTTCACATAATATACGTGTGATACTATGGTTGAAGACGAACATGGTCAGAATAAATAAATAAATAAATGAATAAGAAAGGGAATAGGTTAAAGCCAAGCATAAGTAAAAGGGGTGTGTGGTTGACCTTTTTACGAATCCAAAGATTAGGTCGAAAGTTTAAAGAGACTTGTACGACCACCATGAAATGGGACCACTTGATGATAATATCTTAGGCACCCAGGTATTAAAAGCAAAAAGGATTTTTAGGAGAAAATCTCTTTAGAAAAAATAATGGTCAACGTATTGAAGCCGTAGTGTCTGAAAAAATATTTAAGTACTTTGATTTTAAGGGTTAATGACGACTAGAAGTCTGCAATTTATTTAAGTGCTGGCCCTTTGTGTGGTCCGGAGAAGATGGTTGGGGAAAGGGGAATTTGACATAAATACAACTAAACTCGAGCACTAAGGCAGTTACAACTCGGCCGTTGGGGTGTTAAGATCGCCGGTAGGGATAAACAGTAGCAGCCAGCGAGTATCAAACACACCCTTCTTCCATCAGTGTCTTGTTTACACTTGTAGTTGTTGTTTTGTTTTTTAATCCTTGTGAGCCTGTTTTTCTGACTCGTGCCTTAAATTCGGCCAGCACATAATTCACAACGCTTGGGGAACTAGACAAAGTACATCGAAAGAGCAGAGTGCAGAACAACGTCTTCTCACATATGTGTGTGCAAGGATTTGATTTTTGGAAGATTGTTTTATATTGAATGTAATTTAAGATGAATCATTACACTATGTAATACAAATATTAGGATAGTAGGTATTTACCCAACTTGTTTGCCATGGGTAGGATGCGACACAAGGTCCTAAGTATGAGGCCCGCAGCAAGGATTGAACTTGCTATTCATTAGTAATGAATCTGCAAGACTGACTTGTTAATGATTACACCACAATGGGATTCCGTAAAAATTTTGTTCTAGGATAGTATGTGTTATTTCTTAATTACTTATGTTGTAAAAGTATAGAAAATGTCTATTATTCCCTTCAAACTTTGCTTTTGTGTCTTGGATAACAAAATTTACAAATTAACCTATTTTCTATGTAAGTAAGTAACATAGTGTTATTTGGATTATTTGGACTATTGTTATCTGCACAATGATTCGGTTGATGTGCTCTCTGGCCTTCTTCAAGTATTTCTTGTCAAACTCTGAAAGAAGATCTAAGTCTGACAAGAAATACCTGAAGAAGGCCAGAGGGTACATCAGCTGAAACGTTGTGCAGATAACAATAAAGATGAGGACAATAGTCTAAATAATCCAAATTACCAAGCCTTATCTGAAAAATTCAGAGAAATAATATTAATTGTATAAAAAACATAATTGTCTGAATAACACCTGTTGCTAAAGATTAGCATAAAGTATTGGCCCAATAGATATATTTGCCATTATTTTTTTTTTCTTCTGTTAGCCACTATTTTTTTTTCCTTCTTTTTCTCTAATCACTGCCAAAAAAAATGAGACCCTTCTTTGCATGGGTAATTAATGAGGAAGTGCGTCCCGGTCTCCTGCCTCAGAAATTGCTACCTGGTGACTACTAAAATAACGTCCCCAGCTATGTCGTCTCGGCGATGTTACTTGAAAGAAAACAACCAACTTAGGGCATTAAATGTATTTTAGGGGGGGGGGGCTTCTCTTTTTGATATGAACAAATGGAGATGGGTGGATAGATATATATAAACAAAGTAAAAAATGAACAAATTGAGGTATATAGATAGATAGATACCCATCTTCATATCTAAACAAGAATTACGACAAATTTCTATAAATAAACAAGAATTACGACAAATTTCTATAAATAAATTTCTAAACAAATTACGATAAATAAATAAGAATTACGACAAAAAAAGAAAAGCCCCCCCTCTAAAATACATTTAACGCCCTAAGTTGGTTGTTTTCTTTCAAGTAACACCACCGAGATGACATAGCTGGGGACGTTATCTTAATAATCACCGGGTAGCAATTTCTGAGGCAGGAGACCAGGATGTACTTCCTCATAAATTACCTTTGCATGCACACTGTACACCTGAAGGTTATAGAATAGATTAGCTAAAGGATAAAATAAATTTAACAATGGACTGTGGTTTGTGCACCCTCTTTCCAATTCAAATATCTCTTACACAAGTTTCACTCCATGTCGAGTGAGGTCATCATCATCTGCCAAGGACTTCTTTAAGTAAGATATGAATACAATAAATAGTGAATATGGATTTTAAAATATGTTTTAGTTATTATTTGTACACATAACTTGGGGATGTTAATTTCAGCCAATTTTAACAACTTAAGTCAGTAGCTGCAAAATTTAATCAGCATACTGAGGGTTAAGTTTTTTTTCAAATACTAAACAATATCAAAGGGAGATAATAAGTAAAAGAACAACCTAGATATGATGTCTACAATTTTACATTAATTTTGAGCTTTTTGGATTTAGAATGAAAGACTCACCTTGCTTGATTTGTCTGTCTGTGGATCAAAAACTTTGTCACACATACGTAATCCAGTCTCTTGACGAAGTTGTTGCAAATATTGGCGCATGGTTTCTAAAATGAAATTATTGATTTTAAAAAAAGTCAATGTTTTTAACATTTTATGTTATACGAATTCTAGTGGAAATCAGAAAAAAAAAATTCTAGAATATAATAATTTCATTAACTTAGAATTTAAATGATAGTTACTTTGCATTAAAAAAAAGTAGTTCAATGTTTTTAATATTCTTATTGATTTTTGTTGTGGACTAGCCTATCTTACCTTTTTTTAGAGAATAAATGAACTGGTCCAAGACTACTTGGATACTGCTGTTTAGAGTAGTAGTATTACGAGAACCATCTACTAAGACCTCAGTTCTTAGCACTCTGTTACAAAGTACTTAATTGTTAGTGTTGAAACTTTATTGGATGTACGAGTAAATGAACTGGTCCAAGATTACTTAGATACTGCTATTTAAAGCAGTAGTAGATCATTACGAGAACCATCTACTTCAGATTTCTCTACAACAGTATGACAACTATATGAAGAAAAAATCTGAATTCAATCCTGTTAAACTCTGCTGAAGAAATTGACCTTGTGTCACATCCTACTCGGAGGGACTGGTTAATATATATATATATATATATGAAGTAAATGGAAGTTAATCCGACAGTATGAATTTAACATTTTTTTTTTTTTTTTTTTTTTAAACAAATGATGTTAATAGTTTGCTGACAGAATCTGTTTTGACCTTTTAATAGTGGCCTTCATCAAGAGCAACCTATGAAGGAAAGGCGGAATAAATAACCGTTAGAAGGAGGTACAAACAAACGCTGGTTTTCGATTGTTGGAATTTTTTTTTTTAAATCTACAACACTACGGATTTGTCAACAATACAAATTCTTTGAAACTTTACACCTTTCTTAAATTGTGCTGTGGACTTTTAACTTACTTTTTGTAGCTGGAATATATCATGAACATTTTTGATACTTATTATACACTTTTTTTATATATTTTTACATCAAACTCTTTTGAGTTTTATTATGGATTATAATGCTTCTGATTTCTAAAAATAAAATTTATTTTATTTTTAACACAGAATACGTATTTTTTTTAAAAATTCCAACATCGAAAACCAGCGTTCGTTTATATCTCCTTCTAACGGTTATTTATTCCGTCTTTCCTTCATAGGTTGCTCTTGATGAAGACCGCTCTATTAAAAGGTCAAAACAGATTCTGTCAGCAAACTATTAACATCATTTGTTTTTTTTATAAAAAAATGTTAAATTCATATATATATATATATATATATATATATATATATATATAAAAACAAACATATGGCTATTTTCAGCTGACAATATTTGGGAGAATATGTGCTTAATTGAAGTCAAACCTAATTTTTTGAAAGTTAATTCATTAATAATTAATTAGGCGGGATTTAACTATTTAAATGTAAGGCTAAACAAATCAAGAAAAATCAATCTCTGTATGTACATTTCGGCCTATTAGCTATATCTATAGCTCTGCTGATGAGGCCTAATAGGCTGAAATGTACATACAGAGATTGATTTTTCTCGATTTGTTTAGCCTTACATTTAAATAGTTAAATCCTGCCTAATTAATTATTAATGAATTAACTTTCAAAAAATTAGGTTCGACTTCAATTAAGCACATATTCTCCCAAGTATATATATATATATATATATATATATATATATATATATTGATATTCTACGTTGTATCAGACCTCTAATGTTTGTAAGATGAAGGTCTGAAATAATTGGTAAAAATTACATCAAATATTTTAGATATAATAATATCATGACTTGATGTTACTAATTGGTTTGGGTTTTTGCTGTTATTTAAACTCATGCAAATTGAAACATTTTTTTCCCCATTAAAAATATTTCAACTGTTTTAATTTAGGGACTGAAGCAATTTCCAGCCCAATTTGCAACTGAATAATTTTGTGGAGCCAGCATTTGCATTCAATATCATTTTTTAAATCCTCAAAATTCTTGTGAATAATGAAATACTAATTAGAATCTTTTATTACTTCCTAAATAGAAGTGTCAATATCATCATGGTTAAAATGGTAACCCAACAGGTTCATAGGTTGTCTATGATTGATTGATTGACTTTAACGGCATGTCAACTGGTCTTGGGTTATTTTATAATTACAAAATTAGGAAATCACGTTCATTGTACATTCATATTTACATTTTTTATGTAATTGTTTCTTAAGAGTTTTTTTCTTTCATTATTTTTGCACATGGTCCTACTGAATACAAATAATTTTAGACAGATCTATTTGACCCATAGATGTGACCTTAATAGGTATTACCACTCTGAGTCAGAGTAGACTAGTGAGTAATGGCAATGAAGAGGTACTCTACATTCCCCAGAGCTACAGAATTGGAACCTCACTAGATGCAGTTTAGTGTCATATCTAGAACACCCCTTTTTGAGGGAGGGGGTCTTACCCCTCTGTAGGGGATACAGTCAGTGTATTCTAAGCCGGGTGTACAGGTCGTCTGGTACACAATGAATATAAAAATGGCCACATTTATGAAGTGATAAAAAATAAATGATATTATCAATATATGATTTTGTATTATTTATTTTTGTGATTTTTCTCAACTACTTTTGATCTGCACCGACCTCTAACCCATGTTTGTCACCAAATCTAAAAATAGAAAAGACCCATATGTGTCATGGTTTCCAGAAAGAACATTTCCCTATTTTGCCGCCTAAAGCCAGTGGGTAGAAATAGACCAAATCCCCCACTACTAATTAGTAGCAGAACAGCAGTCTCAGAAGACAGACAAAGACCAAAAGTATCAGCCCCCAAATTTTACAATAGTAAAAACGTTTAATCCTTTAAGGAATTTCAAGACACAAAAGTAAGCATTTAAAATGAATAGTATTATCTGTGTTATTCGGACTATTGTCCTCATCTTCATTGTTATCTGTACAACGTTTCGGCTGATGTGCCCTCCTGCCTTCTTCAGGTATTTCTTGTCAGACTCGGGAACCTTCTTGTCGTAATCGGGAGCCATCATGGAACTTTGAACTAAACCCTTTATTTAGTCCATTGGAGGTATCCTGTTCTCATTCTGCTAACCATAGCTGGGGTAGAGGCGTTAAGCTGTGTTAATTATTTATCTATGTTACTGCTGCTCTTGACCAGGATTGAACCTGCAGTCCAGAGATAACTGTCACTTAAAACTGTCTTAACCTAACTTCTTATCCATTAGGCCATGTGTCCAATAGAACAATCCAGTGTTAATTTTGGGAACTTATAAACCTAATGTCTTGTTTTTGGCTAGAATATCTACTTACCTAGACTCATAATTGGGTGTTTGTTTTTGTTGTTTTTTTTTATCTAATCTAGCCTTTTTAATTTTAAAATGAACACTAAAATATTTATGTACACTGTACACATACACAAATCAATGCTCAAACATTAAAAAAAATGAATGAAAGAGAAATGATAAAAGGTTGAGTAAATTATATTTACTTGTTAAAATATGTTAGAGCTATGAATTTCTTTTGTTACAACATTCAATCCTATGTAAACTTACCTTCTTCTGCTCCTTTTTGTGGCTTTGCATAAAGGGCATTCAGAGGAAATGCTGGATCACCAGGGATTGGATAATTTTTCAAAGCCAAAGTATACATTTCCTTTTGGGCAGCATTTTTAGAGGTGCACTGTGTGAAAACAAAAAATTAAGTTTATCAAGAATTTTGTTTCATAAGTACATACAAACAGATATTAATTCTAACAGTATCCGACCAAATGCTGTACTAGAGAAAAAAGTAAAAATTCTAATAGCTTGTTTATATATATATATATATATATATATATATATATATATGTGTGTGTGTGTGTGTGAGTGTAGAAAATAGAAAAACACAAAGTATTCCAAAAAGATTAATTTATTCTTGGTGTTAAAGTTGACATTATAACGTTTTGGCTTTTTAAAATAATAATTATAATTTTAATGAAATTTTCGCTACTTATTAAGTTATCAATTATTTAAAAAAAAATAGGTGTTGTGATAAATATTATAAGAATTTTTTTTTTATTTTGTCCGTAGACCCTCCCAAAATATTTCTTTTAGATTCCTCTTAAGATTGATCCCTTAATAATTTGAATGAGTTGAGTTATTTAATGGCCCTCATATACATTTTTCTAACAATCGACCTAAAGTCGAAAATTTAAATTTAAATTTAAAAAATTATAAATAAGGAAAATTAATTCATACAATTTAGCTATCTATCTTATTAAAATATATTTCTAAATTTTGAAATGGGTAAAAGAAAATCAAAATGTTGAAAAAAATGTATATAAATTTATTGTGTACAGTGCTCAGGTGCACCACAACTCATCAAAGTCTCATGTCAAGTACACAGAATAATGTATTAGTGTCAGGAACATGAACAGTTTACAGTAGTAATATGCATGTATGTGTGCGCGTGTGTGCATATGTATGTGGAGAGTGGCATCAGGTATAGTGTCGGCAGACTACAGGAAGCATGGAGGCTTTGAAAGATTCAGTGCCTCGGCAGCCTACAACAGACGCGGGCAGTTTATTCCATGTCTCCGCAATTCTGAGCGTGAAAAAAAATAAATAAATAAATAAATAAACCTTCATTAAGACTTTAAGATGAAAAGATTGTTGCCTGAATAGTGATGAATGTTTTTTGATTTGTTTGTTTTGTTTTACGGCATATCAACCTCAGTGGGTTATTTAATGCCGATAAAGTTTTGAAATAAATCAATTCTTAATGGATAATACAATTTTTTTATAAATACATTTTTCTATTTAACCCATAGATGGGACCCTAACAGGTACTACCACTCCGGGTCAGAGTGGACCAGGGAGCAATGGTGATGAAGGGGTGCTCCACATTCCCCAAACCTCCAAAACTGGAACCTCACCATCAGATAGAGTTTAACGTCATTCCCAGGACATGTAGACCCGCAGCCACCGCCTTCTAGCACCCATATGATAAAAAGGGGTTGGGGCTTGCCATAAGGGCAATAGGGTTGGGAAAATCATATAGGTGCTAGGCTTGACGTGGCCAGCCGATTGATCGGAGGGGGCCTCTCCAACCGCCCGTCTAGCCTAAGATAGGGCCAAAGTGGAGTATTGCATGTCATGAACTGCTCATCCACCTGGGCTCTATCCTTAAGCATCACGGGTCGCCACCCACGGCCAACAGGTGGCCCCATTGGGGGAGTCTTACCCCTCTGCAGAGGTGCAGTCGGTGCCTTCTAACGCCCCAGCCGACAGGGCGGAATGTTTTTTGAACAACAGAAGTTGGATCGTTGGATCTGTAGAAAAATATATATGTGTATATATGCCAACAGTTTGGTTTGTTTTGTTTTACGGCATATCAACCTCGGTGGGTCATTTAATGCCGACAAAGTTTTTAAATAAATTCATTTTTAAAGCATAATACAATTTTTTTTTTATCAACTCATGTTTTTTCTATTTAACCCATAGATGGGACATGCCAACAGTATATCACTATCCAAGCATATATTGCAAATAAAGAGGAAACGGGCAAATCTCCAATAAGAAAATGAGATATTGTGAAAAAAAGCCCAAGCTTACAAAGGAGGTGACAATAGCTGAAGATTATGTCTGGAAGAAAAATTATGCATCCTAGAACTGAAAACAAATTACTGATCAAAAGAAACAGACTGATATCCAAGTGTAGATATGTTGTCCTGTCATTTACCACCTGACTAATTTCATATTTATTTTTCTTTATTTGGACTGACTTAATTATACATGTGTATATATGAAGAAAACAACAGAATAAGAAAATCTGACAAAAATGTAACAAATATAAAGGAAAGATGAATAGCCAACACAAACAATCAATTCAATTAATATTTTGTCTCTATTAGTCCAGTCTGAAGAAGTCTCTGAAATAGAGATGAAATATTGATTGAATCAATTGTGTATGTTGGTTATTCACCATTACTTTATACATACATACATACATACACATATATATATATATATATATATATATATATATATATATATATATATATATATGGGAGAATATGTGCTTAATTGAAGTCAAACCTAATTTTTTTGAAAGTTAATTCATTAATAATTAATTAGGCGGGATTTAACTACTTAAATGTAAGGCTAAACAAATCGAGAAAAATCAATCTCTGTATGTACATTTCAGCCTATTAGGCCTCATCAGCAGAGCTATAGATACGAAGATCGCCTCTGCTGATGAGGCCTAATAGGCTGAAATGTACATACAGAGATTGATTTTTCGATTTGTTTAGCCTCACATTTAAGTAGTTAAATCCCGCCTAATTAATTATTAATGAATTAACTTTCAAAAAAATTAGGTTTGACTTCAATTAAGCACATATTCTCCCAAATATTGTCGGCTGAAAATAGCCATTGTTTGTTTATATATATGTGTGTGTGTGTGTGTGTGTGTGTGTATTAGAGTTGAGAGGTTTGGCAATTTTGGTTTTGGTATTGATTTTGGTTATTTTATCCTTGATACATTGGTTTCTGTTTTTAATTTAGGATTTTTTTTTCTTTCAAAGGAAACCATTCATTCACTTGATAAGATATCTAAAGGGACAAATTGTTTGTTTATTTTCACCACAATATTTTTTAAACATTTCACTTTGATAACTCAAACAAATAGATTTCAGATATCATGTCCTATTTCCTTCTTTTTTTCCTATTTGAAAACATTCTATGCTAAAAAAGGAAATAGATATCCAAAGTGTCATAACTGTTGTATTTCCTTTTTTTTTTCATTTCTTTTGTAAACAGACAGATTTCACATTTATTTCCTAAAAATAGCCAAATAAATGTTTTTATCATATCTTTTCCTCTAACAATAGTACAAATGTTGATAAAATTTTATCTCATTAAAATCTGAAAGTCTTTTTCAACCGTTTTTCCTTGGATATGGTCACTCTGTAGTAATAGCACTATACTGAACGGTTTTAGTTTCATAAACAAAAATCAGTTATTGCCTATTACTCCAACCTAAAAAAAAAAAAAGAAGGGAAACCACTCTGAATGAATTCTATCTGTTAATTAATCTACCCATTATTTTCCCATTAAACTAACCCTAAACCATAACCCTAAACCTAATCCCGTCTTCTTTTTTCCTAGTAGATCAATAAATAAATAAATAAATAATTTATAAAATTCATTCAGAGTGGTTTCCCTTTTTTTAGGTTGGAGTTATAGGAAATAACTAAAAAAATCTGTGTGGCTTTCTTGTGTGCCGGGAAAAATAGTGTTTTTCAGTTAAACCGGCAATCTCTAGTGAGTATTTTTTTTTTCGTGCGACTGTCACATGTACTTACATCTTACCACATGATTATACCTCACACTATAAATATGGTTGAATAACCAATTTTCTCATATTTCCATCTGATCGGTTTAGCTCAGTTGGTAGAGTGTTCGGCTAGAAACCACAAGGTTCCTAGTTCGATATCGGCCCCCGCCAACTCAGCGTATGAGTAGCACAGGGATCTGTGCGGTAAAGTAAGGAGCTGATGGTAGGTGTGGAGCTCCACCTCAGACGCTAAAATAATCTCCTTGGTCTAGCGCTAGTGAAAAGGGGATAGACTCCCTCGCTGTCTGGCTGATACCAACATTAGGCCGCCTCGAAGACTTTACTTACTTTATGATTACAATATTTTTTTGTTTTATACCTGCTCTGTCGAAATAGCTTTGATCACAAATTTATCCAAAAACTTTGATTTTGATTTCTTTTATCACTATATACTATATATATAATTTTAAAAAAATGTTTTTTTTAAATTAGGCGTTATTGTGAAGCATTAAAAATAAATAAATGAATGAACTCGATATTATGGAGTACTTTTTAATTATTTTTTACATAAATTTTCAGGTTCGTTAGATACCCTTTGTCAAATGTTACTGTTCAACGGTTTCTTTGTCTCTGTTGTTATCGACAGTGGCAGCGTTTGTAAAATATTTGTAATAACGGAGAATTCCGATATCTGCGTTTAATCCCATCACGTGCGTTTGTAATTTTAGAATCCATTTAGATTCTGATTGTTTTCTAGATTGCATTGTTGGGAATGCGTGTTCTAATAAGATGCATTTGAGCTGTGTAAGGTTGTGTGATAAGGTGTTAAAATGAAGTGCTATTGTACTATGCGGGGATTTGAGATTTATAGTGGATTTGTGGTTATTTAGTCTTAGTCTAAAGGGTGTTGATGTTTCTCCCACATATCCACTATTTCTACATTGTGTGCAGTATAAATAGTATATAATGTTAGTGCTATCTAACATATAACATATATATATGTATCATATTTTAACATCATATTTTATCATATATAAAATCATATATATATCACTATATACTATATTGGCATATCAATAACAAAACTATAATCCAAATGAGAGATAACAGGGAACTGTGTGTTCATGCCTTTCTTAGTGCAAAAGTGTCATTAGTTACATCCAGAATTCAAGCTCTATATCAGAATGAAGATTTACTTTCTTATCTTTATGTTCTTCTTAGCTACTCAATTGGATTATTCACTTTTGCCGACACTATACCTGATGCCGCTCTCCACATACATATACGCACACACATACATGCATATTACTACTATAACTGTTCATGTTCCTGACACTACATTATTCTGTGTACTTGACATGAGACTTTGATGAGTTGTGGTGCACCTGAACACTGTACACAATAAATTTCATTATTATTACTAGCAAATATATGCACCCTCCGGGTGCAAGTATTTAAGTTTTAATATAATAAAATATCATGTTAAATTAGAAAGGCTAATGAAACTGAATAAGAATTCAGATAAAAATATTTGGAACAGAGGGGATATGATTGAAAAATAGAACAACTTTGAAACTAACTCTTCCATCATTTTCCCTTACTCCCGTCTTTCATAGGTAAATTTTCCTAATTTAACTATTTAGTTAAAATAGAAAGTAAAGAATAATATTACAGTTATTTCTTCTTGTTAATGGATTTCTTTTAAGATTTATCCCCGAGATGTTTGCTCATATTGATTAAGACAAAACCAAACAATTAGAAATCAATAATACTAAGCACATATTTATTAAATTCGATTTTTTAATATTAATATGCAAATTAGCCTTCCCGTTCACACTGTAAACCGCTATTTTGTTGTATATAAATACAATTGCACGTTATTAGTAGATATGGTCAATAGTCTTAATGATGTAAAACAATTTTATTAATAATTGAGGTTTAAATAAAAAATAAAATGGAGAATGTATTGTAAATAACAAAGGGAATTGTGACTTGAATAGTAATATAGTTTCGGTTACAGACATACAAACCCACAATCTCCATTATAATAAGATTAATATGAAATCAGGGGTTATCCATTATTTTTGACAATTCTTTCCTTCATCTTAATTTCAGCTGTTTCCCATTGCAATAATTCTACGGTCATTGATAAAAAGTGCAGATGAGAAATAAAGAAGAATTCTGGTTTGCACATTTCTATTTACAAAAAAGAATTATAACAGAATAATTTATATTTGCAAACTCTTGGATTAATTCTACTTACCCTTTGAAGTTTTTTTAAGCATTCTGTGATGTAGAGTGTAATATAAATCAAACTGCGATCACTCTCACTCTACAAGATAAAAATAAATAAAAACATCATGAAAATGACAATGAAACAAAAATGCAGTAAAAACAGTTACAAAAAAAAAAAGTTTATTTTATTTTGATATCATTCACAATAATTTGAAAATGTCAAATATTTTAAAGAACTTTGTTAATTATGATATATGATTGACTTTAATGGCATGTCAACCCTTCTAGGGTTATTTTATACCTAGAAATTATGGAACTGTATTCATTGTACATTCATATTTACATTTGCATGTAGTTTTTTTGTTTGTTTTTTTTACATATGGTCCTATTGAATAATTTTTAAACAGATCTATTTGATCCATAGATATTTAATATCTATTTAATATCTATTTAATATCTATTATGTAATAATTAATTAATAAATCTGATCCATAGATAATTTGATCCATAGATATTTAATATCTATTTAATATCTATTTAATATCTATTATGTAATAATTAAAAATAAATATGATCCATAGATAATTTGATCCATAGATATTTAATATCTATTTAATATCTATTATGTAATAATTAATTAATAAATATGATCCATAGATAATTTGAATATCTATATCTATTTAATATCTATTATGTAATAATTAATTAATAAATATGATCCATAGATAATTTGATCCATAGATATTTAATATCTATTTAATATCTATTATGTAATAATTAATTAATAAATATGATCCATAGATAATTTGATCCATAGATATTTAATATCTATTTAATATCTATTATGTAATAATTAATTAATAAATATGATCCATAGATAATTTGATCCATAGATATTTAATATCTATTTAATATCTATTATGTAATAATTAATTAATAAATATGATCCATAGATAATTTGATCCATATCTATTTAATATCTATTATGTAATAATTAATTAATTAATATGATCCATAGATAATTTGATCCATAGATATTTAATATCTATTTAATATCTATTTAATATCTATTATGTAATAATTAATTAATAAATCTTTTAATTATTTATCTATTATGTAATATAATATTTAATATCTATTAAATCTATTAAATCTTGTACATTCATATTTACATTTGCATGTAGTTTTTTTGTGTTTGTTATTTTTTACATATGGTCCTATTGAATCATTTTTAAACAGATCTATTTGATCCATAGATTGGATAGATGATTGTCAGTTAGAAAATTATTAACTCAACCCTTATATCCGTTGTGAGTGAACCATAGATTGGATAGATGATTGTCAGTTAGAACTTTATTAACTCAACCCTTATATCCGTTGTGAGTGAACCATTGCTTTTGTGTCTTTGTAGAGCTTTATTGTAGTGGTAATAGTTTTTTGGGGGAGACTATATGCTAGAATTATTTGCTCCATATTTCCACTGTGTATACTAGCAAATATATGCACCCTCCAGGTGCAAGTATCTAAGTTTTAATATAATAAAATATCATATTAAATTAGAAAGGCTAATGAAACTGAATAAGAATGAAGATAAAAAGATTTGGAACAGAGGGGGTATGATTGCAAAATAGAACGACTTTGAAACTAACTCTTCTATCATTTTCCATCCCTCCCATCTTTCATAGGCAAATTTTTCTAATTTAACAATTTAGTTAAAATAGGAAGTAAAGAATAAAATGATTTATTTATTCTTGTTAATAGATTTCTGTTAAGATTTATCTCCGAGATTTTTGCTCATATTCAATAAGATAACACCAAACAATTAGAAATCAATAATACTAAGCATATATTTATTAAAATCAAATTTTTAATATCAATATGCAAATTAGCCTTCCCATTCACACTGTAATACACTATTTTGTTGTATATATAAATACAATTGCATGTTATTAGTATGTAGATATGGTCAACAGTCTTAATGATGTAAAACAATTTTATTAATAATTGAGGTCTAAATAAAAATAAAATCATTGAGAATGTGATGTAAATAACAAAGGGAATTGTGACTTGAGTAGTGATATAGTTTCGGTTAGACAGACAGACAAACCCACAATCTCCATTATAATAAGATATTAGATTAGCTCTTATTACTTTCTGCTATGGTTTTCTACCTTCTTTCTCAACTGGCTGTGTTGAGGGCATCTGGTTTCTACCTTGTTGTCTTGAGTTTTGTCTCTCTCTGCATCCATCTTAGTACTTAATTATGAATACAGAGACATATTTCTTTAGTGTATACATCTTTATACCTCCTGAGACTCATTTTAACTCAACACACCAGTAAGAGTTCAACAGAGCATGCCATTACATATCTGAACCCAAAGAGCTCTGTCATTAATTTCATTTAACTGACTATGAGTTTCCTCCTGATTGGCTTGTCATGTCACATGATTTGACCAATGAATCAGAGAACACTGTCACATGTCAACCCTGGCTCAAAACATGTCTGTTATACTGTATGACTCTTGTCACGTATTTGCCGAATTAAGAATAATAAATAAAAGAAGAAAAAATACACATAAATAAAGGTATTAACCCTTTATTTACATTCGGCGATGAAAGGGAGATAATTCACAAAAAAGGAGTTATTAAAATTTTGAACGTTTAAAAAAATTTAGCGTCCCAGGATTTAACTGTCCAGCATTTCAACAGTGGGGATAGAAAAATTGCCAGGTAAAGGACCATCTACGCAAATCTCGCATCTTCAAAATTTATGAAGCGAAATAAAACAGAATAATACGAAATAAGTAAAAGGAACAAAAGAAAAATTATATGAAGAAGCGTAAACAAACAAACAAACAAGAAACTGAAACAGATAAGTAAAAGGCTGAACTGTATTTTTCCAAGAAAAACCTCTATCTCTCACTATCCCCATATGTTGGACATTTTTGATTCTCCCGCTTCTTCTAACTATTATTTTTGATTGAACAAAACAAGGAAAAGATCTATGAATGAATAAATTAAATCATTAATTATTAAAATATATTTTTGTTTTTAATGTTATTCTTTCTGTCAAAATTCATATATGTATTTTCTCTCAATTATTGTTGATTTCTCAGAGGAATTAAAATCCGGCGTATTACACGCTTGAGAAGACGAACGTAACACTCTTTATTTGATACAGTGTAATTTTCCAGTAACCATTAATTTTAAATTCTATACTATATTACAAAATCGATAGGGTACTTCTATCCATTATGTAGCATAGAGAATCAAATTCCTTGGAGAAACCATGTGTCATATACTGCCAGAGAAAGAGCTGTTGGGTAAATACATACATTAAAAAAGAAAATATCAAAATCAATATTTACCTTAATTTCATAGTTTCTGAAGAAAATATTTGCTCGGAAATAATAAATAGCTTCATCTATTATATCTGGTTTGTCAGCTGAAAAAAATATTACACGAAAATTTTAAAAAAATAAATTAAAAAATTTCTAAATTAAATATTCCAAGAAAGAAATAAAAAAAAAAAAAAAAGAAAGAAAAATTCTTTAAAATTAAATTAACATGCAATTTTTTGACTATTAAAAAAGTACTAAAGATTTTATTACATTAAAATCGTTTTGTTTTATCGTAAATCATTAAATTAATTTTTATTATCTTACAATTGAAATTTATTTACATTGTTTAATTCACAAAAAGAAAATATAAAATAATAAGATTTCCAGATATTCTACCACCTTTTTATTGACAAATAACAATGACAGAACCATTACTTCTGTTTTCTTTACACAATGGCAGAACTGGTATTTCCGGTTCCTTAAAACTCAAGAACCAAATTACAACAGTGAGTATTTATGAGATCAGCAGATGTTAAACATTTATAAAACTTTTTCTTGCTGAAACCAAAAAGAAAAAAAGGTAAACATTACCCAAGAACTGAAAACCTAAGAAATAGGCTCAAGAATGAAGATATTAAAAAATACTCACTTTCTTTAGGAGCTGGCCCTTTATACTGTGTTTTAAGGGGTAACAAAGCCATGTTACCCACAGCCTGGGTATGGGGAATAGTAGAATGGTAAGCCTGGAAGAAAAACAATTTTTTAAAATTAGTTTTTAATTTCAAGTTGGCTTGAGAGATTATAAATACAATACTTAATAGTATCTAAAAAAAAAAAAAAAAATATCTTAACTCCAATAATCTATCAATTTTACTTGGATGGTTTGTGTGATAGGTGGCAAGTGGCCATACAGTTGCTTTCTTGTGAGGAGCAGCTTCCATCACAAACCATCCAAGTAAGATGAACAAAACATGCTGGACAAGTAAGGATAAACTCATAAGTGATGTTCTCCTGTGAACACTTATACATGGACACACCAGTGTGGGATGACCAGCAAAAACCAACATCAATCAGCTATGTGCAGATTCTGGATGCCGTGCAGAAGACCTTCCAGAAGCAATGACTGATAGAGAGTCAGGGGAATCCGTGCTGACAGTGCAACCTGATGATGATGATTTAGGAGTTATTTATTGTTGGATGATAACAAATTTTACTTTAGCATATCAATGCTTAAGGTGCATCAATAAGGGGATGCAGTCAGTGTATTCTAAGCCCAACTAACTGGCATCCACATAATATTATTCAACCCCTCCTCATCGCAGCAGGGCAGTGTAAATGTGGTAGTGTCAGAACCATGCCATCAGAAACTTAAGTTCCTAGTAGGGTCACACAAGGCAGACAGGTCTGGCACACCAGTGGTATTAGGGTCACAACCCGGCCAAAGGGGCTCTGGTGAAAATTCCAAGAGGCATCTGCACTGGAAACCAGGGGTTACTTTTGGTCCTCTCGTCCCTGTACCTTCTGAATAATCTGAGTGAAACAAGAGTGTCTCTGCATGTGGAGTTTTGGGGACTGCTTATATATTTCTTTTCCAAAGACATTCAAACTTTGAATGGATGGAGCCAGGTCAAACTACCCCGGGTGAAGAATACTGCCCCAACCAACCAACCCACATAATATAGTAATGATTTTTAAGTGGAGTTTAACAGTCTTGAAGTCATCCAGCAGAATAAATTAAAAGTGTGCCCTCTAATGGACTACAGGGAGCCCAACCTTCATGTGGACACATACACTGCGGACACTGATGTTTGTGCTAGCAAACTGATGGAATGGAGACGGCGTGGATCAAATGTAGTGTTGCTGGAGCTTCAGTCTGCTTATCTTCAAGTGTGCGTTGGGGAGCCACTTTAGCCCTATCAGACCGTAATTTTCCAAGGTTGTAAGTATTGTTTAACGAGGTTGGGATTTGGACTAAACGTGGCTCCACAAATAATGAGGTCCATTGTGAATGCAGTCTCATCGATCAAACCTAAAGGGCAACCTCAGCTTGCATCAATGATGCGTACGTGGATGAAAGTGTCTCATCCACAACCAAAGTTGCTGTCAAGCAGTGATGAATTGTGTATGCCGTTGATGAATGATAGATCTGACGATGATGGCCTTAATTGTTTGAGCGACAGTGACAGCAATGATGATCAACAAGTCTTGTTAGGGCCACCTCAAGAAGCGACTGTACCGCAGTGCCATGTCCCCAAGGAGGCCACCCCGCAGCTGCTATGTGTGTGATGAGGATAACACACAGGGGGGATTGTAATGAGCATGGTCAAATCCCCGTGACATAAGCAATAAAGAATCGTTTGTGCCATGCACGAGAGACCCGGATGGGATGAGACGTAATTTGCATGGTAACTGGGCAAGCTGTAATAAAAAAAACAGGCGTCCGCTGAGACTGGTAGAATGAACCAAGCAAGGGACAGCGAGAATGGTAAAATTCGGTATGAAGGACTACTGTGATTGTTCCAAGAGAAGGGTGGTCAGAGGAAAGAGATTACTGTGGTGGCAGATAAACTGTTGCAGGAAAAGGGATTATTGTTGTTGATTGAAAAGACTCAAGTTCAAAAAACTTTTTTAGGCACCCATATGATATAGTAATGACGGCTAGACAATTGATTGACTAAATATTGTCCACACTATCAAAGTAAGTAAGTAAAGTCGTCGGGGCGGCCTAAAGTCGGTATCAGCCAATCAGCGAGGAGTCTATCCCCTTTTCACTTGCGCTAGACCAAGGAGATTATTTTAGCGTCTGAGGTGGAGCGCCACACCTACCATCAGCTCCGTACTTTACCGCACATATCCCTGTGCTACTCATACGCTGAGTTGGCGAGGACCAGTATCGAATTAGGAACCTTGTGGTTTCTAGCCAAACGCTCTACCGACTGAGCTAAACCGGCCCTATCAAAGTGGAAGGACAGAATGCATCCCAAATTATACAGCACGACTAATATTCAGTAATGAAATGTTTTAAGCCCTACTAAAATAACTGCAGTTGGAGAAGAGGGGCTGTAAATAACCTTTACCCTCCTCCTTCTCAAGACAAGATTGCCTACCAGCTAATGAATGTCCTTTGCTTCCATGTCACAACAGTCAAAAGTTGGTTGGATTTTATGGCAGGTCAACCCTTGTTCAGTTATTTTATGCCGAAGACATTTTGTTTCATTCTTTCTTATTGGGTATTCAATTTTTTTAAACACATTTTTTAAAATCATTTTTTAATCTATTTTACCCATAGATGGGACCTAACAGATACTACCACCCAAGACCGAGTGGACATGGGAGAAATGGTAATGAAAGGCACTCACCAGAGCTTCACCACTAGATGCAGTTTAACATCATATCCAGGACACTAAGACCCTCAGCCACTGCTTTCTAGCACATATATGATAAAAAGATTAGAGGTTTGCCATAAGAGCAATAGGTTCGGGACAATCATATAAGTGCTAGGGCTTGACGTGACCAGTCAATTCATCAGAGGGGGTCTCTCTGACCGCCAGTCTAGACTAAGTAGATGTCAAAATGGAATGTTGTAAGTCAGACTGCTCAGCCACCAGGATTCCGTCCTTAAGCATCATGGGTCACCACCAACGGCAAATAAGTGGTCTCATTGAGAGGGTCTTACCCTTCTGCAGAAGTGTAGTCAGCATATTCTACACCCCCAGCCAACAGGGTAGAACTGTTTTTAGTTAAGGAGAACTAAGGAGAGGAATGTATAGGGATGTCCAAAAAACATGCACCTGTTTAAGCATCATTTTTTTAAAATTCCCCCCAAATCGGCTAATTATCAGATTTTAATAAAATTTTTATTATTTAAAGCAATTAAAGATGAGGGGTTATTTCCTATAAGTCTAACATGATCAAAGGAGAACCACTCTTGACTGATAAATTATTTATTTATTTATTGATCTACTAAAAAAAAGAAGATGGGGGTTGGGGTTAGGGTTAGTTTAATGGGAAAATAAATAAATAATTTATCAGTCAAGAGTGGTTCCCCTTTGATCATGTTAGACTTATAGGAAATAACCAGATGAGGTTTCTTTTAGAAGACATTTTTCCTCAAAATTCTGAAGACATGATTATTAGATTGTTTTGTTATCATTTTCACCCCCTAGTGAAAATACGTGTGAATGTTTGTTTTTTTTACATGCTTTACAGATAATTCCATGGAGAATTAGATTTTGTTTACATTTTTTTTTTCATAATGGTTTATATATTTGTTTGTATGGATGTCTTATTTTTCAAGTTCAGAAAATGGTAAAATAAGATACAATATTTCTCTTCTAGGTATTCTTTCTTTTTTTTTTTTTACTTTATTTTTCTTATAATAATGAAATTTATTGTGTACAGTGCTCAGGTGCACCACAACTCATCAAAGTGTCAAGTACACAGAATAATGTAGTGTCAGGAACATGAACAGTTTACAGTAGTAATATGCATGTATGTGTGCGTGTGCGTGTGTGCATATGTATGTGAAGAGTGGCATCAGGTATAGTGTCGGCGGACCACAGGAAGCATGGAGGCTTTGAAAGACTCAGTGCTTCGGCAGTTTGACGATATTTTTTCTAAAGAGGCCGCGAGACAACAAATATAAAAAGAGTCACTAAACCTTTTTCAAGAATTTATTAACATAAAAATGTACGGATTATTACGCTTTTGATCATCCATACTTTAGAAGAAAAGAACACATCGCTTGTTATAATATTGCCAGTAGAAAGTGTGTATTTTTTGTACATGCCTAAGAATGTATTAAAAAGTAAAAGCTACTATCATCATTAGGTCATGCTTGCAACAGGGATATCCATGACTCTCTTGCCAACTATCGGTCATCGCCCCTGGGAGCCTACAATTTAATAAATAGATTCAAATTACGATATTTTTTGTAGATAACCTATTTCGCTCTGAATACGTAAAAGAATATTATTATTTATTTATTTATTTATTTAGATTAAGCTATATTTTCACTTACTTCTCTAAATCATTAATGTGTGTGTGTGTGTGTGTGCAGATAGCCCTCAACTTGATTTTACTGTAATGTTCAGCATGTAACACACACTCCTCGGAATTTACTTTTAGTTACAGAACTATTATTTATTTATCTAATAATAACACTCCTCTTGAAACTGTAAAAATTAGAGTGTCTGGTGACGGTAACAATTATCTTTTATGCTGAAAATAATTTTAGTATTTAGAGAAATCCGGACCTGACTTGACCTCGATTCTCTTTGATGCTAAGAAAAAAAAAAATTTATTTAATCAAAATTTATCAATAAATATCTAATCTAAGAGAATCATTTAAACTAAGAGGTAACTTTTTTTCTTCTTCAAAGACTTTAAAAAAATTAAGTTTTTGAAAGAAAAAAAATGTTGTTTACACTAAGTTACTATGTCCGTGTGTCCAAAATCCACACCCACCTAAACGATTGAGTTTTGGGACTTTTTTTCTTTCTTTCTTTTTTCAGATGTTTTTAAAAGTTAATAAAAGGTTAAAATATTTAAATTAAATGGCATTATCAGCATTTTAGAATACGTTATGAAAAAATTTAAATCTGTAATGAAATGATATCATTTTAGTAGGCGGGCGTAAAAAAAAAGAATAAAAGAATAAAACAAGGATGGCTTTATATTGTTTATCTTAGCAGTCGGATCTTACTAAAAAAATAAATTAACAAAAAATCAAAATAAAATAAAAACAGAGTTAAGTAATTTTAGTGCTTGTTTTTGTTAAAGAGATTAACTTTTATATTTTAAAATGACACCATTCCAATTATGTATTACTGTATTAATAATTATTTGCAGATGTAAACGAAAAAATTAAAATTAAAAAGAGTTGAATTTTTAAGTGAAAAAGAAAAAGAAAAAAAGAGGCGAGGTATTGTGTATAATAAACGATCTCACTTTAACTTTCGATTAGTGATCAATATCCATACATTACTATATTTTGAAAACTCCTATCATCATCACATGGCAATTATGTTATGATAAAGTGAATTTATTTTGCAAGTATCGAGGCATTGTTTTTGCAATTGTCGCAAAAATAGATGAAAGGAAAAAAGCATTTTACAGTGATTCAGTCACATGAACAAAATTTTGACATTTTAGTCCCGTTAACAAAAATAAATGAATCACCGATTTGATTAGTGATTATTAAATTAAACTAGACAGATGTAGATATAAAATTAGTTTCAAATCCACCCATCATTCCATAAGTCTTAAATGTGAGTGTTTTTTAAAAAATTATACTATTATTTTTTGTTTAGTCGAGTAACTGTTTTAAAAAAAAGTAAAAAGTTAATTTTTACATAAATTGTGTTTTCGAGACACGACAAAATTTATGTCATATCTCGAAAACACAATTTATGTAAAATTTACATAAATCATTATTATGACATAAATTTTAATGATTTACAAAAAAAGTAAATAAAAGTTAACGTAACCCTGATTATGAACTATGAACTCTAAATGAATATAACAGAAAGAAAAAAACATTGCCCATCATTAAGATGAACAATGTAGAATGTAGAAATTTTATTACTCAAGCATAAAAAAAATGTACAAAGATAACGTTGTAACGAATGAAAAATAAAACAAAAACATTGACAAGGATGTTAAAAAAAAAAGGAGTGGCTAAAACGATTACTAAAGAATGATAGTCTCATCACATCTTAAATAAAGAGTAAATTTATCAATGAAAGCATTTACAATTCGTTTTCCAGAGTAAACGAGTTATTCATAATAATAGAAATGATGTCTTTAAAATAAAATCAAAACTAAGCAAAACTTAGTAAAATAAATAAATAAAATTTCAGATTCAGCTGTGAGACGAGATGCAATTATATTTTTACACCCTAATATCGCTGTTAAAAGGGGTGTGGATTTTTTAATCTATCTATTCTGTTTCGCGATTTTGTAAATAGGCAATTTTAATGTCAGTTGCATAAGTATTAATGTTAAAGTCACTCTAATTTGCGATCGTACCGACCGTGAAAATCTAAAAAAAAAAACAGAAAAGTGGTTCAAATCAGATGTTGGTACGTAAAGTCAAGTTAGGTAATCATTTTTCTTTTCTTTTTTTGTTTGACAAAATTTAGCATTGCGGTAAAACATCAAAAATCATAACAATAATCCATCCTTATTTCTAAAGAAATTCTCAAAATAGAAAATAAATGTGTACTTACCGGCATTGTAAATTATTAATTAAAGTATGTAGTATAAAGAGTTTTCGACACCGAGCAAAGAACGAGGAGAATTAAATTGAATACAGGATTTGCTTTGAATTTCCGGTTTGTAAAGGTCGAAGCAGTTATCTCCCTTGGAAATGTAGATTCATTTCTCTGTTTACTAAACTTAGAACAAGTGTCGGGCACAGAGTAAAATTCGAACACACACACAGAATGTGCGGGTGGTAATAACAGTTATTGGCAAAAATGGAATTGGCAAACAGGTCTAAGTTCTGGTTGAAGCTGTTTGCGAACTCTTAATGCTAAAGCTCTTGGGAATCCCCCAGCTATCGATAAAATAGTAAGGCAGACAGTAGGGACGTCCAATCGATTTTGCGTTAAAAATGTACACGACGGGAAAAGTTACAAAACGTTTCTAAAAGTTATTTTATCGTAAAAAAAATCTTTGTATGATTTGAAAGAAATAAGATTAAAGAAAACTCCAATATTTTTTATTTCATTCTTTTTTTTTTTTTTTTTATATCATAGAATTCCAGAAATCGTGTTTTAAATTAATGTTTACGTTAAATTTTGACCGTTCAAAAAAGGTGACGTAATAATTACCAATAAAATTAAAAATCGAATTTTCATTCAAAAATACAACTTTTAAAAAATCTATCTAAAATCAGTCCAATGTTAATGAAATTTTCGCTACTTATTGTTTTATAGATAAATTATTTTTTGAAATAGGTTTTTTGTGAGAAATATTATTAGAAAGAACCCTGTGACGTTCGAGAAAATTGTGTTGTAAAATGGTCCATATGCAGGGACACTCCATGCAGCCTTTTAATAAAATAAATAGACACAAAATAGGGTCTTTTAAAATCCAATCAAAAATGTTCATCCCCAAATACAAAGTCATTTTGGCTGATCAAAAGGTGCCTATAAAAAGATCCTTTTTTTCAATTCAAAGCAAAGGAACCCCAGACTACAGGATGTGTTAGTCTGAATCAACAACGCTACCAACCTCTCACCTTCTACCACTCCAACACCCTAGTTACCTCCCACCTCATACCACACCAACCCCAGTGTCATACACATCAAACATACTCTTAAATACAGCTGTATATTACTCTCCATTTCACTTGAAACATTTACACATATACACACACACACACTGACAAAAGGAATATTTTCCAATGAGTTTCACTTTCATTTCAAGAAATTTCACTCAGGCTGCAAGAACCTTGACAATCAGGCAAGGTTGGGTAAGCCTAAAACCATGACCCAAGCCATAGAGGTACAGCCATCAAGTAGCTCTTGGGGAGTATCAGGTGTGCTTAGCATCTCACAGTCCTAAAAAGTGTTGGAAACAGACACTATCCCACAGAAAGTATTATGGATGCAAACTACATGGATGATCTAGTGCATCTTGCAAATACACCTGCCCAGCTGAATCTCTGCTTCATAGCCTGGTAAAACCAAATAAAATAGAGTGCATGTGTTTTAAACATTAAATATCAAGCATTTGAAATTAGTAGATCAGTTAACATATCTAGGTAGCAATATTATTGGAAATTGGGTTGTCTGCCCGCACCGGAAGCCCGGACAGTAGGGAACAGGGCATAGAACCCTGAATCAGCAGAACAGATACGGCAGGCAAAGGGTGCAGTACTAGCTGAAACTAGCAGAACAACTGAAACACAGCGACTTTACCGGACAACGTAGAGACATTGCAAAGATTAATATAATTAAGATAAGTGTACTTGAATGTCTTGTATTACCTTTATATATCCCGCCAGGAGAAGTTCCTCTGGCAAAGTAACAGAAATAGAGTTAACAAATAGTTACGTTTAAAACTGTTGTATAAAGGAAAGGTAATACAAGAGATTCAAGTACACTTATCTTAATTATATTAATCTTTGCAATGTCTCTACATTGTCCGGTAAAGTCGCTGTGTTTCAGTTGTTCTGCTAGTTTCAGCTAGTACTGCACCCTTTGCCTGCTGTATCTGTTCTGCTGATTCAGGGTTCTATGCCCTGTCCCCTATTGTCCGGGCTTCCGGTGCGGGCAGATAACCCAATTTCCGATAATATCTCATCTACAGAAAGCAATGTCAATATATGCATAAGAAAGGCATGGACTGCTATTGACAAGTTATTGATCATATGGAAATCTGATATCTCAAATTAAATAATAAAATGGAAATTCTTCCAAGCTGTAGCCATGTCAGTACTACTGTATGGTTGCACCACAGGCACATCCAGCAAGTAGCTCTTGGAGGGTATCAAGTGTGTTTGGCATCTCAGTCCTAAAAAAAGCCAGAAGCAAACAACATCCCCCAGAAATTATTATGAGTGCAAACTACACAGATGATCACCTGTGCAAACTGAATCTCTGCTGAATAAACATTAAATGACAATCAATGTAAATTAGTTGATCAGTTCTCATATCTAGGTAGTAATATCTCATCTACAGAAAGCAATGTCAATATATGCATAAGAAAGGCATGGACTGCTATTGACAAGTTATTGATCATATGGAAATCTGATATCTCTGATAAAATAAAATGGGAATTTTTCCAAACTGTAGCCGTGTCAGTACTACTGTATGCCAGCACTTTAACAAAACACCTGAAGAAGAAGCTAGATGGGAACTACACAAGGATGCTGGATGCTGTTTTGGAAGCAGCACCCACCACCACCACCCCAAAAAAGGAGATATATGACCACTTACCTCCTATCAAACAAACCATCCAAGTAAGACAAACAAGATATGCTGAGCTTTGCTGGAGAAGTAAGGACAAACTCATAAGTGATGTTTTCTGGTGGACTCCTATATAGACACAACAGTGTTGGCTGACCAGCTAAAACATATGTACAACAGCTCTGTATGGACACTGGATGGTAAGGTGAGGACTTGCAATGGCTGACAGAGATGAATAGTCGAGAGAGTCAAGGGAATCTCTGCGATCAGCATGACTTGATGATTATGATGATAATGATGAATATGTAATATTTACTTATATTAAGCTTTTTCCTTGCATATTCTTTTCTCTTCCTTCAATTGTCTTTTAAAACCATGTGCAAAAAAAAAAAAAAACTGAGACAATATGACCTTGAGGCACCTCTTTTGCTTTGCTGATTCATAAGTACATTTTTTTTCATTTACACCGTCAACATCCGGCTGTTTGTTAGGAGTTAGGGTTAGGGGTTAGGGTTAGGGTTAGGGGTTAGGTTTATAATAAAAAGAAAACTCTAAAACAAAAAATCTAACAAACAACCGGATGTTGACGGTGTAAATGAAAAAAATGTACTTATGATTCAGCAAAGCAAAAGGGGTGCCTAAAGGTCATATGGTCCAAAAACTTTTAAGGAACAACTGCACAAAAAATGTAAATATGAATGTGCAATGAACATGATTCTCTGACCTCTAGGATTAAAATAACCCTAGAAAAGTTGGGATGTCATTAAAATCAATTAAGCAAGCAAGCAAGCAATTGTCTTTCTAGTATTATCTGCGTTATTCGGACTATTGTCCTCATCTTCATTGTTATCTGTACAACGTTTCGTCCAGATAACAATGAAGATGAGGACAATAGTCCGAATAACGCAGATAATACTAATCATCGAGCCTCATCTCAAACATTCAGAGAAATTGTCTTTCCGTTTGTGAATAAGCCAAAATGGAAAGATATTTGAAATGTGGAAGTGAGAAAACTTTCATGTTTTTAATTTTAAGTACCTTTTAACTCTTTGCCTACCAAATTTCCCACACAGTTGTACCTTATTCTTTCTAGGTATTTTTTACCTATATCAATGGGATATTTCAAAGTTCACTATCAATTCACCTCAGAGCTCATTCTATTCATATAAAGGCTCATTATTATTTTAATCTGAGTCATTCTGGTCAATTATAATGAGATTCACTGTCAGCATTTACAGTATGATCGCAGTGGTGGAAGAGCCGCAGGGAGAGGTTTAAAGTAGGCAGAAAATTAAATATGACCCCTTATACACACACACACACACAACACACACAAATAAGAACTCTTTCTGCATGTAAATAAGCTAAAAGGGAAAGATATTCAAAATGTGGAACTTTCATATTTTTAATCTTAAGTAGCTTTTAAATATGACCAAGCATATATATATATATATATATATATATATATATTTTTGGAGGATATGTGCTTAATTGAAATCATACCTAATTTTGAAAATTAATTAGTTAATAATTAATGAATTTAGGCAGGCATATATGTTCAAATGTAAGGCTAAACAAATCGAGAAAATGTCAATCCCTGAATGTACATTTCGACCTATTCAGGGATTGACATTTTCTCGATTTTTTTAGCCTTACATTTGAACATATATACCCGCCTAAATTCATTAATTATTAACTAATTAATTTTCAAAATTAGGTATGACTTCAATTAAGCACATATCCTCCAAAAATTGTCAGCTAAAAGCCATATCAAATAAACATATTGTTTATTTACATACTCTCATATATATATATATATATATATATATAAGTCATCCACAAACACAGTGTTTCGACATTTCATGTCTCATCAGTGTGGCTAGACACAGCAACTACCACCGACCAGGAGTAAAACCTGACTGACTTTTCACCAGCCCACTTCGATAACCTCCTGGCCATTGACAGCTGCTATTATGGAACAGTGTTTTAACTGTTAAATACATACATCTTTGTATACATTTTACGATTACCAGAGAGATCAAATCTGTAAACAACAGATGATCATTGCTGTATGCTAATGTGAAAGTCAATTAAAATCGCTCCTGGTAATATATATATATATATATATATATATATATATGAACAACTTTTAGCTATTTTTAGCCGACAGTATATTTGGGAGAATATGTGCTTTTTAATTTTAGTCAGACTTAATTTTTGAAAGTTAATTCATTTATGTTTAATTAGGCGGGATTTAAACTACTTAAATGTGAGGCTAAACAAATCGAGAAAAATCAATCTCTGAATATATATTTCGACCTATTAGGTCTCATCAGCAGAGTTATAGATACGAGGACCGCCTAGCGTGTGACTCGAACCCTTTGTGCTGAAATGGCACGCCGGTATCTTACCATCACGCCAAACAGAAATCGCAATTTTGTCTCGCTTTGTTTAGGTATTAGTAGCATTCTATGTTCCACTTTGGAGACTTTATCGCACGACGCAAATGTAAACAACTTTTAGCTATTTTCAGCCGACAGTATATTTGGGAGAATATGTGCTTTTTAATTTTAGTCGAAACGGCACAAAGGGTTCCAGTCACACGCTAGGCGGTCCTCGTATCTATAACTCTGCTGATGAGACCTAATAGGTCGAAAATATATATTCAGAGATTGATTTTTCTCGATTTGTTTAGCCTCACATTTAAGTAGTTTAAATCCCGCCTAATTAAACATAAATGAATTAACTTTCAAAAATTAGGTCTGACTAAAATTAAAAAGCACATATTCTCCCAAATATACTGTCGGCTGAAAATAGCTAAAAGTTGTTTACATTTGCATCGTGCGATAAAGTCTCCAAAGTGGAACATAGAATGCTACTAATACCTAAACAAAGCGAGACAAAATTGCGATTTCTGTTTGGCGTGATGGTAAGATACCGGCGTGCCGTTTCGGCACAAAGGGTTCGAGTCACACGCTAGGCGGTCCTCGTATTTATAACTCTGCTGATGAGACCTAATAAGTCAAAATATATATTCAGAGATTGATTTTTCCCGATTTGTTTAGCCTCACATTTAAGTAGTTTAAATCCCGCCTAATTAAACATAAATGAATTAACTTTCAAAAATTAGGTCTGACTAAAATTAAAAAGCACATATTCTCCCAAATATATATATATATATATATATATAGGGATGGGCAAACAAATTTTCAGTGAATAAAAATCTCAACATTGAGTTATCCCCCTTTTTGAAAATATATAGATAAATATTAATTTACAATTTACACGAAGTTATGGAAGCCTACATGTGTAAAAATTTCCTATACAAAAGTTACACATGAGAAAAAATAACAACACAACAAGGATACACGCACTGAACAATTGTTCATATCCCAAAGTAAAAATCCAGATATTTTGAAAAAAAGGGGAATAACTTATGTCCATTTAGTCTTCTGTAAAGAAAGAGAACTATCGTTAGTAATAATTTTAAAATATATAAAAATCTTGGAAAATATATTGCGCAAAATTGCGCGTTTTTAAACTTACATTTTTAGATAGATTGTAATAGAGCTTTCTCTCTCATGAAAATATTGACTTCAACAATAGGCTTTTCAGACGTTTAAAATTCACTTTTAAATTTTTAAATGAATAGATATAGGCCAATTGAATCAGAGAAAATACTTTTTTTTGCATCAATTCAAAGAAAAAAAAACGAAAAAAAAAATCATGTTACATAAATTATATTTGAGTTTTAAGAAAATAACTTTAAAATTTTCAAATCACTTTTTTCAGGTATTGATTTTTTTTTTTTTTTTTTTTTTTTCATATGTTCTTCAGGGTTTGATCTTTCTAGAAATGTAAAAATTAGGGATTGGAATTTTTTTTTTCTTCAAATGACCAAAGGTCACCCCATGCACACACACCTTTTGAATTGATAAAAAAATTTTGTTTCAAGTTTTTTTAAAATAAAATAAGCTATTCATTATAAAATTAAGTTATCAATGAATAAAATAGTGAAAATTTCATTAAAATCAGACAATTTCCTGATTTATGGGAATAGTTTGAAAATTTAAAAATTAGATTTTAAATTATTTATATATATATATATATAGATAAAATGGTATGAAAAACACATATATTGTTAAATTGAATTTATTTTATATCTTTTTCATTGCTAATATTGTCAATATTTCGATTTTATCAAATAATTTTCAACAGAGCATAATGATAATTAGGTCCATTTTTAAATGTAAATGTTTTTAATCCGGATTCTTCAAGAGAGAAACAGAGAATATTTTGAATTTAAACTGGAAATATTGTTTTTTTCCAAAAAGCATGTATCACGTTTGTTCACTGCGTCTCGTTCATTCACTGCATCACACTCTTTTAATTATATATATATAAATATATATATATATATATAATTTGAATATATATATATATATATATATATATATATATTTATAAAAAGGAAGCTTCGCAAAATGTATTTTGTTCTCAGAAAAAAAAAAATTTTTTCTAATTCTTTTTGTTAAAACAAAAAGAATTAAAAAAAATAAAATAAAATAAAATTTCTGAGAACAAAATACATTTTGCGGACCTTCCTTTTTTTTATAAAATATTGAATTTTCTCCCGTTGGAACCAGAACAACATTTTATATATATATATATATATATATATATATATATATATATATATATATATTACACACAAGAATTCTGTCTGTTTGTAAATAAGAAAAAAAAGAGAGAGATATTCAAAATGTGGAAGGGAGAAAACTTTCATATTTTTAATCTAAATGCATTCTAAATATGACCACTTTCAAGTACACACACACACACACACACACACACACACACATACACACACACACTTATTAGAACTCGTCTATTAACAAGCCACAACTTGTAAGTAATGACTCAACTCTGGATAGAACATGTCTCACTCATCTTCAACATAAACAGAAAAAAACTTAGAAGCTATTTTCTGCCCATCATAAAGGTTTTGTAACTAGTTGTAATATTCTGTTAAGTAACCTGATTATCAAAGTCTAAGTGGGTGGGGAAAAAAATCTAGTAAAAGAAAAGAACTAGATAAAAATTGTTATTTATAAAAAAAAAAAAAAAAAAAAACATGTAAACAATTTTAAGAGAGTTCAGCAGGGAATTCTGGGATAGCTAAGAGGAGTGGCCTTGAAAAGAAGAGAAGACAAAGAGAGAGTCAGTGTTAACAGTGGCTAATTCTTTTTCTATTTTGTGAGGCATCATTCATCATTTAAATGATTACAGTTCTTCCTAATTATCTAAATGTAAATAAATCACCAATCGTAAAATTATATTGTACAATAATGTTATGAGTAATAAATATTCCTTACTGTTTTTGGGTTTAACATTATCTTTACATAAAGTAAAAAAATTAAAAATATCTAAATAAAAGATTATTATTGTCTGAACAGACACTTGACCTTTTTTTCTCTCATTGAAAACAATCTTTAGATTATACCATATTGCAGTAGATAAAGAGAAAGCAGAAGAAAGGACAATGCTGTATAATATGGAGGCATGTGGTGTAATGGTTATTGATGTAAAAAATGGACAATCCAACTATTCTCACTCCAGCTAGGGGTAAATAGTAGGGGAAACTGAGCTCTTTAACCTTGGTATGGCAACCAGTCTAGGAAAAGGAAAGGAAATGCTGAATTCAAACCAAAGTGGCTCTCTTCTCATTAGTCTAAAACTATTTGAGACCTCCTTTGTCAGTATATCTGAATTAAATGGAGTACACTCGGATGACATGTGAAGGGTTAAGAAGCCATGTTTATTCTGTGGTAAGCTTTGTGCCCAGACAAAGGGTAGTAACACTTAAGGGTTCACTTAGAGTTCAATACAATAACATCACTTCCCCCGTTTTTACAAAATAATTTTTTCCCTTACAAGTTTTATTTTAATTTTATTTAAGTTACATAAAACACAATGAATAAAAATATAACTATTTAGTTGTGTTCACATAGATTTTTAATTTAAAAAAAAATTTTTTTCTACATATTTATATGTAGGTAACATAAAAATTAAAAGAAATGTTCTCTTTTTTTCTTTTACTTTTTTTTTTTTTTTTGTGTGTGTGTGTGTGTGTGTGTGTGTGTGTCCATGAAGGGATTTTCTTTTTGATAAGAAATTCACAAACTGATAAAAAAAAGTTTGTGTGCGAGTTCCTCCATTGTGGAAGTCTTGTAATGGGCCGCATGATGGCTCTGTTTAGATCCTTGGGATCCAAACACAGGCAGAGTTTACCATTACTCTTCTGCACATACACTAGACTGTTCACCCATTCTGTAGGCTCGCTTACTCTGCAATTGATCCCTTGTTTCATCATGTCATCCAGCTTATTGAAGTCAGTCAGTCAGTCAGTCAGTCTACTATTGGTTTGAACAACAGCAACTGGCCAAACACAACTGAACCAGTGTCAAGACAACTGGTACTTATGGGAATTCAGAATAGTCCACTCATGCATTTGGGTGATTCCATTCCATGAGTCCTGATTGGCTGCTTGGCTTGTATGATGTTCTGGGCTTCATAAATAACCTGCCATTTTGCAGTAGTCTTTGCAGCAAACCAGGTACGTATTAAATTATGACTGCTTGCTGCCTTGTCTTACCAATTCGATGGTAATTGGAACTAGTATGATTATTCTACACAGCTCAGTCTTAATCTAGTCTTTCATATGGATGGGGCATTTCCTGGGTGCGTGGATGACAGGATGGTTGTCCGGTTTCAAGACAATCCGGTATCTCCTGTGAAACTGCCTATTCAGGTTGGATGTGAAAAACATGTTGCTCTCTAATTCAGCAGATATGGGAAAGACATAACACATCGCTCCCTAATTCAGTAGATATGAGAAAAGGGCCATTGTAAGTGTGATAACTTACCAACTTTACAAGGACTCAGTTAAGTGGAATTGTATTTGTTATATTTATATAATTGATATTTTCCACAGACAATACTATTGTTTGCAATCCACAAGTATTTTCAAGCATAATTGCTTGTTTGTGTAAATGTATTAATACAAAGTTATTTAAAATTCCATATGGTGTTCATGTGTTTTCTGGGCTAATTCTTATAACTCCAACATAAAAAGGGGAACCATTCTGATTGACTGATGAATTATCTATTTATTTATTGATCTACTAGGAAAAAAAGATAGGGTTAAGGTTAGGGTTAAGGTTAGGGTTTAGGGTTAGGTTAGAGTTAGGGTTTAGGGTTAGTTTAATGGGAAAATAATGGATAGATTAATTAACAGATAAAATTCATTCAGAGTGGTTCCCCTTTTTTGTATTGGAGTTATAGGAAATAAACATTTTCTGTTTCTAACTCATTCAATATTCATGCCGCCCTGTCGGCTGGGCGTTAAATGCACCGACTGCACCTCTGCAGAGGGGTAAGACTCCCCCAATGGGGCCACCTGTTGGCCGTGGTTGGCGACCCATGATGCTTAAGGATAGAGCCCAGGTGGATGGGCAGTTCATGACTTGCAAAACTCCACTTTGACCCTTTCTTGGGCTAGATGGGTGGTCGGAGAGGCCCCCTCCGATAAATCGGCTGGTCACGTCAAGCCCTCGTACCTATATGATTTTCCCAACCCTATTGCCCTTATGGCAAGCCCCAAACCCTTTTTATCATATGGGTGCTAGAAGGCAGTGGCTGCGGGTCTACATGTCCTGGGAATGACGTTAAACTCTATCTGATGGTGAGGTTCCAGTTTTGGAGGTTTGGGGAATGCAGAGCACCCCTTCATCACCATTGCTCCCTGGTCCACTCTGACCCGGAGTGGTAGTACCTGTTAGGGTCCCATCTATGGGTTAAATAGAAAAATATATTTATAAAAAAATTGTATTATCCATTAAGAATTGATTTATTTCAAAACATTATCGGCATTAAATGACCCACTGAGGTTGATATGCCGTAAAACAAAACAAACAAACAAAACAGATGCAACTCCTTTATATATATTGTAGGGATTATCTTCCCACTGAGTTGTCGCTTGTTCTCACCAGGGGCTATAGTATTTAAGCGCCTGGTTCAAACGTCTCTGCCTCTCTTTTCTGTTCCTCAAACTACAAGACACATGGGTTAGTTAAGGTCTACCCCTTCTCGTTGGGGCTTTGCCTCCCCCCCCTTACATTACTGTAAGTTATTCACACAGCATGGACTATTCCTAGTCTCATGTCTGTGGCTTTTATGTTTATCTTTTTACCATTCATGAATGTGTCTTTATCTTTATTTATGTACACTTGTATTATGTACCCGTTTATCCATGTGCTGTATACGTATTAAATGTTTTGTTTATCAAACCTTTGTCGGAGTTTGTATCTTCAAGTAAATATAACTTTTCATCTTACAATATAATGTATTTATAGTTAGACAGATATGCTCATGTATAGAATGTCCTTTCTTTCTTGATGTACTGAGATATTTATTTTTTATGTAAATTGCTTTAATGATTCCCATTTTTCATTCTTTTTTTCGCCTTGAGGAATTGGGCCATTTAATTAACCATGATTGTAAATAATTAACAACAGTTTTATGGACATTATCTCAGTTGGTAACAATTGAAGGCTCAGACTTTCTTTCATTAAGGAAGGCAGCAATTTTGGTTGCTAGGCAACCAATGACAGATCAAATTGATTGCTGCTTAGTGATGGCCAAATAAATGAAAATAGATCCTCCTTTGAATTATACACTTATATGTTGTTCAATAATACTTTTCATACTACTTTATATATATATATATATATATATATATATACATTAGTATATATTTATTTGTATGGAAACAAGTCTGCTACCATTGGTTTTCATGCTATCCAAACTTAATTGTTTAAGCAGAGCAATTGCCTCTTCAAGTGTAATAGTGCCATACATACATACATATTGATATATTAGCTCAGTCGGCTAGAAACCACAAGGTTCCTAGTTCGATACCCTCCCTCGCCAACTCAGCGTATGAGTAGCACAGGGATCTGTGCGGTAAAGTAAGGAGCTGATGGTAGGTGTGGCGCTCCACCTCAGACGCTAAAATAATCTCCTTGGTCTAGCGCTAGTGAAAAGTGAAAAGGGATAGACTCCCTCGCTGCATGGCTGATACCGACATTAGGCCGCCCCGACGACTTTACTTATTATATATATATATATATTATATATATATATATATGAAAGTAAACAAACAGGCTTATAGTTTGTTTGAGATGGCGATAGCCAACAATTTTTGGGAGATTAAGTGCTTAATTGAAGTCATACTTGATTGAAAATGAATTAGTTGATAATTAATGAATTAGGCGAGTAAACGAATCGAGAAAAAGTCGATCTCTGTATATACATTTCAGCATATATATATATATATATATATATATATATATATATATATATAAGAAAAGGCTTTCTCAGACTGTTTTACTCAAGGAAATGGGAAAGATTTTACCCAAATCTGTTTATCTTATTGTCATTTTGAAATAGACTCTTAGGCTCTTATGTGTTTATATTATTGGAGGCATTAGGGTGTGACACATAATCCAACGTCATAACATAGAATAAATATACTCAAAATGTGAGCATGCAACGTTAGATAATTCTCATTGTTTAATAAATTTGACGATTTTACATACTTATGGTACACACTCTATGACATTGAATTTTCATCTCCCATCCCCTCAGGCAATATCTTTAAAAAAAATATTTTTACATCGCCCGGAGGGTGTCTTTTTATTTTGCTAGTGTTTTATAATAACCATGGGATGTATACAGATATAAATCCTTTTATCCAAGTATTTATTTGCCTCCTGATAAAGCCAAATTTGACACAAGCTCGGTTTAATATGGGGGTCTCACATGAATAAATGTAAGTCATTGTCGAGTTGGCCTGAAGTCAGTATCAACCAGACAGTGAGGGAGTCTATCCCTTTTTCACTAGTACTAGACCAAGGAGATTGTTTTAGCGTTTAAGGTGGAGCGCCACACCTACCACCAGCTCCTCACTTTACTGCACAGACTCCTGTGCTACTCATACGCTGAGTTGGCGAGGGCCGGTATCAAACCAGGAACCTTGTGGCTCCTAGGTGGACGTAGGCCTAGATAAAAAGTAACCATTTTCTACAACCTTTGTCATAAGAGCAGAGCCAGGGCTAGGATCTCACGCACCACCACCCCAATCCATGATATGCCCATTCCCGAATTTATGATATGGGGCCCCTACTCTACTACATATCAATTTTCAGTAAGTAGTATTCATAGAAAATATATGAAACCCACCCTTCAGGGCCCCCCCAAGCAGGATTGGTTCCCTCCTGCTAATGTTGTATAGCCGACTACTACCGGCTAGTGGACTTCAATAAACAACAGATACGTATATACAAAAATAGGACCCGTCTTTATTTTCTTTGGTGAGTGAGTGGTGAGGGGCAGCTATTGTTCACAATGAAAATGCCAGGTGGCTGGCGAAGACAGTGACGAGTGTTCACAATGGAAATGCCCGAGGGTTGACGGGAGACGCGAGGTGATGCTATCGGCTGTTCGCTGGGGTCTGACTGTCAGCTCAAATCCTCTGGCCTTTATATTGATCAACACGCCTACGCATCTTTATCTTTTGATCGGTCTTTACATCCACTAATATGCCGACGCATTTTTATCTTTTGATCTGATAACGGACATTTGTTATATATTTCTTTATCTTCTCCCTGCTTCCTTGACCGGAAAACCTCTCTTCCGCTTTCCCTTTCTTTTTAAATAGATATTTTTATCTTTCTCTTTGTCCCTCTGCCAAAAGCTTCCTCTTCCAGGCGAGGACAATACAACACTAACCCTGCCAAAGAGTATCCTTTTACAGTGCAATGGTGGATTGCTGCCCTTGGGCTGAAATCCTTGGGCGCAGTTCTCCTCATTTTTTTCTGCTTCTATCCAAAGACAAAAATACATCTCTGAAGAGATGGAACAGTTACAACACTAGGATCCCAGTTTGAATGCTAGGGAGGTATGTTAGGATTCTAGTATTTATTCACCAACTCCTGAAGGTAAAGTTAACACAAGGTTAATTTAAAAAGAAGGCATATGAATATACTAAAACAAAGAATTGCCTAGCACCCACAGCTAGCATCATGAAGGTGTTAGCTACTCTGTTCCTCGTGTTATGATTAAATGGGGAGTTGTTGCTCAGGAGTGGGATCCTCAGGACCTAGTTTGCATTTTTTTTTGCTTTTTTTTTTTTTGCTGTGCCCTTCTCCATGACGAAAATAGGGTCGAGGAGAAACAGATTCAATATACTTCGACTTGGGTCGCAGCCTGAAGATCAGGTAGCCACGGTCTAATTTCCAGGTCTATTAACGGAGTGTAAGGGAGATAAATGCGTAAAAATTGAACACATGGACTTGATTTTTATGTGGAAATAAGTGAAAATCTATGGTAGCACATACAATAAAATTATACTTATCAGTATGGGTCATCAGGGGAGAGAACTTTTTTTAATGATCTGTAAACGAAAAAAACAATTGTTAGTAACAATTTTTTGAATATATAAAAATCTCGGAAAATATGTTGTGCATTCTTAAACTTACATTTTTAGATAGATTAAATAAAGCTTGATCTATGGTGAAAATCTTGAGTTCAGCATGGCCCCTTCCAGATGTTTAAAATTCACAAATATATTTTTAAGTGAATAAAAATAGGCCAATTGAATCAGAGAAAATACTTTTTTTCATTATTTTAAAGAAAAATATTGTTTTTAAAACTACAAGAAAAAAAAAACATGCTACAAAAATAATTTTTGAATTTTAAGAAAAAAACTTTAAAATTTTCAAATAACCATTTTATGGGTGATAATTTATTCATTTATTAATATACAATTTTTTTATGTGGTCTTCAAGAGTTGATCTTTCTAGAAATGTAAAAATTAGCGACTGGACATTTTTTTTTTATTCAAATGACCAAAAGTTACCATACCCATTCTGAACTGAAAAAATGTTGTTTTTTTTTTTTTTTTCAAGTTTTTATTTTTTAATGAAATAAGCTATTCATTATAAAATTAAGTTATTAATGAATAAAGTGGCGAAAACTTCATCAAAATCGGATAATTCCCTGATTTTTGGTAATAGTTTTCAAATTAAAAAATTAATTTTTAAATTTTTTATTACCTTCCCTTACGATTTCTAGATATACTTATGCAGATACTTTGGTCCTATTTAGTGCCGATCTGCCAGTATCCTATTTTTACGGCTACTTCGAGTAAAAAATTTAAAAAAACATTTTTGTTGAATATAGAGAAGATAATTTTTTTAAAATTAAATCCTTCCTGTTTTGAAAAAAAAAATTGAACTTACTTGAAATATCTTTTAATGGGGATAATCTTAAAAAAAACCCAAAAAAAACAACAGTTTTAATGTATTATATTTGAGTTTAACATTGTTGAACAGCTCATTAATAACTACATTAATAATCAATATTAACAATAAATGTAATTAAAAAAAAATTGTTGCTGCGAGATAAAAACATTTACAAGTATATTTTAAAAACTTATTTAAGCATCACGATGTTAGCATTGAGTTATCTCCCTTGTGTATTAAAACAAATGCCAACCATCTTTTCTAGTATTGCAACAGCCGGCATTGGTTAACGGTTTGTTAATACGTACGTATGATTGTTTAACTATTGTACTAGAGTTTTGAACTTGTTTTGGAAAGGTTGACTCATTTAAATCAAGCAAAGCGAAAAATTATGAATCAGAACATTTCTTTAGAATTAAAGAAAAAAAAACAAAAACAATAAGTAAGGCTGACTCATTTTTTAACGGGACGATATTGGTTGTGTTGAATGAAGGAACAGAGATGATTAAATAAAAATAAAAATAAAGAATGAATAATTTTTTTCTTTTATTTCTTGCTTTGTTAGGCGGATATAAAATATAATATTTGATTTTTCGATGTATTATTAATGAAAGTAGTTTCTGATTAATTTTATTCTTTAAAAAAAGTAAACTGGAATCTTTGGTGGGTTAAAACAAAAACAAACTTAGGTTTTCGTTTTGTTATTATTGTTAGCATTATGAAAAGGGAAGGTTTTTGATTCATTTTTTATTTTTCAATATTGTCACACTCATCTTTGTTCCATTGAATAATTTTTATTACAGAAAAAATGCCTATTTCTTTATTTTTATTAATTTTAATTTACGTTGGACAGTGTAACATGAATCAGAGTTTGAACAAAAGTAAAACTGGAATAGAATTTTGTTTGTTTAGTTATTTTTGTCCCGAGCGAAAGGACACTTTTTGCATTTTAAAAATATATATTATTATAGTCACTAATTACTAGAAATATATAATGCATTCAATAATTTATTGAATATATATTTTTTTTTTGTTTTTGTTTTTTTTTGTGCAGAATAAAATCTAGTTAACTATAGTTTGAAATTAATAGCCTGCACTTTTTTGTTTGTTGTTCATCCTCGTTATCATTTTTAGCCTAGTTACATAATGAATGAACTGAAATTCTTTTTTTTTTTTTTTAAGAAAGCAAGAAGAGGAATAACTTAATTTTAAATTAAAAAATAATAATCATTAAGAAATTATATGGATTATTGTATTGAAAATAGCTTTTTAAAGCATTAACTTTAGGGCACAAAATTGTTGACATTATTTTGCGTGTTTCAATGTACAACATGTATGTACATATTTTTATTTTAAAAATAGAATTTTTTTGTTTTTTTATTTAAAAAAAATATTTTTCAGAAATTATATATTATATACGTAATTTTTTAGGTCAATTAAAAAATCTTTATTATTATTTTCACAAATAAAAAGATAGCACAATTTCTAAAAACACACAATTGTAATGAATGAACTTGGGAAAACTTCTAAATAAAATAACGTTTTTAATTCTCCAGGATAAAAAAACAGAAATTTATTGCAAATATGTTTGCCTATGTTCCTTTATATTTTTATCTTATAGAGCAGAAAAGAATGTTGAAAGAAAAGTATACTAGGATTTGTGCACTCTTAATTTTCAGGTACCTACTACACCAGTTAATAGCTTGTTTTCTTTCAAACAAATTACTTTACTAACTACTAATGTAAATATCCAAGTAGTATTCACTTTATTTGGATATTATTCCAGCAACTCAAAAAAAAAAAAAGTTACAAGTTAGGCAAGGAAATAACATAGAGAAAACAATGACATTTCCATTTATTTTATCAAAATATTACTTATTTGATTAAGTATATTATTTCCTTACTATAAATCAAATGAATGAAAATTGTGTTTCAATGACTTTTTTCCTAGCCAGAAACTTAAAATGTGACCACGCTGCAGAGGGTAAGACTATCCCAAAGAGTGACCAGGATATGACACTAAACTTCATTTGATGGTTTACGCTCTAGTCCTGGAGATCTAGGGAGTGTGGAAATACTTCTTCATTGCCATTACTTCCAGGTCCACCAATCTGACCTGGACTATTAGTATCTGTTTGGGTCCCATGTATGGTTCAAATAGATCTGCTTAAAGATTATTAGGTTATATACCCCTTTATCTCGGGTATGTAATGGCAAGAGAGAGAGAGACAGAGTATAAGAGATGATGAGGGGGTTTTTACTTGTTTTCTCTGTCTACTTTGTTAGGCGCCAATCTTCTCTTGTGGGCTCTCCTGTTGGGTTGACTACTTTCTGGTTGGGCTGGTCTTCTCTTGTTTTAATGAATTAACAAGACTTTGTTTTTCCTTTTATCTTTTATTGAACAACCCCATCCCCAAAAACTGCGCGAATTGAGAAGCGACCTCTCTGTGAGACAGACCTCCGCATCTACTCACTCTGAATTTCAGGCCGCAACTAATCTAAAAATTAGAAATTCTCTCTCACACCTCTACTAGTGTGTTTCCGGAAGGGGTCAAGTAAAAGGTTATTACCTGCCAATAATGTAATTGCTAAGGTAATTTTCCATTCAACCCCCGTTATTTTGAATCTAACGAACTCTGATTAAAAAATATCTATCTACAGTATGTGCATAATTCATAAGCTACCTATGAATTATGTAACAATTAGGTAAGAATACATGAAACCAAATAACTGTGTGCAAAGAAATTATTATTAAACAGAAATAATTACGTGAAACCATATAATTGTGTATAAATGATTAGTTAGATAGTAATACTTGGAACTGTTGCAAGCTGGGTGTTGTATATATTTTATATAGGTTTACAAACTTACTAACTTTTAAACAAAACTCAACACAATGAAAGAAATCAACGGAGTTGTATTAAAATAACAATCTGTATTAAAATAGAATTACAGACATGTATAATAGCATACCGGGCATAGTCCTTTGTTTTATATTGTGGTATTAATAGTTCATATTTTATCTTATTTTTCTTTGCTGATACTGGAGCTGATTTGCTGTGTGACCACTCGTCTTGTCACTCTCTGAACTACTGAAAAATTCCCGCTTTTCCTTTTTGGCGCTTGATTTTGAATTCGGCGTTTGTTGTTTTCCGTTACTGCATTTTTGAGATTCTTACTCCCTTTTTAATATAATCGGCAACTGCCATTTTATTAACCATTACAGAACCATGCAACTGTGTGCAACTGATTTGTACTAGATACAAATGCTTCATATCATATAACTCTATGCAAAAAAAAACAAAAAAAATGAGCATCTAAGCCTGTTTCCTTTGCGGGTCGGATTAATATAATATTTCTCTTATGGACAGCAGGCCAGATGATTATGGATTGTGGGCCTGATCATAGGTTGCTGACCCCTGTACTTGAATTTATGCCTTATGGAATTTTTACAGATCTTTAGAATTAAATAAGTGATTAATTTAAGGTAATTTAAACAGTGATTAATTTAAGGTTTTTGTGGTTTATGTGTTCCTTTATTGAAAAAACACTGTTGATGCTCTTATCATTATCAAGTTGTGTCGACAGCTCAGATCTCCATGACACTTCCTCACTACCCATCCCTATCGGCCATTGCTCCTGGAAGGTCCTCTGTACAGCATCCAGTATCTGTGCAGAGCTGATCGATGTAGATTTCGCTGATGTGTCCATGTGCAGGTGCCCATAAGAGAACATTACTTATGAGCTGTTCCTTCCTTCTCCAGCGGTGTTCAGCATGTCTTGTTCGTCTTACCCAGATGGTATGTGCGATAGGAGGCAAGTGTCTACACAGCTGCTCTTTTGTGGGGTACTACTTCCAGGATTTGTTCAAGACAGCACATAGCATCCTTGTACAGTTCCTAGCTTTTTCTCTAAGTGTTTAGTGGTGCTCAAGTGGTGCAGCCATATAGTAGTATTGCCACAGCTATAGCTTGGAAATATTTTCCCTTTATCTTATCAGAAAGATCAGTTTTCCATGTGAGTGATAATCTGACTATATCAGTCCATGCTATTCTTATGTGTATATTGACATTGCTTTCTGTAGATGAGATATTACTACCTTAGTATGTTTTAAGGAATATAGTTTCATGAGAAGATATAATTCTAGCATTGACATTAGAAAAAAATTAACAAGCTATTGTCCTTTTTTTGTTCCAGATTTTCCATGAGAAGCCATGTCTAACCTTGAAGTGCAGCGTGTTATGTGGCAGTGGTGATGACTACCAGATCGAGTGGCTCGTCCACTCAGCCTCCAGCCCATTCTTTCTATGTTTGGGTGAAGGCAGAACCATTTAGCTATGGCACCTTATCAATCCCTCCACCACCAAGACTTTCCACCAATGTTTGTAAACCAACTTGTTTTTTTTTTCCTCCCCAACCCCTATTATCTATATAAGATCAAAAGTTTTGCAATATTTGCAGACGTGCTACTTTCTGGGATAAACTCCAGAATCTTGAATTGGTGTCACTCCCAGCATTTTACGAGTCCACACCTAGCTCCTTTGGATTATTAGTTGTTTCACTTTCTGTGCTTGTTGACACTTCAACAACCAAGAGAAGGTGAAAACTTCAGGGAAGGAGTTCTTCTCCACAAAGGAAAAGAACTGGCATCAGTGTGGAATCAAAGAACTGGAAGAAAAGTAACTATAGATGGTGTAACACAATGGCCTCTACTTTGAATGCTTGGTGGCTTTTGTTGTAACTTGAAGTTATCAAAATATTGCAAAACTTTTGATTCAACCTCGTATTTCAGACTGTGATAGTTATGTTTCCTTCTGATGATAGCAAATTATTGTCTATAGTCAAACTATGTAGGAAGCGCGTGGTGTAATGGTTAAAGTCATGGGAAATGGACACCCAACTCTTTTTTATCTTATAGGTGCTTGAAGGCAGTAGCAGAGGGTCAACCACCAGCTTATTGATACACATGAAGTTAATGAACATCATTTCTACCAGTTTATAAAACCAAACCATTTTCCTACAAACTATTCACTTACAAATCATATATACAAAAAAGATTAGGAAGCGCGTAGTGTAATGGTTAAAGTCATGGGAAATGGACTCGTTGCCCCGAGTTCAAATCCTGGACATGGTAATTGCATTTCACTTAGCGCTTATAACCTTGGGAAAGGTATGAATCCTACTCTCCCTCCAGCTATGGGTAAATAGCAGGGCAGACTGGGTTCTTTAACCATGGCTAGGTAACCAGTATAGAAGAAGGAAAACTCTGAATTCAAACCTGTTGAACTCCGCTTAAGAAATTGACCTTGTGTCGTATCCTGCTTGTGCGGAGGAGTTGGTAAATATATATATAGTCAAACTATAGACTAACCAATTTAGCTCAGTCGGTAGAGCACCCGCTTTAGAATCACGAGGTTCTGAGTTCCATACTCGTCCTCGGCAACTCAGCATATCAGTAGCACAGATTGGGTAATCTGATTCTTGCGGTAAAATGTGGAGCTGACGGTAGGTGTGGCATTCCACCACAGCAAAACAATCTCCCTGGTCTAGCACTAGTGAAAAGAGGATAGACTCCCTCACTATATGGCTGATACCGACAATAAGCCACTCTGCCAATTTTACTTCATTTTTTTATAGACTAGCTGTTAAATTTTAATACTGTTATAATTTTTAGATCCCTTTCTTTTTTTTTTTTTTTCTCTCTGGTTCTTGCAGGAATTCTTTTCTTGCCATGATTCCTCATAGAATATTTAAAGTATTTTATAGAGAGTATTCTGTATTAAATATATATATAACTGTTTTAGTAAAAAAAATAATCTTTACTTTCTTTAAATCTTATGAAAGTCTGTAAGATTAAAGTTCTTTTTCTCTCAGTCCATATTCATTTTTTTTTTTTTAATGTGTCTTTAGATTTTGTTTTCCCTGATATTTAAAAATTTTTTTTTTTTTAATAAAAAAAAGATATTTATTCAGAGATATGGTTACTTAAAAAAATGAATAATTAAATAAAAATGTTAGTGATTTATTTTATGCTTAATTCTTAACTCAACTCTAAACCTAAAGATAATAATAGTAATACAATGACAGTGATAAATATAGTAACTGAATATTTGAAAGATGGAAAGTAAAGTAAACTGTAGCAGTTGTATTGTAAATTGTTTTATTCATTAGTTGGAAATACAATAGATTAAAAATTTGTATGTGTATGAATATTCACCCCACCCACCCCCGTGCTATGTGTGTGTGTGTGTGTGTGTGTGTATGTATGTTCATATATATATATATATATATGAATTTAACATTTTTAGAAAAAACAAATGATGTTATTAGTTTGCTGACAGAATCTGTTTGGACTTTTTAATAGAGCGGTCTTCATCCAGAGCAATATATGAAGGAAAGATGGAATAAATGTTGCTCTTGATGAAGACCGCTCTATTAAAAAGTCGAAACAGATTCTGTCAGCAAACTAATAACATCATTTTTTCTAAATTAAATTATTTTTACATATATATATATATATATATATATATTTTTTTTTTTTTTTTTTTCATTTGACTACATTTATTTCTTATTGCAGTGTATCAAAAAAAGTTTGGCCTATGCAAAAAACAAAGGGGAACTGGGTTTTCCAAGAATCAGGTATTCGGTTTTTATCTATTTTTTTTTTTCCTTGTGACCTTTCTAATTTTTCACACAAAGGAGCAACTTCACAATTTCTATTGTCAAAAAATCTTGTTATAAATTCTATTAGCACTTTTTGGAAATGTTTTGGAATACAAATATTACTTTATTAAGAGAACAAGATTTAGATTTAATGCTGAGTGATTTCAACTTTCATATGTGTATTCTTACTTTTTATTGGTGCCTCTGAAAGGAATTTTCAAAGGTGGTGCAAAGCTATTTTCACCCCCTACCCATCTCTGCAAGAACACCATCTTTTAGTCATCCTGTTTTTATCAGCTAGAAATAGGAAAAGATTGTACATTTAAGCATATCTTTTATTTGAGGTATAAGTCGTCTTTCTTTACTGTAACCATCACAATAAATAGTGAAAAAAGGTCAAAAAGAAAGAATTCACATTTAAATGTCTTTATATTACATATACTAGCAAATATATGCACCCTTCGGGTGCAAGTATTTAGGTTTTGATGTTATAAAATATTGTATCAAATTATAAACTATTTAGAAAATGATAAACTGAGGGGGTATAATTGAAAAATAGAACAGCTTTAGATTTAACTCTTCTATCATTTTCTTTCACTCCCGTCTTTCATTTTTCCTAATTTATCTATTTAGTTAGATTATGAAGTATTTAATAAAATTACAGTTCTTTCATCTTGTTTATGGATTTCTTTTAAGATTTATCCCGAGATCTTTGCTCAGATTCGTTAAGAGAAAACCAAACAATTAGAAATCAATAATACTAAGCATATATTTATTAAAATCAAATTTTAAATATCAATATGCAAATTAGCCTTCTCATTCACACTGTAAACCTCTATTTTGTTGTATATATAAATACAATTACATGCTATTAGTAGGTAGATATGGTCAACAGTATTAATAAGATATAACCATTTTATCTATAATTGAGGTTTAAATAAAAATTAATTCATGGTAAATGTGACGTCAATAACTAAGGGAATTATGACTTGAATAGTGATTTAGTTTCGGTTACAGACAGACAAACACAATCTCCATTATAATAAGATTTATTTATTTTAGTAGGGGTGGCAAAAAGTCACACATGGCAGTGAAAGGGTTAATATCGTTTTCCTTAAACATTTGTTTTTCTAATTGGGGAACCTCTTTTCTTTCTTTAATTATAAGAGAATTTCAAAGCTAGTTACTTTATATAACTTTTATTTATTAACTATATATTTTATTTTTTTTAGATATTACATTAGACTAACAATTCAATAAAAATTGACTAAATAATTCTATCAACTTATTTGACTTTTAGATATTTTATAATCAATCTTTTTCAAATTCTTCCCTGGTCCACTCTGACCCGGAGAGGTAGTACCTGTTAGGGTCCCATCTATGGGTTAAATAGAAAAATGTATTTATAAAAAAATTGTATTATCCATTAAGAATTGATTTATTTCAAAACTTTATCGGCATTAAACAACCCACTGAGGTTGATATGCCGTAAAACAAAACAAACCTACAACCTTTTTCAAATTCTGTTACAGCTACACGGTTTGGAGACATATTGCCTGCAACAAAATTCATCTTCCTGAAGATTTAGCTTGGCTGTAAGTTTCTTTTTATTCTAACTCTTATATTCTGCATTAAGCTATAATGTGTAGACCCAATGATTGGAGTTTTTATTATCTAGATTTTTTGAACTATTGTTCTCACCTTTATTGTTATATACACAATGTTTTGGCTGATGTGCCCTCCAGCTTTCTTAAGGTTTTTTTTCGAACATTGTGTATATAACGATAAAGATAAGAACAATAGTCTGAAAAATCTAAATAATATAAATTATCAAGCCTCATCTCAAAAATTTAGACAGTGATTGGAGGTTTCAGTGACTATACACAATGGGTAATTCCATGTCAAATCATCCAGGCCATGTCACCCACCCCCTTCAATTTTTCTGAAATTTTATCTGGTATGGATTATTATAAGGTTAGCCAATTCCCCAAATGTGAGCTTCTAATTCCAAAAATTGGCGGAGTTATGTCGGTTTTAGCTCTCCAAATTTGAGGAGATGGTTTTGAAAAATTGCAACTTTTTGTAACCTATTTTTTTCTGTAAAATGAGTTCTAGAGCTTCCCTACTCCTAAAAATTGGTTTATAAAAGCAAGGATTCCAAAAATGCTATCAAAAAAGTCTTAAAGTCAACTAATTTTAAGTTTTTTATGATTTCTGATTTTTTCCTAGCAAGATCAATATCCCGGTGTAGCACTGCATCTATGACAACAATTTTTTCTATTATTATTTCACATATATTGAACATTATTTGTGCCAAAAAGATAGTTTGATATTTGGTCCACTATCATAGTTTTGTTTACTAATTAAGATCTCATCGCCTGACCATAAATTTGTGCTTGATCAACAGCAACTTGGTCACCTAAGTGAAGGTGTATGATGTTGTAAGACCCAACCCACTTAATAATCCTTGAATAACATCACTGACAAGGTAGTCAGGTGAACCTTTTGGGTATATTTCTTGATATGGGTCTCTGTGAAGATACTCATGTGGGTGGCGAAATATAGATATTGAGTAAGATTACAAGAAGTTTTCAAATGCAGATTAACATACCTGACAGGTAAACTTTAATACTTTCAACTTCAAACTCTTAATGCCATAATCCAGATAATTCTATCTTTTAGTCAAGTCTTGTAGAAACTTTTATACCAGTCTAGTACAGATATATAAGTACTTATTTCAATATATAAATATATTTGTTTACACATTACTTGATTCCTCTTACACTAGGGTAATTCCATGTCAAATCCTCCAGACCATGTCACCCACTCCCTTCAATTTTTCTGAAATTTTGTCCATGTGTGGATTATGTTAAAGTTAGACCCCCCCCCCCCTAAATTTGAGCTTCCAATTCCAAAAATTGGTAGGGTTATGTTGATTTTTAGCTCTCCAAATTTTTGTAGTCTATGCTTTTATAAACCAATTTTTTGTAGTTGGGGAGCTCTAGAACTCATTTTACAGATAAAAATAGATTTTAAAAAGTCACCATTTTTCGCGAACCCCACCAAATTTGGAGAGCTAAAAATCAACATAACTTCGCCAATTTTTGGAATTGGAAGCTCAAATTTTGGAGATTGTCTAACGTCAGCATAATCCACACCTGGACAAAAAAATCAGAAAAATTGAAGTGGGTGGGTGACAATTTACTTTTTTCTGGATGATTTGATCCATTAGTCATTTTTATGCATTGATAATGCTAGTTAAAATGAAATATCTCTTTCCTATTGTCTCTCATAAATTTGCCAAAATGTACCAAAATTGACACTCCCCCCAGCTATAGCTTAATAGTAGGGCAGACTGGGTTCTTTCGATTTGATTAGGCAACCAGCCTTGGGGGAGAAAAACTGAACTCAAACCAGATTTATTCCACTTAAAAATTGACTCTTTGTCACATCCTGCTTGTGGTAGAGTTGGGTAAATACCTGCCTATATATCCAAACATGATACTTATTTCCATATATATATATATATTTATATATATTTACCAATCCTTCCGCACGAGCAGGATGTGACACAAGGTCAATTTATTAAGAGGAGTTTAACAGGTTTGAATTTAGAGTTTTCCTTCTCCTAGACTGGTTTCCTAGCCAGGTTTAAAAAGCCCAGTCTGCCCTACGATTTATCCATATCTGGAGGCAGAGTATGTGGATTCATACCTTTCCCAAGTGCTATGTGAAATGCAAACAGTCTTGTCTAGGATTTGAACTCGGGTCAACAAGTCCATTTCCTACAACTCTAGCCGTTACATCACGCACCTCTACATTTCCATATATACAACGAAAATCAAATGAGTTATTTCCACAGGGTCAGCTAGTGGATATGTGAATATTATTTTCTCCCTTTTCCTCATGTGACACACAAAAGATAGATAGATAGAGTCATATCAATATACAGATATTTTTTTTGTTCTAAAATTACTAATCTACTACAAATACAAATCTGCTGAGTTTGTAAACCTTTTAACAAACCTTCTATTGTCTTTTCTTTTTAAGTAAAAACTGTTTTCACGTGACTTTCGGAAACATTTTTTCACGCTCAGAGTTACTGAGGCATGGAATAAACTGCCTGTATCCGTTTTAGGCTGCTGAAACACTGCATCTTTTAAAGCCTCCATGCTTCCTGTAATTCACCAACACTATACCTGATACCCCCCTCTACACACATATGGATGCACATTGCACACATACATGTATATTATTACTGTACGCTATTCATGTTCATTAGTACATTATTCTATGTACTAGACATGAGACTTTGATGAGTTGTGATGCACCTGAGCCACTGTATGCAATAAATTTAATTATTATTACCTTCTTAATAAGTTTTATTTGTTTATTGATTTATTATAGATTTTAAAGATTTTTGTTTTTGTTTTTTCAGTTATTTTTCCACCTGCCATTTGTTATCTGAAAATACCAGTCCTGCTGAAAGAATAGAATGGAATCAGCGTTTTGCAAAGTGCACAACAAGTCAGGATAAAGGTCAATAAAAAATCTCTTTTTAAATCTTTTATTAAATTTCATTTTTTTAAAAAGTATTCATCAGACAATTTTAGAATAATAAAATTAACTTCAGCAAACTTGATTGTTCTAATCAGTATTTTATTACAGAATTGTTTGGTTATTTCCTATAAGTCCAATAACTGTCTATTTCGAGCCCAGATAAATGGACCTCTTGTCCTAACACCAGTACAATGGATATGGTGTGATATTTGCATAGTTCTTCAGTTTTATTTATTTTATCATTATTTAAGCTCAATTAAAGGCTGACTTTGTTGTCTCCTGTTTGATGTCAAGTCACCTTTTATTTATAGAATTTATATTATAATTATTTGGAAATGCTAATTATCACTCAGATAAAAGTATTATCATTAGTATGCATTATGGCTGACTGAATGAATTGCAGACTGTTCAAGGATTTCCCTCTGCTTATTTCTCATATTTTCTTAAAAACTCAGGGAAATGACTGTATTTTGCAGTTAATAGATCTGGAGTTATCTCACATGGAAAAACTTTTTGTTTTGTCAATCTGTACTTAATTAAAAATTATTTTGAAAATGATGGCCTGATTGAACTGGAAATTACTTTATTAATCAAGTTCTATTTTTTTTGTTATTGATTTATTTTTAAAGTAATTTTGGTTATTTCCTATAAGTCTAACAAAAACAAAGGGGAACCACTCTTGACTGATAAATTATTTATTTATTTTCCCATTAAACTAACCCTAAACCCTATCTTCTTTTTTCCTAGTAGATCAATAAATAATTTATCAGTCAAGAGTGGTTCCCCTTTGTTAATGTTGGACTTATAGGAAATAACCGAATTGTTCTTTATATTTGGTAATATATCAAGGATAATATAGATAAATATCAAATTAAGAAAATCAGTCAACATTTGTTCATAAAATATTGATTATCTACAGCAGGGATCACCCAACTTTTTTCACAGTTGGATGGATAATTGAAAAAATAACGAGTGTGGGCCACATTATTATTGTATTCAATACTTGCTAGCCAGAATGAAAGCTCTGAGAAAAAGATGTAAAACAAAATTTATCTTTCCATGTTATATTCATGGATGAGTGGCGTAAGATGCACAAAAACAAATTTAACCAACATATTTATTTTCAAAACACTATCAAAGAACGCAACATTAGCAGAAAGGTTTAGTGAGATTTGTGGAACTGAAGTTTGCCTTTCAAGATATCGTCAATATTTGGTTTGGAATTGCTACATCCAATCAAGAGAAATCCTTTCAAATGTTTATCAGTCAATTTCGTTCAATTGGTTGATTTCACATATTTTAGTTTTGAAAAGGCTTGCTCGCGGGCCTGATAAAATACATTTGCGTGCTGTATTTTGGTGACCCCTGATCTACAGGTATTTATTCTGGAATTGCAGTCATTTTTTATACATAATTATTTTGTTTTGACATGTTTATCAAAGTTATTCATGAATCAACTAATTTAAAACAGTAGTAGATATATTTATTTTATATGAACTAACAAAAAAGAAAATGCCGTCTGGGCAGTGTAAAAATTTGTTTTTGAAAGTCATTGTCTGAAGGGGTTGGGAGTTAAAAATTCAGTCTCAGAGAGTTTGTATCATAAGTAAGTAAAAGCATCAAGTTTATTAAAGGAGTAAAATTTTGCATACATCTATTAATTAATTAAATAATCATAGGTATTTATTTATTTGTAAACTTTTTAGTTAACCTCTTGATACTGAAAAAATGACTTTTTCTTGTTTGTAAATAATTTTCTCGTAAAACTCTATACTTTATATAACTTTAAATATATATTAAAATAAAACAAACTATATATAATACCTGGGATTTATAATGATCGTCTAAGTTAGCATACTCAAATTTTGAGTGTATATAATATAAGGTTGATCTTTATTCTATGTATTGACGATTTTGGATAATGTGATGTAAGTAGTGACATAGTTTCTGTTACAGACAAATAGAGACCGAATCTCTATTATTAATAGATGAATAAAAAAGCAAAGAAAGTATTTTTAATTTTTATAAGTGATTGGCAAAACTAGAAAATAAGACGTAAAATTTTAAAAAGACTGAATTAGCCATCTTTGTCAAGTCTTAAATAACAGTGAGTGGCCAAGATGTTTAATTTGATAATTCAATTTTAAATAGTTTTTTTTTTTTGTTGCTTTGCCCAATATTTATATCTTTAACTCTTAACATCCTGTTGAGAATTTTTTAAGTCCAGAGTCCCATTCCTATAAGGATCTATCAGAAATGCTAAAAATGGCCTTTTCATTTAAAATTACCTTGTTATTTCTCTTAAATCAAAGACTTCTAAATATGTTTAATATTACATTTAAACAAAGGCTATCATTTGGAGTAGATTAGAAAAACGAATGTGACTTCCAGCTGGGCGGAATGAGGCGGTATAGGACATTAAGAGTTAATATCCAGGTGCAAGTATTCATCTTTTAATGTAATAGAATATTAGATTAAATTAGAAAGACTAATGTAACTGAATAACTCATATACAAAGATTACGCTTATTTTATTTTAATTGATTTCTATATAAACTTCTACATAAGATTGATTTTAATACAGTTGAGAATATAACAAAATTAGAAATCAATAACACCAAGTAATTATTTATTAAACCCATTTTTTTTTATGCAAATTATCCATACGATATAATATGTAAACCTTTTATTCCCTATTTCTTTGTTTATAATAATGATATTCCATTTACCTTTGGCTGTAGATTCAGCTAATTTGAGCTTTTCTTAAAATAATGGGTTAAGATTTGTATTGCCATGTTGAGTTTTAAATGTATTTCTTGGTTTTTGAAATACTTACTTTTTGATAGGTCTCAAGTATAATGTATTAAATCTGAAATACGTTGGATGAGCATATTTTTAATGTTTGTGTGGTGAACGAGCTGACTTACCACCAGTAAAACTCATTTGCTTGGCTTGTCAGGTTTTACTTGAACTAAACTAAAGAAACATGGCTGCCATTGACGTGCGGATTTATAGGGTGTGGCCTCGTTCTGTCTTGTATGTGGCAGCACCTATGCAAATTATGCCCACGGTTAACCACAGTATAAAAGGAACTCGTCGTGTCATTTAGGCAGTGACAATTTTGGAATGGGGAAAGACTGCAAGTGTGATGTTACAGTTTGGATAAAATTCAGCAGATTACAACATAAAACAATAAAACGTATAAAAAATATTGTTATAAATTCATATTATTTTCCTTATGTTATTTTTTTTTTTTAAATTTGAAAACTTAAAAAAAAGAAAGAGTTTACTGTATATATTGAATAAATTGAGCTTCCATTTTATAATCTGATATTCACAATTCTGTTAATTTTGATTTCAGAAAGCCTCAAAAACCATTTGACTGTGAACACCTACAAATTTGTGCTTTACCTCTACATTCAGCAATTCAACAAAGTCTCTTTAAAAGCTTCTTTAGTAGCTGGAGATGGGTATCCTTTGTTTTAAAAAAAAACAAAACTTTTATTTATCAATGCAAACTTTTTTTTATAAGGTGACAAAATTATGAGAACTATCTTTGAGTATCTATGATGTTAACTAGTTTGGTATGATGCGATGTGATTGGTGCATGGAAAGAAGTGATGCATGATGGAGAAATTAAGTCTAACTAAATAGTAGTGTTATATACCCCTTAATCTTCTGGGTATATAACGGAGAGGAGGCTTCTGTTTTGCTGACTGGCCATCTTTTTTTAGGTTGACTTCCTTAGTCTTTTTCTCTGGTGGATACAGGCTTCTTTAGTGCTGGCTCCGGTTCTGGTTTGTCTGTGTTCATTTTCTTTTGTTTTTAAAAGACAACACAAGACTTTATTTTTCTCAGACGTCTTTATTACTTGAAAGTCCAAAAGGTTTCAACCACACGGTGAGAAGATGGCTTACTTGTGATGGTTTATGAGGTAGGGGGTAAAACACTATGCAACTGCTGTTTTGTAGGGTGCTGTTTCCAGGATTTGTTCAAAACAGCCTGCAACTTCCTTGCGTAGTTCTCATCTCGATTTTTCTCCAAGTGGTGCAATATATTGTTGGGCAACCGTCGTTTTTTAGATGGTTAGTGTAGAAATAGATTTTGAATTCAGGGTTGTTGAAATTTAAATCTGAGCCGTTAGGTGATTGATGTTCTGTAACTTCGATCTGGTTACGAACATGTATAGTTAAACTTAGAAGCAGTCAAGCCATTAGACGTCCTAATGTAAGCATGGACTTAGCTTTGCTCCCCGTGCAGTTGAGAAAATTCTGGTCCAGAGGTTAATAAAAAAATGATCACAAAAAGATATATGTCTTGCATTATCTCTAAGAACTAATGACAACTATGGCATAATCAGATAGCTTTGCCAGACCAGTCAACAAGGACCAGAACAAGAAGTTAGAAGAAATAGGAGAAGCGAGGAAGATAGCTACAGACTACAGAAGAAAGATACCAGCGACCTGCACCACAAACTAAGTAAAGAATTAAATTTGAGGGCATAACCACGGGTGTCTCTCATAGGAAGAATAGACATCCAGACACTGACCACCCTCAGAATATATACCCAGACAGAAGTGAGTATATAACAGTAGTACTGATATGGTTACAGATTGGAAGAATTTTATACTCCCTCTCCAAATAAATGCAAAATGAGAAGAAGAAAAAAGAAAAAAAATGTATAAACATATTTATTCTTATTTTAAGAAAAAATTAGTTTTGCTGGTCCACTGAATAAAAGGTGATACTAACAACATAGTCTTATTGTATGGGAAATTAACGGCTCCCAAATGTACTGATAAGAAAAGAGTAAAGACAAAGACAAGTTTGATACTTCAAAGAAGGTTTTATTATGCTTAAGTTGCTAAAACTTATTTCTTTTAGTAGTCGTAAGTTGTGTATATCATCATCGTTGGCAATTCAGTCTCGAAAGACTATGATAAAAGTTTTTGTGTGCCCCTGAAGTTGCAGCGCCTCCTGTGACTATGAAGTCCTATGTTTGAGAAACATTCTCGACCACAGATTTTGCATTTGTAGGTTGTCCCTGTAGATGATGATGTTCCGATGCTTTGTTGCCGTTGCTTTCTTATGGACCTCTTAGCTTCATGATGTTGTATCAGGGTGACTTCTGACATATACAGTCCTCTATGGAGATTCTGCCGCCACCGAGGGCGGTCTTGAGCCAAATTTTCCCAGCTGGAAGGGACAATGCCAAAGCACCTGAGATCATTTTTGCAGACATCCTTGAATCGCAGTAGGGGGCGACCAATCTGTCTTTTACTAGATGTTAGCTCTCCATACAGGATGTCTTTCGGGATTCGTCCATCATCCATCCAACGTACATGACCCAACCATCGAAGACAACGTTGTCTCAGTAGAGAGTACAGGCTGGGGAGTTGAGCTCTCTCTAGGACTGCTGTGTTAGTGATCCTGTCCCTCCAGGTGATGCCCAGTACACGTCTAAGGCAGCGAAGGTAGAAGGTATTTAGCCGCCGCTCTTGGTGGGAGTATAAGGTTGCACAAAGCGCTATGGGTTGTGTGTATATTATATATATATATATGGTAAGTAACAAATTACATAAACACTTATCTTTTTAGGTAAAGAGTTTCTTTGCAGAGTCGTTATAGTTGTGGGCTCGTTAATTTGCTCTTGAGTACTGCTGCTATATTATTCCAGCCAAAATTGGGTGTGTCTGTGTTGATGTTCTTCTGTTCGGGTGTCTAGTCTGTTCTGTTTGTTTTTTCTGTTCTGTCAAATTTCTAACGGCTCCGGTCCCTGTTAGTTCCTTACTTCCAGGTTCAGTGTCACGGGAAGATAACCCATATTTTTCATAATTGTGCTTTATATATAAGAATATTGTTTATTATTTCCTTAGTTTATTTTTAATCAAGATGGCCTACAAGTTCAGCTTACCACGATTCTGATAGCAAAGTCAACCGGCGACTTAAGGTAAGAAATATTTTCTCATGTTCATCCACAACTTCTAACTTTAAAGTTTGAGTTTTATTTAGTAAATTTGGTAACTTTAGTTTGTTGGCAAAATAATCTAAAGTATCATTAATAGATCTTTCTATATTGTCTCAATAAGTGTTTTAATTTTTACTATATATTATAGACTTATATTTATTTTATTGTAAAAAATGGTATCACTATGAAAATTTGGATTTTCAATTCAATAGCAAAATGATTTTTTTAAATTGTAAAACTTTAAATGAAAGACACGTTTTTATATTAAAAATTTATAAAATTTATTCAATAACTAAAAATACTAATCTGAAAAATGTGCAGAATAATATTTTGGATCCTTTAAATAATTCATGAAGAGATAAAGGCAAGAAAATCCGTTCAAAGTCGATCGTTGATTGAATCGGATCTTGATAAGGATGAACGGATTTTCACCTATTAAGAGATGAAATGTTTTCAAACTTCAAAAATAATTTTTTGTTTTGTTTTTTCTATTAACTGTTTTTTGGCTTTGATAATTTCTCTGTATTTGGTTGGGGTGGGGAGCAGGGAATAATTATTTACCACGGAATATCATCCATTTGACTACTGAACAAAATTGTTTGTGTGTGCACGTTATTTTCTCTGTAATGAAAACATGGGAATAGTTAACAGTCTTATGGGAAAATCCCAAATCACGCTTAATCGCTCTGGTACCTGAGCATTACTTTAATAGATAAGAAGTTTTACTTATTAATCAGAAGTTGATGAATATTTTTCAACACTTACAAAAGATTTTTTTTAATTATGAAAAAAATCACACAAACAATTGAGAGCCATTATTAAAATAAATTTTATAAATTTTTGATATAAAAACATGTCTTTCGTTAAAAGTTTTATAATTAAAAAAAAAAAATATTTTGCTATTGAATTAACAACAACAACATGAAAAAAATAGTTTTTTTTTATTAAAATCAAAAACTATTTTAATGTAAAAACGTGTCTTTGGTTTGTTAATAATCATGAACTAACTTTTAAAAAAATCTTACAGTGAAATTCTAATATCAAAAAATCGTCTAAGGCTTTGTTTACAAACAAATGGAATTTTGTGGTGAAAAGCAAAAACTGTCCTTTTGCTTACTGGTCTCAGCTGGGGTGCTTATTAGATATTTGATCCAAAAAATTTAATATCTATTAAAGAATGTAAAGTTGTTTTACCATTACAGATATTTTATTTTTCCTTCATTTACCGGCCCAATAATTTGGTTTGGTCATTGGGACACTATTCATGTAACATGTCTTCAGCAGGAATAGTCTATCCCCCTGAACTGGTTTGAATTCAGAGTTTTACATCTAGCCCAATTGCCATACCAATGTTAAAGAGCCCAGTCTGCCCTACTATTTACCCATACCTGGAGGGAGACAAGTTGGATTCATACATTTCCATATGTGAAATGCAAACAACCTCATTCAGAATTTAAAATCGGCTCGCAGAGCCCACTTCCTACAATGATAACCATTATGCCATAAGCCCCTCCTTCACAGATATATATATATATATACATATTTTAAGTGTTTATAGTTTCTCTCTCCAATGCTTATTGTTTGTATATATCAATATAGTATTATATTGAATGATACTGCAGATATAAAAGAAAAGGGCCAGTTTAGCTCAGTCGGTAGAGCGTCTGATTAGGAACCACAAGGTTCGATACCGGCCCTCGCCAACTCATCATATGAGTAGCACAGGGATCTGTGCGGTAAAGTGAGGAGCTGATGGTAGGTGTGGTGCTCCATCTCAGACACAAAAACAATTTTCTTGGCTTAGCACAAGTGAAAACGGGATAAACTCCCTCGCTGTCTGGCTGATACCGATTTTAGGTCACACTGATGACTTTACTGTTTTTTTACTCACTGAAATGAGCTGTGTGTGTTTACCGCCCTGTCGGCTGGGCGTTAGAATGCACCGACTGCACCTCTGCAGAGGGGTAAGACTCCTACAATGGGCCACCTGTTGGCCGTGGGTGGCGACCCATGATGCTTAAGGATAGAACCCGGGTGGTTGAGCAGTCCATGACATGCAATATTCCACTTTAGTCCTATCTTGGGCTAGACGGGCGGTCGGAGAGGCCCCCTCCGATCAATCGGCTGGTCACGTCAAGCCCTAGCACCTATATGATTGCCCCAACCCTATTGCCCTTATGGCAAGCCCCAGCCCTTTTTATCATATGGGTGCTAGAAGGCGGTGGCTGCAGGTCTACATGTCCTGGGAATGACATTAAATATCTGATGGTGAGGTTCCAGTTTTGGAGGTTTGGGGAATGTGGAGCACCCCTTCATCACCATTGCTCCCTGGTCCACTCTGACCCGGAGTGGTAGTACCTGTTAGGGTCCCATTTATGGGTTAAATAGAAAAATGTATTCATAAAAAAATTGTATCATCCATTAAGAATTGATTTATTTCAAAACTTTATTGGCATTAAATGACCCACTGAGGTTGATATGCCGTAAAACAAAACAAACCAAACAAAAATGTGTGTGTTTAAGTTATGTAATGTTATCATTTGTTTGATTTGTTTTAGGCAATGGATGAACACAGTCATTTGGGATTTGTTCAGAATCACTTGATGGAAATGTTAGAACTTTTGATTGATCCAGGTTTGTGCATTCCTCTTTTAATTCTTTTCCTCCTCACTTTTGTTTCAATGTTCATAAATTGGATTCAAGTGCATTTTTACTAAGATGCAGAGACACTTACACACAAAATAATTAGTATGGATGTACAGAGTGTTTCAGAAAATAATTGATATAATTTCATAATCTAATAACTTGACCAATTCTCATCTATTAATAATGGAGATGTCTGTATTTCTGTCTGTAACAAAAACTACATCATAGCTCTACGTCACAACTCATGTCACAATATTCTTGTGCTATATACACCCAAAATTTGAGTAAGCAATTTAAAAAAAAATTTACTCTTGTCCTTTTTTTTTTTTTTTTTTTTTTACAGTAACAAGAAGTTATCTAAAAAGTTTACAAATAAATAAATACCTACGATTTTGTGGAAAATGGATGTGGAAAATATTCAAAATAATTGTTTGATTATTACATGCACGCAACATTTTATTTGAGGGGGATGGGGCTCAGTTTTCATTTCAAATTGCTTCAATTTTTTTTTTTACTCCTTTAATAAATATGAGGATTTTGCTTACTTATGATACAAACCCTCTGACATTGAATTTTTAACTCCCAACCTCTCAGGCAATGTCTTTCAAAAATTAATTTTTACAACGCCCAGAGGGTGTTTTCTGTTGCTAGTTCAAATAATTTTGAGTTGTTTCTACACATGCTGTTAAAATTTAAGATGATTTGAACAAGAATTGGTCAAATTATTAGATTATGAAATTATATAAATTTTTCTAAAACACCCCATATATTATAATATTAAAATAGTTTTCCGTTTTTTACTGTTCTCATATTTGATTTTCTTTCCATGTTTTGGGTGATCTATCCAGTAAAGATCTTAAATTTTAACAACATATGTACAAGGATCAGCTTAAAGGTTCATAGACTGACCAAGATATTTGCATGGAATGTGTGGATGTAATGAAAATAACATACCTCGAAACTCAAAGCGTGCATGGACGAGTCTGGCTTGCAGGGTCATCGCGGGAAAGAAATATGGCTGCTGTAAGCACTATATTTAACGATGGGCGATCTCGAACCAGCAAGAATGGGATTGCACGTATGCAAATTCTCTCGAGATTGGGTGTGCATATAAGCATACAGCGACGGCTAGAGGGAGCGTCACACGATTACGTACAACGACTACGAAAACAGCTGGCAGTAGTATTTTGGCTCTTGCAACGGGTGGACAAGGCATTTCGAGATAGATTTTGATTGTTGGTGAGCAGAGTGCAGCACAGTTGGGAGAACACTATTACTAGAGAATGTGACCAAATAAGGTTTATTTTTTAAAAATAGTCCCCCTTGTGGTCTATACACTTTTTCCATCAGTGTTGCTGTGCTTAGATCCCATTGGTCAAATAATTTCATCAACTGAAGATATGATATAATCATATAAACTTTTCAGCCTACCCTTGTAGAAACTCACTATTTGATGTGAGTACACTTCTGCACCCACCTCAAATAATTGTTATTTATCCGAAAATGGTTACATAGGTGCATGACACATCTCGGCATATAGCCGGAAGTTGTATTAGGGGAGGGGTGATAAAGCTGGTCATAGTGTTACATAGCTAGGTACACTCGCCAACCGATTCATCCAAAAACAAACACTTGGATTCTCTCCTGTGCAGCCTACTTTCACCAAAATACCACATTCTCTCTCTATGGCTTTATTCTACTCAAGATATTCCAATTTCGAAGGATTTTGATAATTTGCACACAGTACATGCTTTGAATGAATTTTTGGCGATGGAGGGGTAGGGTAAAATTAAAACAAAAAACCCAAGAAACTGAAAGTACAACAAAATAAAATAGTGGGCTATTTTGGTTGCCCTCTTTCCTTTGTCTAGTATATAGGACCACTGACTGTCTTCCAATCTCTTAGGTTCGAAAGCAAGCCGGTCAGCTCCTCTAAAACAGGCGTGGGTGTCCTTAGTGGGGAATTGGTGAAAAAATTGGAGTTTGTCTATAGGCCAGATGGGTTGGGATTACTAGAAAAGCTGACTTTTCAAGAATAAAAGCACTAGGGTAATGGAGCAGGGCCAGAAAAAAACTTGGGTTTGGGAGTCCTGGATATGTCATAAGTGAAAAAAATTGGAGTTCATGCTCATTCAGCCACCTAACTAAGAGAAACTATGGTGTATGCATACCCTTGTAGAAACTCTGAAAATAACTAAAGTCACTAAACTGCTACCAAAAATTTGGTCTTTTTAAGACAGAAATCTTTGGAATAGTCCATTTCTAATGGGTAGTATGGGCTATACCATTATCTAAATAGGCACTTTAGCCTTCATCATTTAACAGAAACCACTCAAAATTCAAAGTTTAATGTTTTTTTCTTTTATTCATTCCTTATTTTGTCTACTACTGTTTTTGTCCTTTTTAGAAAACCGAACAGCTGCAGCTGCTACTATCAGCAGCAGCAGCCCGTGCCTTGGTCGAGATCTTCAGGTCAGCCATGACATTTTAGAGGCTTTGGGTTTCCTTATATCAGCTTCTGCTGATAAATGTAGGTAAGTAAATAAATAAAGAAATCAATGAGATATATAATACTATTTATTGAAATTATTGTTTGAAATATGATTAAAAGATATTATTGATGCAACTTGTAAAACAATTTCTAAACTTTAATTTTAAAAGTGAAATATTTCTAGAATGATACAAATTTTAATATCCACTTATGAGGGTGAGTCAAAAAGTATTTTCTTTATTTCATGTTAAGTTTTTTTTAATAAAACTAAGCCCTCATTGAGACTCTAATGAGGCTCAGAGCAAGAATCCAATGAGTAAGACCCAATTTGCCAATCGACAATGTCCTCCTTCTGCATGATAATGCTCGACCACGCACAAGAATCAGGACAAGGGAGAAAATTGCCTCATTCGGGTGGACAACTTTACCGCATACTCCATACCTGACTATCATCTCTTCGGCCCCATGAAAGAAGGTTTGAGAGGCAAACATTATTCCAGTGATGAGGAAGTGAAATCGGTAGTGAAGAAGTGGCTTAACTTTACTCTTGAAAATGACCAGTGATAAAAAAATTTGGACCATTTTTATATAAGCTTGAATGGAACATTATGCAAAGATGGGGAGAAATATAAAATATTAAAATGAATAATGTCTGTGGTTTTGTTTATAAAAGAGATTACTGTCAAAATAGTTTGACTCGCACTAATAATTTTGAAATTAAAGAATTTAAAGCTTCAGTCTCAAATGTTTTTTTTATCCCACCTCATAATATCATCAACCAATTATCTATTCATTTTTCAACTGATAGAAAATGTCTATGGTTATTTCCTATAAGTCTAACACAATCAAAGGGGAACCACTCTTGACTGATAAATTATTTATTTATTTATTAGGAAAAAAGAAGACGGGGTTAGGATTAGGGTTTAGGGTTAGTTTAATAGGAAAATAAATGATTTATCAGTCAAGAGTGGTTCCCCTTTGATCATATTAGACTTATAGGAAATAACCATGTCTATTATTCAAAGTTAGTATTTTTGTTTTTCAATTAGTCTAAAAATGAAAAATGTGCTTCTATTTCCATACATTAGTTTTTCATTCTTGATAAACTGTAATTTTTATTTTTTATTTTTTATAGAACCTTAATTGGACTTGCTGATTTATTGCAGTTACCTGGGGTCAAATCAAAAATCTGTTATTCAAAGGTAGGATGTATATTTTATGTATCTTGCATGATGAAAATATCTCAGTTTCTACTAATAGTATTTTGAGTCTGTATCAAGAATATTGGTATTTTGAAGTGTTATTCTTGAAGGCATCGTTGTCGGAATGGCCTAAAGTCAGTATCAGCCAGACAGAGAGTCCTTTTCACTAGTGCTAGACCAAGGAGATTGTTTTGGCATCTGAGGTGGAGCGCCACACCTATCATTACATACGCTGAGTTGGCGAGGACCCTTTATCAAATCCAAAACCTTGTGGTTCCTAGTCAGACGCTCTACCGACTGAGCTAAACTGCTTATACATAAAATCTGTTTGTTTTTTTTCCCTAAATTCCAGGGAGAATTCCCCATGGCTTACTGACTAACGTACTGGACTACAACATTATAGTAAGCCAAATCAAATTCCATTTGTGCTATTACATTCACTTTCAGACTAATACCCTTGGGAAAGGTATGAACCCCTTCATCCCCCCCAGCTATATGTTAAATAGTACTACTACTGTTTTTTACAAGGATGGCTTTGGTATTAAATAACACACGAAGGTTGATATGCCATTAAACAAAGAAACCAAACCAAACTTAAATTATAAATTAGAATTATCATTGTGTTTTCTAATGTTATTATTACATATTTTTTAATTTCATCATCATCATGTCACACAAGTAGCATGGATATCCATGACAATCTTACGCCAACCCTCCCTATCATTCATTGCCCCCGGGAGCTCCTCTGCGCAGCATCCAGCATCCTCACATAGTTGGTCAATATAGGTCCTGGTTGGGCGGACCACACTAGTACGCCCATGTGTTGGCTTCCACAGGAGTATGTCTCTTAAATTTTACCATGATAATTCTTTTACTAAAATTTACCTTACTTACAATACACCTACTGTATTTCTTGCAGAGGCGTAAGACACTTGCTCCAAAAAGAAGTGTCCTTGGTATGACATGAACCTGCATCTGATGGTGAGGCTCCAGTTTTAGAGATCTGAGGAGTGTGGAGTACCTCTTCATTTTCATTACTCATGTCCACTCTGACCCAGAGTTGTAGTACCTATTAGGGTCCAAGCTATAGGTCAAATAGATCTGTTTAAAAATTATTCATATTCAATAGGACCTTGTGCAAAAAAAAACTCTTAAAAAATAACTATACAAAAAATGTAAATATGAATGTAGAATTAATGCAATTCCCTACTTTTTTTGGCATAAAATAACCCCAGATGGGTTGACATGTTATTAAGATCAATCACAGTGGAACATTAATTGACAGCAATTGAAGTGGGAGTAAATAAAACAAGTAATAAGTTTCAACAATATACATTTTTTGACTAAACTTGTATTATAAAAATATTTTAGTATTTTTTTTTTTCTAATTAGGTGGCTTTCTGATTTTGAGTTGGAATTTAAAAAATGTGCATTGTTGAAACTTGTTACCTCCCTTCCCTTTTTATCTCTTGCTACTTCACCCCCTCTCACCTCATTATCACTACTCCATCAGCTGACAGTGATTACTAGCGTTTCTATGGCAACAAGAGTAGTGGAATTTAGTTTATTGTATTGTAGGAATTTTTGTGACTAACCTAGTTCTTTTTTATATTATTTATTTGTAGTTGGTATTAACATTGTTAAACAAGTTTGGGAGGCGGGATTGTTGGATTTGAACTGATGTAGATACATTTTCTAAGTGTATCAATTGTTGACAATGAATAATTCAACATGAATTTTCTATGAATTTCTAATGGTGAATATTCTTGTTTAATTGTTTTGTGCTTAGGGATTTTTATTCATTTATTTGTTGTTAGGCTATCTTTATATAAAACAAATCTGGTTTTGGTTTGTTCTAGATACTATCCCTGGCAAAAATTAATGCCATTAGAGGATGTTCACTTAGGCTTTTTATTTAGCAGTAAATAAGCTAATAACAGATAAGATGCAAAACTGTTATTAAAAAATTAATGCCATTAGAGGATGTTCACTTAGGCTTTTTATTTAGCAGTAAATAAGCTAATAACAGATAAGATGCAAAACTGTTACGTTTTTAACGTAAAAGAAATAATAATGAATGAAAGATGGACTTGTAAGTAGAACAAAAAATGGTTTTATTCAATGCAGGACAAAGATAATGGCTTCTACCAAAGCCAACAATTAAACTTAAAAATGTGTGGGATTCGATAAATTGTTTATCTAACCATGTGTCACTGTGGCTGTCTTCCCTCAATGCACCATACTCTAATGGGAGGTAACTCCCTGATCTTACAGGCCAAGGGGAGCTATTCTGGATCTTTTTGTAGGGTGACCCTAACAAAAACATTTTTTCTTTAATAACTGAACATCCCTGGCTTTGTAAGATATACCTTAAACAAACTTGATCAATTTTTTTTATATTCATGGTTTGATTTTTTTTTCCAAGACACAGAGGAAAATTTTATGTAATAACCCAATGTTGAGGAAAAAATATGGAACGATTAGCATTCCTAAAACAAATACTAGCAGAAGCCTAAATATGCTAATCAGTCTAGAGTTAAAAAAAAAAAAAAAAGGTTCTTGCAGACAAAAGAACTTTCAATTGAAACAGAGGAAAAGATTGTAAAAGTCATTCAAGAAGGCAATCCACAGTGGAGTGTGATGAAATAGATTAGTTGTTCCCAGTAAACTGTGTTGAAAATTTAGTGCAAATATTTAAAAAAAATGGGATGATTAAAAATGGAAAACATACTGGTGAGAGCCGGAAAAATAGAATAGATAGATAGAAATAATAGAATAATAGATGATAGAAATAACATGATGATAGAAAACTCAAAGCAATGGAATGTATTGAGAATAAAAATGTACAACAAATGAGTCGAAAACAGGAGTCAATGTTTGTGAAAGAAGTGTAAAAAAAATCAGCTAAATACAAACAGAAGAAAATAAGGTTATTTCCTATAACTCCAACATAAACAAAGGGGAACCACTCTTGACTGATAAATTATTTGTTTATTTATTGATCTACTTGGAAAAAAGAAGACAGGGTTAGTTTAATAGGAAAATAAATAATTTATCAGTCAAGAGTGGTTCCCCTTTGTTTATGTTGGAGTTATAGGAAATAACCGAAAATGGTGTTGAACTGGGCTAAAGAGAAATAATCATGGTATGTGGATGTTTGGATAAAAGTGATATTCAGTGATGAATCAAGATTTTGAATTTGCCAAGGTGATGATGAAACTTTTGTCTAGTGCCAACAAGTAAATTTCTCAAACCATTCGTGATAAAGAGCTTTATATCATTGAAATGACCAACGATGATGGCTATCATTACCCCAACAATCAATGCACTTGTGTACATTTAAATCCTGAATAGTTTTCTCATTCTATCAATTGAAAATTGGTTTGGTTATGATGAGGTCATTTTTCAGGATGATAACACAACTTGTCACAGAGTAAAAGGAGATTAAAGCTTTTCTTCAGGAAAGGCATATAAAATCAATGACATGGCCAGCAAACAGTCCTGATTTAAATCCAATTAAAAATTTATGGTTAAATTTTTTTTTTAAATGGTCCATGAGAAAGTTGTGTCCACCAAAGATTTATTAGCTGTTAGTTGGGAAAGTGGGGAAAAAAACTTTGATAAAAAAAAAAAAATTTAAATTAGTAAAAAATCGATGCCTGAATGAATTCAAACTATCATAAAAGTTTAAATATTAATTCCAATTTTTTGTCAAAGAATTCCATAATTTTTTCCTTTAATATTTTCCTATGCATGGCTTGTAAAAACATTATCCAACTAATTTAAATAATTTAATCTACTTATTTTAAGATATTGATTGTGCTAGCCTATATTATGTCTTACCAGCAAACTCCACTGTCTCATCTCTTCTTTTTTTTTCATTTATTTATTTTCTATTATGCTTGTTCTTTCTTGGGCACCATTCTAATCATTTACACAATATGTTATACTTTCTTCTAGTGACATGTCCTGTTCACTTCCATTTTTGTTGTTGGTCTCCTCTCTGCTCAATATTGATCTCTTGATTAATTTTTAGCATTTTCTTTTCCATTGATCTCTGTGTGTTTTTCTAGTGATTCTGTTAATGCCCATGTTTTACATCCATATCACATAACTGGCATTATACAATGATTGTTACTGTAAGCAGTCTGAGACCTTTGTTTATCAAAATGACTTGATTCAGCATTAAATGACCCAAAAGTGTTGATATACCGTAAAACAACCAAACAATGATTGTATACGGACTATTGTCCTCATCTTTATTTGATATCTGTACAACATTTCGGCCGATGTGTCCTCCGGCCTTCTTCAGGTATTTTTTGTCAACTAGGGACCCTTCTCAAACTTGGGAACTTTCTTTTTGAACTCGGGACAATAGTCTGAATAATCCAAATAATAGTAATTATGAAGCCTCATCTCAAAAATTCAGAGAAATGATTGTGTAGTTTATGCTTTAAGCATATTGTTATTACATTTTTCTTTTTTCAATTTTATTTCAGACCACTCAATCCGTTCCTATTCAATCTTTGTATTATTGGCTTAAAGAAAATTTAGTACCCAATCTTTTTGGTCCGTCCGCTTGTGCCTCTTCAGGGCGCCGACTCTCATGGAGAATGTTAGGTAAGTGACCTTTAAATTATTACTGGTTAATCTTATGATACTACGTGTTGCATCAAGTGCAGAATGCATTTGGAGGCATGCAAGTGTGTGTGTGTGTATATATATATATATATATAGGTGTAATAATTAGTTATGTGAAAATATAGTATGTAAGATTATGGACACATGAGTGTCTGTGTGTTTGGAGGGGATATAGTGAATCATGTGTGTATACATGAGTGAATATGACTAAGGAACGAATAATTGAATAAAAAAAGGAGTGATAGGAAGATATTTGATATCAAACCGAGACAAATGTCTCAAAACCAAGAGACAAATGTTTATTTTGGGCCTAATTATTCATTGTTAAATGATAATGTGAACGTTTGTTTATCTGTTGTGCCAGGTATTATTATTATTGTTATAGTCTTAGTATTTCAAACCAAAAAAACATCAGGAGATTGTGTGCCCAGCAAGGTTAGTCAGAAAGGAGATGGTGGGGGTGGAATTTTATATATATATATACAGTCCCAGCTAAAAAGAGTTGTCTGGACCCCAGGGGAGAGTGAGTTTTTGGACGCCGAAGAAGGAAGATCATTTTAGCTGTCCACCAGAAAACAGCGTTAGCAGAGGTCCCAAAGGAACAGGGGGCGTCCCCCCCCTCTCGACAAGACATGGGAGACGAATTAGAAGCTGATGGGAGTGACTGGTGTGGATGAATGCGAACCATATACCTCTTTGCCATTTTGATTGATGTTCACCTGAAATTGTCTTGTATTGTCTTTCTTCTCTTTTGATAATTGATTGTAAACCCCCTGGATGAGCCCTGAGGCAGTATTACTTACACAAGTGGAGGTCCTAAGTAAGGGTTAAGTAAACAGACGATCATGAGATGATTATGGCCAGTAAAGTTGGAAAAGCTAGGAGCTGCAGGAATTGCAGTAATGTTGGAAGATGCCAGTTAAATGTGCAGCAGAAAGGGCCTACAGGTGCTCATCAACGCCCAGAGGGGGATGTTACAATCTATAAATCTTAAATAACTTCTGACTTTAACTCATTCTAGTAATTTTCAATGTTAATGCTTGTAATAAAAAATCTCTTTTCTGCATTCATTATAGACGGCAACTATTGTTCTTTTAATTACTTTTAATCAGAAAAGATTTTTGTTGATTTAATCTGGATGCCTTCCTCTTTTAAATTCTGTTAATTTTTCTAATTCTCAGGAGAAGATCCGCGAAGTGAAAATAATTTCAAACGAGGTCGAATAGCCACAAATGCTCACATTGTATCCAAAGAAGCAATAAAAGGGTGAATAAATCTTGTTGACATTTTCTAAATCTGAACTTATTAACCTCTATACAGAATAAATGTCATTGTCTTCATTGTTTTAAAGGCTTAAATCACGGGTTCCCAACCTGTAGTCCACAGGCCACACATTTTGGTACACAAAATAATCCGATAGAATGGAATTTTGTGTTTTATAAACATAAATATATAATTAAAAATGTTGTTTTCATTCTTTTTACTCTATTTTTTTTCAAAATAAAGAATGTGGCTAAGTAATCTTTACTAAATATCTTCTTTGTTGTTTGTTTTGATCAAATATGTTGCAATTTTCCTATGATTTTCCATATACATTAAACTACTAAAGTTGATAATTAATTTATTAGAAATTTTATAATGAAGAAAATAAAACCCACAAATGGGAGTTGTTTTTCAAAAAAGAAGATTTTATTTATTTTAATTGGGAAGCTCATTCTTAATAAGACTAAATTATTTTATTCTCTTTAAATCTTTAAGAAATGATTTAATTCACCATTTCTGAATGTGATGAAATTATGCTTTTGCCAGTAATCTAAATATTTTTTTTCATCCTTTTTTTTTGTTTTGTTTTACCAGGAACAAGATCATCTTCATGAGTCAAGTCAGCAAACAAACTGTTGCCAGGGTAATCATTGCTTTTGTTTTATTTGTTCCTCATAACATAGTGGTATGTTGAATACAACCAGAAAGCCAGGAATTCCAGCTTTCTGTATTGATGTATGGACATCCCCATTGTTCAGCATGAATCTCATTATTCTCTTAGCAAACTTAAAATTTATACTTTTGTATGTATGTTGAATACAGCCAGGAATTCCAGCTTTCTGTATTGATGTATGGACATCCCCATTGTTCAGCATGAATCTCATTATTCTATTAGCAATGACACCAAAAAAGATCTTACCTTTATAAGAACTAGTACAAAATCAAAAAAACGCCCTCCTATGACTCTAACCATTACACCACGTGCCTCTAACTTTTATATTTCATGGCTTTAGATCATTCCCTGCTTAGTGTGTCTGAGAACTTTTCAGCACCTCTGTATAACAAGTGTCAATAGATTAAGCTATATTTGCTATGTTGTGTAAAGTAAAAATTTCATCTTATCATAAATGTGAATGTTGATTTAACTCAGCTAGAAGGATCGGTGATATTTCATTGAAATTCATACACTTGGCATAACAACCCCCTCCCCCACCTTTCAACCACTTTGAATATTGAGAATTTACCAATTGTTGAAATATTAGGATCAATAAAGAACTTATGGTAAAAAACTTATCATTATTAATAATAATAATAAATTTTGTAACTAAATAGTAATATAACGGCAATAACTGCTTTATGTTTTTTTATTGTTTGTTAAAAAAAAAAAATTCTTTGGATCCAACATTACTTTGTACTAGTACAAAATAAAAAACGCACTCCGGGCGATGTAAAAATAGATTTTTGAAACATATTGCCTGAGGGGTGGGAGTAAAAAAAATTCAATGTCAGCAAGTTTGTACCCTAAGTAAGTAAAATCATCAAATTGATTAAAGGATTAAAAAATAAAACAATTTGAAATGTAAACTTTAAATATGTATTAAAATAAAACAAACTATATATAGATATATAATACCAGTCATGTATTTATTAAAACTTGTTTTAAAAAACAATGAGGACTGTCTAAATTTGCATGTTCAAATTTTGAGTGTATTTATTGAATAAATATCTGATGGTGAGGTTCCAGTTTTGGAGGTTTGGGGAATGTGGAGCACCCCTTCATCACCATTGCTCCCTGGTCCACTCTGACCCGGAGTGGTAGTACCTGTTAGGGTCCCATCTATGGGTTGAATAGAAAAACATGAGTTTATAAACAAAATTGTATTATGCATTAAGAATGAATTTATTTCACAACTTTGTCGGCATTAAATGACCCACCGAGGTTGATATGCCGTAAAACAAAAGAAACCAAACCAAACACAACCTCATCCCCTGGGGAAGACAATTGCTACACCTTCTATATTGTGTAAGGAAATTGGTCAAAACTGGTCTAGTCTTTTGGAGTCTTTTTCTTTTGATATGTGGATTCCATCAGTTTATCCCCAATCTTTTCTCTCTCTCTCTCTTTCTTTCTCTCTCTTTCTCTCTCTCTTTCTCTCTCTATATATATATATATTTGTGTGTGTGTTTTGTTAAACTCTACTGACGATTCTTGTCGACGAGTTTTTGTTCGATCCTTTCTAACTGTCTGGCCATCTTTTTAATGTCAGGGTGGAATTGGTGTAGCAAAAGTAAAGTCGTCGGGTTTGCCTAAAGTCGGTATCTGCCAGACAACAAGGGAGTCTATCCCTTTTTCACTACCGCTAGACCAAGTAGATTGTTTTTGGCGGTTGAGGTGGAGCACCAAACCTACCATCAGCTCCTCACTTTACCACACAGATCCTTGTGCTACTCATATGCTGAGTTGGTGAGGACCGGTATCGAACCTGGAATCCTGTGGTTGCTAGCTGGATGCTCTACCGACTGAGCTAAACCGGCCTTTTAGTTTATTTATATATAAATTTATTTTGGCCTTTGATAGCCTCTTGAAAACTGAGAAAATCATTAATATGACCAAAAGACTAAAATTTTTTTCTTCTATTTAAATAAACCAGAAGACATGGAATTAAAACAGGAAAAACACGATCGTTAAAAAGAGGGAAAAACATTTAAATAAACATGATCTGTAATTCTTGTCTCTTTTGAAATCAGATTTGAAGAGGCTACTAAGAGCCGAAATAAATTCATATCTGATAAACTAAGTATTATTATACTTATTGTTATCTTTATTGTTATATACATAATGTTTTGGCCAATGTGCCCTCATTCAGGTGTTTCATGTCAAACTCTGGAATTTTCTCTTCGAACTAGGAACCTTCTTGTCGAACTTGGGAGCCTTCATATTACAACGGATATAAGGTTGAGTTAATACTATTCTAAGTGACAATCATCTGTAGGTTGCAGGTTCAATCCTGGTCAAGGGCAATGATAACATAGAATACTTAACATAGCTTAACACTTGTACCTGGACATGGCTAACATGAGAACAGTCTACCTCGGTGGATTGAATAAAGAGTTCAGTTCAAAGTTCTGTGAAGGTTCTTGATTATGACATGAAGGTTCCTGAGTTCGAAGAGAAGGTTCCCGAATTCAACAATACCTGAAGAAGGCCGAAGGGCACATCAGCCAAAACATTGTGTATATAATAATAAAGATGAGGACAGCAGTCCGAAAAATCCAAATAATACTAATTATCAAGCTTTAGCTAAAACATTCAGACAAATGATAAACTAAGGTTTTCATTTATATATATATAAATGAAAACCATAGTTTATCATTTGTCTGAATGACTATATATAGTCATCCAACAGACACCGTGTTTTGACATATCACATCTCTTCAGTGTGGCTAGACATTTGCAGTCTACCTCCAGCCGGGATGGAAACCTGATCAATTCATCATCAGTCAGGCTTCTTAACTACTCGGCTATTGTCACCTACAAATTGGGAGTAGGATTTTAACTGATAAATACACACATCTGTATATATGTAAAGGCCGCCATATATATATACATCGCTGGTGAGACTTAATAAAGTTGAAACAGTCTGTACGATGTTCTACACACCGAACAATTCTTTGCCGAGATTCACTTGTCATGATTATTTTCTATAATTATCGAATTTTATGCGATATACGCATTGTAATTGCCTTCAAGCAAAAATATAGATAATAATGTATACTTTATCCAACAATGCTTCTAAAAAACAAACATCCAAAAATCTTATATATATATATATATATATATATTTATTTTATTTTTTGTTACAGAGTTCTGCTACTCTTGAAAACAGTAACATCAAGATTCATCGATGTCATGGGTCTAATTTATATCTCTTGGCACCTTTGAGGTAAGAATTTCATATATAAACTAAAATTTGGATACTTATTTTTCAATAGGAATAATCATTTTAGTTAGTTCTATATTTTTTCTTAAAGATCAAAGTTCATCAAAAATATAAACCGGCAGAGGATTCATAAAAAGTTGATATATGATTAATGTTTGAGAATTGTGTGAAATAATTCACATTAATTGTGTAATATACAGGCTGTTTAGAAAAAATTGGCAATAACTAAACAAAAAATATAAATATGAACATACAATGAATACAATTCTCTAACCTCTAGGCACAAAATAAGTTTCCATTGGCTGATTATATCGGGTCCGTACCGATTATATACTATTTCTCTGAATGTTTGAGATGAGGCTTGATGATTAGTATTATCTGCGTTATTCGGACTATTGTCCCCATCTTCATTGTTATTTGTACAACGTTTTGGTCGATATGCCCTCCGGCCTTCTTCGGACTCGGAAACCTTTACAGACTCGGGAACTTTCTTGTCGTAATCGGGAGCCATCACGGAACTTTGAACCTAAGCGGAATAAGAACAGGATACCCCTGTGGACTAAATAAAGGGTTAGGTTCAAAGTTCCATGATGGCTCCTGATTACGACAAGAAAGTTGCCGAGTTCAAAAAGAAGGTTCCCAAGTCCGACAAGAAAGCCGGGGGGCATATCGTCCGAAATGTTGTAAAAATAACAATGAAGATGGGGACAATAGTCCGAATAACGCAGATAATACTAAACCTTAACAGGTTTACGATTAAAATCAATAAATCTAATATTGGACTCTACTGTATATTTGTTCATTTAAAAGAATTAATTGTAAAAATTATTTTTTGATGCCGAAGACAAATTTGAATGAATTTTTGTTTTTTAAAACTATTTTTTTTAGGTCTGTTACTGTTCAGAAATGTCGTCACTCAAAGATTGTCCTTGGTCCTGTTGAAACTTCTGTCCACATCGAAAATTGTGAATTTGTCACAGTTATAGCTCCTTGTCATAGAATTGTCATAAAGTAAGCATTATTTTCTAATCTTTTTTCTTCTAAGACTTTTTTTTCTTTTTGTATAAAATTACTTAAAGTGACATCTGATGACTAATAATATCACTTTTTATCTAATGAATTGCAAATATCTTTATAGTATTTGTTATCTACCCCTTAACATCTGAGATATATAAACACCGAGAGAGTATGAGAGGTTCTCACTTGTTTTCTCTGTCTACTTGTTCCTGGCATTTTTCTCTGGATTGTTTTATTCTTTCTTGTTCATGCTGGGTGTTTGCTCATCTTTTATGATTTGATATTCATCTGTTTGAATTGTGGCAGTATTATACATGGCTTACCCAGTCTTGCAGGCTAGCTGAACCATTACACTACAATGGGATGCCTCCATGGGAACAGCATGTGTAACACTTGGCTGTTCAGCCTAAGTGAGTTGACCCTAACTCTGATTTCTTAAATTGACTCTTCTTAGGACCAACTATAACAAATGTGACCAACTGTCACTGCCCTCGGCTCCAAATCATCTGTCTGTTCTTAACTCCTTGAATATATGGTGTCCAAACTTCAAGAAAAGAAAACCATTTTTCCTGCGTATATCCCCATTATAAAACTAAAGTACTTTAAAAAATTATACCCTTGTCTATTGACCTTTAAGCATATACTCAACCATCAAATACTCAAGTTTATTATGGACATTAAAAAACTAACCCTTCCATCCCCATCGAGAAATCCCCTTTCTTTTTTATCTATTAAAAACTGCTGACATCCTTAACTTGTTTAGTTATCACTTTGATACTACCATACACACACATTCATGTACATACATGCATATACACTACTTATGCCCACATACATGCATACAGATATGCTTGCACACACATGCATATATATATATATATATGCTATGCTTATACACATACTCATTTATACCAGCTCGCACCTACACGCATATGCCTTATTGCACCTAAATATGTGTACCTAGGTACAGAAGAGCTTATAGTATCATATGTTTATTTATTTATTTATTTAATTATTGTATATTTCCTCTTTTGTAGTAGTAGCCAGTTATGTACTTTGCACCTGCTAACCCCAAATCACCCGGTCATCCTTAATGGAAACGACTCTGTTGTTTTGGCTCCCTACCACACACATTACCCAAAATTAGAAGAACACATGGCACGAGTAGGGCTGGAAGCAAGTTGCAACTTGTGGGATCAGCCTTTGTGTCTTGGTATGTATACACTATAGTATTCTCCCTTCGAGCTTTTTATATTTTCACGCAATTATCTCCCTTGAATTTATTGCTATTTTCAAAGTATCTTATTTGCAGGAGAAAAAAATATTAAGTTTCAGAAAAATTTCTTGTTTAAGAATTCGAAGTTATCATTACAACTATGAATAACACTTTTATACCTTTCCTATAGTGAAAATTTGCACAATTATAAAAGAAATTAGCTTTTTAATTCACGCTTTAAGTTACTTTGACTGATGGAAGTGTGTATGTTTGTATTTGTGATATCTATATATTAATACACGTGTTCCTAAATCTTCCGCCTGTTATCATCCTGCAACACTCTCTAGTTAAAAATGAGACCATCCAAATCGCCCAAGATGCAATGCAGACATGTAAATCCTGGTGTTGCTTGTCCACGGAATTCTTATTTCTTATGAGTGTCGTCTCCTAAGCTAAATAATCGACCATTCCATCTATACATATATAAAGGGCAGTTGTGTGTATGTATGTTCAGAGGAAACTAAAAATAAAACAATTAATGACATATTAAATATATATATATATATATATATATATATATATATATTAATAAGATATATATATATATATATATATATATATATATATATATATATACACACATTCACTCTGACCTGAGCTTGCTTTTTGTGCAAAGATTATGAATATTTAATTTGCATCTGAGAAGTTATTTAGAAATTAGGATTTGAATGGTAAGAGAAAGGAAATTCATTGATGGCGTTCCTGATTAAAACATAAATCAATTATGTAAGACCAAAACAATCAATGGATCTGCGAGATTAACCTTTTATTATTCCCTCCTCTACCCAGATAACGCTGGGTAGCCACTTCTAGTTTTATTATAAAGAAAGAAAGAAAAGGACATACTACATAGAAAAAATATAATAAGAACAAAACAAAAAATAGAGTAAGGGAAAGATAGTAATATTGTCAATATTGTTTATTATGTTTTTTGAATATAATAAGTTGTTTTATTCCTAAAAACTTGTATTTTGTCTCTTTTAGGTTCTGACCACAGAGAATCAGCTCCTGTCTGGGAATTGATGAAACCAGAAGATTTTTTCTTATTTAATATTCCCTTTGAAATGGAAGGCTCAACAAAAGTAACTAAACAATTATTTATATTTTGATCCTTTTAAATCATCATTTAGTTTCTATCATATATAAATAAAAAAATTGAGCAAAATATGTAAATTTGTTTAAGTGAAAAGTATTTTTTTGTATTTTTCCCAAGGGTTATTAGCACTATGTGAAATGCAAACAATCTCAGTATGAAACTGTTTTTTTTTAAATTTTGTTCTAATTTTACATTGTCATATAGATTATTGCTCATTTTGAAACGTTATATTTTTTTCTCTTTTTTAGGCTGTCCCTTGTGAATTGCCACGGGTGTACAGAGATATCATCACACATCGTCAAAGGTCAGTTATCACCTGGCAGAAATTGGTGAAAGATGCAAAATTATCACCTGATCAGATCAAAGAATTTCAAGAAGTGATCGAAACACATTTTTGTGTAAGTACCTGATTATATTTTCTTTTTTTATATAGAGTTGCAGTGATGCTGATAGCTTTTTGATTTAGTGTGTCATGGGATGCACATATTTGCTCTAAATGAGTCCCCGGAAATATTTATGGGTACCAACTAAAGCCGTCTAACTCCTACATTGTAACCTATCCTGTGTAATTGATTTCTAAGAAACTATTGAAATGTATTTACAGTTAGCTTGAAATGGTGAGGGAAGAAAAAAGAAAAACACTGGGATGCATGGATACAATTTGACTGCATCCTTTTAGATTTTTGTGCGTCAAGAATGCAGGATGTGTACCTGTCAGCATCTCTGGAGTTGTTGGAAGTATTTGTTATGTGTGACACAATGACTGTTTCTGCTGGTATTTACTATTTATTAACTAGAAAAAATGTGTACAGGCATTGAGTTAATACAGTTCTAAGTGACAGTTATCTCTAGGCTGCAGGTTCAATCCTGGTCAAGGGCAACAGTAACATAGAATAATTAATGCAGCTTAGCACTTGTACCCAGTCATGGTTAACAGAATGAAAACAGTCTACCTCTGTGGATTAAATAAAGGGTTTGGTTTGAAGTTCTGTGAAGGCTCCCAATTATGACAAGAGTCCATCAAGAAATACCTGAAGAAGGCCAGAGGCCACATCAGCTGAAACGTTGTGCAGAAAGCAATAAAAAAAGTAAAAAGTAAGTGATGTTGTTGGGGTGGCCTAAAGTTGGTATCAGCCAGACAGTCTATCCCTTTTTCACTAGCGCTAGACCAAAAAGATTGTTTTTGGCGTCTGAGGTGCAGCGCCACACCTACCATTAGCTCTTTACTTTACCGCACAGATCCCTGTGCTACTCATATGCTAAATTAGTAAGGGCCAGTATCGAACCAGGAACCTTGTGGTTCCTAGTCAGACACTCTACCAACTGAGTTAGGACAATAGTCCAAATAATACAAATGATACAAATTATCAAGCCTCATTTCAAAAATTCAGAGAAATAAAAAAAATGCAATTTTGATTTTTTAAGTCAGGAAATATTTATGTTTATAATGAGAAATGTTAAAACCAAAATATTGTATAAAGGTTAATTCTTCTGAATTTACAGATATCTTTTGAAGAATTGTTGGAAGTATTTTTTTATGGTTTTGTGTTGTTATTTGTAATTTGTGAGGAATCACTGAAATTATCAATTTGATCAGAAACAAAAGGGGAGGTCCAGTGAGGAAGGGAGGTGGGGTAGTTTCTGTCTCTCAGACTGTACTTGCTCATTGCACTTAATAAGTAAAGTTGTCGAGATGGCCTATTGTTGGTATCAGCCCAACGGCGAGGGAGTCTATCCTCTTTTCACTTGCGTTAGATCAAGGAGATTGTTTTGGGCGTCTGAGGTGGAGCGCCACATCTACCATTAGCTCCTCACTTTACAGCACAAATCCCTGTGTTATTAATACGCTGAGTTGGCGAGGGTCGGTATCAAACCCTGAACCTTGTGGTACCGAGTCAGCCGCTCTACCGACTGAGCTAATCTTTGATGTCTGAGGTGTGTCAAAAAGTTAAATTCTGCAGAAACTGGACAATTTTTTTGCCTCTGTGCATTTACTCAACCCCTCCGCCACAAGCAAGATGCGACACAAGGTCAATTTTTCAAGTGGAGTGAAGTTGGTTTGAATTTTTAGTTTTCCTTCTCTGAGATTGGTTTCCTGTCCATTTTACAACTGAATGATGATTTTGTGGGGATTCTGCATTTGCACTGAACATCGTTTTTTAATCCATTCAAATTCTTGATATAATGAAGAAACCTATGAAATACAAAGTAGAATCTTTTTATTGCTTCATAAATAGAAAAATCAACATCATCGATTGCTATTATAACGAGAACTTGTCAGATTCATGGGTTATCTATACATAAAGGGTAGTTTGTGTGTATGTATGGCCGGAGATAACTATAAAAATAAAACAAATAATGACAAAATAAATATACACATTCACTATCACCAGATCTTGCATTTTAAGCAAAAATATTGAAGATTTATATTTATATTTGTGAAGATAATTAAAAAATAAAATTTGAATGATTACAGCATGGAAATTTTTTTTTCATTTAGTATTTTAGGTAGGGGACATTCATTTTTCTTATGGATAAATGCAAGGCCTTTTTTTTTTTATAATGGGACATCCTATGAGGATCCAACTCACCATTCAACAATAATGGATCTACAATACTAACTTTCACCCCCCTCTACCCAAGCGACGCCGGGTAGCCACTTCTAGACTAGTATAAAAACTAAAAATCAAATCTGTAACTGGTAGATTTAGTAAGTCTATTGATTTGAGTTATACCCTATTATTCAGAGGGAGGTGGGGGGTCAATGTCAATTGAGTTATCTTTTCTTTCTTTTTTATTTTCTTCTTTTTTAATTTTCTTCTTTTTTAATTTTCTTCTTTTTTTTCTTCTTTTTTTTTTTTTCTTTCAGATTTGGCTGACTGAAAATGGGCACAAACGAGAATTAGAAAACCTTGCACTGCCACCTCATAATGCCACATCAGTTCAAGCCTCCCGTTGATAAAAACCTTGACCTAAAATAATTTCTTGGTATTCAAGGAATTAGATAGAAATGAAAAAAAAAAAAAGAAAAATGCTCCCTTATGTTTTTTGATGAATGAAATTGAGCCTTTGGCTTCATTTCTATTTTCTGACCATCTATTTTTTTTTTTTTTTTTTTTTTTTTTGGTTTTATGCTTTTTGATTATTTTTTAAAGATTAAAAATATTTGATTTTTTTTTCTAATATATTAAAGCTCATATTCCTAAAAAAACAAAAAATATTTGAGATAAATCTTTTGGTACTAATAATAAGTATCTAACAAATTGTTTCTGCTTAAATTTAAAAAAAAAAATATGAACAGACTTCTTAAACATGTCATACTAAGAATATGTATTATTTAAAACATTGTTTTATCAATAAGCCTGCCCTGTTTGTTTAAATGAATGATAAAAAGAATTTAGAAATGTAATTACAAACTTTGATCTTTAAAGCACAAGATTAGTCATATCTTTGCTAGAAACTGCAAAAATCTGCATGAAATCCAGGCTAAAAAAAAGAAGCATGTTTGGTCTTTTGAAACAGCTTGTTTAAAAATGTGCTAGTGCAGAAACATTTCTAAGATATTTTCCACTTTTTGTTAAGAAATATTTGTGCTTTTTAATACTTTTCTATGATCTCAAAAAGGGGCTAGCAATAGTCTAAAAAGTTGGGTTTTTTAACAAATAAAAGCATATTTACAACATTGATACATGGTAGTCCAGGTTAAAAATGCGGTAAGGTTAACCAAAAGCCGAAATTTTTTTTTAGACTTTATTTTTCCGATGCAGGTATCATTGGGGAACGAGAAAAATTTTAGTAAACAGGCCAAAGCCTGGCCGGTCTATCAAAGCTTACCAAAGTATCAGGTTACCCTTTCCACACTTTTAACCTGGTCAAAAATAGCTTAAAAAAAACATTTTTTTTAAAAGTTAGTATTGTTTGGCCTTAATGCATTTTTACTTTTGTACTTTTTCACATATTACTTGATTGGTGTATCTTAAAGACTTATAAAACTGGTACCATTCCTCACTCAATAATTAAGGTAAACAACGATAATAAATTACCAGTAAAATTTAAAAGATTCACCAATCTTAATTTTGTAAATCCTTACTGATTGCAACTATAAACAATCTTTTCTTATATACATTTTTTTTTATTCTATGCCCTCAGGGTTGAATGTACTCTATTGTTTTTTGTTTTTTTTTCTTATTGGTATCATTGATATGCTTAAGAGAAAAAAATTCTTGTGCTTCCTAAATAACATGGCTTTCCCTTATTGCCTGCCATATCTGGAACGTTTTCATAACACACAATTAGCAAATAGTTTAAATAAGATCATAGTTATCTCCCTTGTACTTAGAACTCTGACCTTCTAGGGTTTTGAGTATACATCGAATAAAAAAAAAAAGTTTTGTGATATTGCCATATTGTAAAAGGGTCATAAAACGATTATATTTCTTCTTGGGTTTTGAACACCAAGACAGCAAAATAAAGTTCGTTTAACTATAAAGTTTTATTGACTGCTGAGAAAAATGTCAGTTTTCACTATTATATGCTATTAAGGTTTGTATTATTCCTGTTTTAAGTTTTTCAAATCTGTTGCTGTCTTGTCGGCAGAACAAATCAAAATTATTATCATCATTATTACTATTGATATTATTATCATTATTTTACTCCTTGTGAGTCTTCCACTGAAGTCTGGGTGACAGCAAGTCTCCTTAGGTCTCCAGGACTCTTCTGAATATTCTAGTTGATTTTAACAATGCTGTGGTCTGTATGGTCTTGATTCTTCCTCCAGTCTTTTTTTCAAAACTTTGGGGATCATTCCAAGTGCACCAACTACAATTGGTATCACGGTCACTTTCCACAGTATTACTATTACTACTACCACCACAACTACTACTAATAATAATAGCAATGATTGATAAAAATAAATATATCGTTAAAAATATTAAGAGTTAAAAACAAAAGGTTATGTCTATAGTCAACAGAGCACTATTCTCCAATCTCACTTCAATGCAAATAAAAAATATACTTATGTAATGATATATAGTTCTTTTTTTTTTAAATTCTTATAGTAATTCAAATATATATTTGAATTCTTCTAACTAGTGTAATAGTAACAATAAAAAAAAATTGGAAAAGAAATAAATTGTCAGACTGTTGAGCAGAATAACTGTTCTTAAAACTTGTATTCAAATAAGCTAAACAAAATATTTAAATTTAATTATTGCCATTAATTTAAACTTGGGTCTGATTATTTTCTATGATACTGACTGACAGTTTCAAAAAAATCATGTAAAAGTCCCTTTTTGCAATATGGTATCACACTTGCATTTGATTACTCATTCAGACAAACTTAAAATTATCAAAAAAAAATGAAAATGTAATTTATTACTTAAACTGACATTAAAAAGAAATGACAATTATGTGTAGATTGGCACTTCTGTCTTGGATCAGAGTATTTGTTTGGTCTTCCTAGGATCAAAGTGTTGCTCCCTGACATATCTGTCTAGGATCAAAGAGTTGCTCCCTGGCACTTCTGTTTACAATCAGAGTGGAATATCTATGTACTCTGTAAAAAGTGCTATTCATATATATATATATATATATATATATATATATAAGCTCATTGTGTTTTATGTATTTGGATTCTATAACCTGTGGAGGTGATCATGCTCAATTTGAGATTTTGTTAGAATAAATATAGAAATTAGTATATGATTTTTTTAAATTAGCTTTTTTAAAAATCTGTTAAATCTACTATACAGTGTATACTCATGTACTGGTCAAGTGTCCCATCGTGGTGTAATTGTTATCGAGCTAGTCTCACAGATCCATTACTACTGAATAGCAAGTTCGATCCTTGTTAGATGCACCATAGTCGCAACTTTGTATCACATCCTATCCGTGGCGAACAAATTGGGTAAAGAAAGGGTGTCTCCCCTTAGTGTAATGGTTAGCAAGCTAGTTTCACAAATCCATTACTACTAAAGAGTGAGTTCAATCCTTGTTGGATTCCCCATACTTGTGACCTTGTGCCGCATCCTACCTGTGGCAAATGAGTTAGGTAACTACCTACTCATGTATTGGTCAAATTTTGATGACATAATTTTTAGGCTGAAAATTGGTATCAACCTATACATAAACAATAATGTTATAAAGATGAAATTCAAATGTTATGGGAAGGACTAGTAGCAACCCTTAATTTCAAAAATTAATTCATTAAATTAATGATTTTATGACCATAAAGCAAGGGTTGACCTATACTTGAGATCAACATATACATAAGTGTATACAGTAGACTTATTGTCAAGTCATGTATAAAACAACAGTTTCTGCTCAATCATTAAAGTTAAGCAGCATTGAACCTGCTCAGTACTTAGATGGGTGACTACCTAGAAACAGTAGGTATTATAAGCAATCTGAAGCTTATGTGTCTGACTAAACAGATATTAGCATATTCCAAATATACACCTTTTACCTTGATTCATTTTTTTTTTAATTTCCTTTCAAAAATTATATTTATTCTAGAATGTCAACACAAAATTTTTGGATTATATAATGACCCTATTAATCCCATTAAGAATTTAAATTCTGAAAAAAAATGTTTTTAATTGTAAATAAGTTCAGTTTCTAAGTATGGTCTACTGAGATTAATGTTAAACAAACCAGAAAAATTTACTTTATTAAAACATTTTTTTTGTTCCAGGAAAAAAAAATTGTATCATTCTTTCAACAAATATTTTTCTAAGAATACATCTGAATTTGTATGATCTTGAAAACCTTTTTTTTTTTTTTTTTTTTTTAAAGCACCCTTTTTAAAAGTAATGAATTGTGTGTTAAAAGACCTCAACATTTATTTTATGGCTCCTGCTGATATTTAAATAAAAAATACTGCTTTTTTTGCTTATGTAACAAGGAATGATTATGAAAAACATTACTTAGTAATGATTTTATTTTTGCAATGCAAATGTTGTGTGAACAATGCATTTCATCTCTTATATTTTGATGAGTAAAGTATTATATGTACAAGTATAGATCACTTTGGGAACAAACAAAAAAGACAAGACATTTTTTAAAATTAGATATTTGTTGTCTTAATCTGAACTTGGTTTAAGACTTGTTAATTTTTTTTTATGTAACCTATTAAAAAACAAAAAAAAAAACAACTTCTTTACAAATGTTTAGATCGGGTATATTGCCTGTCTAGTTGCAGCTACCAAACTTTTTTTTAATTTTCTTGTTATAGCTTTTTATATTGTTGACCATTAAACCTCCAATGGTGATTAACATTAATTTCTCCGGAGCTTAGCATCATAAAAAATGATCTAAATCAATTCTATATATTATTACAAATAAGCCTTATTGACTACTGAACAAAATGGCTGAACTAAAGAAATCTAAAAGAAGTCATGAATCACAGCTTAATATAGAGAAAACAAAAAATATCAGTTTTCAGTTATGGAATGTGGTGGTCACCAACCTTTTTTTATTATACCAACTATTACTGAGGGACTTGGAAACTTGGAACTTTGATAATCTTATTATAATGGAGATTGTGGGTTTTTGTGTCTGTAACCGAAACTATATTACTATTCAAGTCACAATTTCCTTAGTTATTTACATCACATTCTCCATGATTTTATTTTTATTTAAATTTAAACTTCAATTATTAACAAAATTCTTTGACATCATTAAGACTGTTGACCATATCTACATACTAATAACATGCAATTGTATTTATATATACAAGAAAATAGCGGTTTACAGTGTGAATGGGAAGGCTAATTTGCATATTGATCTTAAAAATTTGATTTTAATAAATATATGCTTAGTATTATTGATTTCTAATTGTTTGGTTTTATATCAATGAATATGATCAAAAATCTCGGGGATAAATCTTAAAAGAAATTCATTAAAAAGAAGAAATAACTGTAATTTCATTCTTTACTTCTTATTTTAACTAAATAGTTAATTTAGGAAAATTTACCAATGAAAGACGGGAGTAAGGGAAAATGATGGAAGAGTTAGTTTCAAAGTTGTTCTATTTTTAAATCATACCCGCTCTGTTCAAATATTTTTATCTGAATTCTTATTCAGTTTCTTTGGCTTTTCTAATTTAACATGATATTTTATTATATTAAAACTTAAATACTTGCACCCGGAGGGTGCATATATTTGCTAGTAAAAATAATATACATCTACACATCTTTTCATTTTCCTTCATTAAAAAACTTATACCATTTCATAAAAGAATAATAAATTAAAGTAAAATCCTTTAGAATCTCAAATAATCTGATCTTATATTAAATAACAAGGGTCTGCATATTTATTATCACTCTTTTTTTGCCATTACTTCCAGGTCCATTCTGACCCCCTGGAGTGATAGTACATGTTAGGGTCCCATCTATGAATCAAATAGATCTGTTTAAAAATTATTTGTATTTGAAAGTACTGTGCAAAAAGAAAAAGAAAAAAAACAATAACAAAAAACTCATAAGAAACAGCTACACAAAAAATGTAAATATAAACATACAATGAATGCAATTCCCTAACTTATAAGTATAAAATAACCCTAGATGGGTTGACATGCCATTAAAATGAATCAATCAATATGTTGCTTTTGCAGTTGTTGTCTAATTAGGGTGAGGGTAGAAATGATTTGACATTGTTCACAAAATTAGATTTTTGTCAAAAACCAAAATATTTTCTACCATATTTATAATTTTAATCAAGCTTTACTGACAGACTTTGTTTTAGAATATTTCTTTTTATCAAAAACCCTGCAAAAATGTTTGTTAACCCTTTGGTTTCATAAGAACTGAAGTTGGTGACCACTGAAATATACATCAATATTCTTAATCCTATGCCAGTACCTTTTTTTTTTTTTTTTTAATGTGTCCTTTCAAAATATTTTTAAAAATTACACTTCAAAAATGTATTTTCATCAATTTTTTTGAGGTAAAATATAAGAAGAAAAAAATGTCCAGGTTTCAATATTTATTATGCTGTATATTTTGAGCATTTGTTATAAAATGTAAATCAGTTTTTAGCTGAATATTATTTTCTGCTTCAATTTGTTGTTTGCTTTTATGTTATTATTTTTTTTTTATAATCAATGATGTTAGCTAACTTGAAGTTAGCCAATTTTTTCAGCAACCGATTTTTTATGTCTATATTTACACACACAGAGATATATACATCTAGATATCTAGGTATGCATACAGTTTGCCACAAAATTTTCAACTTGGGTGAAAAATGCCAATGAATGTTTTGCTTTAATTGATCGTGCATACATTTAGCCTGATTATAAGTTATACACAGGTAAGTAAAAAGTTGTCAGGTTGGTCTAAAGTCTGTATCAGCCAGACAGCAAGGGAGTCTATCCCCTGTTTACTTGCACTAGACCAAGTAATGAATTCCTTCCCAACAACTAATAAAGTTCTTAAAAAGTTTCCCCAAGTTTAAAGTTTTGTGATACATTGTACATGTACAAATAAATGTTCACATTTTATGCTGGTATTATATATATAGGATGTTTCAAAAAATGTTTACACTTCCATGGGAGTACCTTTATGATATTTTAATTTCAAACAGTCGCCTCCTGTTCACCATTCCTGTCAATACATTTTTTCCACAAGTAGTTAATTTGGCTATTTGTATAAACATAAACCAATGGAAATATTAACATTTTTTTTTAATAACCTATCTTGACAGGAATGATGAAGTGGTGGAGACTTTGAAATCAAATCTTAAAGAAGTGTTGATATCTTTTTTTAATCACCATATATATATATATATATATATACATACATACATACATATGTAGAATTAAACAAAGGCACATCTGTTTAACAATTTTATTTTTGATCTTTTCCAATTTTCTGGCCAACTTTTTAATGTTTGGGTGGAATTGGTGGATAAGTCCACCAAAGTTCAGTTCCCGAGTACTTTCGGCACTTCGAAGTGCCATCATCAGGGGTGATGTATTCCAGTACTCGGGAACTGAACTTTGGTGGACTTATCCACCAATTCCACCCAAACATTAAAAAGTTGGCCAGAAAATTAGAAAAGATCAAAAATAAAATTGTTAAACAGATGTTTAATTCTACATGTATAAATGAAAGAATGCTGCCCAAACACACACACACACACACACACACATACATACATATATATATATATATATATATATATATATAAGACCACAGCTCAGCCAAAGAAGGAAGATGTTAACTAGCAAAATCTACCTCTTATTACTTTACTACTACCAGATAACTTACATAATGAGAGAGAGAAAAAAAATGTCCATAACTCTGAATATGTTTCAAGTTATTCAACATTCAGGTGATATAATTGGATTACACTGAATGATCAATACATGCTCAGGTTACAAGATAAGTAATGGATCATTTCAACAGTACTTAGACTGTATACATATACAATACCCAAATCAAAATCAACATCATCTTTTAGGGTGGCATATAACATCTTCCATCAGTATATATATATATATATATATATATATATATATATAAGCTTTAAAAAGAACAAATATTTTGTTTATTACTGATTAAAAGAAGAGTAAACAAAAATATTTCATAAAAATGATAGAGGGGGGAGGTGAATTGTTTTCATGAAATTTTTTTTCTTTTTTTTTTTTCTTTTTTTTTACTCTTCTTTTAATCGATAATAAACAAAATATTTGGTCTTTTTAAAGCTTTAATAAAATGTTGTACTACTAAAAAGAATTTACATACATATATCTCTATCTATCTCTATCTCTATCTCTCTCTCTCTCTCTCTCTCTCTCTCTCTCTATATATATATATATATATATATATATATATATATATATATAATGAATAGAGAATAAATGAGAAAAGTATTGGCATGAAAAGGTGCTAATAAAGCAGCGCAGATTTATAATCAATAGTAATGGTATTATGGATTATTTGGACTCATAACTTAAAGTTTCATGGTTATGCAATCCTCGGATGACTCATCTGAGGATTGCATAACCATGACACTTTAAGTTAGGAGTCCAAATAATCCATAATACCATTACTATTGATTATATATATATATATATATATATATATGAGGTATGTATCACATTTATATGCACACACATCCATTTACCTCTTTCTGGAACTTGAATTGAATGTTCTAAAGTGCCATGATTTATTTTCTTTATGATTCCATGATTAAAAACTGAACTTCAGACTAACATATATAAGTATATTTCAAGGAAATTGGTTTTGATTTCCATACTTGGTGTAGTGTTGGAACAGATTTTTATAACTTATAATTTTTTTTTTCTAATCAGCAGACTGAGATTGTTATCTATATTACTTGAATCTGTCTTATGTCTAAAGATGTGTCAACTTTTAGTCCTGTCTATTTTCATGCATAACATTAAAAGAAATTGCATCACATATTAAAAGTGATCTTCTTCAAAGATCTATTTTCCGCTTGTCGATTAAGCTCTTTCCAGCAACAGATCAACTGAGATTTATATATATATATATATATATATATATATATATATATATTTAACCTTTAATATTCTGCTAGCAACTGTTGTTTCTATATCATTCATTTAGTCTTCTTTTTTTAACGGGGGGGGGATAATTTTATAAAATAAGCTTTAGTTTTTTTTGTTTTTTTTTTAAATATGTATTTATATAAAATTTATACAAATCTTGATAAGAAATAATTGTGCTCATATGGTATACAAATCCTTTTTTTTTCCTTCAGTATTTTATTCTGTTAAAAAATTATTTATGTGTGTAAATTTTCTAGCAGTATTAGCTTTTATTGTAAAACATACCTGGTATTATAGGGTAAATCTGGGTGCCCTCTACTTCTGGCCTTGTGCCACATCTAAGCTAAACTTAGTAAATAACTATTATTGGGTAAAACTCACAAGTCATAATAACTGAAAAAAGGATTTCCCCACAAAATGTTTGTGTATAACCATATATAAAGGATAACAGTAGGCACAGATTCATCTATTCTCCCCTTAACTATGTGAAAATAATAGGACAGACTGTGCTCTTTAACCTTGTTTAGTAAATAAACCAGTCTAGACAAAGAGAAAAACTCTGAATGCAAAATCCAAAGAGTATAGTTCAAAGAATTCCCCATTATGGGTTAAATAGTACCACTACTATTCTTCTGCAACGATGGCTTTGGCATTAAATAACCCACAAAGGTTGATATGCCATTAAACAAAGAAACAAAACCAAACCATATTAGTAGAATGTGAGTTAACATTTGAGCTTAAAAGCAGCCAAAGGCAGCATTTAAGAAGTGTTCTCAGAAAGCATTTAACTCTTAAAATCCTATACCGCCTCATTCCACCTGGCCGGAAGTCACATTCCTTTTCCTAATCCACCCCAAATGATAGCCTTTGTAATATATAATATTAAACATATTTAGTAGTCTTTGATTTAAGGGAAATAACAGGTAACTTTAAATGAAAAGGCCATTTTTAGCCATTTTTTTAATAAATCCTTATAGGAATTGGGCTCTGGACTTAGAAAATCCTCAACAGGATGTTAAGAGTTTTAAAACAGATCACATGATATTCCTGTAAAAGTTGTTTTTATTTCTCTTAATGAGATTCGAAAGAGTCTAAAACAGGATTTGGTTAAAATTACATAGAAACATCTAAAGTAAAATGTGATGCAATATGTGAATAACCATTTAAATCTTAATGGGATACATATGTTAATAATATCAGTTGTTTAATTTTGTTGTCTGTTATCATAATTATTTGGGTATAATACACACTTTTTCTCTCAAGATTTTTAAGCCTAAAAGCTAAGGATGCATATTATATACAAGAATTATTTTTGTTTACTGGCCACATGTGTGGTCATAATCAGGATGGTATGACCAAAAATAAGTTATATCTATAGTCCAAACTCATGTGTAACAAGATACTACTGTTTTATACTGCTACAGAGAAATGACCACTGGAATGTGTGTTTGTTTATAATTTGTTTCTTTTATTGTGAACTTATTTTTGCTAAAAGTTTGTGTGAATATGTCATTGTATTTGCTCTAAATACTGTGTAAATTTTGTGTTTCAAAGCTTTATATAAATTCTTATTTTTATTCGATACAAACCAGATAAAAAGTTTAACAAATGTTAAATTTAGTTTAAATTTAACTGCTACAAATTACAAAAAGTCAAGATATGTTTGAGAATTAAAGCTGTAGTCATATATATATATATGTGTGTGTGTGTGTGTGTGTAATTGGGCAGCATTCTTTCATTTATACATGTAGAATTAAACAAAAGGCACATTTCCTGTTTAACAATTTTATTTTTGATCTTTTCTAATTTTTTGGCCAACTTTTTAATGTTTGGGTGGAATTGGTGGATAAGTCCACCAAAGTTCAGTTCCCGAGTACTGGAATACATCACCCCTGATGATGGCACTTTGAAGTGCCGAAAGTACTCGGGAACTGAACTTTGGTGGACTTATCCACCAATTCCACCCAAACATTAAAAAGTTGGCCATAAAATTAGAAAAAATCAAAAATAAAATTGTTAAACAGGAGATGTGCCTTTTGTTTAATTGTACATGTATAAATGAAAGAATGCTGCCCAATTACACACACACACATACATATATATATATATATATATATATGACTACAGCTCACCCAAAGAAGGAAGATGTTAACTAGCAAAATCTACCTCTTATTACTTTACTACTACCAGATAACTTACATAATGAGAGAGACAAATTCCAAAAAGTCAAGTTTTTTTTTTTTCCAGAATTTTGTAGCGGAAAGTTAAAGGTGCATATTATATATGAATGATTGCAGTATATAATAATTCCGTTGGGACATTTTTGTCCCACCCTTAAAAAAATTTTTTTAAATCTATTAATAATGGAGATTCGCATCTGGTTTTTGTCTGTAACAAAAATTACGTCACTGCTTATGTCACATTACCCAAAATCGTCATAACATAGAATAAATACACTCAAAATTTGAACATGCAACATTAGACAGTCCTCATTGTTTTTTTAATAAATACATGACTGGTATTATATATCTATATATAGTTTGTTTTATTTTAATACATATTTAAAGTTTACGTTTCAAATTGTTTTATTTTTTAATCCTTTTAATGAATTTGATGATTTTACTTACTTCGGGTACAAACTCGCTGACATTGAATTTTTTTACTCCCACCCCCTCAGGCAATATGTTTCAAAAATCTATTTTTACATCGCCCGGAGTGCGTTTTTTTATTTTGTACTAGTACAAAGTAATGTTGGATCCAAAGAATTTTTTTTTTAACAAACAATAAAAAAGACATAAAGCAGTTATTGCTGTTATATTACTATTTAGTTACAAAATTTATTATTATTACTAGCAAATATATGCACCCTCCAGGTGCAAGTATTTAAGTTTTAATATAATAAAATATCATGTTAAATTAGAAAGGCTAATGAAACTGAATAAAAATGCAGATAACATGATTTGGAACAGAGGAGGTATGATTGAAAAATAGAACAACTTTGAAACTAACTCTTCCATCATTTTCAATTACTCCTATTCCTAATTTAACTATTTAGTTAAAATAGGAAGTAAAGAATAATATTAGTTATTTCTTTTTGTTAAGGGATTTCTTTTAAGATTTATTGAAGAGAATTTTGCTCATATTCAATAAGATAAAATTAAACAATTAGAAATCAATAATATTAAGCACATATTTATTAAAATCAAATTTTTAAGATCAATATGCAAATTAGCCTTCCCATTCACACTGTAAACTGCTATTTTGTTGTATATATAAATACAATTGCATGTTATTAGTATGTAGATATGTTCAACAGTCTTAATGTTGTAAAACAATTTTATTAATAATTGAGGTTTAAATAAAAAATAAAATCATGGAGAATGTGATGTAAAAACCTAAAGGGAATTGTAACTTGTATAGTAATATAGTTTCGGTTACAGACAGAAAAACATACAATCTCCATTATAATAAGATTAATAATGATAAGTTTTTTTACCATAAGTTCTTTATTGATCCTAATATTTCAACAATTGGTAAATTCTCAATATTCAAAGTGGTTGAAGGAGGGGGGTTATGACAAGTGTATGAATTTCAATGAAATATCACCGATCCTTCTAGCTGAGTTAAATCAACATTCACATTTATGATAAGATGAAATTTTTACTTTACACAACATAGCAAATATAGCTTAATCTATTGACACTTGTTATACAGAGGTGCTGAAAAGTTCTCAGACACACTAAGCAGGGAATGATCTAAAGCCATGAAATGTATAAGTTGGAGGCACATGGTATAATGGTTACAGTCATAGGAAATGGACTTGTCGACCTGAGTTCAAATCCTGGACGAAGCTGATTGCATTTCACGTGACACTAATAACCTTGGGAAAGGTATGAATCCAACTATCCTCCCTCCATCTATGGGTAACTAGTAAGGCGGACTAGGCTGTTCAACTGGTCTTAATAATAATAATAATGAAATTTATTGTGTTCTCAATTCAGCACATTAGTAGCACAGCTTGGATTTGTGTAGTAAAGTGGGGAGATAATGATAATGAAATTTATTGTGTACAGTGCTCAGGTGCACCACAACTCATCAAAGTCTCATGTCAAGTACACAGAATAATGTATCAGTGTCAGGAACATGAACAGTTTACAGTAGTAATATGCATGTATGTGTGTGCGTGTGTGCATATGTATGTGGAGAGTGGCATCAGGTATAGTGTCGGCGGACTACAGGAAGCATGGAGGCTTTGAAAGATTCAATGCTTCGGCAGCCTACAACAGACGCGGGCAGTTTATTCCATGTCTCCACAATTCTGAGCGTGAAAAAATGTTTCCAAAAGTCACGTGATTAGTGCTGTTTGGAGAAGGAAAACTCTGAATTCAAACCTGGTAAACTCCACTTAATAAATTATCCTTGTGTCACATCCTGCTCGTATGGAGAGGTTGGTAAATACATAAAGTATTGATGTTATTACACATATTCATCCTACAATTCAACACACTTGGCACATAATTTTTCAAGTTTCTTTAAACCCACCCAAAAAATCTTTTATTTTTCAGCATTCACTTGTATGAGTATATATAAAAAGATATGAAAAACACCACAAAATGCTGTTAAAGTGAAAACATTTTATAACATAGCTGATATTGAAGAATATTTCGATTTTATGAAAATCATCATCAGAGCTTGTTTATACTCTGTGTTGTTAAGAGTGGAGACAAAAGTCATATGAGTTCAAAACAAAAACCTTGATGTTGCAAAAAAGTTATACAATAGTTTGAATGTGAGCACTTCCGCTGCATTTTTCTCGGTCATCAGATTTTGTCTCCGCTCTTAACAACACGGAGTATAAACAAGCTCTGATGATGATTTTCATAAAATCGAAATATTGTTCAATATCAGCTATGTTATAAAATGTTTTCACTTTAACAGCATTTTGTGGTGTTTTTCATATCTTTATATATACTCATACCGTCGGATTCATTTCCTTTCTTTTAACTTATATTCACTTGTATATATTGAATATTTAAGCTCAGTTTGTACAAAGTTTCAGGTTCAATACCAGCCCTTCTCAATTCAGCGCATTAATAGCACAGCTTTGATCTGTGTAGTAAAGTGGGGAGATAATGATAATGAAATTTATTGTGTACAGTGCTCAGGTGCACCACAACTCATCAAAGTCTCATGTCAAGTACACAAAATAATGTATTAGTGTCAGGAACATGAACAGTTTACAGTAGTAATATGCATGCATGCGTGTGTGTGTGTGTGCATATGTATGTGGAGAGTGGCATCAGGTAAGTGTGGCTCTCCACCTCAGATGCAAAACACTCTCCCTGATCTAGTGCTAGTGAAAAGGGGTTAGACTGTCTGGCTTGTACCAACAATAGGCTACTCAGCCTAATTTTACAATCTATTATTATACTAAAGCTGAGCGAATCAATGTTTGTCTACTAAAGGCTTTTTTACTGTTTAATTTAATGACACGAAAGTTATACTGAATTATTCCTTAGTTTTAGGATTGAGTTATGTTTGAAAAAAATTCCATTTTAATTGGTTTTAATTAGTCGTAATTTGCAATAAGTAAAAAATTGACCTTACCTCACATTCTGCCTGTCACTTTCCCCCTCTTTATGTATATCTTGATTACCTCCTCGTTATATTTGTTAGTTTCTCAATGAGTGTAGAGAGAGAGAGAGATGGGAGAGTTTGAAATGTATTTGTATGTTAAATTTCATAAGCAACTAACCTGTAGTTTAAATTAGGTCAAACGTTCCCTTTTCTAGAAATCTTACAAAATGATTTTAAGGTTGTTTTTTTTTTTAAATGCCTGGTCGTATTTATTTATTTATTTTAAAAAAATTTAATTCGCTTTGCTAACTCACTTTTCCCTAATCTCAATTATCTAACCAGAGCTCAATGGGTGACCCAACATGTCATGTTTTTTCTAGTATGATTATATCTATTGATAATGGAGATTCGCTTCCGGGTTTTTGTCTGTAACAAAAATTACGTCACTGCTTACATCACATTACCCGAAATCGTCATAATATAGAATAAAATTTATTCTACGATTTTTGGCATGTTCAAATTTTGAGTGTATTTATTCAATAAATACACTCAAAATTTGCACATGCAAATTAGACAGTCCTCATTGTTTTTTAAAAAAAGTTTTAATAAATACATAACTGGTATTATATATCTATATATAGTTTGTTTTATTTTAATACATATTTAAAGTTTACATTTCAAATTGTTTTATTTTTTAATCCTTTAATGAATTTGATGATTTTACTTACTTAGGGTACAAACTCACTGACATTGAATTTTTTACTCCCACCCCTCAGGCAATATGTTTCAAAAATCTATTTTTACATCGTCCGGAGGGTGTTTTTATTTTGTACTAGTTTCTATAATTGACTTAATTTTTATTACATATTAATTCATAATTCATTACATTGAAGGTTTTAATATTCTCACCAAATTTTCCTTTTTGACTGAAAAATAATATTGATTGTTATCTATTTTAAGTTATTTGATTTTGGAATCTGTGATTCTTCACTACAAATAATGTGAGAAAATATTTACAATGACATAATAAGGATTATAATTAGCATGATGTTTATCATTCTAAGAAATTAAATTGACAACCCGAGTTCAAATTCTAAATAGAGATATTTGTGTTTCATTTCTCAATAATTCCCTTAGAAAAGCATAAATCCATTCCTTCTCTCTCCCTCTATAGGTAAATATTAGGGCAGACTGGGTTCTTTAGTGTTTAAGTGTTAGGAGAAGTAAGACTCTGAATTCAAGCCAGTTGTACTCTACTTAAAAATTGACATTGTCATATCCTTACACAGGCCAAAGGGGTTAAATACAATTGCATAATATTTCATGGATCATTTTAACAATTTACATATTTATTGTGCATACTGCTTATTGACAATACATTTATTCTGAGTTCAGTCCTAACCAGAATTCTAAACGTGACATTTATAAACAAATGATATATAAATCAAAGTGATCTATTATCAGCTTTATAATAAATCCTTTTATCGAGTGAAACAAGAGGCCATTTATCACAATAACCTGTGATTGTGATCCAGGTTTCCTCAGTCAGTTTGATTAACTAAGATAATTTTTTTTTTGCTTTCATCTTTTACTCTTTTTCATTTTTTACTCTTTTCATCTGACTTTTACACAAACAATTCTATTTTATATTAATGAGTTCATCAAATCTGCAATAAACCTCATTCTGGTTCCAATGTGTTTTTAAACACAAAGTATTTTTTGTTTTTTAAGAGTATGACAAAAATTTCCCAACAGAATTATTATATAGCAGACAACTTGAATTATTTACAAAATTTAATAACTGATATTATTAACATATTTTTTTTTAGAACATATGATATTTATGGAGGTGCATGGCATAATGGTTAGAATCTGTAGGAAATGGACTCATCGACCAGAGTTCAAATCCTAGATCAGGCTGTTTGCATTTTGCATAGCGCTAATACCCTTGGGAAAGGTATGAATCCATATACTCTCCCTCCAGGTATGGGTAAAATAGTAGGGCAGACTGGGCTCTTTAACCTTGGATAGGTGACCAGTCTAGGAGAAGGAAAACTCTGGATTTGAAAAACCTGAGGTCAGTTGTTGATTGGGTTTGTGACATTCCTTGTACACCAATTCTTTCCTATCGACTGTGCCAAAAAGTGCAGATGGTCCAAGATGTTTTGTTTATAGTAGTGGAGGCCTCACCCCTATAAACAAAGCAGTGTTGGTTGTTCATTAGATGAACCCTCATGTCAAAATCGAGAGAGTCCATTTCCATTAACCCCCACCCCCAAATTAGGATTTAAATGTTTTGGGTTTTTTTTTCACTTATTGTATCATACTTTACTTTAGCTGTTGTATATAATTTTAACCAGATCCTCACTAGAATTTGTTTTATTTGAGTCTATCTTCTAATTCCATTGTGCACAAATCTTATGAATAGAAGAGACAGTCACTTTCATTCATAATATTCTGAGAATGATGTGAATAAACATTGAAATATGAACAAAATCATATACAATTCTTGTTTGTTAAACACATAGTAATTCCTTACTAATAAAGGTAATGTGATGATGATGATGATGTAGGGTAAGTTTCAGATGTGTTGCTATTGGACAATATTCTTTTATTACTATAGAAAATAAAATTGATTGTATAGGGACTCAAACATTAACTTCTCAGGAAAAATGTCTGCTATACAAATTGCTGTTAACATTTTGCACATTAACTCTTAACATCCTGTTGAGAATTTTTTCTAAGTCCAGAGCCCCATTCCTCTAAGGATTTATTTTTAAAAAATGGCCTTTTCATTTAAAATTACCTGTTATTTCCCTTAAATTAAAACTTCTGAATATGTTTAATTAATATTAAATTTAAACAAAGCTTATTGTTTGCGGTAGATTAGGAAAAAACAAATGTAATTTCCGGTCGGGTGGAATAAGGTGGTATAAAATGTTAAGAGTTAAATAACTAAGCAATTTGCACTTTTGTTTGTTTTTTGTTTTTGTTTTTGTTTTTTAGATGGTATACAAATTAAAATTTAAAAATTTTTTTTTAAATTTTTAAAAAACTTTTCAATTTAATCTGCTTTTTTTGTTAGTAGAAAAACCTTTTTGTTTATTAATAAAATTGTTTCATGGATTTTGAGGTGGTAGAATTACCTTCATCTTTTATGTTTTTAAAATTGTCTAAGGGTTTTTAAAAAAGAAATTTGGTATCAATAGTATTGGAAAAATAAGGGATTAATTATCTGCCCTTGGCACCAGGAGGTCAATCAACTATTACCATAGATTGGCGCCTAAATTGAATCTCTTCCCTTACTTGTAGTATTGGCCATCATAGCAAGATGTCTTATTCAGTCTCTCTCAGAACCAAGATGGATCTCAGCAGATAAGTCTCGCTGCAAATGCCATTAAGTTTGCAAGTTGTATTTTTATGAATATATGTTTGTATTTTCATTTGTTTGTTGAATCTTCTTCATCTGAATTTAAATGTCTACCTATTAATGTGGGAAAATATATGGTGCTCAGCAAAAGAGATTATGATAGCATTTGATTTTTTAACTGAGTAACAATCTTAGCTCAGCTCATATTTATGATATTTCTAATCAGGGCTGGATTTTGGCCTTAAGAGGCTGCTCGACTACTAGAATTTTGAATCCCTTCATTATGTATCAATTTAAAATTTCTACTCCAACTCGAGGGACTTAGATACTCTAAATTGTTTCAAATTAATTTAAAAGAGCTCCATCTAAAATCTGAAAATAAACAAATCTCCTCTGTTCTTATATCTTTTTTTTTTTTTTTAAGTTTTTATCAGACTAGAGCAGGTGTTCCTGACCAGGGTGCAAGCCTCATTTCAGAAGGTGCAAGAAGTATCCGTTCAAATTCATAATTTTTTTTTCTTTTGTAATTAATATTATTTATATTTTCGTTTCTTTATTTCATCATGTCCAGAGTGTTTAGAGAGTGAAATATATATGATCTTTTAATAAAACTGTAGTATGGATTAACATTCTATATTTTTGAACAAAAGTATAAATTGTTGGGAGTGAGGTCAGAGCAAAACTCTTTTAAGGGTGTGGGAATAGGAAAAGGTTGGGAACCACTGGACTAGAGGGTCCTTGTGACCCCCCTCTAAGTCTTGGGGTCCATTTGGCTACAGCCCATAGTAGCCCATATGTAAATCCGGCACTGCTTCTAATTTATACAGAATACAACTTATATAAGTTCTGCAATGTACATTATCATTTTGAGGTGAAGTAGAGGATTTGTATGCTTACTCAATAAATTTTCTGAGAAGGTTTGTTTTATTTTTTATTCGTTCACATTAGTCAAGCCATATGAACAATTATGGAGATATGATTATGTTGGACGCCTTTTTTAAATCTCCTATATTAAATTCTTTTTTTTAAAGGTTCAAAATATTGTCTAGAAAAATCGACTCTGTTTTAATATAAATCTAGTTGTTTTGTTTGTTTTATATTACAAAAATGAATGTTGCCAATATTTCTTAATGATTTGTGAATTATTTGATTTAAGAATATGAAAGTTTTAGCTAAAACAACCCAATTTTTTTCATATTGCTTAATCATTTTAAACAATAATAATATCAAACTACTATTTCTTTTTGTCAGTCTCTTATATGGTGTTATAGTTAATAAGCTAGGCTAACATACCAGGGGAATTTGATTCATACTGGGTGCCTCATATGTCTGGCCTTGTGCCATCTTCATTAAGTTTAGTAAATGACTGGGCACTTCATCATGGGGAAATGGTTTGCAAGCTAGTCTAGTAAGCCATTACTACTGAATAATGAGTTTGATCCTCACTAGGGGCTCCATACTTTTGGCTTTGTGCTATAAGCAATTAGAAAATCATACTTTCTTTCCAGAACAAGAAAAGTAAGCATTTTGTTACATGATATTATAAAAAAAATATCAAAAAAAGTTACTTGAAGCTATAATTATTTACAATAATTATTATTATTAGTTATATATTATTGCTTGAAAAGAAAAAAAGAATGACTTTACCTTCAAATAACACAACAAGTTTGGATATACCATAAAAGCAATCACATTCATTTATTATTTCTTTTTATATACTTTTTGCATTATATATTTGGCTTGTCAGACAAAGTAATATGTTACAAAAAAGTGTTTTTTAAGCAAGTGTTGCATATGCAAAAAGTTTGGAAAGCTATGCATTAGTTTTATATTACAGGGATGAGTTTAGACTAAGAGAGGGTTTGTCAAAAATTGTCTTGATGGACCCCTTAAAAATGAGAGCACCCTGACAATGACTAAGAGCACTGCAGTAAGTTTGTTTTTTTAGAATTTGCAAAATTTATGTGTTTTTTACTTGTCTTTAAAAAATTGATAAAAATAAACAAAAAACTTTAAAATCAAATATTTTTATTGACAAATGAGATAGATTATGATAATTAGAATTATTAGCAATGATACATTTTGCAGAGGAACATTTTCAAAAAAAGAAATCAAACATTACATCATCATCTGAATTCCAAGAAAAGTTTTTGTAATGATAAAATGAGTTAATTTTTTCATTTTCTCACTCTTTCTCTTTTTTTTTCCTTTTTTTTCTTCTTTAGATAAAAAGATAATTTCTTTTTAATAGTAATATTTTTTTCTTTTAAGTTGAAGTTGAAGTTTAAAAATTGCATGGATTGTTTTTTAAGGATCACCTTGGCACTGAATACAGGCACCCCGCAGCATTTTGCCATTTGTCTAAGCTCATCCATGTATATTACATATAATTATGTAGATTTGCCTTAGATTATTGTCAACAATACAAGCAAAAGTACTTTTTAGGGGGGAGGGGCAATAATGTTTGGGGGGGTCTTTTTTTTATTGAGTTGGAATTTGAAAAATGTTTTTCATCTTTTTATGGTAATATGTTGATAATATTGTTATTTGGGAGAGAAAAAAAATCAGCTGTGGTATCCAAACATTTTCATGGAGCTCCAAATAAACAAACTATCAATGTTTTTTTTTTAAGATGAATTTGCTGTTACACTACAAATGCTCGTTTGTTGGAAATGGAAATTCATTGAAATTGAATCGTTTATTTCCTGTGTGTTATTTTTCACTGAAAAATATTAATAACTTTGAATGTTTGAATAAAAAAAATGATTCTCTTTTATTACCTCTGTCTCAGTTGTTACATGTAATGTTTGAAATTTATGTAAATGTAACAACTACTATAGGACATAGGTAGGATCAGTCCACTACAGAACTCAGGCCTACCTCAAAGTCTGGAAGACATGAGGAATAATAGGCCTTAGCCTGATGCATTGGCCCATGTTAACAGGAATTTTGGATTCAGAGTTGTCATACTCTTAGACTGGTTTACCTACCAATACATTAGAACCCAGTCTGCCCTAGTATTTTATTTATATGATAGATGACAATTAAATGTTTGTACTAATTAGTAACATAGCATAATAGTAATAGACAATTTAGAAATATAAATTTATTATTAATTTCAACTAGTATTTTTTTTACCTAAATTTTTAGTGTTTTTTTTTTTTTTTTACTGAAACTCTATACAAATTCTATACTTGATAGGTTGAGAGATAAGATTTTTAATGTGATGATTTAATTTGAGTGCTTTTAATGTTATAGAGAGAAAATAAATTTTAGATATTACATGAAACTATTAGTTGTATTTCAAAATGTTAGTAATGTTTTACTTAACAGGGAACCATAATATATGAACAAACAAACTTTCTTAAAGAGAAATCTTCTAAAAAACTGGTTCAGATTTTAGAATTGTACAAGTTTTGAAATTACAAAAAAACATTTTATTTTATTCTATTTTGAGTGATAATTTGCAAAATTTCTAATAAAACTAACTTTGACTAATTTATATGGGATGGTTAAAAAAAAAAACTAATGAAAATTATTACTTCTCTTTAATTATAAAAAAATTATTACTTCTCTTTAATTATAAAAAAATTATTACTTCTCTTTAATTATAAAAAAAAAAGTTGAAATGATATCGTTAAATTTACTTATTTTTACAAGGAGAATAACAATAAGATAATTTCATGTTAATAGTTTACCTAAAAAGAAAAAGAAAATGCATTAAAATTTTCTTAACTTTATTCATATGGTTGGATTTGAATCCATTATCTGTACAGCATTCTTATAATTTTCTGTATTGAATGCATATAAAACTGAATATTTTCTAATTACTGCCTGAAATAGAATTTTTTATAAGTATTAAGGTGACTTGAAAAAAGTCTATATTTTCATAGTTTGATACCCACCAACTTTATACTGTTTTTGGGGGATTGGACCCTAACTTTACATGGCTTCAGTCCTTGAATGGCAGAACTATCAATTTAGATCAAGCAATAAAGATATCAATTTGGAGTTGATACGTTCAAATTTTAAAATGCTTAACATTGATTTCCTTTCTTTAATTTAAAAGTTTTTTTGTTTTTTTTTTTTTGTCTTTTTCTGAAAATAAAAGTAAAAAAAAGAAAATCCTAACTTGCTCAGTTTATGAAAATAAAAATGTTCACTATTTTTTTATATTGCTTTTTGTCAAAAGAGGTTTTGAATGTTTAATCCAGAAGACTGCAAACTTTGCTCATTTATGTATCGCAGCTTCTGTACAATTGTCTGAAAATGATCACAGTATAATAAAGAAATAAAACAATATATTGTGGTAGAAAAAGAAATTCCCTTGTTTTGTTTATATGTTGGCTGAAAATAACATTGCAACACCTATATATGTCTCAAATTACTCAAGATTAAACATAAAAGCAATAACTAATAAGTAATAAAGTAACTGGATTACAGTAAATTTTAGAGACCGGTTTAGCTCAGTCGGTAGAGCATATACCTAGAAACCATAAGGTTTTGGGTGCAATACCCATCACCGCTAACTCAGCGCATGAGTAGCATAAGTTTGGGTAATTTGATATGTGTGGTAAAGTGAGGAAGTGATATTAGGTGAGGCGCTCCAACTCAGCACAAACAACTCCCTGGTCTAGCACTAGCAAAAAGGGGATAGACTCCCTCATCCGCCTGATTCAGACAATAGGCCACTCTGCCAACTTTACTTTTTTAAAAATAGTAAATGGTAATTTATGAGGAAGTGCGTCCCGGTCTCCTGCCTTAAGAGTTGCTGCCTGGTGACTATTAAAATAACGACCCAGCTCAAGCTATTCAAAACTATCCATCTATCTATCTATCTCAATTTGGTCATATTTATCTATATTACTTTAAATACTAAGATTTTTTTTTATTCATGTTTGTTTAATGTCTTGTTTTTAGTTTAAATAAACAAGAATTATGACCAAAAAAGAAGCACCCCCCCCCCAAATACATTTACTTGTCGAAAATATCTATCTATCCCTATTTGTTCGTATCTATCTATATTATTTTGTTTGTTTATCTATCTATCTATCTCAGTCTATTCAAAACTATATATCCATCTTCATATCTAAACAAGAATTACGACAAATTACGATAAATAAACAAGAATTACGACGAGCTGGGGTTGTTATTTTGATAGTCACCGGGTAGCGGTCTTTGAGGCGGGAGACCGGGACGCACTTCCTCATAAATTACCTAGTAAATGATCATATATATATGTTCACAAGTTCCAAAAAAGAATTGTATCAACACTATTCAAATCCCGTTCACCTAATGTACCTAGGTCAAAATTGGCATTGTTTTTCAGAGCATTGCAAATGTATTTTCTCTCAGAATATTTATTTAGAGATTTAGTAAATTTTAAATTTTAAAATTGATGAGAAAAGAAAAGAAAAAAAAAATTTGATATACCATATAGACTTGTATGTGCTTAATTTTTATGCCAAAAATTGACATTGACCTATATATAAGGGAATGCAGACAGAACTGAGCTATCTTTGGCACCGTCTACATTTGTGCATGTGAGAAGCCCAGCTTAAAGCATGACCTTGTCACCACTCTGTTGACAGGGCTTAGAATATGTGGACCATATGACCTTTAGGCACCCCTTTTGCGATTTTGATTCATGAAGACATTTTTTCATTTACACCGTCAAAATCCAGTTGTTTGTTAGGGGTTAGTTTTATAAATAAAAAAAAACTCTAAAAATCATCTTAACAAACAACCGGATTTTGACGGTGTAAATGAAAAAATGTCCTTATGAATTGAGATCGCAAAAGGGGTGCCTAAAGGTCATATGGTCCGAATATATGAACTGCATGGGGGGCAGAGGGGTTAAAACTCATCCAAAATAGTGTGCCCTGGTTATTACACTAAACTGTATCTGATAGTAAGGTTCCAGCTCTAGGGAGTGTGGAGGATTCCTTCATTGCCATTACTCCCATGTCTCTTCTGACCTGGAGTAGTAGTATCTATTTGGGCCCCATTAATGGATCAAATAGATCTGTTTCTAGATTATTCTATTAGGAATACTTGATGCTATATGTGTTGTATAGCGCCTTCTTTACCGGCACTAAATAGGTATATGTTATATACTGGTCTTTTCACTAAGCCAAATCAGCATATAACGTTATATACCTTTCTTTAATTCTTACTCTGTTGTCTATTCTTCTGGCCGGCTTTAGTTCTGATCATCTATCATGTATCTTGGTCTGATATATCTTCTAAGGTCTCGTCTGGTCTTCTATTGAGAATTCCGAGTCTGGTTTCTGTTGCTAGGGATTTCTTGTTATCAGAAGCCCTGTGTCATTGTTAGTTTTTAGTAATAAACACAAGACTTCGATTTACGATGATGTTACTTTATTCGTAGATCCCCAGACCAGACAATCTGCGCAGTGAGACTCACATCTTGCTAGCTTGGCTTCTAACTTCTAACTGACTAACTTACTTAGTATCCTTAAACCAGAAGAGGCCCTCTATGGGGGTTCCGGTTCTCACGGTCTATCCTGCAAGGCAAGGTCAGAGTGAGGTCAAGCATTGTCACTCACTCTCAAGGCCATCAGCTGTACTGATTGCCATAATGATTTCTACACTACCTTAAAAATGTATTAGGGATCCAATTATTATGTAACATATGGTTGGCAACCATCCATCTATTTAAGACAATGGCGTAGTGTCCATTTTTTAAAAATTTTTTAATTTTTTATCTACAGCTACGTGAGATCTTTGAATGGCAGTCTCTGGTACAGTGATTGCAAACAAAAGGTGATGCTTTCTGTGGGTGTTGGGGGTGCTGTTGTCTCTCCTTCCTTGGTGCTATATAACTGTGTATAAATTACTTGTATTAAAAAAAAAAGTTACTTGAAGCTTTAATTGTTTACTATGGGTTATCATTAGTTACTTGAAACTAATATAACTGTGTGCAAACGATTGTTATTGAATAGAAATGGTTACTTTAAATCTTTGTATATAAAATATCAATATTACATAGGAATATGTATTATTTGAATTTTTCAGACTGTTGTCCTCATCTTTATTGTTATATACACAACCATCAGCTCCTTGCATTACCGCACAGATCCCTGTGCTACTCATATGCTTAGTTGGCGAGGGCCGGTATCGAACTAGGAATCTTGTGGTTTCTAGCCGAATGCTCTACCGACTGAGCTAACCCGGCCCCTGTTAGTAATAATAATCCAGAATAAATAAGTATAGCTTCAAATAGCTATACTATGATATATCTACAGGTCCTGTTAGTAATAATAATCCCGAATAAATATATATAGCTTCAAATAGCTATTCGTTATACGAAAAATCCGATCTCACTGACAAGTTAAAGCGACAATTCTTTCAGGCTGTGGTTGTATCAGTGCTTCTGTACGGCTGTACCACTTGGACCCTAACAAGGCGCCTTGAGAATAAGCTAGATGGGAGCTGCACGAGAATGTTGCGTGCTGTATTGAACAAATCATGGAAACAACACCCCACAAAGAAACAGCTGTATGGTCACCTGCCCCTTCTTCAGGTGTTTCTTCTTCAACTCAAGAACCTTCTTTTCAAAATCAGGAGCCTTAGTGCCTTCATCAGGAGCTTTCACAGAACTTCGGATTGAACCCGTTATTTAATCCACCGAGTACACTGTTCTAATTCCATTAATCATGACGGATACAAGTGTTAAGCTATGTTAAGTATTCTATGTTTTTATCGCCCATGGTCAGTATTGAACCTAGAAGCTACAGATAATTGTCACTTAGAACTGTATTAACTCAACCCCTATGTTAAGTATTCTATGTTTTTATCGCCCGTGGTCAGTATTGAACCTAGAAGCTACAGATAATTGTCACTTAGAACTGTATTAACTCAACCCCTATGTTAAGTATTCTATGTTTTTATCGCCCATGGTCAGTATTGAACCTAGAAGCTACAGATAATTGTCACTTAGAACTGTATTAACTCAACCCCTATGTTAAGTATTCTATGTTTTTATCGCCCGTGGTCAGTATTGAACCTAGAAGCTACAGATAATTGTCACTTAGAACTGTATTAACTCAACCCCTATGTTAAGTATTCTATGTTTTTATCGCCCATGGTCAGTATTGAACCTAGAAGCTACAGATAATTGTCACTTAGAACTGTATTAACTCAACCCCTATGTTAAGTATTCTATGTTTTTATCGCCCATGGTCAGTATTGAACCTAGAAGCTACAGATAATTGTCACTTAGAACTGTATTAACTCAACCCCTATGTTAAGTATTCTATGTTTTTATCGCCCATGGTCAGTATTGAACCTAGAAGCTACAGATAATTGTCACTTAGAACTGTATTAACTCAACCCCTATGTTAAGTATTCTATGTTTTTATCGCCCATGGTCAGTATTGAACCTAGAAGCTACAGATAATTGTCACTTAGAACTGTATTAACTCAACCCCTATGTTAAGTATTCTATGTTTTTATCGCCCATGGTCAGTATTGAACCTAGAAGCTACAGATAATTGTCACTTAGAACTGTATTAACTCAACCCCTATGTTAAGTATTCTATGTTTTTATTGCCCATGGTCAGTATTGAACCTAGAAGCTACAGATAATTGTCACTTAGAACTGTATTAACTCAACCCCTATGTTAAGTATTCTATGTTTTTATTGCCATGGTCAGTATTGAACCTAGAAGCTACAGATAATTGTCACTTAGAACTGTATTAACTCAACCCCTATGTTAAGTATTCTATGTTTTTATCCCATGGTCAGTATTGAACCTAGAAGCTACAGATAATTGTCACTTAGAACTGTATTAACTCAACCCCTATGTTAAGTATTCTATGTTTTTATCGCCCGTGGTCAGTATTGAACCTAGAAGCTACAGATAATTGTCACTTAGAACTGTATTAACTCAACCCCTATGTTAAGTATTCTATGTTTTTATCGCCCATGGTCAGTATTGAACCTAGAAGCTACAGATAATTGTCACTTAGAACTGTATTAACTCAACCCCTATGTTAAGTATTCTATGTTTTTATGCCCATGGTCAGTATTGAACCTAGAAGCTACAGATAATTGTCACTTAGAACTGTATTAACTCAACCCCTATGTTAAGTATTCTATGTTTTTATTGCCCATGGTCAGTATTGAACCTAGAAGCTACAGATAATTGTCACTTAGAACTGTATTAACTCAACCCCTATGTTAAGTATTCTATGTTTTATCACCATGGTCAGTATTGAACCTAGAAGCTACAGATAATTGTCACTTAGAACTGTATTAACTCAACCCCTATATGAAGGTTCCAGAGTTCAAAGAGAAGATTCCCAAGTTCAACAAGAAACACCTGAAGAAGACTGGAGGTCACATCAGCCGAAATGTTGGGCATATAAAAATAAAGATGAGGACAATACTCAAAAAAATCCAAAATTATATATTATCAAGCCTCATCTCAAAAATTCAGACAGATAGATAGGAATAATTGAAACCATACAACTGTGTGCAAATTATTTATATTAGGTAGGAACACTTGATATATATATCTGTGTAAAAAAAAACTCTTTAAGAAATAGCTACACAAAAAATGTGAATACAGACATTTACCAACCCCTCCGCACGAGCAGGATGCGACACAAGGTCAATTTCTTAAGCGGAGTTTAACAGGTTTGAATTCAGAGTTTTCCTTCTCCTAGACTGGTTACCTAGCCATGGTTAAAGAGTCCAGTCTGCCCTGCTATTTACCCATAGCTGGAGGGAGAATTGGATTCATACCTTTCCCAAGGGTATTAGCACCATGTGAAATTCCAACAGCTTCGTCCAGGAATTGAACACGCATTGACGAGTCCATTTCCTACGACTCTAACCATTAGACCACGCACCTCCATGAATACAGACATATAATGTATGCAATTCCCTAACTTCTAGGCATAAAATAAGCCTAGATGGGTTGACATGCCGTTAAAATCAGTCCATCCACTAAATCCTGATCTTGTGTTGCATCTTCCTTTAGTGGATGGGCAAAGTAAATCCATGATCTTACATATAAGTAATTGGAGCACCTCATGTAGTTAATGGTTAGCAAGCTAGATTAGCTGACCGTTGTTAGTGAGTTCAATTCTCACTGGGTGTCCCATACTTCTGGCCTTGTGCCACATCTAAGCTACGCTTCATAAATAACTATACATGAGTAATTGAAATTCAAACATCTTGTCTTCCATAAATCGATGATTTTTTTTAATGATAAATCAAGAGTCAACTTATATGCTGATACATTATATACAGTTTGTCTTTACTGATAAAAAACAAAAAGTGAGCATCAGTGTTACATAATCTATCCAGTTGCATAAGATTATTGTCAATCCCCTGTATTTCTAAAGGGATGACCCTTTTCATATCACGGGCGGGACTTTCCATGGAATAGTACAGAAAGCCTACGAAATATGTGAAGTCACGTGGGACCTGGTTGGGTCCTCAGTTTTCAGTTTGACGTCGGGCAGAGAAGATGTGCTGCCTTAACTGAAACTCACTGCATACGCGCGCTATGTTAGTCAGATATTTAGTTACATGAAATGTATAGTTAAGTAAATAAAAGCTTAAGAAAATAACACAGTTTTGTGATTAATGAATGTCTTGGTAACAAGACTGATATAGAAGAAGAAATGAGCTAAGTGCGACCGACCACCAAGACGAAGTCGAGACGATAGAAGAGATGTTAGAAGAAGACGTAAGATAGAAAAGACGTCAGAAGTAAAGTAAGAAGTAAGAAAAGGATATACAACATCAGACACTTTGCTCTGACAGATGTTGTTTACCTTCACTATTGCAATATGAAAGCAGATGAAGACTTGATCAGTTTTTTATCCCATTCTATCTAACTGTCAATTCCTGGCCACTTCCTTGAATATACGGGTGTTGTATCATTGAGATGAAATTATACACAGAAGAAATTGAGTGCTTAATATATTTATTCAGCACCAGTATCCGGTGCTAACAGATACATACAAAAAATACAGAACAATAAGTTACAAAACAATTAACAAGATAACTTACAAGAAATAGAGGAGGGTCAAATGCAGTATTGCCAAACGCAGTAAGATCAGTCCAAATATTAATCAGCTTATTAATCAACTGTTGAAGTCCTTAATCATAGACTATCTAAGGCTATGATCCAGGCCATCTGGTAGAGTGCAGAAGGGGTGCTAGCTACTCTACAACAATCGGGCACCAACTCCCAGTGTTACATAATCATTGGATACCTAATGATTATGACAATAGTGTAAAAATCATATTAGTGTAGCTGATGGCCTTGAGGGTGAGTGACAGCGCTTGACCTCGATCTCACCTTGCGTTCTGCGGATGGAACGTGAGAACCAGAATGCAATAGAAGGCCCCCTTCCGGTTTAAGGATACTAAGTAAGTAACTTAGTCAGTTAGAAGTTAGAAGCCAAGCTAGCAAGATGTGAGTCTCACTGTGCAGTTGTCTGGTCTGGGGATCTACGAATAAAGTAACATCATCATAAATCGAAGTCTTGTGGTTATTACTAAAAGCTAACAATGACACAGGGCTTCTGATAACAAGAAATCCCTAGCAACAGAAACCAGACCCGGAATCCTCAATAGAAGACCAGACGAGACCTTAGAAGATATACCAGACCAAGATAGATGATAGACGATCAGAACCAAGCCGGCCAGAAGAATAGACGACCAGAGTAAGAAGTAAGAGAAGTATATAACATATACCTATTTAGTGCCGGTAAAGAAGGGCTATGCAACACCAGAAAAAAAAACCACTTTTTAGTACCTTAAAAAGAAATAATATACTTGCCTACTGACCTCTGACCTCTGACCGTATTAGTGCTGCAATCTTGTTTATTATGGTTGGCAACCTTCCGTCTATTTTAGACGATGGCGTAGTTTTTTTTTCTCTCTCTCTCTCTCTCTCACTTACAGCTACGTGAGTGGCTGAACAGACCGATCCTCGAATGGCAGTCTCTGGTGCAATTGCTGCAAACAAAAGGTGATGCTTTCCGTAGGTGTTGGGGGTGCTGCTGTTTCTCATTTCTTTTAGCTCTCTTTTCTGTGGCAGCTTTTTACCTCTCTTCTTCACTTCTTTTAGTTCCTTGTTTGACAAGGAGGCGCCAGGTTGCACGGTCTTCTGCACAAGCCTCCCACGTGTCTATGTGATGCGGTATGTCTTCAGGTCTCTCTTGCAGACATCTTTCTCTCCCTGCCAGTCGGGTGCCCTCCACTAGTTCATCATACAGGTCTTTGGGGATGCAGCCTTTGTTCATCCTCCTGACGTGGCCAAGCCAGCGCAGGCGTCTCTTGCAGGTGATGGCGGGCATGCTGTTTATGTTTGCTCTCCAGCACTTCTGTGTTAGGCACTTTGTCCTGCCAGCGGATGCTTAGAATGCGGCATAGGCATCTGAGGTGAAAGCTGTCCAGTTTCCTCACATGACATGAGAACGTGATCCAGGCTTCGCTGCTGTATAGGAGAGTGCTGAGAACACACGTTTATTTTGTTTATTATGGGTATTAAAAAACTAACCCTTTCAAAACTAACTCCTCATTCTATTTTATTATCTATCAAAATCTGACAACTTCCCTAACTTGTTCAGCTATCATTTTGAGACTACACTTACACACAGAAATTGTGTTATCAATGGTTGATTTATAAATCAGATCAACTTGTAAATGAGAATATATCGTATTTCAAATATAAAAATTCAAAAAGAAATTCCTTTTGAGAGTTTTACCTTGTATACTGCAATATTAAACAATATTTTTTTTTCTGTATTCAAAGTTTGATGAGAGAAAAAAACATGTTTCTAATGTCATGTAATATTCAGTATTATATAATGATATAAGGTAGTGTATATACTCAAGCATCATCCGATCATATCCAGGACTATTTGTTAACTTTTGCAGCTGGAAATTGTAGGCATACCAGTTGGCCTAGGACTAGCCTTAGCCAACTATTTATACACACTAAGTTTGGATTTTGCTTATGATGCGATCCTTAACCCCCTAATATTAGGCTAAAATTTTGATCTCGGAAAGTCGCATGATATGTGAGTATGTATAGTGTTATTACTATTGAACAATATGTTTTTATTACTTTATTACAGAAGAAAATCAAATTGATTGTATAGAGCCCCTATACTGCATTAACTTCTCATATTTCTCAGGAAAATGTCGATAAATTTTCAATTTTTTTAGTATTTAGGCAATTTGAAAAAAAAATTTGTTTTTCTTTAAATTTTTTAATTATTATAAATCTATTTTTTTTTCCAGTTTTTTTCTGTCAGAAAAACAAATAATTTGTTTATTCCTAAATTGATTCATGTTTTTTTGTTTTTTGTTCAATTAAACAAATGAATATCCAGAATTAAAAGATTTTCAATAAAATTTGTCTTCGTTTTATTTTATTTCTAACATTCCATGAATATATTATGTGAAAAAAAAAACATTAATTTTTTTTCACTTTCAATGGAGATTAGAATATACGGACTGTATCCTCTGAAATGGTAACCATGACGTCTGGTTTTCTATTTTCTACAACAATAATCTCTTTGAAATTTCAAGGTTAAAGACTTTTACTGCCTACTGGTCTTCGAAGAAAGGAGTGGCATGACACTTCTTTATTGATGTCATTCAGTTTATTTAATAAACACTGTGAAACTGTACAAGGAAAAACAAATAACATTTAATAAACAGATAACAGTGAATACTTTTCAAAGAAATAGAAAATCCTCAAAGAAATGTGAGAGCGTTTACCGTGTCACCTGTCCTGACCAGTGGCATAAACTCAAAAAGGGCTTGTAAGTGACTTCCCTTTTCAGGTTAAGGTTCATAGTGTACTGAATCTAGTGGGTAGCACAAAATGGGATTAATAAAACCCATTAAACTACTCTAAGTTGGATACTGTGGTTGTAGTTAATTTTATAGACAAAAAATAACTATATAAAAATAAGATATAATTAACTGGTTGGTTTAGCGGCAGTTACAATGACAAACACCGAAAGTAGGTTTTAAGGTATAATGGTTGTAACTAATAACAACCAAGATAGAGATGCTAATCCAAGCAAACCAATGAATCATAATCATAATTACCATGTAATTGTGGTGTGTCAGAGCTATGCCATCAGGAACTTAAGTTCCTGGTAGGGCCACCCAAGGCGGACAGGTCTGCACCCAATGGTATTAGGGCCACATCCAAGCCAAAGAGGCTTTGGTGAAAATTCTAAGCATCTGCTGGATAATCTCCAGCAAACAAGAATGTCCGCAGGCAAGGTTTTTGCAACCGCTTGCCTACCTGCTATTCCTATAATACTCCAATTTTTGACTTTCTATAACTCAGTGAATTCAATGGATGGAGCCAGCTCAACCCACCCTGGGAGAATACTGCCACAAGAAGAATCATAATTCCTTATTTAGACAAAAATTATCAGATCAGTATAGACCCAATGTGATACACATATGAAGACAATTTGAAAAGTCCTCTACCCCAAGCCAGAATGAATGTCAAAGAATTGTTATATTCTAATTTCAGTATTCAGTAGAAACCAGTTAAGAAAATCATGTGTCACTTAACTACTTTCTACTTTAATTTTTTTATAACCTATATTTTTAATATCTATATATTAATACGATTGTTCCTAAATATTTTTTTATAATCTATATTTTTAATATCTATATATTAATACGATTGTTCCTAAATATTCAATCCGTTATCACTCTTTGATTAAAAATAAGACGGTCCAAATCATCCAAGATGCAATGCAAAAATATAAATCCAGATTATCTGGTGTCTCTTAATTGCAGATTTCTTATTTATCCCATTTTATTTCACCCAATTTTAAAAAATGAAACATTCCAAATGGTCTTGCATCATTAAATGCCCATCGTAAAATTAAAATGAATTGAAAGAAAAAAGAAGTTACATGTTTGTTTTATTTGTAATATTGAAATTGTGAATTACAGAATATTTTTTTGTAATTTTGATCTTATGTCATCCTTGCTCTCCTGATTTATGCTATGTTTTGGCAAGCCAGCATCAGGAGAATTTCCAGGCCAACTAAGATATTTTCTGAGTCATGTTTTTGTCACTTTTTTGTCGGCAAATCAATGTAGATATTTTACAACCCCGCTTTTAAATAATGTTTTTTTTTTCGATTGAATTTGTACAGCATTATATCAATTGTTATATATTTTTATATTAATTATTACAAAGACAACAGTAGAATTTATATGTAATGAAATTGCAAATCATCATTTCTAGCTTGAATAGCGCTTCTTGATTTTTTATTCATTTTATGGAAATTCAACAGGTCCTGCTTGTTATTAACAATGTCAAATATGGTCATTTATTTCATAATTTGATGTTTTTATTTAAAATTCCCAGAGTGACAGACACCTGAAAAAGGTTGGAAGATCAAATGGTTGAAACATTGTGACTAATATTTGGATCAGTACTTTCCATTTTTTGTTTTAAAATTGCCTGTTGGGATTTTTCTTTTTTTTCTCTAATTTTTATTTATTTTTCTCAAAAAGGTGTCAATAGAAATTGATATTGGATTTAATAAAACAATTCAAAATATTTATGGGATGAATTTTGAGTGAAAAACTTTGAATTCAAATCACTTTCGTTTTTCTCAACACAGTAGATAATATTTCACAAAACATTTATTCTTGATGAGTTTTAATTAAACCAGATAGTGCATGTGCACTTAATCAAGAAATCCAGACAACTAAATTCTTCTTTTTTATTTTGGTAATTATTATCATTATTTGTAACTATTCACACGCACACACACACACACACACACACACACACACACACACACATATATATATATATATATATATATATATATATAATTGATAGTGTAATTTTATACACTTCTTTCTTTATGTTGAAATTATTCCAACTCTACCATTGTTAGTGGTAGAATCATTAAATATATCCTCTTGTTTATTATATGTATGCCCCTGTCTATCTCTTCTCCCCCTCTCTCTCACTCTCTCTTTATATATATATATATATATATATATATATTTGGAGGATATGTGCTTAATGGAAGTCATACCTAATTTTGAAAATTAATTAGTTAATAATTAATGAATTTAGGCGGGCATTAATTATTAATTAATTAATTTTCAAAATTAGGTATGACTTCAATTAAGCACATATCCTCCAAAAATTGTCGGCTTAAAGCCATATAAAAAAATAAACACATTTGTTTGTTTACTTACCCTCATATATATATATATATATATATATATATATATATATATATATATATATAAAAAGATAAAATTTAAACATCTTCATAACCAAAAATAAAATACCATAGATATATATAAAGTATGTACTTATTACAGAGAAATAGCCACTGGAATGTGTGTTTGTTTATATTGTAAACTTATTTTTGCTGAAAGTTTATTACATTTTCGTGGGAACATGTCGTTGCCTTTTGCCCTAAATTCTGTGTAAATTTTGTGTTTCGAAAAATTATATAAACTAAATAAATTCTTATTTTTAGTCAATTCAAACTGGATAAAAAGTTGAACAAATGTTAAATCTACTTTAACTGCTACAAATTCCAAAAAGTCAATGAATATTATATCATATAGGTGCTATGGCTTGATGGGACCAGCCGATTGATTGGAGAGGGCCACTCCGACCACCTAAGTAAGGGCCAAAATGGAGTGTTTCATGTCATGGACTGGTCAGCCCCAAGGATTACGTCCTTAAGCATCACGGGTCACCACCCATGGCCAACTGGTGGCCTCGTTGGGGGGATTTTACCCCCATTCAAAGTACAGTCGGTGCATTCTTCTAGTCCAGCTGGTAGGGCAGCAAAAGTTAGGGATGCATATTATATATGAATGTGTTATACATGTAGGGGACCGGGTGAGAATGAATTCTGACCCTACTAACAATATTTTGGATGATGAAAAATAAAAGTACTCAGGTTAGGCAAAAATGGAGGAACAACAAACACATGGTATATAGATAGCAAAGAACAAAGAAATTTTTCCCGTAATTGTAGTTGGCAGAAAATTGGATCGTCAGCCGGTATCCGTTACTTCTAGTCATGGCATCTCTCTCTGCTCAGGTTGGGTCGCCAAGTCGCATACCTTTGATTTTATCAGCGACTCTCACATCTGGCTGGTTGTAAAGCCGCTATCTATCCTACTGCTGTGGATAAAGTCCAACTTACACAATGGAGGTAAAGTCCCATCTAAAAACTGAGTAAAGGCCAACTGGTACACTAAAAAAGTTCATCCTCACACCGTGTGTAATGTCCCACCTTGGTGGTGGGTAACATCCAACTTGTTAATTCGTAGCCAGTTTACATGTGTGCTTAACCGGTTTCTATTTGATCTTTTTCTTTTTGTCGGTAATGATTTTCAACCCTCCTGGAATTTCAATGTGCAGACATATTTGTAAGCATCCCACATGACTTGCCTTGTCCAATCAGATTCTAGAGATTGCTTAATTAATATTTTGAATCTCGTTTGTCCAAAATTGTGGAAGTTTTTGAATTTGGATAGGTTTGGTGCGTCTTTTATGTTTTTTTTATTGGTTGTAAAATATACACGTCTATCTTATATAAATGACTAATTATGGTATTTTAACAAAATACAACTATTTTCTTTAACTGCATTATTTTGCATGACCTCAGCAACTAGGATTCCTTTTTAGGGATTTCTTCTTTTTTAGGCTTAATTGTATATGCTATTATTATCCTCATAATGAAAAGACAATATTACTGCTAATTGTTTAGCCCACTTTCTTTCAGCTATTTAATTCTAGTGTTTCTTCCTCTCCAACAATGACCAAGCGACCAAATCACAATAAGAGCTAATTAGTTTGAAAAGGGGTTTATTCTTATAATCCGCTAAGACACAATTGTGGCTTTCGATCATCTGGGCTGAACACAGTATTGTTTCTTTTACATCTAGTTCACTTCCATTTTTAATAGAGCTGTCACATGATCACACCATTACCTGACTACACCATCATCATCATCATCATCATCATCATCATTAAGGCATACTGACAACATGGATTCTCTTCTCTCTCTCTCTCTCTCTCTCTCTCTCTCTCACCATCTGTCCTTATCATCCATTACTCTCGGCAAGTCTACTAGATGGCATCTAGTGTCCACACAATAAGTTTTTACTGGTTAGCCAACATTGGTGTGTCCATGCGTAGGAGTCCATGAGGGAATGTCGCTTATGAGTTTGTCCCTACTTCTCTACCAATGCTCAGCACATCTTGCTTGGATGATTTGTGAAATGGAAGGTGTTGCATAATGAATAGGGTAGCCTATTCATTTTGTAAGAAAGTGTACAATTATTTGAAATTTAAAGTTAACTGATAATTCATTTGGTAGTTATGGAAAATAACAATAGTGTGATTGACGACCTTTAACCCTTTGTTGACCTTTTTTGCGTGGATTGTGATTCATTGAGATGGTCACGTAAAAGCTGAAGTCTGTGGGAAAAACACAGAGTTAGACTGAAGGTTAACTCAGTGATCAACTCTTTTAATTGACAGTTTTTGACCTGTATTTGACCTCGGCTCTGATTGGACAGAGCTCTGAGAAACTTGGTTTGGAAAAATCAGTCGTGGTTGGGTGACTGGATGAGACGGATTACAAAATGGTGCCTCTTGTCCAATTTCTCATGTGTGTTTTCCTTGACTTAGGTTTAATATTAAAACAAAAAGTTTCTATAAAATCAATCGTTAATCACAGATAATAGATAACAGATCCATAGAAGATCCATACTATAGAAGATAAGTATACAATAGAAGTATAAGTGTAGTGTAATTATTATGGTCTACGGGAAATTTGGGGATTGAAAATAAAACGGTATTCAAATTTCTGGAGAAAGAGAGGAAAAAGGGTTATTTCCTATAAGTCCAACATAAACAAAGGGGAACCACTCTTGACTGATAAAATTATTTATTTATTTATTGATCTACTAGGAAAAAAGAAGACGGGTTAGGGTTTAGTGTTAGGGTTAGAGTTTAAGGTTAGGGTTAGAGTTTAGGGTTAGTTTAATGGGAAAATAAATAAATAATTTATCAGTCAAGAGTGGTTCCACTTTGTTTATGTTGGACTTATAGGAAATAACCGGAAAAAGAAATAACAATAAAGAGAGGTTAAAGTTTGGAACTCAATTGACTGACCAATAATAAAACTGGAAGTTCTAGTTTCTGGGACGACAAACGGAAGAAGAGGAAAATTGGTATTTTTCGGCTGGGCCTTCCTGAGATGCAGACGGGGGTTTCCTGGTTTCCCCCATATGAGTTTCGCATAGTAGTACCGAACATGATTTACGATAGAATAATTTGATCTTACTTCTCTCTCTCTTATTCTCTCAGAAAAAGAACCCACGAACCTAGAAAAAAATAAACAACCCCTTTGTGACTATACAACTTGTGTATGTTGTTTCTGAACTAATGACGACTACTACTACTAAACGACTACTACTACAACTTGAGTTTGGCCCAATGCAACAATAAGTATATATCCACAGGTAATTATACGTTGATATAAGAGTCAGTATGTAACATAAATATCAAAAATTTAAGACAGAGCAAGTAAACCTTTAAAATATACATTTATGTTAACTATCACCATGTGTTTTAACCACTTACCTATCAATCCCAATTTTCCTCTATTAGTAAAAAATCAGTAGCAAATAGAGATTTGTCTTCAATGAAACTAACACTATCATGATCTGTGTAACACAGTGGCTCCCTAAGTGGGCAGTACCACTCCCTTCAGGGCAGTGGAAAAATCTAGGATGGTTGTAAGGTGATGGGGCGACAGGGTAGCATTAGGAGCAGTTAATAAATAACTTGTTTTTTACAAAATCTAAATTACAAAATAAAAAAGTAAAGTCGTTGGGGCGGCCTAAAGTCGGTATCAGCCAGTCAGCGGGGGAGTCTATCCCCTTTTCACTTGCGCTAGACCAAGGAGATTATTTTAGCGTCTGAGGTGGAGTGCCACACCTACCGTCAGCTCCTTACTTTACCGCACAGATTCCTGTGCTAATCATACGCTGAGTTGGCGAGGACCGGTATCGAACAAGAAAGCTTGTGGTTTCTAGCCGAACGCTATACCGACTGAGCTAACCCGGCCCATAAATTACAAAACATATAACATAAATATTAAGGTAAAGGAACATGTATGCAGTTTATACAGAATAAAGCTGACATAAGAATTATAAACAAATGCATAGTTTTTTTACATAGTCCGAAATCAGAATCAAAAGTGTGAACGTTTACTTGATGTCTTTACACAACATATACAGTGGCACACCAGTTACCACAGGCTGGCCAGCCAGGCTAGAAAACAGGATCAACAGCCAAATGCAAGGGTCAAATCTCAGCTCAGATTTGTAAGCACTGCATGTTAATTTCAATCTTGTGGGGCCCCTAAAATTTACCTTGATCCTGTTTCCACTTTCCAATTTTTTTTTCTGTTTTCCCATTTGAGAAATTCCATTTTTTCCATTTTCATACGATTTTATGAGAAAATTTTATTGTGAAAATAGGTTTTATTTGTGAAATACATTTTTGTGTTTAATCTTGTTGTTTTCAATTTAAAGCATACCAAAAAGAAACAGTGTATGTTCACGTGTGTGTGTATCAGGTGTGTGTGGGGGGGGGCGCTAGGAATCCACTGGGAAGCCAAGGCGGTGCTAGTATGAAAAAGTTTGAGAACCACTAGTGTAACACATCTAATAATAACAGAGCGATCATTTATAAATACAAAAAGTAGGAAGGTCCAAGAACACTGGGGTGGGGGTGGGGGTTAATGTTGTTTCTAATCTTCTGCTATGCAATGGATGCATAGTATGGTTTTCAGCCAGGTTCATCTGGTTGTGGGGTTGTATTTGACATCAGTGCACTCAGTAGGTAAGGGGTTAAAAACAAAGGATTTCGAACTCAGGTCACTGAGTCCATTTCCTATAACAACCATCCACTGCAAAATGTTGAAGGTATTTGTTTGACTTATGAGTTTAATTCGTTCCACTCCTAACTCAATTCACTCTTAATCAAATCAATTTTCCCCATTGAAATAAACTGAAATGTCATTAATCCGTTCTAGCCCCTCAAAAAAAAAAAAAAAAAAAAAATATATATATATATATATATATATATATATATAAGATTTATTTTGACAAAAATCCAGACAGAGGTTACACCTAAAAAAAAAAAAAATTAAAAAAAAAGGTCCATAAGTGAATTGAGACCCATCTGATGAGACAAAAATTTGGGGAGCCGGTTTAAATCAACTTAGATTTATATGGGCCCCAATTTTCGTCGAAATAAATTTATTATGGGATTACTGTATTGAGTTCTTCCTTCCTTTATTGATATATATATATATATATATATATATATATATATATATATATATATATAATCCAAAAGTCCAGAGAAGAAATCTTCCTTACAACACAAGAGTTTTATTTTTAAAAAACCAAGTCGCAGTTTGAGAACTCAATGTGTCTCTTAATGTTAGAGTCACAGGGCAAATATATAAGTAAAGAAATAACAAAAGACTTAGAGATTTAGCATTATAGTCTATTTCAGGAAGCTTAGACAACTAGTCGAAATCTCCCGACTCATCAGATGCGAATGATCATTCGCATCTGATGAGTAGGGGGAGGGGGGGGGCGCTAGGAATCCACTGGGAAGCCAAGGGGGTGCTAGTATGAAAAAGTTTGAGAACCACTAGTGTAACACATCTAATAATATCAGAGCGATCATTTATAAATACAACCTTGTAACAGAGAGACAATCCTTTGACCACCTGGCACCATGTCATCGAATTGGTGGTTTTTTAAAGACTTTTCCAGTTTCCTTGAATCTAGTGCACAATCCACATGTATGATTACAACTCTTGAAAGAGACATTCTCATAATATTTTTGAGTCTGAGGCCTTGATGGAAATGGATGGAAATAGCTGGAAGCAGAATAGTTGAATGCATACCTTTTCCTAGGGTGTATCATTATGGTGGAATGGTTAGCAAGCTAATCTTGCAAATCTATTACAACGGGATACCTCATACTTGTGACCTTGTGTCACATCCTACCCGTGGCAAACAGGTTGGGTAAATACCTACCTTTCCAAAGGTTATGTGAAATTCAACCAGCCTTGTCCAGGATTTGAACTCAGGCCTCCGTGTTCACTTCCTATTATGATAACTGTTATACCACAAGCATCTTCATATAATACTTTAAAACAACAAAGATAAAGATAATACAAAATGTTAATTTGTTGCATAATTAATGACTTGGATAATTAAAACTTGCAAAAGAATCAGTTTTAGTAAAAAAAAAATTATGAGTGAAAAAGAAAGAAAGAAATATTTTGGAAAAATATTTTGAAAGAAAGAATCTATCTGGAATGCATTTTTGTGGATTGTTTGTTTGAATTGTTTGTTTGAAATTCCAAATCAGAGAAATGCCAGGTTGAATATTTTGGGGAGAATTAAAACATTGAAAAGGAATGTTTGATTAAAATTCCAATGTACTTATATAATACAATATAACAATATACAATGGAATTAAAATAATAACGTAAGAAAATAACCAGCTGATTAATGGCAGTTATAAAAGAAGGGGCGAATAATCAAAGCAAGAGAAGAGTGAGGGAAGGCAGACCAGAAAGTGTCTGGAGATGAACCATGATGCAGACCTGTTAGCCTATCTGAGAAAAGCAGCCGACCTTTCTTTCTTTCTTTCTTTCTTTCTTTCTTTCCTCTCCCAAGCGTGAAAGTCAACTGACAGGTGAGAGTCATAAGTTTACTAAATCTAATTATGCCAATTCTGGTATTAAAAACATTCTTTCAATCTCTCTCTGCATTGACAACTACTACAGATTCTCACGGCCATAATAAATATTGTTGACAAGAGTTGTGGATAAGTTTGTTTTTTAATCAGCCCAGGTTACCACGGATCTTAATTTAAGGGTCATTTTCACACATGAAAAAAATGAACCCATATATAAGAATGAAGACCCACTACATTACACATTGAGCAATGACAATATTTCACCTTTGAACTCTGAATAATAAAGAATTTACCTGTAAAATTTTGTTTATTTATACTGTACAATTGTTTATATCTACAATCCATGAATCAACCAGTTTAATTTCTGATGTATTCAGGTGTTATGGTGAGGAACAGTGTTTGTGTAAGCAAAATTATTATGCAACATAGTTGAAGGGGGAGAATTTATGATGACTGAATTTCGGCTTAAAGTTCCCAGTTGCCCTTCAAATAAAACGTCATTGATTGCTTTTTTGGCAAATATTTGCTGTACTGGGTCCATTTTTCTTAATTCACAAGCCCAAGCAGCTCCAATTTTGTCGTATTCATCTTCTGGTTCTCGTAATCTTTTATAAGGCAATGATACTGTATCGTCATTTTCTTCAAATTTCGTCTTTTTCTTAGGGGGTGTTGGTTTCTTGATTCTAGATATACACGAGTCACTCTGAAAGAAAAAAAGAAATATGTAATTTTTATTAAATCCAAATTCAGATGATTTTTTTTAATAATGTTTAATTGGTAAACATTAAATATGGTCGAGACATACTTGAAAAAAATTCTAGTATTTGTCCAGAATATCCCGCTGTCAGTATATATATATATATATATATATATATATATATATATTTATATACAATGCAGTTTGCTATATTTACAAATAAAGTGTGCTCTATATCAGTTATATAGCATAAATAAATATATATATTTATTTATGTTGCAAATGTACAGTGATATGTATTATTGAGTCTAGGCCTGGATAGCGTTTGTAAGTAGTTCTACCCCTAAGCGTCTGCTATCAGTTCATGATCTTCCTACGCTGCCGTGTTGTGCTGTGTCATGTGAGGAAGTAGTTTGTAATACTATTACAATGGGTAGTGACCCATGATACTTAAGGACAGAATCCTGGTGGCTGAGCAGTCCATGACATGCAACACTCCACTTTGGCCCTTACTTAGGCTAAGGCAGTTGGAGAGGCCTCCTCCAATCAATTGGCTGGTCATGTCAAACACTAGCACCTATATGATTGTCCCAGACTGTATTGCTCTTTTGACAAAAGCCCAACCCTTTTTATCATATATATATGCTAGAAAGTGGTGGCTGATGGTCTGAGTGTCTTGGGTATAACATTAAACTGGATCTAGTGATGAGGTTCCAAATCTGGAGCTCTAGGGAGTGTGGAGTACCCTTCATTGCTATTACTCCCAAGTTTATTCTTAGCCGAAGAGATAGTACCTGTTAGGATCCCATCTATGGGTTAAATAGGTAAAAAAAATTAGTTTAAAAAAAATTTGAATACCCAGCAAGAATGAATTAAACAAAAACCTTTTCAGCATAAAATAACCCAAAAAGGGTTGACATGCCATAAAATCCAACCAACCAACCAGAGCTTCAAAACTGGAGACTCATCACCAGATGCAGTTTAGTATCATACCCAGAACCTCCCCCCACCCTTTAAGTGGAGGGGAGGTGTTTCACCCTATTTAGGGGGATACAGTCAGTGTATTCTAAGCCCCGCTGAGAAGACAAGTAAAACAAGTGTCAAGCATTTAAGAAATTCTATTTTTGTTATTTCTGATGAGATTCTCAATTTTCTTGATCTTATCAGAACTCTGAAATTATTCCACTTAAACCAAAACTTTATAAAAGTGGAAATGGCTTTCAGAATCTGATCGTGTTGTTGATATCTGAATGAGGACTTGAATTTCTTTACCATTCACGTTAGAAGAAAGATCTCTGCCTTAATATTTGCCTCAGATTTTTTTTAATTTAAAAAAAATTTAATCCATATTATAATTCTGTTATTCATTTGCACTTTACGCTCATCTACATATCCTCCCCCCAGCCAATTGGGATATTACGCTCATCTACATATCCTCCATCCAGCCAATTGGGATATTTGTCTACCGTCCCCCCCCCCCTTAATCAATTGGGGTATTTTTCTACATAGATGCTGGGAATCCCATCGTGGTATATATTTTTACCAACCCCTCCGCACGAGCAGGATGCGACACAAGGTCAATTTCTTAAGCGGAGTTCAGCAGGTTTGAATTCAGAGTTTTCCTTCTCCTAGACTGGTTGCCTAACCAAGGTTAAAGAGCCCAGTCTGCCTTACTATTTACCCATAGCTGGAGGGAGAGTAGGTTTCATACCTTTCCCAAGGATATTAGCGCTAAATGAAATGCAATTACCCCGTCCAGGATTTGAACTCAGGGCGACGAGTCCATTTCCCATGACTTTAACCATTACACCACGCGCTGTATATATTGTATAAGGGTTATCAAGCTAGTCTTGTGTCACATCCTACCTGTGGCGAATGGATTGGGTAAATACCTACATAGATATTGCTTCTTCAGATCAAATGTTACCACAGGGATAACTGGCTTGTGGTGGCCAAGCGTTCGTAGCGACGTCACTTTTTGATCCTTCGATGTCGGCTCTTCCTATCATTGCGAAGCAGAATTCGCCAAGCGTTAGATTGTTCACCCACTGACAGGGAACGTAAGCTCGGATTAGACCATCGTGAGACAGGTTAGTTTTATCCTACCGATTGGCACGTGGCCACGACTATCCCGTCCAGTACGAGAGGACCCGCGGGATCGGAGCAACAGTTTGTGTGCTCGCTCAAACGAGCGGCGGTGCCAAGCTGCCTCCACGCAATAATGGCTGAAAGCCTCTAAGCCGGAACCGTTTGTATTTTGAAATTCAAGCAAAAAAGGTAATTACAAAATCCTTTTTTTTTTTATTTTGTCCTAGCTGATGGTTTCATGAGAAAGACAGTTGCATGATGTTCAAGAAAAAAATGTGTAGAAACAGAACGAGGAACAGACAGGAACAGCAAAATGAAATAATGGAGAGAAAAAGAAGATGATACTGACAAGAAGAAATGAATGAGGAATAAATGAGTATCGTCTCTGAGCAAGCTAGACTAAGAAAACAAGTAAGGTTTTTATTGTTCTGTGAAATTTCCATGGATCCTGCTAGTGTAAGATTAATTGTTCTTATAATAAAGTTGGAAGACTTAGGGTAACCTTCCAACGTGGGTACATATAATTACAAGAAATATTCCGACAAAGAAGTTATAGCATAATAACAGACTTTATTCCATTCAGGACAGTAATACATATACAAATTACAAAGTACAAGATAGGTATACGAAACAGATACATAAATGTATTATAAAGGAAGTAGGACATAGGATTTCATCCTAAAGAAATAATACAAAGTTCCTGAAGGAATGTCTCTCACTGATAGCTGGGGGACTAAGACCCCTACTTAGGCACCAGCGTTTCTAACTCATGTGAAGAGTTTGACTGTCCTGGACAAAAAAGAAAAAGAATTCTCCTGGTCTCCCATTTAAATAGTCTAAACCTCTATTGGCGAAAACCTGCAGCAAGGGAAGATAACTCTTCTGGACCCCCCGCCCCCAATCAATCCAAACAGCGGCATACAATCGCTACACTAGTATCAATATATTCTTACAATTAAATAGTGAAATAAGTGACAAATCTACTAAAAATGAATAATAATTCTTTTTAATATAATGAGGAAGCAAATATGAGGGGAATGAAAAAGGTATGAGTTTCTATTATAAGAGTTGCTGAGAGGTTAGGGAATCGCCTTCATTGTATATTCATATTTACACATTTTATGTAGTTGATTCTTAAGAGTATTTTTTTTCCGCACACAGCCTTATCGAATACGAATAATCATAGGATTTCAAGTAATTATTTCTCTTTAATAATAGTCATTGTATATTCATATTTATATCTTTTATGTAATTTTTTTCTTAAGAGTTTTTTTTTTGGCACACGGGTTTATCAAATATGAATAATTATATGATTTCAGGTAATTATTTCTATTTAATAATAGTCATTCGTTTGTACACATTTATATAATTCCAAGTAACTAATGGGGAAGTCCTATAGCATACTGGCTAACGTATTGGTCTGTGACATCGTAGTGAGTTTGAAATCCATTTGCACTATTGTTGTACCGGCCGTTCCTACAGTGGAGAATATACACCGGTTCTCACTATAAATAGTGAGACACTGAGTGAAAAGGTTGTACTGTTACCGTTTAACGGCAAGCTAGCCGTTCCTGTACCATTATTGTAAATACACTTGTCTTATTTTACTCTACCTCGACTTGACTTCTTTTTTACTGTTGGATTAACATCACAACAACTATTATGTTCACTTTCAGACTAATACCCTTGAGAAAAGTATAGAAACCCTCATCCCCCAACTATGGGTTAAATAGTACCACTACTGTTCTTCTATAAGGATGGTTTTAGCATTAAATAACCCATGAAGGTTGATATGCCATTAAATAAACCAAACCATCAAGTAACTAATAATAATCCAAACCATTAAATAAACCAAACCATTAAATAAATCAAACCATCAAGTAACTAATAATAATCCAAACCATTAAATAAACCAAACCATTAAATAAACCAAACCATCAAGTAACTAATAATAATCCAAACCATTAAATAAACCAAACCATTAAATAAATCAAACCATCAAGTAACTAATAATAATCCTTAGTAAACAATTATAGCTTCTAGTAACTATTCTTAATACAAATAATTTACATGGCAAGCCCCAACCCTTTTTTATCATAATTGGTGCTAGGAGGCGGTGACTGAGGGTCTACATGCCCTGGGAATGACGTTAAACTCTATCTGATGGTGAGGTTCCAGTTTTGGAGGTTTGGGGAATGTGGAGCACCCCTTCATCACCATTGCTCCCTGGTCCACTCTGACCCAGAGTGGTAGTACCTGTGAGGGTCCCATCTATGGGTTAAATAGAAAAACATGAGTTGATAAACAAAATTGTTTCATGCATTAAGAATGAATTTATTTCACAACTTTGTCGGCATTAAATGACCCACCGAGGTTGATATGCCGTAAAACAAAACAAACCAAAACCAAAAATAATTTACACAGTTATATGGTATCAAGTATTCTTATCTAATACAAATAATTTGTAAACAGATCTATTTGACCCATAGATGGGATCCTAACAGGAATTACCACTCTGGGTTAGTGGAGTTTGGAGGGGTACTCCACATTTCCCAGAGCTCCAGAACAGGAGCCTCACCACCAGAGGTAGTTTAGTGTCATACCCAGGGCATCTCTTTTTGGGTGAGTCTTACTCCTCTGCAGGGGTTGCAGTCAGTATCATCTAATACCCGCTTTCAGAACTATTTTTTATAAGAAGTAGCTACCCAGCATCACCTCGGTAGAAGGGGAATAAAGAACCCCCCTGATTTGTTTGAGTTTTACAAATGCTGGAAATTTTTAAATAGAATGCCAATGCTATTTCTATGTATATCTTAATTTTTAAATATCTTTGAATATAAATCAAAACTTCATAACCTTTGCACAAAAAGCAAGACCCGGTGATATTCAATGTGTGTATATATATTTATCTTGTCGTTAATTGTTTTATTTTCATAGTTTTCTTTGGACATACACCCATACATACATGTTGCATAGGGCCAAATTCGAGTTGTAGTAGTAGTCGTTAGTAGTAGTAGCCGTCGTTAGTTCAAAAACAACATACGTAAGTCATATAGTCACAAAGGGGTTGTTTATTCCTTTCTAGGCTCATGGGTTCTTTTTCAGAGAGAAGGAGAGAGAGAGAGAGAGAGAGAGAGAGAGAGAGAGAGAGAGAGAGAGAGAGAGAGAAGGTAAGGTCAAATTATTCTATCGTAAATCATGTTTGTTACTACTATGCCCAACACATTTGGGAAGCCCCGTCTGTCCCTTATAAAGGCCCAACCGAAAAAGACCAATCTTTTTCTTCTTCTGTTTCTTGTCCCAGGGTGGGAGGGTCACCCACTTTCGCTTCCGGTCAAAACCCAGGACTTTTTATTTTTAAATCTAGTTCTGGGGTCATTCGTTGGTCAATTGCTGGCACCCCGTTGAGTGTTTACCCTTCTAAACTTTAACCTTTGTTCTTATTTCTTTTTCTTCTCTTTCTCCAGAAATACGATTACCATTTTCTTTTCAATCCCCAAATTCCCCGTAGACCATAATAATTACGCTACAATACATACACACAACTGCCTTTTATATATGTACAGAGTAAAGGAGAATTATTTAATAAATTACAAACCTTTCTATTCTTTAGAAAAGAGCTTTTAAAAGGGTTTTTTTTCTGTAAAATTGATATGTGATATGTGTGTGAAATATTAGAATTAAAATCTCTTACTTGTAGTGGTGCAGTCTGGTTGAAACTTTGCTGGATGGCAAACAAAGAGACAGTTGTAAAAAAGAGTTTAACTAGTTAAAAGCTGTGGTTTTCAAATTTTTGGGGGGTCAGGAACCATTTTATTTCAGGGTCTATCTCATGGAGTCCCATATAAATGAAAAATCAAATTCATCAAAAATATTTAATTAAAATCACATCCAGTATTTATCCTAGTAATGACATTTAAAAAAAGGTATGTAGTTGCCTTGATTGGCAAAAACTTGTCGATTCTTGGTGATATTTTTGACAAAGATACACAATTTACTTTGTACAACAAGTCTAGATCTGTATTTGGTCATCATATTGTTAAGTGTTGAAAATTCTGTTTTGTATAAATATGTTGTTATAAAAGGTAGTAGCATTTTGACTGCCTTTTGAAACAACAATGGATATTGAGAACCCTTGCTAAGCCAAAATTTTAGGACTGGCTGTTGTTTAACTCTTTACCTACCAAATTTCCCTCACAGCTGGACCAACATTTCTTGGTATTTTTACCTGAATGATGGGATATTTCAAAGCCACAGGGGAAATTTGGCAAGAAAAGAGTTAAGGGCTATTGCAAAATAGTTCAATATGTAAAAAAAATAATAATCTTGATTTAACTGGAGTGGGTTCCACTTGATATCTTCCTCCCTCTCTCTTTTCTCTTTAATTCTTTCTTACTATAATTTTTTTCTTTTTCTTTCTGATGTGTAGCATGTTCTTTTTCTTCCCTTTCTTTCCTCACAATCAAAACAGAATGGTCCATTATCTGAGGTGATGACAGGGTGTGACACAAGCGCATTAATATATAAATGTTTTTCAGATGTAAAAAAAGTCGTCGGGGCGGCCTAAAGTCGATATCAGCCAGTCAGCGAGGGAGTCTATCTCCTTTTTCAATAGCGCTAGACCAAGGAGATTGTTTTGGCGTCTGAGGTGGAGCACCATACCTACCATCAGATCCCTGTGCTACTCGTACGCTGAGTTGGCGAGGACCGGTATTGAACTAGGAACCTTGTGGTTTCTAGCCGAGCGCTCTACCAACTGAGCTAACCTGGCCCCTTTCAGATGTAATCAGCAAAATTCTAAAGAAGACATTTGTTAATCTTACACGTTTTTGAGATGTCATCATCAGGTTATACTGACAGCATGGATACCCATGACTTTCTCTTGCCAACTGTCCCTATCGGTCATTGCCTCTGGTAGGTCCTCCATACAGCATCCAGAATCTGCACAGAACTGATTGATGTAGGTTTTTGCTGGTTGGCCTACACTGGTATGTCCATGTGTATGTGTCCACTGGAGAATATCACTTATGAGTTTGTCCTTGCTTCTCCAGCAGTGTCCAGTATGTCTTGTTTATCTTACTTGAGGGGTTTGTGTGATACCAAATGTACGGCCACTTGCCCCCGATCAAAAAAACCAACCAGCAAAAACCTACATCAATCAGCTCTGTGCAGATTCTGGATGCTGTATGGAGGATATACCAGAGGCAATGACTGATAGGGACAGTTGGCAAGAGAAAGTCATGGGTATCCATGCTGTCACTATGACCCGGTGATGACATCTCAAAAACGTGCTGTTTTGAACAAATACTGGAAGCAACAACCTACAAGAAAGCAGCTGTATGGCCACTTGCCCCCTTCTTGTAGGTTTTTGCTTCCAGTATTTGTTCAAAACAGCACATAGCATCTTTGTGTAGTTTCCATCTAGCTTTTCCTCAAAGTGTTTCATTAGAGTCCATATGGTGCAGCCATACAGTAGCACTGACACAGCTATAGCTTGGAAGAATTATCACTTATGAGAAATAATCTGTCAATAGCAGCAGTCCATGCTTTTCCTATGCTTTCTGTCGATGAGATGAAAGAAGACAGTGTTAATAGTACACATTTTTTCGAGCTGTAATCAGCAAAATTCTAAAGAAAACAGTGTTAATAGTACACACGTTTTTGAGATGTAATCAGCAAATTTCTAAAGAAAACAGTGTTAATAGTACACACGTTTTTGAGATGTAATCAGCAAATTTCTAAAGAAAGCAGTGTTAATAGTACACACGTTTTTGGGATGTAATCAGCAAAATTCTAAAGAAAACAGTGTTAATAGTAATTAGAAAAATTCCAAAATAGACCATTGGATTTAAGTTGTACCTATCTGATTAATGATACTAAGGAACTGGGTTGTATATAATCAGTATTGATATTTCTACATAAAATATCAAAAATGTTCCCCTGAATATAATAAAATCTAATAGTAATTTCACTTAATCAAAATTATTGACAAAATTATTGATTGAAGATATTAATGTCTATTGCTGGTTCATCAATAAGAAACTGGCCAATATAATCTAAAAAGAAAAAAAGAAAAGAAAAAGAAAAGCAGCAAAATGAACTATGTATGTATTTACTCAACCCTTCTGCCACGAACAGGATGTAACAAAATATCAATTTTAAGTGGAGTGTAACTGGTTTGAATTCAGAGTTTTCCTTCTAGACAGGTTGCCATACCAAGGCTAAAGAGACCAGTCTGCCCTAATATTTACTCAGGAGGAGTCCCTGTGGCACAATGGCTAACATGCTGGACTGCGATATCGTAGTAAGTGAGTTCAAACTCCAGCCATGCTATTACGTTCACTTTCAGACTAATACCCTTGGGAAAGGTATGAATCTTCCTCATCCCCCTGGGTATGGATTAAATAGTACCACTTCTGGTCTTCTATAAGGATGGATTTGGCATTGAATAAACCATGAAGGTTGAAATGCCATTAAACAAAGAAAAAAAAAGAAAAAATGATCAAACAAAATTCTAGAGTTACTTCCCTTGATCAGTAGGGGATGGTTGCCTCCCATGACAGGAGCATTGTGGGAACTAGGACCAGAAATGGGTCTTCCACCATGACATATGGATTGGGACATGAAATAGCTGGTCATACACAAGTTGAGCTCTTAAGTCACTTTTAGGGTAGAAACATTTCTCTACCCTGTGTTAAATAAAACCTTGTTAATTTTCAACAACCTGGTCTTGCATTTTCATTCAGTGCTTCATTTTTTATTTGTGCAAGTATTTAAGTTTTAATATAATAAAATATCATATTAAATTAGAAAGGCCAATGAAACTGAATAAAAATGCAGATAACATGATTTGGAACAGAGGGGGTATGATTGAAAAATAGAACAACTTTGAAACTAACTCTTCCATCATTTTCAATTACTCCTATTCCTAATTTAACTATTTAGTTAAAATAGGAAGTAAAGAATAATATTACAGTTATTTCTTTTTGTTAAGGGATTTCTTTTAAGATTTATTGAAGAGAATTTTGCTCATATTCAATAAGATAAAACTAAACAATTAGAAATCAATAATATTAAGCACATATTTATTAAAATCAATTTTTTCAAGATCAATATGCAAATTAGCCTTCCCATTCACACTGTAAACCGCTGTTTTGTTGTATATATAAATACAACTGCATGTTATTTGTATGTAGATATGGTCAACAGTTTTAATGATGTAAAACAATTTTATTAATAATTGAGGTTTAAATAAAAATAAAATTATGGAGAATGGGATGCAGATAACAAAGGGAATTGTGATTTGTTTAGTAATATAGTTTCGGTTACAGACAGAAAAACATACAATCTCCATTATAATAAGATGTAAAAACATAACAAAAAACCAAACTATTTACCCATAGTTGTGAGAGGGAGAATGGTTGGATTTATATCTTTACCAAGGGTATTAATGCTATGTGTAATACAAACAGAATCCTCCAGAATTTGAACTTGGGTCACCGAGTCCATTCCATATAAAGAGTCATTGTTTGGCAGAAGTTGAAATAAAACCTCATCCTTTACTCTATTCTGAATTTCTCTAAAATTAACATTAAAGAACAAATTTATTAAAATTAACGACAACTGAAAATAAGATTTTAGAACTATACTATTTTAGCTCAGTTGGTAGAGCATCTACCTCGGAACCACTGGGCCCATAACCTGTTAAGTATCTGGCCGGCATCCTTAGTTCCAGATGTAGTAAATAAGTAAGCAAGCCAATAAGAATCCGGTGTTATAGTATTCTTTGTAAGTTCGACGTCCAAGATGGTCCGAATAGCAATGAGCCAAGGTTAAGAATCAGACCTCTATAAATACACCAACAGAAGCAGCAGCAGTGCCAGTGATTGGACAATAGGAATCTTCGGTGGTCACGTGGTAGTCAACGAGTCTATATTTAGGAGTAGGCATCTATCACACACCTTATATCACCAAAACTGCAACAATACCAGCCCTCGCCAACTTGACGCAAGAGTAGCACGGCTTGGATCTGTGTGGTCAAGTGGGGAGCTGATGGTAGGTGTGGTGCTCCACTACCACAGATGCAAAAGCAATCTCCCTGGTCTAGCATTAGTGAAAAGGGCATAGACTCCCTCACTGTCCAGCTGATACCAACAATAGGCCACTCAGCGTACTTTACTTACTATTGTACATGAAACTATTTTTTGATTTGATGGCTAAATTTTATTTTAATTTGTTGGTATGCAGATAGAAAATATTGGTTGGTTTGTTGGTTAGATTTTACGGCATGTCAACCCTTGTTGGGTTATTTTAAGCCAAAGACATTTTTTTTCTTTTTAACACATAGATGGGACCCTAATAGGTACTACCACTCTGGGTTAGGGTTGACCTGGGAGTAATGGCAATGAAGGGGTACTCCACACACCTCAGAGCTCCAGAATTGGAATTTCACCATTAGATGCAGTTTAACGTCATACCCAAGACACTAAGATTCTCAGCCATTAGGATTCCTTCCTTAAGCATCACAGGTTGTCACACACAGCCAACAGGTGGCCGTATTGGTGGGATTTTACCCCTCAGTGTATTTTTCTGTCCCAGCCAACAAAATGAATAGAAAATTGAAGTACTGTATACTTTCCAATGTGAAATTAAGGTAAGCACAGTTATCATAAAATATTGTTAGTTTTTGATATTTAAATATTTTCAGTATAAAAAAAGGACTCAGATTCTTTGTTAGATTTATATAGTCACCCTGTTGGTGTAAGACACCCAATGGGGCCACATGTTGGCTGTGGGTGGTGACTCATGGTGCTTAAAGAAGGAATTTGGTTATTTCCTATAAGTCTAACATGATCAAAGGGGAACCACTCTTGACTGATAGATTATTTATTTATTTATTGGTCTACTAGGGAAAAAGAAGATGGGGTTAGGGTTAGGGTTTAGGGTAGGGTTAGGGTTTAGGGTTAGGGTTTAGGGTTAGTTTAATGGGAAAATAAATAAATAATTTATCAGTCAAGAGTGGTTCCCCTTTGATCATGTTAGACTTATAGGAAATAACCAGGAATTCTAGTGGCTGAGTAGTCCATGATATGTAACACTTTACTTAGGCTAGAGAGGTCTCATCCAATCAATTGGCTGGTCACATCAAGCCCTAGCACCTATATGATTGTCCCAACTGTAATACTCTTATGGCAAAACCCAACGAAGGTGGTGGCTGAGGGCCTTAGTGTCCTGAGTATGACATTATACTGCATCTAGGGGTGAAGTTCCTTCTGAGGAGTATGGAGTACCTTTCCATTGTCATTATTCCCCTTTCACTCTGAGTGGTAGTACCTGTCACATCTAGGGGTGTTGCAGATTGACTATTGTTCAGTTGGTTTTGCGCGGGAAGTTCGAAAAGACAAAGAAAAATTGAACTGAGAAGACAATGGCTAAGGTAGACAGAGGGTCTGGTGTAACAAAAGACTTCATCTGGACAAACGGGAATTTGAACAAAGAGAAAGGACTTCCGGTCAAGGAACAAAAGGATGTGTGGGCGGTCGTCAATACTTAAGCGGTCATCAAGTAGCCCAGAGGCAGACCCCAGAGGGACGGCGGACGGAGTGACCGTTGACACGGTCGAGCGCTGCTAACGGGCAGTGGGGTTCTACACCCCCTTACCTCACCTCACCACTACAGTAGTAGTAGTAGTGGTAGTTCCCATGTCACGCTCACATCCACCACGTACAACCGAGAGGAGAGAAATAAAGTCAAATATCCTACTACATAGAGCATGCCTTGTGAAGTCACTTTAAGCGACCACTAGATACATCGTCTAGGGGTCAGAAACGATTTCCGCTGTATACCAGCAAAGTATACGAGTCAGAGTAGCGTATACGAGGCTATGCAACAGGGGTTAAATAAATAAGAAATGAGTTTGAAAAAAATGTTTTAAAAAACAAATTGAGTTTTTAAAAAAAACGACAATAATAATAAAACATCTTCAGCATAAAATAACCCAACAGGGTTTGACAGGCCATAAAATCCAACCAACTAAGCAACAAAAAGTTTATCAATAATATTGGATATCATCGATTATGAAAAGTATAATTTTTTTTTTCATTGACGATGGAAATTCTTTTTTAAGATTGTTTAAAAATCAAATCCTTAAAAATACAATATCAACTAAGAAAGTATTTAGGTGTTCTGTTAAATGATATTGATTTGATTTGGGTCGGTTCTGTTAAAAAAAAAAAAAAAGAGTACACAGTGACTCTAAAATTGATATTTGATGGTCAATAATATTGCCCAATATTGATATTTCTTTCTTTACAGTGTGCGTGTGTGTGTGTACGTGTTCGTGCACGTGTTCGTGCCTGTGTGTGTGTACGTGTTCGTGCGTGTGTGTGTACAATACATTTTGTCTATTGATACTTATGACATGTGCAGTGCATGTTTGATCTATATATAAAATGTTTTAACTTTCTATATAAATGGGCCGGGTTAGCTCAGTCGGTAGAGCGTTCGGCTAGAAGCCACAAGGTTCCTAGTTCGATACCGGCCCTCGCCAACTCAGCGTATGAGTAGCACAGGGATCTGTGCGGTAAAGTAAGGAGCTGATGGTAGGTGTGGCACTCCACCTCAGATGCTAAAAATAATCTCCATGGTCCAGCGCTAGTGAAAAAGGGATAGACCTCCCTCGCTGATTGGCTGATACCGACATTAGGCCGCCCCGACGACTTTACTTTTTTTTATATAAGTGCAAAAGCCAATGCGTTCGCTTATTATAATTTGTTATTGTTATTAAAAGAGATCATTTATGAGTTATTGTGCATGTCAACTTTTTATACCGCCCTGTAGACTGGGGCGTTAGAATGCACCGACTGCACCTCTGCAGAGGGGTAAGACTCCCCCAATGGGGCCACCTGTTGGCCGTGGGTGGTGACCCGTGATGCTTAAGGATGGAGCCCAGGTGGATGAGCAGTTCATGACATGCAATACTCCACTTTGGCCCTATCTTGGGCTAGACGGGCGGTCGGAGAGGCCCCCTCCGATCAATCGGCTGGTCATGTCAAGCCCTAGCACCTATATGATTGTCCCAACCCTATTGCCCTTATGGCAAGCTCCAACCCCTTTTTATCATATGGGTGCTAGAAGGTGGTGGCTGCGGGTCTACATGTCCTGGGAATGACGTTAAACTCTATCTGATGGTGAGGTTCCAGTTTTGGAGGTTTGGGAAATGTAGAGCACCCCTTCATCACCATTGCTCCCTGGTCCACTCTGACCCGGAGTGGTAGTACCTGTTAGGGTCCCATCTATGGGTTAAATAGAAAAATGTATTTTAAAAAAAATTGTATTATCCATTAAGAATTGATTTATTTCAAAACTTTATTGGCATTAAATGACCCACTGAGGTTGATATGCCGTAAAACAAAACAAACCAAACCAACTTTTTTATAAGTTCATATTTCTATTAATAAAAGTATTTGATGTGGACATCAGCAGGAGCTCAGACTCTGCCCACTTCCGCCCACGGTTTGTTCCTGCTTTTTTAACCCTTGTAAGAAATTAAATCAGTTCGTAATAAATCATTGTTGAATTTACCTCGTGTGTTAATGTCTCCTGACATCCTCTTTTTACCTTGTGTGTGCCCATCTCCTCACCTTATCTTGTACCTATTGTAAATTCTGTTATTTCACGCATTATTTCCATTATGCAACACTCTGCTGAATATCCAACCTCAACAGGGCGCATGTGTATCTGCCTGTGCGTGTGTGCAGATTAATGATTGTATTTAAAATACAAATAATCAATGATCAATATTGATTAGAATTTCTGTTAGACAATGTGGGTTCTTGACAGTATGTATTGTATAGAGAAATTACCTGCAGTTTTGTTTAGTGTAAAAAAAATATTGGTTATAGTGAAACATAAGGAGGTATTGGAAAAATTATAGTTGAATTATCTCCCCCTGGCACCAGAGGGTGAATCACCAATATACGATATTGGCACCAAAATTAAACCCCTTGACGAAAGTCACTTATCGAGAGGCCATCAACAAGGCGAATCACGTTTTTCAAGCACTCTCTTTACTTTCACCCTCAACACTTATCGTGTTGACTTATCATATGAGCATTCAACAGCCGAGACGTGTTTTTCAAGTGCTCCCTTTACTTTGTCAAACATTGAGTGGTTTCATCCAGCACCCTTCACCTTGTCAACCAGCGAGTGGAATGATATTCCAGCGCTCACCTTTAGCTTCACTGCATCTTCAGCAAGATAAGTCTGTCTAGCAAATGCCACAAATTTGCAACCCCCGCCCTTTGAATATATGTTTCTTTATTTTCAATTGTTGTTTGAGTTTTCTTTCATCTGAAATTACTTGCTTACCACCGGGAAATTTTAAGAATCTCGAAATATCTCTTAGAGGGTACTTTAAAAAAAAAATTAACCCGTAGTAGTCGCTTTTGAGGTGGGTGATTTAACTATAAAGAAAAGATGAGCTAGAGAAACAGCTCAATTAATTTCAATAAATAATTCAATTATCGACGCATAACAAAAACTCACAGAAAATCCTTCCGTCAATATATTTAAAAATAATGAAATCAATGAATGAATAAATTGTGACCCCGCGGCAAATAATGTTTGATTTGTTTTGAAAAAAAAAAAAAAAAAAGAAAAGAAAGGAAAGAAAAAAGTAAAAAAAAAGAAGAAAAGATTGTCAACGAAAAAAAAAAAAAAATAAATAAAATTTCTCAAACTTTTTATATTCGTTCAGACTTGTTTCATTACTTTTTATCTATTTATTTGGTGTTTGTTTGTCATAGGTTAAAAACAAACGCCAAATAAATTTCTAATACCACACCCATGAAAACTTACCTTAATTCAGTTTTAATGTTTTAGTATATATATATATATATATATATATATATATACAATTATTATACTAAAACTGAGTGAATCAATGATTGTTTAATGTTTGCTATGGGCTTTTTTCATATTTAGTTTAATGACACAAAATTTATACCAAAATATTCCTTAGTTCTAGGACTGAGTTATATTTTTTTAAAATCCATTTTCATTCGTTATAAGTAAAGTAAGTAAGTAAAGTCGTCGGGGTGGCCTAAAGTCGGTGTCAGCCAATCAGCGAGTGAGTCTATCCCCTTTTCACCAGCGCTAGATCAAGGAGATTGTTTTTGCGTCTGAGGTGAAGCACCACATCTACCATCAGCTCCTTACTTTACCGCACAGATCCCTGTGCTACTCATACGCTGAGTTGGTGAGAGCGGGTATCGAACTAGGAACCTTGTGGTTTCTAGCCGAACGCTCTACTGACTGAGCTAACCTGGCCCTAATTAGTCGTAATTTGCAATTAAGTAAAAAACTGACCCGTCTCTTACCCACATTCTGCCTGTCACTTTCCCCCTCTCTATGTATATCTTGATTACCTCCTCATTATATATGTTAGTTTCTCTGTGAAGTAAAGAGAGTGATTAGAGAGTGTGAAATATATTTGTATGTTAAGTTTCAGAAGCAGCAGCTTCTCAACATCTTGTCTTTTAATAAAATTCCAAGAATCGGGTTCATTTAAATTAGATCAAACGTTCCCTTAATTAGAAATCATACAAAACGATTTTAATGTTGTTTTTTTTTATAATTCTCTGGTCATATTTATTTTTGTTAAATTTAATTTGCTTTGCAAACTCACTTTTCCTTAATCTCAATTATCTACTTGGAGCTCAATGGGTGACCCAATGGGTCACGTTTTGTCTAGTATACATACATACAGATATATATATATATATATATATTATATATATATATATATATATATTATATAGAGAGAGAGAGAGAGAGAGAGAGAGAGAAAGAGAGAAAGAGAGAGAGAAAGAGAAGGGGAGAGAAAGAGAGTGAAGAGATAGAATACGACTAATTTTCAGTTATTTGCTTCATTTTTTACTGAACAGTTAAGATCCAAAATGACGTTTTCCCTAGTTACAATTTGACCATCAGCCATATTTCTTTTCTCTTTTCCTTCACCAACCAGAAAGAATGTGTCGATTTATTGCCAATATCAAATTTGTATTTTGGGATTTAACTGTAACTGTCCACTGAACTAAAAAAAAAAAAAGCAAAAAAAAAAGCAAATGACTGAAACTTACTTATCAATGTAATCCTATTTTTATATCAAAACAAAATTGTGCTATTCTGTACAAGTACCATTTATTTATCTTTTTATTAATTTTTTTATTTTTAGTGAAAACATTAATATTTTTAACGATAGGTCACAGTTCATTAAAAAAAGAAAGAAAGAAAGAAAGAAAGAAAAGAAAAGAAAACAGAAAGAAAAAAAGAACGGAAATACAGAAAGAAAAGAAAGAAAAGAGAAAAGAAAGAAAAAGAAAATAAAGAAAAGAGCAAAGAAAGAGAAAGAAAAGAAAAAAGAAAGAGATACGGGTTAGGTTGTTGTAGTAATCGTAAAGATTTTTTTAAAGCACAAGGGTAGAATATTCAATATTGAAATTGAAAAAAAAATACCCAAAATAAAACAATAAAATCAATTAAAATTATCTTTAATTCCCTTTCTTTTTTAAATGATACGGCTATTGTAGAATGTTTTTTAAGTGTGTCATGCAGTCTTTGAAAATGTTCAATGGGTTTATCTGAATCTTTTGGATGCTGAGTAGAAAGATGTTTTCATTGCTTCGTTAGAAAATATCTTGTGGCCCAATAAGCACATTGGAAGCTGCTTGTTTGTAATAGACTCAGTAAAACCCAACTTCAGATATCACGGTAAATAGCCCTGGGCATACTTCTTTCTTTCTTTCTTTCTTTCTATTTTTTTTTTTTTTTTTTTTTGAGACATGGTAAATTGTTGCATAACAACTCACAATAAAAACAATACGAGAGAACTGCTTCACACGTTGTATGGTGAAAAGGAGGCTTCCTCCACCGGTTTGTTGTTTTGACGTCATTTTTTCACTTGATTCTTCTTCTTTCTTTTTCTTTTTTAATAAAGACGTGCGTGATTCTGTCTGTAAGCAAAGCGTTTCAAAGATTGGCGCCTTTTTATGTCTGTGTTTTTGGGTATCAACAACAACATTAGAAAAAAGTACACCTTGTTTAACATTCAACGGTTATAATAATTATTTGTTTGAAGTGACCCATGTTGTTGTTGTTGCTTTTTTTTTTTTTAGTTAATGGTCACTATTATTTGGTTGACATTTCGATTAATTAAATCTAATCTGATTACTTGGTTAACTAATTGAGTTATATCTCCTAGCTTTAATTAGGCCTTGTATTAGTTTTATACCGAAGTCCTTTTTTTTGTCAAGGATGCTTGTACGGCCAAAAATTTAAGTTGTTACCATAGCGACGATAGCAGTAATCCTGGAGGGGGGGGGGTCGCTCAGTTGAAAACGTGATATAACGTATGTTCAATGAAATGAAAAATAGAGTCATATCGAGACAAAAAAATAGTAAATTTATTAAAACAACAAATACAACTGGTAGTTGAACGAAAGCTTTCGCATTATCATAATGCGAAAGCTTTCGTTATTTCTAACAAGATATTTTTTATACAATATTTTCTTTGATTAAATAAATACGATTTTGCTGTACATTAAACAAAAGTATTTATTTTACATTTTATAAATTTTTAAAAATCTCTGAAAAATAAAATAAAAATGTAGACAATAGGAACTTTTAATATAAAATTCTTTAGAAAATAATCTAACAATTTAAAAAAAAAATACAAAAAAATACATATTTTTTCTTATTTACGAGATTTAAGTTTCAATGTTTAAAATGCCCTATTTCCAAAACCGATTTAGTAGCGAATTATCTTTTTTTACATATGTTCCGTCATTAAATTGTCTTTCCAAAAATGTAAAATTTATTTATGTACAAAAAAAAAAAATTACTAAGATCTTTGTACGGGGTATCAATGCGCTAAACAAAAACTAACGAACAAAATTATTAGCCTTTTCAATTTAGTCAACATTTATTTACAATAAAAGTTAGTCTTTTATTACTTCATATACCGAAAGTTTTATTAAAATCTGATAGTTAGTTTATTTTATATGATTTTTAGAAGAATTTCCTGTGGTCACCCTTTTTTAGCGCCAGCGATAATTTGCACATCCCTAGCATTATGAATGAATAAAGATAACCGTTCAAGATTTTAAGAATAAAACCAAATCGTCGGGTCAAATTTCTAATGATGGTTGGTTGGTTGGATTTTTATGGTATGTCAACCCTTATTGGGTTATTTTATTACGAAGACGTTTTTATTTTATTCATTCTTGTTGGGTATTCATTTCTTTATAAACTTATTTTTTCAAACTCATTTTATTTATTTATTTAACCCATAGATGAGATGTTAAAAAGTACTACGACTCCGAGTCAAAGTGGGCAGGAAGGCAATGAAGGAGTACTCCACACTACTCATTGTTCCCGAATTGGAACCTCACCACTAGATGCAGTTTAACGTCATACCCAGGATACTAAGACCCTCAACCACAACCCTCTAGCACATATATGATGTTATATACACAAATAAATATATCTCCCGATTCACAAAAATTCACCAAACTCAATAGGCCAACTCACCAACAATACAAAATGTTAACAAGTTCACCCATCGGATGTTGACAGAGCCATGGGTTTTAGCTAAATGAAAAAAAAAACTCTTCTGCGCGCATAGGATCGACGAACGCGCGAAAACAATGTATCAAGATATAATCAGAATTTGAATTTTTCAGCCAATCCGTGACCTTCGCAGCAAAAGTAAAGAAAGTTAAAGTTGATCCTATCCTTCGAGCCGAAAATGTATTTAAACCCTGACTTTGAAAGACCGACTGGGGACAGACAACCGAGTCGAGAACACAGGAAGTGAGCGCCCGAAAGCTAACCGCTACACCAATGCAGCTGACATCATTCAAGCCCCTCCACCTTCTTTCATCCTGACCGGGACAACCGACCAAGCATTAAAAGGGGCGAACTACCCGAAAGCTAACCGCTACACCAAGACAGTCCCTCCACCCTCTTTCATCTTGACCGGGACAACTGACAAAGCCTTAAAAGGGCAAACTACTACCAAATTGACTATCGTCAAACAGTCGCCAGCCATCAGCCACCAACTTCCTACCAACCAAACATTAGACTCTCTGCCCACATTACTACCAACACCTCGACCACCAAACATCACATCACTACCAATACCACAACCGACTCGACCACCGAACATCAGACTTTCTGCTTACATTATTTCCAACATACACCAATGTTTTGTTTTTAATACAATTTGTTGAAATTTAAAACCTGTGTTTGTTTTTCCTTCGCCACCATACGCTTGCTACTAACCCCTTGATATAACAATGATAAAAAGGGTAGGAGGTTGCCATAAGAGCAATACGGTCGGGACAATCATATAGATGCTAAGGCTTGATTTGACCAGCTGGTTGATCGGAGGGGTCTCTCCGACCGCCCGGCTAGCTTAATAAGAGCCAAAGAGGAATGTTGCACGTCACGGACTGCTCAGCCACCAGGATCCTGTCCTTAAACATAACGGGTCACGACCCACGACCAACAGATGGTCCTATTGGGTGTGTGGGGTCTTACCTCTCGGCAGAAGTGCAGTCGGTGTATTCTACAGCCACAGCCGACGTGCTTTAAGCATATATTTACCAACCCCCTCGGCACGAGCAAGATGTGACACAAGGTCGATTTCTTAAGCGGAGTTTGAATTCAGAGTTTTCCTTCTCCAAGACTGGTTGCCCAAACAAGGTTAAAGAGCCCAGCCTGTCCTACTATTTACTCATAGCTGGATGATATTTGGATTCATACCTTTCCCAGGGGTATTAGCACTATGTAAAAATAGAAACAGCCTCGTCTAAGATTTGAACTCGTCTCGTTGTGTCCATTTCCTACGACGGTAACCATTACACCAACACGCACCTCCTCGACGTGCCTTATGCAAAGATGCTGATAGGTACGCGTCCTACGTCCCTGACGCACAAAAATCTAGAAGGATGCAGTAAAATCATGTCCATGTGTCCCAGTGTTTTTCTTTTTTTTTCCCTCACCCTTTCAAGCGAACTGTAAATACATTTCAATAGTTTCTTAGAATTACATAGGACAGGTTATAAGGTAGGGGTTAGGCGGCTTTAGTTGCTTCCCCAGATCATGAATAAAAACCCTACAATTTATTAAGAAACTTAATTGGGACTCATTAATTTTCCCGGGGTCTCATTCAAAGCAAATACGTGTGTCCCAAGATGCACTAAATCAAAAAGCTATCAGTATCACTGGTTATGTACGGCTAAATTTAGATTAAGTTGGTTGATACTATGTGTATATGTCCAACTTTCAAACTCTGATGCGACAGAAGGTCAATTTTTAAAGCGGAGTGAATAATAATCTCCCTTAGATAATTTACATGCCCGTTAGAGGCGCGTAGAGTTGTCACATAACAATCCCAGAAATCCTGCCTCGACCTCGTTTTACCTCTGTTCTTTGAACAGTAGTGACCTTGTCTCTGACTTTTGTCGGGAGGCGGTAAAGCCACGTGGCGATATTATATACACTCATCAAGTAAACCTTTTTCCATTCCTGTATCATCTCCACATATTGCTTGTTCATAGTACAATATGTGTATACTTCAAGCTGTTGGGACACATTTGGGTGCCGTTATAGTATGTGGCCTACTTTTTTTATTCTGTTATAGTATGAGGCCTACCCGGTTTGAATGTGTCCTACCATAGTAAGAGGATATTTATAGATATAAGTTGTAGGCAATTCATTGAAACTTGTGTCCTACCTCTGTAAGAGTATATTTAGTAGTAGGCAATTTATCGAAACTAATTATTTTTCACATATATTCAATTTCAAGAAATGCAATTTAGTCATAAGCTGTATATAGTAATTAAGAATAATTAAAAAATAATTTATCCATAATTTACATGAATCAGAGATCTATTTAATTCTAAAATATTCTAAAATTCTGAAATAGAGTTAGGGTTAGGGTTAGCAGTTATTATTATAACCATATAATATGCTTTTTATGGTAGGCCACATACTATAAGAGAGACATGATTTCGTAGGCCACATTCAATTGGTAGGCCACATACTATAATGGTACCCATATTTGTATTTCTTTTAATATCACTAGTATGTATATTGTATATATCAAATGGTAAATGTTCTTGTATGTATAAATGAGTTTATCTTGTCTTTTCTTCCCTTGTGTTCAGTGTTAGTATATCTGTGATATACTAATACCAATATTGGTCCTTGGTGAATGGTGACTCGACTAAATATCTTCTTTTTTTGTGTGTGTGCCAAGCAATCCTATAGGTGTATTGCTGGTTTGAATTCAGAGTTTTCCTTCTCCTAGACTGGTTGCCTTACAAAGTCTAGAGAAGCCAGTCTGTCCTATTATTTACCCATAGCTAGGGGGAATGCATGCCTTTACCAATTCGTGTGCGAATTGACTAAAATCAGCTAGTGGTTCTGGGAGTCAAAATCGAATTTAAACATCCTACGAATTTGGCTATATAAACAGTCAAATACACAAACTTGTCGCTAACATTAGCCCATTAGCGTATTGATGCCATGTGGTCTTTATCCGTCTATGGTTACGGGACGAAGCGGGATCAAGTGCCGCACAGTGAGCTACACGCATCTACTTTACAGTTACGGTATATAAAACTACAACCGAGTGAAGCACCCGGCGCTCCTGATATTCACATAACACATAACATGCTTCTTGCTATCTGTCTTCATTTTTGTGATGTCTGTTCTTAAGTACGTATTTACCTTTTTTGTGAAATGTATTTCCTTGTCGCATGTATGTTCCTTTTCATATTTTGCATTTATTAGATAGCATTCTTCAATATATTTATTGTGTATACCTTTTATGTTATCCTTGGCGTCCCATGGTTGACTATTGGTTAGCAAGCTAGCCTCGCACATCCAATACTACTGAAAAGTGAGTTCGAACCTAGCCGGATGCCTCATGCTTGCGACCTAGAGTCAGATCCGAACAGGTTGGATAAATACTTTCTTTTTATGTTGTCCTTCACCAAACTATCTTCTTTACATGCGTATTTAGGACCGATGTAGATAAAATAAGAGCAAAATTTACACCACCGATAAGGCTATCATTACCATCTTCAATTGCTACTATTTTCAAACTGGCAACGCTTTGCCCCACCTTCGACTTCACAGAGCCACACGATAAATAATTACAACTACTACTACTAATTGGAGGTGCTTGTGGCGTAACGTTTATCGTCATAGGGACAGAGTTCAAGTTCGAGACGAGGAATAATACTCTCGAGAAAGACTTAGATCCATTTGTCCCTCCACGCTATGGGTAAATAATAGGGAAGACTGGGTTCTTTATCCTTAGTAAGGCAATCAGTCTAGGAGAAGATAAACACTGATTCAAACTAGTTAGACACTGCTTAAAAATTGACCTAGTGTCACACCCTACTTGTGGCGGAGAGGTTGGGTAAATACATAACTACTACTACTACTACTACTAGGCAGGGATATCTTCACAAACACACGAAACACATTACAATTCAACCCTACTGAATTACTCTCATACACAACAACCATATCTTTTTAATTCGTTCTTCACTAGATGTATCATACTTGCGGCCTTATTGCTTAGTTTTATTGCGGTGTTAAGAATATAGCAGTAGGATTCTTTCCACCTATACCATAGAGAGAGAGAATGGGAAAATTTAGTCCCTTGCTTGTTGACCAAGTGAGGGAGGCAAGGGAACGAACAAAGGTAGAAATTGAAAAGGGCGTGTGAACAACACGGTTTCGATAACACAAATAAAAATTGACAACAAATTTACTGCGATAACAAAATGAAATTCTATTATCCAAGAGGAAATGGAAAAATATGTGGGGTGTGAACAAGAACGTATTTGCAACAGAAAAAAGTCTTTGTAGAAAGAAAATGTTGTATGTGTGTGGATTAAAATAATAATAATAAAAAATAAAAAATAACAAACTCCGATGAGCCTTCAGACCGGAAGAACTCTCCGAGCATGTACAAAAAAAGGACCCACTTCCGACCCCCAAGATAATCTCTCGGCCATTCGAACTTAGGCATTACTACTAGCTAGGAAGATATTTCTTTATCATGTGGTGGCTATGACCCGTGAATAAAGCCTACATCCTAAAACTATCTTTTGTCTTTGTCTCTTCCTTTTCTTTCCTTGAATTCCTTTTCAGCGCGACCTCCAAAATAAGATGGGGTTAAAAGCAAAACCTGGGAACAGGCACCAGGAATAACAAGCTACCTTTAAACCTAAGACATTAAACCTCTTGTAAATCCACATTGTGAGGACGTGGTGTTTTTTGTTTTGTTTTTAAAAAATTTTTTTTACTGGCAATGATAATGGAGTTATTCGGCGAAAGTCTTGCTTTGCTTGTGTTTGAAATCTGGTCTGTCCATGAATGAATATACATTTGCAGGTGTTTTGTGGTTGAGAGTAGAGGAAAATGTGGATATAACAACACAATGTTCAATTGATATTTCGTCTCATTATTGGTTGAGACTTCTTCAGTAGTTTATTGATTTAAGTGCTTGTACATTCTGCTTTTATAGTGAAAAGGTAAATGGGTGGGGAGAAGGAGAGAAAAGGGGATGGGTTATTGGTGGGTAATCTAGGGTAACGAGAAGAAAGTCGGGAGGGCTTGGAATTGTGTGGAAATGGTGTTCATTTTTTTTTGGGGGGGGGGGTCAGTCAGTTGACTTTGAAGAGAAATTTTATGTTTACAGAGTGGGTCAGATGTGTGAGGTCAGTGTGTCACCAAGTGGCCGGGGATATTTTTGTTTGAAAAATATTTAGTGAAGGTGTTTTTTGTGTGTATTGCAGTGAACTGTATTTGACCTGTCAACTACGTTAATACGTTGGTAGACTGTGGGTAATACGCATCGCTAGGCTAGTTACCAATTGCTGTCGCGCCTTCTTGGTGTTTGCCGTTATCTGCCGTGGAAGGTTTCATTAGCTGTTTTTCGATTTATCTCAGTCGGTATAGAGCGTTCGACTAGGAACCACAAAGTTCCGGGTTCGATACCGACCCTCGCCAACTCAGTGTATGAGTAGCATAGGGATCTGTGCGGTAAAGTGAGGAGCTGATGGTAGGTGTGGCGCTCCACCTCAGAAGCCAAAACAATCTCCTTGGTCTAGCGCTAGTGAAAAGGGGATAGACTGCCTCGCTGTCTGGTTGATACCGACTTTAGGCCACCCCGACGACTTTACTTATGTTATAGTAGACCAATAAGCCCAACCCATCCAAAATTCAGACTTTTGTTCTTTTATTGCCATTGTAGGGATTACATTCGTTACTTGTCCTGAGTCTCCTATTTTATGCTAGGGGATACGAAAGGTAATTTCCTCTTGTGTCTGCTATTGGCAAGTCTAGCAGCATTATAAAAAAAGTCAAAACAGTCTTTTACCTTCTACCTACTCAAGAAGTAACAACACACCAGCAGCCCCCCCCCCTGTACACGGACGGGGGGGGGGATTACCTCCGCCACCTCCAGCAACCTTGTGTCACATGAACACGATAATATGTTTAACATGTGAATATTTACAATTTCCTTTTCTACCAGCTACATATCAAGGATTAAACACTTTCTCTACTAAAGACTCATTTTCATATTAGGACAATTCACTCATACAACACTGTATAAACTCTTCCTTGTATCTCTTGTCATGTTTGTATTCTATTCTGTTAAGTTTGTTCAGGGAATAAAATATTCTTGTCATTACTTTGTTGTGAATTGTTCTTACGTACGAGGAAACGATATATTTAACCAACTATCGTTTTTCTACATAAATTGATTGAAACATGTTTTTTGGAATCACGTAGTTTGTTTATAACTACGCCCAAGTGACTTTGATTTTCAAAAAAAAAAAAAAAAAAATAACACCTGGGTGCCTGTAATGTCTATTTTTAGACTTGGTGTAAGATTTATTTTTATTATTATTTTATCTCTTTTTTAATTTTTTTTATTTATTCAAGGCTACATTTTTCTAGGGTTAAGCAATGTGATGTTTGTGTGTCAGACTAAGCAAAGGTTAGTAAATAATAACAACAATATTTCTTCATAGAGAATCATATATATATCATACTTTGACCATTCTTTCAATTAAGAAAATTAGGTAATCTGAACATTAGCTACATAAATGAAAGTGACCTCCCCTTGTTTCTTTCACTTTGAGGAAGCCTTAATAACAATTAAGTTCATTTCAAATAATGCACAAGCACAATTAAGAACACATTTTATGATGTTTTCGTGTTAAAACATGCAGTTGTATTGATTCGAACAAATTGATATTTTCAGTGTAGATTTACGGTGAAATGAAAATAACAAACCAAAACATAAGGCTTCCTCAAAGTGAAAGAAACAAGGGGAGGTTACTCTCATTTATGTAGCTAATGTTTAGATTACCGAAAATTATGGTTGGTTGGTTGGATTTTACGGCATGCCAACCCTTAGGTTATTTTATGACAAAGACGTTTTTGTATTATTCCTTCTTGTTGGGTATACAAATTGTTTTTTAAACTTTTTTTTAAAAACATTCTTAAGCTCATTTTGTATTTATTCAATCTAAAGATAGGACTAACATGTACTACCACTCCAGGTCAGAGTGAACAGGGGGAGTATTTGCAATGAAGGGGTACTCCACACTCCCTAGAGCTCCAGAATTGGAGCCATCATTAGATGCAGTTTAGCGTCATACCCATGGCATATTGACACAACATCCTTAGACGCCACCTAATAGCACAAATATGAACCCGAGTTCAAATCCTGGACGTGGTAATTGCATTTCACTTAGCGCTAATACCCTTGGGAAAGGTATGAATCCTACTCTCCCTCCAGCTATGGGCAAATAGTAGGGCAGACTGGACTCTTTAACCTTGGTTAGGCAACCGGTCTAGGAGAAGGAAAACTCTGAATTCAAACCTGTTAAACTCCGCTTAAGAAATTGGCCTTGTGTCGCATCCTGCTCGTGCGGAGGGGTTGGTAAATATATATATATAGCACAAATATGATAAAAAAAGGTTGGAGGTTGCCATAAAAGCAATACGGTCGGGACAATCTTATATGTGCTAGGGCTTGATGTGACTAGCCGATTGATCGGATGGGGGCCTCTCCGATCGCCCGTCTAGCCAAAGTGGGCTGTTGCATGTCATGGACTGCTCAGCCATCTTCCGACCTTAAGCATCACGGGTCACCACCCACGATCAACAAGTGGCACCTTCGAGGGTGGCCTTATCCTCTGCAGAGGTACAGTAAGAAGGAAAACTGAATTTAAATCAGAGCTTGAGAAGGATGGGCTCCACCAGGATATTCTTGCCCAAATCACGCTACATGAGTAGCACCCCCACGAACAAGTTTTTATTGAACTACTAATTATATAATCTCCTCGTGTATGGGCATTAATATGACAGTTGGTCCTCAGTCAGTTTAACGAAGGTGCTGTAGGGAATACATTCCTTACTTGCCACGGTTCTTCTATTTGATTCTTGAGGACCCGGAAAGTAATTACCTCCCGTGTTTATCAATAACCACTTGGTGGCGTTGTCAGTATAAAAGAAGAAGCGGCAAAGTCAAATCCTCTTTTACCTTTTGGCTTGACAAGGAGTAGCAACGCAGAAGTTGCGTTCTTGTCCATGAACAAAGGGCTTTGCGCCCCAGCAGCTTCGTGTCGCATAGCACAAGAAAGCATGCTTAACATGTAAGTCTTTATACTTTCATTCTCTACAAGTTACTTATCAAGGCCTCACCACATTCTCTACTAAAGACTCCTTTTCATATAAGGACATTTCGTTCCTATAACTCTGTATAAGCTCTTCCTTGTATCTCTTGTCATGTTTGTATTCTATTTTGTCAAGTTTGCTCAGGTAATAAAATATTCTCGTTGTTACTTCGTCATGAATTGTTCTCCCATTTATTCTGTACGAGGAAACGATATTCAACCAACTATCGTTTTTTCTACTGGGCCTATGAGCAAAAATTACCCGGTCTTTCCGACCATTGTTACGAAGACAACCCAGACCCATACTCTTTAGTGCAATGGTAAGTGCGCTGCTGAAAAGTTAGAATCCTTTGTTTTATGTTTAGGCCTTTTTATAACCCAGCTTTATAAAAAGGGTAACCGTGAGTTCTTTAAGCGAGAATAAAGCAAGTCAACACTCTCTGATAACAGGATAACAATTGAATTTTATTTCAGAAATTTGGCGCCTGTCGGTGTATGTGCGTGTGTGCGCGCATGTCAAGTATTTGTGTATATTGATGACCGGTAGTGAGTCAGCTTTATTTATGGGGTCACAATACTTGGGACCAGTTTATTTGCTGCGTCTTGAAGCTATTTTAAATGAATAACAAAGGTACCACAACTCTAAGTTTTTAATTATTTTCCAGAAAAGGTGGTTGGGGGGGGGTAAGTTCTGCAGCAGCGAAAGAATTCGGTGGGTGGGAAGACTACACAAAAATCGATGACACCAAAAATGGGTCCTGAATTAACTATAACAAATGACAGACGAGGAAATTTGTAAAAAAAAAAAAACTAAAAAAAAAAACTAACTGCAATAATCAAATCGTTTTTGTCCATAAAAATAGGCACCTACACCTGTCATTTGTGCGTAGCGTAACGGTTATCGTCGAAGCAAATGGACACGGCACCCCAAGTTCAAATCCTGGACGAAGACGTTTGTATTTCACTTCTGTGCTGAGGCTCTGGGGAAAGGCATAAATCCATATATTATCCTCTCGGCTATCGATAAATTAGTAGAGCAGACTGGGCTCTTTAGCCTTGGTACAGCTACCAGTCTAGGAGAATGAAAATTAGGAATTTAAAGCAGCTGTACTTCGCTTAAAAATTGAACTTGAATTTGAATTAAATATGGGTATTTGAAACGATACAACTGTGTGCAAATTATTTGTATTAGATAGGAATACTTGAAACGATACAACTGTGTGCAAATTATTTGTATTATATAGGAATACTTGAAACGATACAACTGTATGCAAATTATTTGTATTAGATAGGAATACTTGAAACGATACAACTGTATGCAAATTATTTGTATTAGATAATACTTGAAACGATACAACTGTATGCAAATTATTTGTATTAGATAGGAATACTTGAAACGATACAACTGTGTGCAAATTATTTGTATTAGATAGGAATACTTGAAACGATACAACTGTGTGCAAATTATTTGTATTAGATAGGAATACTTGAAACGATACAACTGTGTGCAAATTATTTGTATTAGATAGGAATACTTGAAACGATACTGTGTGCAAATTATTTGTATTAGATAGGAATACTTGAAACGATACAACTGTGTGCAAATTATTTGTATTAGATAGGAATACTTGAAACGATACAACTGTGTGCAAATTATTTGTATTAGATTTGAAACGATACAAATTTTGTATTAGATAGGAATACTTGAAACGATACAACTGTGTGCAAATTATTTGTATTAGATAGGAATACTTGAAACGATACAACTGTGTGCAAATTATTTGTATTAGATAGGAATACTTGAAACGATAAACTGTGCAAATTATTTGTATTAGATAGGAATACTTGAAACGATACAACTGTGTGCAAATTATTTGTATTAGATAGGAATACTTGAAACGATACAAACAAATTATTTGTATTAATAGAATACTTGAAACGATACAACTGTGTGCAAATTATTTGTATTAGATAGGAATACTTGAAACGATAACTGCAAATTATTTGTATTAGATGAATACTTGAAACAATTATGTATTTGAATATTAGATAGAATACTTGAAACGATACAACTGTGTGCAAATTATTTGTATTAGATAGGAATACTTGAACGATACAACTGTGTGCAAAAATATTTGTATTAGATAGGAATACTTGAAACGATACAACTGTGTGCGGACAACTGTGTGCAAATTATTTGTATTAGATAGAATACTTGAAACGATACAACTGTGTGCAAATTATTTTGTATTAGATAGGAATACTTGAAACGATACAACTGTATGCAAATTATTTGTATTAGATAGGAATTCTTGATATCATATGATTCTGCTAAACATCCATAAGAAACAACTACACAAACATACAATGAACACAATTCCGTAACCACTAGGCTTGAAATAAGCCTAGGCGGGTTGACATGTCGTTAAAAGTCAATCAATCAATCAATTAATCATTCTAAATAAAATGTATTAGATTGATTGATTGATTGATTGATTAAATAAATCAGCCGACAAAAATGTAATTTGATTTTTTATGAAAACACTTGAATATTTATTTATCTATATTTGTTTGTTTTACTTTTTTTCTTCAAATTGTTTTGGCTTCCGTGTTTGTGTACTTTGAATCATCGAATATTTTTTTATTAGCTTCCTGAAGTATTTATTCATTTCGACATGTTTAGAAAAATAGGATGCATTTCAAATATTCCAAAAAGTATTTATTCCTTTCACAAAAATAAAAAAATATAAAAATTGTAAAAAAAAGAAGCAAAAAACAAAAAGGTTCAATAACATCACCATGTGTTGCTGACGGTACATAATTTCGTTTGACTATTGTTTACGTTAAACTTAGTTCATTCCTTCATTCAGTTTTTATTAAAAGGGATATGGTTTTTTAAAAAATATTTTTTAATTTCTTCATTTTACGAAGTCCAGTTTTAATGAACATTGGTTTATTTTTTTCTGTTTTTTTTTTGTTAATTAATTTAAAAATTATGAAGAGTAATTAATTAATTATTTCATTGATTTAGTCACTTTTGGGAGTCGATATTTTTCTTGTTGTTATTAACATCTCAACTGGTGTAGAATTACAGTTAACAAAAAAACAAACAAACAAAAAACGGATTTAATTACAAATTGATCCTTCTTTCTTTTATCTGCTTAAAAAATCGTGTGCTGCGGAATATTGTTTTCGTTTTGTTGTTTTCATAGTAAAACATAAAAAACAAAAATGCATTCGTGACTAAATGGTATAGCCCAGTTAGGTTTTACTTTGCTGATAAGAAAAAGTAAATAAAATAAAATAAAATAAAATAGAAATAAATTTAAAATTCAAAAATACCATGGCCAAGCAATTATCAAATTTAACAAACTAAAATATTTCCTTAACTTACCTCCGAGTCATTTTCATCATTTTCTTCCATGAAACTAATTGTCTGTGTGGACATTTCGTGATCAATCAAGAATAACATTTCATCATAATACCAAAGAGTTGGAATATAAACTTCTTCAGCGCCTGGTTTTTTAGAATCAAAGACTTTCTTTACTTCTTTCCGAAAATTCGTTCGTAAACTATTAAATTTCTTTTTAACTTCTTCTCGGGTGATGTCCGGGTATTTCTCTTGAAATTTCGACACCAGCGTGTCATAGGCATCATTCTTCCTAATTCTGTTGTTATATTCAGGAGATTTCACTTTCCACAGAGCAGGCAGTTCTCTATAAAGCTTAATACATTCGAGTAAAAACATCCTTTCACTCTCTTTGGTCATGATGATGCCGTCTCAGTTCTTTTTTTTTTTTATTTCTTTTTTTTTTTTTTTACTTGAAGAATCGGACAACGAAAGAAAATAATAAATAAATAAATAAATAAATAAACTAATCTAATTTTCTTATGAGTCGGATGTGTTGCCGTCACAGCGGCTACACATACACACAACAACAGAACCAGTAAAAAAATATTGCGCAGTTAATTGAAATCCAATTTATACGATTGTGCAATATATTGAGCCAAAATATTGGCAGGGTGATAAAAACGTTCAATAATATTGTGCAATAATAAGAAGGCAAGTCAAGAGTCAACAGAGACACGAACAGGTCAACAAAACAACAACAACAACAGAAGTATCATCATCATCATCATCAACAGCAAAGTCACTAATCTTCAGAATCCACCATCATCATCATCATCATCATTAATACTACGTGTCGAAAGTAGTAGCATCATCAACACTAACATTAAAGTGTCACTCGAGACCAACAGTAGCATAAGAATTTGCCATTAACGAAATAAAAAAAAGATCATCGTTACAATTAATGACTATCACTATATTATATAAAATTGAAACTACCACAATCACCACCACATACTATAAAATCAAGGCTGGTTACAGTAAAATAAACATCATCATTACCAATATTATCATCAATATGTAATATCATCATCATCATTAAGAGCAATATTAAAACACGCCATCATCATCACTAATCAAATTAGTCACTGTCACACGGGAATAAAGACAAGCAAAATAATAGTATCATGATATTTTCTTCTTCTTTTTAATTGAATGAGAGAGAATCACTACAACCATCAACATTGGTAATCGTGAAAAGTAGCAGCATCAACCAGAATCGTTAACAACTTCATTAAAAATCTCCATCATTATTTATCAACAACTGTCGTCGCCATAAAAAAAAATAAAAACAACAACAACAACAACTCTTAAGTAACATGCGAAAAAAAATATTTCTGGGTGACATTGGTACTCTTACTAATACTACTAATACTACTAATAATAAACAACAAACACCATTTATTTATTACAAGAAAACCTTAAAAATGCCATCATCAGCTCAGCACAACAACAAACGTTTTAAAAAATCAAGTGTTAAAGTATCATAAAATAATAATAATAGTATCTGGTCATCACGAAACAGCAACATTAAGAGTATCATCATCATCATCATCATCATCATCATCATCACTTATACCAACCACATCACCACCCCCACCGTCACTCACACCACCAAAAGCAACAGAAAATAGTGTCAGCATCATTATTATCAGCAAGATTTAAAAGCATCATCATCATCATCATCATCATCATCATTAACCCTTTTTTATCATCATCATCATCATCATCATCATCAACTTGAACCTCAACAGCAGCGGTAACTGAAACAGGAGTAGTAGGAGCGATGACGTAATATCATCCGATGGCAACATAGGTTTCTGATTGGCCGACGTCTCGTGGCGTTAGAACTCAGTGTAACAAAGATGGCCGACTCACAGCGTTGGTTAAACATGTCGGCGGATACTCTGCCCGATCTGGGACCGGACCTTACCACACCGATCGATATCGAGAATGTTTTACTTAACGGAATCGACGGTAAGACTCCCTATAATTCTTTATAAGAAAATGAAAATCGGTGGCGTTGTATCTTAAACTTCTCATCCCCCGCCCTCCTGTTGAGGTCGATGGGGAAAAAATTTCACCGTGGTTACAAAATGGGGGTTCATTTTACTTTTAAGAAAATGATCTTATGAGTTGATACATACCTCCACGTTTTGTTACTTATTTCTGCCTGTCTGTTTATCATGTATCGACACATGGTGTCAAATTGTTTTCTCGGTTTATATTGCTTCGTAGTCATTTATGTCTCGAAGAGTGTAGGGGTTCTGTTCGAAAAGAAAAACAAACTCGCACTTAGTGTGGTTAAAAAAATATGATCGCTTGTAATGGCGAATTCCAGCTCGTCATACGTAAACGGAAACGCGCAACGTCAGTAATCAACTCGTTCATTTATTTTTTTTATAAATGACGATTAAAGAAATACAAACATTCTTTTCCAGTACTCATATATATCATTTATGTTTATTTTAGGTGCATGTTTACCTATCACTTTTTTCTCCCCCTTCCTCCCCTCCCCCCTTTTGATGCCTAAGTTTTTTTTTTCATCATCTTCTATTTTATTTTTGATACTGATAGTTAGTCTATTACTTGAATGATTTTTATTATGATTAATCTTTTGTTTAGACTTGTGATTTTTTTCCTGTATTTTTTCCTTCTTGTCTCATTACGATGTCTGTAAGATCGTCTTATCAATTTGAGAGAAATGACTGAAGGTGTGTAGGAAGCTGGTCCTTTTACGCGCAACATGGAAGGGATTTACGTTTATGTTGTAAACGTTAAAAATTACAACGAAATGTATTGGCATTTTTTTTTCTAGACTTTGTAAACGTAAGATGTGTATGTGTTTAAAATTCCTCGCTGACATTGTACGTCTATTTAATTAATCCAGTTTTCTAATTTTATTATAAAACAAATCCCTAATACGCTTCCTTAAATTGGTATTGAGTAATTGTTTACAAACTTAACGTAATTTTATTGATCAAAATACAATCAACTTTTAATATATATATATATATATTATATATATATATATATATATATAAAGCCACGTTGTTTGTGTTAGTGTACTGATCTTGCACCTTTTTCCTTATTTTTTTTAGGGAAATACTTACCCCTCCCCTTAAAACTAGAATTGTTTTGGTGTTGTTAATTTAAGATTACGAATCCAAATATATTTACCTTTTTATAGATATATGAATAATTCTTGTTTAAAACTTTTCATCTTTGCATTTGACCTTTTTTTTTTAACCATGACAATTGTTTCCTTAGAAATAAAAATAAACCCGGATTTCCTAACTCATTTATTTTACGCCCAAGTCCGTTTCGGTGAAATTTTCTTAGTGGTAAAGGTGAAAAACAAACAGAAAAAAGTATTTTTTTCACTCGATCGTTCCTAATCCTATGTCATGATGAAACCATTTAAAAAAAAATTGTACGAGTAATTTTATGTTACCTTCCATAAAATGTTACTTTTAAAAAAACATTGTTTTCTTTAAATTGAATAAAAAGTACATTTGACATACTTTAGTGTCCTAAGTTTCAACCAAGTACAGTCTGAAGTAAAATTCTTTTAAAATAAAGAAATCTTTGCTCTTGTAAATTTTGAGAAATCTATAATCATCTCTTAATTCCTAAGATTAAACCTTCTTTTCTTTTTCTTATCAGTAATTTTTACATATTTATTTTTATTGAAATATTTAATTCACTAAAAGTTGTTAAGTGTTATTGTTAATAAAGATGATGAAATTAGTAATAAAAGTTGACTGAGGAAGAAAAATAAAGAATATTTTGATGATCAGAGGAACAGTGAATCTGTGATGACTCATAGCTGAACTTGTGTATCTTGGAGTTTTTGCCTTTTGCCTAGCAGTAATGATAGTTCTAAATTTTCTGTCATCTATTCAATATAACTCTTGTTTAGATTACCATTATTTGCACTTTTCTCCTTAGAGCAAAAGATCGTCTGCATGTTTTCATTAGGTAGAGCTTTAAAAGCTCCACTTAATGAAAACCTGCAAGTCTTGAAAGATGTAATTTTCAAGCATTTTTCATGAATAAAAAATTCTTTATATAATCTCTTTCTGATTTGTTAACAACACTAAGATGAAAATTTCAGAAAACTGAGCTAGTTACCTTGCTATCTTCAAATCTTTTTATTTACAATGTCTTTTGTAAACCTGTGGTTTTTGAAGACATTTTTTCCTTCACCTTCAAGTATGCTTTCCATTTTTCTATTGAATATGTGAAGTAGCGATTTTTTTTTATTAAAAGAAAAAGAGGGAAAACATTTTTCATACAAAATCTAATTTTAAAGTTGTCATTTAGGTGTAATTTCTTGACTGGTAAGATCTTTAGGCAGTAGTTTGAAAATTCTCATTCGTATAAAAAAAAAACCCCCAAAACAATAAACAATTGTCTGCTGCATATGTAATGCCTCCAGTAGAAGTCGAACTCCTTAAAATTAAACCACATATCTGTTGTGTTTTAGTGAGGATAAAAATGATGTCAATCAATGTAATACAAAATTAGTTTAAAATGTATCAAATGTGTATCATTTTTCTCGGGCAATTTTGTTATTGACAACAAAGGGTTAAAGTACATTTTGGCACAGTATTGGTTCATGTAAATTCTTTGAAATGACATAAAAATGAATGATTTAGATTTAGGCACAAACAGTTATTTACCATGCTTCGTTTAGTTGTAGCTCAGTGCCGAAAGTATAAGGTACATAGTAGAAAGGAACTCGCTAATAATCGTCTGCTAGTCCAGCTTGCTAACCATTACACCACATGAAATGTCCTTTTATTAGGGATACCCATTTTTTCGTCTGCTTTTAATTTTAAAAACGAATTAAAATTAATTAAATCGATTATTTAAGGTCAAATTTTTGTCTAAGTCGAAAAGTAGTAACATAAGTAAAAAAAAAAAGTAACATAAGTAGTAACATAAGTAAAAAAAAAAAAAAAAAAAGAAGGAAAATAATATACACATATAATTTATTTTTAATATATTTAAAACTTTTTTTTCGGTCAATTTTTATCAAATATATCTCAAGATGACCACCGTGAGTTGCCGTAAAATCCGTGTTTACTGTTTACAAAATAAATTTAACACTCACGATTGAAAAAAAAATGACCAAAAATCGGGGAATTATCCGATTTTAATGAAATTTTCAGTATTGATTTATCAATGAATGAATTTTATAACGCATCAGTTATTTTATATCAAAACCTTCTGATTTAATTAGGTATTTATGTTATGATAAATTAAAATTCATTTAAAATATGAGCAGCATGATGTTAAGTTTAAAATGTCATATTATCAGATTCTAAAAACATCTTTTTAATAACTACTTAACTTTAGTATCAATCACTAATAAAATCAGAAAGTTTTGAAATAAAATAACATGCATTATAAAATGCATTCATTGATAAATCAACACTGAAAATTTCATTAAAATTTGATAATTCCCTCATTTTTGTGACCTGAAAAAAAATCGGATAATTCCCTGAATTTTGGTAATTTTTTTTTTTCTTTTTTTAATCAGGGGGTTAAATTGATTTTGTAAAATACGTCTATGACGTCATGATTAGTGGTACCTAATTCATACCCTTCCCAAGGGTATTAGCACTATGTGAACTGCAAACAAGGTCGTCTAGGGTTTGAACTCGTCTTGCCGTGTCCATTTCAAACGACGGTATATACATGGTAATGTAGGGGAACCAAATTCTGTTAGCTACAAAGGGCCTCTTGAAGCCAAAATCCGCCTCTGTGATATACTCTTTTCTTTCTTTCTTTCTTTTTTTACTTCAAGAATTACTTTGTTATTGTTATTAATCTATGTAATGTGGTGATTAATCCATGTTTACTTTTATCCATTTGATGTACTACTTGTGTCATTACTATTTTGTTTAACCCTTTTCAGTTTAGTTAATAATTTAAGAGAACATTATTTTCTCTTGTCTGAAATTTCAAAACTGATTAAAAAAAAAAAAAAAATAAAAAAAAGATTCCTTTTTTTATTGTTATAAAGGGAAATGAAATATTCATTTAGTTCAATTGAATTGACAAATGGAACAGGAAAATCTTGTTTTGGGCAATAAATTACATTATAGTCTTAATTAATTTCAACCTGTTACAATACTTCACTTACATAATTGTTTTCTTATTTGTACATTAAGGAGACTTTTATTGGAACAGAAATAAAAGCAATACATTCAGTATTAGATATTTGACCTACTTTATATGCTAAAATTAAATGCTTTTGTAAAAATTATATTTAACTAACTTTGTAAAAGTAACTAGTCAAACATCAAACTTTTGTTGCTGTGGTTAGTTAAAATGTATCATAAAGGTTACTGACATTTATAGCAAAACTTATAATTTATTTTAGAATGTTTAGGGGGCTTTTTGGTTTATTTTGGGCATCTTTGAGCTTTCACATTTCATCAGTGGAATTAAAAGATCTAATAGAAAATTAATATTCAGAAAAACAATGAATATAGGAGCTGTATATTAAGTACTTTGTATAATCTATGTACACTGCAAATGTAAATGCTAATTGTCTTATTGATATATTTTGCTAATTTAGAATGATTTATATTTGTATGATTAATTCATTGGTCATATTTTGCGTTAAGTGTTTTGAAATTATGAAAAAGTCATTAATTTACTAAAAAAAACAAAAAAAAACATCTTATATTTTTATACTGTTGATAATTTTACTTAATATCTTATGTCTTAAATAAATAAAAAAAAGAAAGAAAATAGTTCCATACAATGTTTCAAATAACTTATATTGGTGAGCTTTTGAGGATGGATTACATTTTTCAAAATGGAGTTTGTGTTTGTATTATTTGTATTATTCGGACTATTGTCCTCATCTTTATTGTTATTTGTTCAACGTTTCAGCCGATGTGCCCTCCCGCCTTCTTCAGGTGTTTCTTGTTGGACTCGGGAGAAATACCTGAAGAAGGCCGGAGGGCACATCTGCCAAAACGTTGTACAGTAGGTATCACCAATATCGGGTCACGTGATCAGTTAAGGCCATATTGAATAAACCAAAGTAAATATTTTTGAATTTAAAAAAATCTTGCAAAAAAAAAAGTAACGATCATACAGGGTTGTTTTACTTGCAAAAGGGTGATTTTTCTGTAGAAACCGGGACTGCAAATTTACATATTATCTCTCTTTGACAATTATACATTTAAATGTATGGGTGGGTGTATTCGACATGATTGTTTTCTTGTGCATATTCAATAACCGATTATTGGTTTTCAAAAAAAAAAAATTAATATATCGTGGATCGGACAAATTTTTATTAAATTGAATTAAAAAAGCACACAAAAAAAAAAAAGGTTTTCAAATAATAATATTATGACAATGACATTTGTTAGCACTTTTTTTTTTTTTTTTTTTTTTCAGAATTCATTATTTTTTTCTACAAAAACTACCGTCTTGAATTTTATACAAATCTATTTAGTTATTCAGACTCATCTTTATAGAAAAAAAAGTAAAAATCGTTTTTTTTTTTTTTTTTTTTTTTTTTTTTCAGTTCATTTTTTTTCATATCTCACAAAATAAAATAGGGAGGGGGTTAGACCTCGTAAAAAAAAAAAAAGAATATTTCCCATAATATATTTTAGAAAAAACTCGGTCATATTTTCATCAAAAGAAAAGCAATTCTGGGAATTTTCGTGAAAATCGGACCATCAATTGATTTTTCATAGAATTAAAAAAAAAATCCTCTTGTCATAACTTGTTTTTGTCTACGTTAAATTTTAGTTGATTTAACGGTGCAAAAATGAAAACATCGTTTTTCAATCATAATTTTCATTATTTCCATAAGCTGAAAATTTTTTTTTAAAATCATCAGGAGTTTGTTTAATGTTTCTTCTTTCGAATGGACAAAAAATGTTCAAGATAATATTAACCTTTATGCAAGTTTCATTGTGTTAAATATAGGGGGGGGGGGGTAAATTTTACAGGCGAAATTGGTGGTACCTATTGTACAGATAATAAAGGCAAGGACAATAATCTGAATAATACAAATAATACCAATTATCAAGCCTCATCTCAAAAATTCAGAGAAATGGAATTTGTGTGTTATCTAAAAATAAATAAATAAATAAAAGTTCCTATATGTGAGATCTGGGAACCTCCTTAGAAATCTTTTTTTTTCTTTTTCAGCCTAATTCATCCTCAATTCAATTTTTTATATATTTAAATCTATTCTTTATATTTTCTGCTTATAAGATGTATCCCTTGGGCACATGTGATGTAATGGTTAACAAGATTAGCAGACCATTGTTAGTGAGTTCGATTCTCACTGGGTACACCATACTTCTGGTCTTGTGCCACCTCTAAGCTAAACTTAGTAAATACCTATAAAATTTATCATTTGTCAGGAACATTAACTTTTTTTTGTAAGTAACTGGCTTAATTATCTTTTAAGACCTACTTAATCCTGGAATAGTGTAGAAATCGTCTAAGACCTTAATACCTGGGTATAAGTTATGGATTGATTTTATGAAGCAGTTAAATACATCTTTTTTATTTTATAGTAGGCTTGGTGTGGTAGTAAATGTTTGTCTTTTAAATCTATTTACTATAGTCAATTTGTGTGTGTGTGTGTTCTGTAAAATCTATGCTGTGTCAAGTGGATAAATGTTCCTTAAGATGCTACGTATTTTTTCAAGTACAGAATATTTCTTCTGCAATTAAAATTGAGTATTAGTCATTTAACATCCGTATTTAGTTTATTATTTTCGTAGTAGTAGTAGTAGTAGTTATAGTTATAGTAGTAGTAATATTTATTTTATTTTATTTTTTACATTTGAGATATATTCAGTAAATTTGAAATTGATTAGTAATGCATTACAAAAAAAATATTTCTGAAATGT